>JARQOD010000001.1:95224965-95253498 GCA_033576555.1 Oophaga sylvatica
ATAGGGCTGAAATCTTAATTTTAAACTACTGGCCTAAGCCTTTTATCAAGCCAGATTGAAGAAGTCCAGAATCGGGGGAAATCTGGACTTTGGGAGATGGACACTGAACTGAACTTGGTGAGCAAATTTTTTCCAGATCTTTCGATATATTGATGAAGTCACAGTTTTTCTGCTCTTTTGCACGGTAGGGGATGACTAGTTCCGACAATTTTTTGACCTCAGGGTCTCCTTCTCAGGATCCAAGCCAACAACTGTAACATCTCGGGGTTTGATGAAGTATAGGCCCTGAACTAAGGGTCCGGTCTTGCGGTAGAAGGTTTGGGGTCTTCCCAAAGGCCATCCACTTTAACAGGGAGAACCAACTCCTTTTGGGCCAGTATGGGACTATTGGGAAATTACGGATGCCTGGCTCTCCTGGATCTTTCTCAGGACTCTCGGTATTAGAGCTCGTGCTAAGGCGTCTATCCCCGTCGAGTGTCTCCTGGATTTAAAAAAAAAAAAACTTTTTTTTTTTCTATTTTTTCTTGAGGCGAATAAGTCTATTTCCGGTGTCCCCCAGTGTTGGGTCAGCTGGACAAAGACCTCCTGGATTAGAGACCATTCTGAGGGTTGGACTTTTTCCCTGCTTAGAAAGTCTGCCACCTGATTTTTTGAGCCTTTCAGGTTACCGCTGTGATTGATTTTACTGTCAGTTCTGCCCAGGAAAATATTGTGTCTGACAAATCCTGCAAGTGACGGTGCCTTGGACCTCTCTGGTGTAGTAGGAAGTCTACTATTGTTGAGTTGTCTGAGATGATCCTGACGTGTTGCTCTCTCAACTCTTCCTGATATCTCGTTAGTGCTTCCCAAACTGTTCTGAGCTCTCTGTGGTTTGAAGACCTTTTGCGTACTGCTGTGGGCCAAGTTCCTTGGAGGTAACTTCCTTTCATGTGAGCCCTCCAGCCTTTGAGGCTTGCATCCGTAGTGATGTTAATACATGGAAACGTCCTCCATGGTCTTCCTTTCTCAAGGTTCGCTGCACTGGTTCACCATGAACAGAGACCTCTTTACCTTTTCGGATAGCCGCATCCTGATATCCAATGATTCCTCCCTGCCGTCCCATGCTTCAAGGACCTCCTGCTGTAGGTTTCTTGAATGGAATTGACTCCATTGAACACTGGGAATACACGAGGTCATCAGGCCCAGTATTCTCGTGGCTTTCCTTATGGAGATGTATTTCCGTTTCTGTATCGACTGGATCTCTTGTCTGATTGTCTGTTGTTTGTGCAGCGGAAGGAAAGCGTGTTCCTGTTTTGAATCCAGGAGAACTTCGAGAAACAACTTCTCTCTTTCTGGTCTGAAATTTGAATTTTCTAGATTTATTAGCCATCCTAGCCTCTCCAGGACTGACACAGTTTTTCCTTCATCTGCCGTGGAGAGTCTGCTACCAGCAGCAAGTCGTCTAATTAGGGGACGATGAGAATGTTCCTTTCTCTTAGGAAGGCCATAGCCTCGGCCATGAGTTTGGTGAAGATCCAAGGGGAGACCGAATGGCAGACATCTGAACTGAAAATCCTGTATTCCGCTCCGGTCCTTTATAGCGAGCCTGAGGTATTGCTGACATGAGGCATGGATAGGCACATGGTAATAAGCACTTTTTAAATCTAGTGTGCTCATTACCGAATCCCTCTTTATTAATGGTATAACGGACCTGAGTGACTCCATCTTGAATTGCTTGTAAGCCACCCACCGGTTTAGCGGTTTGAGATTGATTATTGTCCGATATTCTCCTCCTGTTTTTTTTATGGAAAAGAGGGTTGAATAATTTCCCCGGAATCTCTGGGAGTGAGAAACCTGCACTATGGCCCTCACTTTTAAAAGGTTCTGAATATCTTTCAGGAGTCTTTGATGGACTGCTGGGGAATGGGACTGGGTTAGACAATATCTCCTGGGGGGTAACCGGGTGAATTCTATTCTGTACCCTTGCGCCACTGTATTCAGAATCCATGGATTCTGGGTGATCTCTTGCCAACCTTCCAAGAAGCACTGGAGTCTCCCCCTAACCCTTCTGGCATCATTGCCTGCTGGATCTTGGCCTGTGATCCTGAAAGGAACTTCTCCCTTTGCACCTTTGGGTAACTACATCTTCCAGACTTCCCCTTTCCTTTATAGCCCTGGGTATCCTCTTTGGTTTTTCTTCAGGGAAACCTTTCTTCTTATCTGATGCCTTTTCCAGTAATTCGTCCAGTACTGGGCCGAATACATGTAGGCCAGAGAAGGGTATTGAACAAAGCTTGTTCTTTGACTGGGTATCCCCCGTCCATGACCTAAGCCACAGAGCCCGCCTCGCTGCATTGGACAGTGCGTTGTTTCTTGCAGAAAAGCGGACTGATTCTGCTGAGGCGTCTGCCATAAAGTCAGAAAAATATTTAGACTTGAGAGTCCTCAGTGGTTGATACCTTTTAATGGCTAACTGAAAGGTTGGTAATAAATTGCAAGCTTTCAAGACTACTCAGGTCTCTTCATCAGGCTAGACCCTGAGTAGTCTCGAAAGCTTGCAATTTGTTACCAACCTTTCAGTTAGCCATTAAAAGGTATCAACCACTGAGGACTCTCAAGTCTAAATATTTTTCTATCTAGTGGCTAACACGGTACGAAGATACACATCTTTCCTATGCCATAAAGTCAGTCACTATTTTCAATAGTCGTGATGACCTCAGGATTTCCTCTCTGGGTGTTTTGCTTGTAATCTGGTTCTCTAATTTATCCACCCATAGACTCATCAACCTGACCACTGAAGTAGCCGCTATATTTGCTTTCATGGTGGCCGCCAATGACTCCCAGGCTTTCTTGAGGAGGTCCTCCGATCTCTTGTCTATTGGGTCTTTAAAGTTGGACAAGTCTGCAAATGGAATTGCTGTCTTCTTGGAGACTCTAGCCACGGGAATGTCAATTTTTGGTACAGATTCCCATACCTTAATTTCCTCTCGGTCAAAGGGAAGGCGGTATTTAAAGTCCTTTGGGACTACAAGCTTCTTACCTACGTCCTCCCATTCTTCCAAAATCATTGTTGTTATGTGATGATTTGCTGGAAAGACTCTATTCCTGCGAGACCTCAGTCCACCGAACATTTCGTCCTGGATTGTTAAAGGCTCTGCAAAGTCCTTCACTTTCATGGTTCTCCTGACAGCTTGCACGAGCATATCGGTATTTTCAGAAGAAAACAGATAATTCTTCCTTCCTTCCGGAAGTATTGATGAAGAAAATACGCCCCCGTTTGAATCTGAAATGGAATAGGCCGACACCTATTCTTCCTCAGAGCTTGGATCCTCATCCCATCTCGGTCTCTTGGGACAGGGAATTGTGCTGGTACCAGTGTTGATACTGTTGCCTGCACTTCCTCCCTGATCATGGATATAATGCTGTCCAATAAAGGGGTCTATTCCTCCTTCAGTAACCCAGATATGCATCCTTCACATAATTATTTAAGATGTCCTTCTGGGAGTCTGGTTGAGCATAGGGGGCATCTGTTAGCCTTCCGTTCGGTTGCTGTAGTTGCTCGTTTAGGCGCCTCCTTATCCTGAAACGAAAATAAAGCAGGGCCTAAAGCTCTGAACCTGGTGACCCGCTAGGAGACCCCTACTATCCCCTACTCACATGGACCGGGGCTGGCTCTAAGGATTGGACGTCAGGACGGTTAGCACTCTCCATCTTTACTAAGTCAAGTGTGCTGTCAGTTGTCCGTCTTTAAATAGTCCACCTTATCCGGCTTCAAGACGTCTGATACATCATCCTTTCAAGCCCAGCAGCTGTTGATCCTGAAATCACTGGTTTCCGGCCATACTGTGCATGCTCTTCGTGGAACGCACGCCGGCCGCCTATGTGATTCAGAAGCCGGTGCCTCGTCTGAAGCCCCGCCCCCCGATGTCTTCCGGCCTGTTGAACCACGTGCAGGGAATCCAAAGTGCCTGAGGACAGTGCCGGATCCCCCGAAGTTGAGGGGAGGGAAGACGCCGGCCGGGAACTAACAAACCAGAAGTCATCACCGGTGTGCCTTCCGATGATGCGGCACGCCGGAAGTCCCCCGCTGCAGACGCCGACCGCCTTCAGCAGGAACAGTAGTTGCTGCCCAGAGCCCCCGGAAGGGATGCGGCGGAAGAAGGTAGCAACCAGCCGAACCGGGCGCTGGGGAACTTCTCTTGGTATCAGCGCCCATGCAGAGTCCGCCCGTGGACCAGGACTCCACCACCCAGAGCCCTCTGGAGAGGGATGCAGCTGTTCCCGGGAACCTGCCGCTCGACCGGGCTCTGACATCTCCGGGATCATCAGATACAGGTACTTCTTCGCTCCCCTGCGTCTCCTGAGTATGCCTGGTGAGTACACCCATTGTTTGGGAGTACGGCTGGGCTTGGAAGGGAAGGAGCGCGGGTTGACTTTTTCAAACCAAAATTGGCTGGAATTGAGATCGGACGCCATGTCACATTTGGAGAGTCCCTGATGTGCCTAAAACATGGAAACCCCCAACAAGTGACACTATTTTGGTAATTAGACCCCCGAAGGAACTTATCTAGATGTGTGATGAGCACTTTGAACCCTTAACTGCTTCACACAAGTTTATAACGTAGAGCCGTGAAATAAAAGCCCCAACCCTAACCCTAACTTTAGCCCCAACCCTAACCCTAACTTTAGCCCCAACTCTAACCCTAACCCTAACTTTAGCCCCAACCCTAACCCTAACTTTAGCCCCAACCCTAATTCTAATGGGAAAATGGAAACAAATACATTTTTTTATTTTATTATTATTCCCTAACTAAGGGGATGACAAAGGGTGGTTTGATTTACTATTTATAGCGGGTTTTTATGTTTGCAGCTGTCACACACTAAACGACGCTTTTTATTGCAAAAAATAGTTTTTGCATCACCATATTTTGAGAGCTATTTTTCCATATTTTGGCACACAGAGTGATCTGAGGTCTTGTTTTTTTGCGGGATGAGTTGACGTTTTTATTGGTACCATTTTCGGGCACATGACATTTTTTGATCGCTTTTTATTCCGATTTTTGGGGGGCAGAATGAACAAAAACCAGCAAGTCATAAATTTCTTTTGGACATCGTTCCCCGTGTGGTAAAATTGATAAAGCAGTTTTATTATTATTATTCATTTTTATAGCGCCATTTATTCCATGGCGCTTTACATGTGAGAGGGGGTGAATATAGACAAGTACAATAAATATGAACAATAAAGGACACACATAAGTACAGAAGAAGAGAGGACCCTGCCCGCAAATGCTCACAATCTACAGGGGATGGGTGAGGATACACTAGGAGAGAGTAGAACTGGTCGTGCGGCGTGTTATGTTTCGGTAGCTGAGGAGTGCAGATAAAAAAGGCAATACACCAGAGCAGTTGGAATCTATGAGATTGCAGTACCCTGACTAACCACCACAACTAGAAGGCAGCCGTGGAGCGTTCCTACGTTGGTCCTAGACGCCTCGTCACAGCCTGAGAAACTAACTACACCTAAAGATAGAAAGAGGAAAGCTATCTGCCCCGGAGCAGATCCCCAAAGAACATAGAAAGCCCCCAAACATGTAATGGCGGTTAGACAAGAAGAAATACTGACACAGACAGAAAATAGTATGAGCAAACGTTGGGACCCAAACTACCTAAATAGAAAAGGATAGGAAGGGCACTTACTGCAATCCCAAAAAAACTCTGAAAAGCACCAACTCTACTAATTTCAAAATCACCTGAGATCACACGACCTCTACCACCTAAATTAGTTCTCTGGTGTAACAAAATCAAAACAGCAGCCACTGAAAAAACTGGAAAAAGCAAATGTACAAACATCAGTGGCTGAACTAAACTGAGAGGGCAAAAGCCCCCGGAGGGGACCCCGAAGGCCCCCACAGAAGTGCAGGACAAAATGCAAAAATTAAGCACAAAAACAAAAAGAAGAAAATGTCTTATCTGTTAGCAGGAGATGCAGACACGACACAGCAGGCTACAAAGGAAACAGGACTCAAGGATTAAGACCAGAACAATTGATCACCGGCAACCCTGATGGGAAGGCGACTCCCTTATATAAGACCAGTCAGTAACACCTGATTCCCACTCCTCACAATCCTCACTGGACAGTCCAGTACCGCTTGTAACCACCAGAGGGAGCCTCTGCTCAGAACTCATTTCAAGTCCATTCACAACAGTACCCCCCCCTTGAGGAGGGGTCACCGAACCCTCACTTGAGCAACCAGGTCGGTCAGGATGAGTTCTATGATACGCACGGATGAGTCTCCTAGCATGGATGTCCGAAGCAAACACCCAAGAATTGTCTTCCTGACCATAACCTCTCCACTTAACCAAATACTGGAGTTTCCGTCTAGAAAAACGAGAATTCAATATTTTCTCAACCACAAACTCCATATTGCCCTCAACCAGAACAGGGTCAGGAGGCAAAGCAGTAGGAACCACTGGCTCAACAAACCTCTTCAACAAGGACTTGTGGAACACGTTATGGATCTTAAATGTCCCTGGAAGAAGCAAACGAAAAGAAACAGGATTAAGAATCTCCATGATCTTATAAGGTCCAATGAACCTAGGCTTAAATTTAGGAGATGCCACTCTCATAGGAATATTTTTTGAGGACAACCAGACCAAGTCCCCCACTTTAAACCGAGGACCATCAGTCCTATGCCGATTAGCAAACCGCTGGGCCCTCTCCTGAGAGAGGGACAACCTCTCCACTACCTGGTCCCAAATCTGTTGCATACGCTCCACAACAGAGTCAACACCTGGACAGACAGAAGCCTCCGTCTGTCCTGAAGAAAATCGAGGGTGAAACCCAGAATTACAGAAAAATGGAGACATCAAAGTGGCAGAGCTAGCCCTATTATTAAGAGCAAACTCAGCCAAAGGCAAAAAAGAGACCCAGTCATCCTGATCAGCAGACACAAAGCATCTTAGATAAGTCTCCAATGTCTGGTTTGTTCTCTCAGTTTGACCATTGGTCTGAGGATGAAACGCCGAGGAGAAAGACAATTGAACACCAAGTTTAGAACAAAAGGTCCTCCAAAATCTTGAAACAAACTGGACTCCTCTGTCAGACACAATGTTCTCAGGAATGCCGTGTAAACGAACCACGTGCTGAAGGAACAAAGGCACCAATTCAGAGGAGGAAGGCAACTTAGGTAATGGCACAAGATGTATCATCTTGGAAAACCTATCACAAATCACCCAGATGACGGTCATTCTCTGAGAAACAGGGAGGTCGGAAATGAAATCCATAGAGATATGGGTCCATGGTCTCTTGGGCACAGGCAATGGCATCAACAAACCACCAGAGCGAGAGCAAGGCTTGGAGCGAGAGCAAGTCCCGCAGGACTGCACAAATTCCCTGACATCACGAGACAAGGTAGGCCACCAAAAGGACCGACTAACCAAGTCTCTGGTACCAAAAATTCCGGGATGACCGGCCAGCGCGGAACAATGAATCTCAGACATCACACTCTTTTTCCACTGGTCCGGGACAAACAATTTCCCAACAGGGCAGCGCTCGGGCCTATCCTCCTGACACCCCTCCAGAGCCAGTCTCAAATTGGGCGAGATGGCGGAAAGAACTACACCTTCTTTCAAAATAACAGAAGGATCAGATAACTCAGGAGAGTCCGCAAGGAAACTCCTCGAGAGGGCATCCGCCTTAACATTCTTAGTGCCAGGAAGAAAGGAAACCACAAAATTAAAACGTGTGAAAAACAAGGCCCACCTGGCCTGTCTAGGATTAAGTCGCTTGGCAGATTCCAGATAAACCAGATTCTTATGGTCCGTAAGGACCACCGCCTGATGTTTGGCTCCCTCCAGCCAATGTCTCCACTCTTCAAAAGCCCACTTCATGGCCAATAACTCCCGATTACCCACGTCATAATTACGTTCAGTAGGAGAAAATTTTCGAGAGAAAAAGGCACAAGGGTTACTTTTAGAGGTCTCTGGATCTCTTTGGGACAAAACGGCACCTGCCCCAATTTCAGAGGCATCAACCTCCACCTGAAATGGCAGAGAAACATCAGGCTGCCGTAGAACAGGAGCAGAAGTGAATCTCTGCTTAAGTTCCTGAAATGCAGAGACTGCCTCAGGAGGCCAATTCACCACATCAGAACCCTTTTTGGTCAAATCAGTTAAAGGTTTAACAATAACCGAGAAATTACCAATAAATTTACGATAAAAATTGGCAAAACCCAAAAATCTTTGAAGAGCCTTTAATGAAGTAGGTTGGACCCAATCACAGATGGCCTGAACCTTGACCGGGTCCATTTCAATAACAGATGAGGACAAAATGAATCCCAAAAATGAGATCCTCTGTACGCCAAAAAGACACTTTGATCCCTTCACATACAGAGCATTCTCTCTCAAAATCTGGAATACAGTTCGAACATGTTTCACATGAGAGTCCCAGTCATTGGAAAAAATCAAGATATCATCCAAATAAACAATCAGAAATTTATCCACAAAATCCCTGAAAATGTCATTCATGAAGACTGGAAGACAGAAGGAGCATTAGTGAGCCCAAAGGGCATCACAAGGTACTCAAAATGCCCCTCAGGGGTATTAAATGCCGTCTTCCATTCATCCCCGTGCTTAATGCGAATAAGGTTATATGCCCCCTGAGGTCAAGCTTGGTAAACCAAGTAGCATTTTTCACCCTGGAAAACAGGTCAGAAATCAAGGGTAACGGATATTGATATTTCACAGTAATATTGTTCAAAAGACGATAATCAATACACGGCCTTAATGAACCATCCTTTTTGGCCACAAAGAAAAAACCGGCACCTAAGGGTGAAGAGGATGGTCTGATATGACCCTTCTCCAATGACTCCTTGATATAAGACCGCATAGCGTCATGTTCAGGTACAGACAAGTTAAAAAGGCGACCTTTAGGGAATTTACTACCAGGCACTAATTCAATAGCGCAGTCATAGCTCCTATGGGGAGGCAAGGATGCAGATTTACTTTCGCTAAACACATCAGAAAAATCAATCAAAAAGTCAGGAACATCCTGAGCCTGGGGGAGGCAGAAAAAACAGGAGTGTTGGTATTAACACATTGGCAGCCCCAACTGGTAACAGACACAGATTTCCAATCCAAAACAGGATTATGAGACTGTAACCAAGGGAAACCCAGTACGATAATGTCATGCAGATTATACAGAACCAAAAATTTGCAGCTCTCCTGATGATCAGGTTCAACCCTCATTATCACCTGAGTAGAGAACTGAGGTTTATTCTCAGCCAAAGGGGTAGAATCGATCCCCAGTAGGGGAATAGACTTCCGTAGGGGTATCAAGGGAAACCCACAACGTTTAGCAAAATCAAAATCCATCAGGTTAATAGCTGCTCCCGAATCAACGAAAGCCTGAGCAGAAAATGAGGACAGAGAGCATATCAGAGTAACAGTTAATAAAAACTTAGTCTGAACACTACCCAAGACAACTGAGCGTGCAAAACATCTTCCCCGCTTAGGGCAGACTGAAATAGCATGAGAGGCATCACCACAGTAGAAACATAACCCATTGCGCTTTCGAAACTCATGACGCTGTGCCCCAGAAACCACTCTATCACACTGCATGGATTCAGAAGCAGGTTCACAAGGCAACACTATTCCACGCATACTTCTCCGCTCACGCAAACGTCTGTCAATTTGAATCGCTAATGACATAGAATCATTGAGACCAGAGGGGACAGGGAATCCCACCATAACATCCTTTACATTATCTGACAGACCCTTCCGAAAAAGGGCTGCCAAAGCGTCGTCATTCCATTTTGTCAGGACTGCCCACCTACGGAATCTCTGACAGTATAACTCAGCGTCATCAAGCCCCTGATTTAATGCCAACAATGCTTTTTCAGCTTGATCAGTGACATTAGGCTCATCGTACAATAACCCCAAGGCCTGAAAAAATGCATCAACATCACTCAAAACAGGATCCCCAGGTGTCAGGGAAAAAGCCCAATCCTGAGGATCGCCGCGCAGGAGAGAGATGACAATTTGAACCTGCTGCGCTGCGTTCCCTGAGGACTTAGATTTTAAGGCAAAAAACAATTTACAATTATTTTTGAAATTCAGAAACTTGGCTCGATCCCCCAAAAACAAATCTGGCATGGGAATCCTAGGTTCCACAACAGGCAACCTAGCAAGATAGGTAGCAATACTCCGAACCTCAGTGGCAAGCTGATCCACACGGCCCGACAACTGTGCAAACTCCATTGAGAGAAAAAAAAATCCTCCCCAGCACCCAGAGATACAGAGGAAAAAAAAAATGCAACAAACAGAAAAATATCTCTGACAACTCTGACAACCTTTTTTCTTTCACAATATTTTTTCCCTTCTGTGAGTACCATACAATTTTCAATTTTTAGGCCGGTGATACTGTTATGTTTCGGTAGCTGAGGAGTGCAGATAAAAAAGGCAATACACCAGAGCAGTTGAAATCTATGAGATTGCAGTACCCTGACTAACCACCACAACTAGAGGCAGCCGTGGAGCGTTCCTACGTTGGTCCTAGACGCCTCGTCACAGCCTGAGAAACTAACTACACCTAAAGATAGAAAGAGGAAAGCTATCTGCCCCGGAGCAGATCCCCAAAGAACATAGAAAGCCCCCAAACATGTAATGGCGGTTAGACAAGAAGAAATACTGACACAGACAGAAAATAGTATGAGCAAACGTTGGGGCCCAAACTACCTAAATAGAAAAGGATAGGAAGGGCACTTACTGCAATCCCAAAAAAACCCTGAAAAGCACCAACTCTACTAATTTCAAAATCACCTGAGATCACACGACCTCTACCACCTAAATTAGTTCTCTGGTGTAACAAAATCAAAACAGCAGCCACTGAAAAAACTGGAAAAAGCAAATGTACAAACATCAGTGGCTGAACTAAACTGAGAGGGCAAAAGCCCCCGGAGGGGACCCCGAAGGCCCCCACAGAAGTGCAGGACAAAATGCAAAAATTAAGCACAAAAACAAAAAGAAGAAAATGTCTTATCTGTTAGCAGGAGATGCAGACACGACACAGCAGGCTACAAAGGAAACAGGACTCAAGGATTAAGACCAGAACAATTGATCACCGGCAACCCTGATGGGAAGGCGACTCCCTTATATAAGACCAGTCAGTAACACCTGATTCCCACTCCTCACAATCTTCACTGGACAGTCCAGTACCGCTTGTAACCACCAGAGGGAGCCTCTGCTCAGAACTCATTTCAAGTCCATTCACAACAGCGGCGGTTCAGTAGACTGAGGATCACTGCTGGTTGTAGGCTTGTCGGAAGAGGTGGGTCTTCAGATTCTTTTTGAAGGTTTCCATGGTAGGCGAGAGTCTGATGTGTTGGGGTAGAGAATTCCAGAGTATAGGGGAGGCACGGGAGAAGTCTTGTATGCGGTTGTGGGAAGAAGTGATAAGGCGAGAGTAGAGAAGGAGATCGTGAGAGGATCGAAGGTTGCGTGTGGGTAAGTAACAGGAGACCATGTCACAGATATATGGAGGAGACAGGTTGTGGATGGCTTTGTATGTCATATGTATGTCAAGGGCTTGGCATAGGGGAGAGGCTGTGGAATAACGGGGAGACAGGTGGATTAGTCGGGCAGCAGAATGTAGGATGGATTGGAGTGGTGCCAGAGTGCTAGATGGGAGGCCAAAGAGTAGGAGGTTGCAGTAGTCAAGGCGGGAGATGATAAGGGCGTGCACTAGTGTTTTTGTGGTGTCATAGTCAAGGAATGCACGGATCTGGGAAATATTTTTGAGTTTGAGACGGCAGGAGGAGGCTAGGGTTTGGATATGTGGCTTGAAAGAAAGGGCAGAGTCCAGGATCACCCCGAGGCACCGAGCATGCGAGATCGGGGAAAGTGAGCAGCCATTGACATTGAGGGATAGGTCTGGTGGAGTGGTACAGTGAGATGGGTGGAAGATGATGAATTCTGTTTTATCCATGTTCAGTTTTAGAAAGCGAGCAGAAAAGAAAGCTGAAATAGCGGACAGACAGTGTGGGATTTTTGTCAGTAAGGAGGTGAGGTCAGGTCCAGCTAGGTAGATCTGCGTGTCATCAGCATAGAGATGGTACTGCAAACCATGGGATTCTATGAGCTGTCCCAGGCCGAAGGTGTAGATGGAGAAGAGTAGGGGTCCTAGAACTGAGCCTTGAGGAACACCGACAGATAGGGGGCGAGGTGAGGAGGTGGTGTGGGAGAGTGAGACACTGAATGTTCGATCAGTTAGATATGATGAGATCCAGGATAGGGCCAATCATGTGATGCCTAGAGATGAGTGAATCTGGAGCAGGAGGGAGTGGTCCACAGTGTCGAAGGCAGAAGACAAGTCCAGGAGAAGGAGGACAGAGTAATGTCGCTTGCTCTTGGCAGTTAGTAGGTCGTTGGTGACTTTAGTTAGGGCAGTTTCAGTTGAGTGATACAGTCGGAAGCCTAATTGTAAGCGGTCAAAGAGGGAGCAAGAGGAGAGGTGGGAGGACAGTTCAAGAAGGACATGCTGTTCCAGTAGTTTTGAGGCATAAGGGAGAAGAGATATTGGGCAGTAGCTAGACGCAGAGGATGGGTCAAGGGAGGTCTTTTTGAAGATTGGTGCGATCGAGGCATGTTTGAAGGATGAGGGGAACACACCATTTGTAAGTGAGAGGTTGCAGAGGTGTGTTAGAGTAGGGATGAAGACTGTGGCGAGGTTAGGGATGAGGTGGGACGGGAGCGGGTCAAGTGGGCAAGTGGTGAGGTGTGATCTTGAAAGGAGGGTGGAGAGCTGATCTTGTGTCATGGTGGAGAAGTTGGTTTTGGAGGAACAGGGCTGAGCAGCTAAGAGGGGCATTGGGGGCTGTGGGCCAAAGCTTTCCCTGATCGTATCAATCTTCTGCTTAAAAAAGGAGTCAAAATCTTCAGCAGTAATGAGATGAGAGGGGGGAAGTGCTGGGGGACGGAATAGAGAATTGAAAATGTTGAAGAGCTGTTTAGGGTTGTGAGACAGGGAGGATATGAGAGATGAGAAGTAAGTTTGCTTTGCGGCAGTGAGTGTGTACTTGAAGCTGGTGAGGGACTGCTTGTATGCGGTTAGGTGCTCGGCAGAGCGGGATTTCTTCCATCTCCGCTCAGCAACCTTGGAAGCCCGTCTCAGTTCTTTGATGAGGCTGGTCAGCCAGGGCTGCCTGTTGATTGTACGAGTTTTGCTATGTGTGAATCAAGTGCTGCTGTTATTGTGGTGTTATAAAAGGTGGCAGCAGAATCTGTGTCATGAAGTGAGGCTATGTCTTAAGAGGGAGGAGGGACTCAGAGAGCGATTGTAAATTGAGGTGTTTGAGATTTCTGCGAGGATGAGCGAGTTTGTGGAGCAGGGGTTGCGTACTAGGAGAGGGAAGAAAATGTCAGCAGGTTGTGATCAGACAGGGGGAGGGGTGAGTTAGTGAGATTAGTAAGGGAGCAGAGGCGGGTGAAGATAAGGTCCAGTGTGTGACCATCTTTGTGAGTGGCCACAGAGGACCATTGAGTGAGGCCAAAGGAGGCAGTGAGCGATAAAAGTTTGGAGGCAACGGAGGTGGAAGTGTCAATGGGGATGTTAAAGTCACCCATGATGATAGTGGGGATGTCAGCAGAGAGGAAATGAAGCAGCCAGGTGGTGAAGTGATCAAGAAAGGTGGAGATGGCTAGGTCTGGGGAGCGGTAGATGACAGCTAGCTGGAGGTTGGAAGGGGAGTAGATGCGAACGGAGTGCACCTCAAACGAGGGAAGGGTAGCGGAGGGTGGGAGAGGAAGTGGGATAAAGGAGCAGGAATGGGAGAGGAGCAAGCCAACTCCTCCACCACGTTTCTTGCTGGGGTGGGGGGTGTGAGAAAGGTGGAATCCGCCATAAGAGAGTGCAGCTGGAGAGGCTGAGTCAGAGGGGGTGAGCCAGGTTTCAGTGATAGCAAGGAAGGAGAGTTTGTTGGTGATGAAGAGGTCGTGGATAAATGACAGTTTATTGCAGACTGAGCGTGAGTTCCATAGTGCTCCAGGTAGGGGGACAGGAGGAGTGGGGGCTGGATGAATGGGTATGAGGTTATCATGGTTTCAGAAATGTGTAGAGGTTCGTGGCAGGGTGTTAGAAATGAGTGTGGGGATGTGTTGAGGAGGGCCAGGATTTGGGAATACGTTGCCAGCAATGAGGAGTAACAGACAGAGTGTTAGAAGGTGGGAGCAGGATAAGCCATGGTGTGGCCGTGTGTGTCTGGACAAAGAGGCTTGTATGTGGAGGAACAGTTCTGAGCAGAAGGTTAGGTAGCTGGGGAGGATGGAGGGAGAAATGAATAGTTCCTTACTAGGTGGGGGGATTAATGGAGATCGGGCGAAATAGAGAAGTATGGGGGTGAAAGTGAGAAGAAGTCGAAACATTGTTGTGGGGTTATAGTCTGTTACCCTTTGCAGTCAAATTTGAAATATGGGATTTGAAATAAGCCTGTGCAGACTACGTCTGTGCAGACGCATGGCCCTGAATATATCTGGGACTGAGGTGGATCAGCTGTGAGAGGGGATGTGGGCGTGATTAGCCGCACCACATGTTCAGAGTTAGCCAAACGTGACAAAAAGGGGGGGATGGACTGCACACTCAGGGATAAGCATGGAAGACACAGGAGGAATGGAGTACATCGTGGAGGCAAGAGGCAGGGTAAGCAATGCACACCAAGGAGAGCAGAAACAGTTCACAAAACACATCTGTTTACAAATATTTGTATGTTTATTCGTTTGCTCATCGGTTTATACACTCATCCGACATGGAACTCCTCAACTGTGTTTTAAATCACGGTTTAAAATATATTATTTTGCTATAACTGTAAAGCATGTCTAATAATGCTTTTTACTTCTGTACTATTGTTTCAGTATTAATGTTTTATAAAATGTTCAATAAAAACACTGAAAAACAAAACACAGTTATGAATTGGGAAAAGCTGGGGAGATTCGGTGCATACCAAGCAGAGCAGAAATAGTGCACAAAACACAATCAGGAATTGGGAAAAGCTGGGGAGATTCGGTGCATACCAGGCAGAGCAGAAACAGTTCACAAAACACAGTCAGTTTTATTCTTCGGGTCAGTACGATTACAGCGATACCTCATTTATATCATTCTTTTATGTTTTGGCACTTTTATATAATAAAAACTATTTTATAGAAAAAATAATTATTTTTGCATAGCTTTATTCTGACAGCTATAACTTTAATTTTTGCTGATGATGCTGTACGGGGCTTGTTTTTTGCGGGACAAGATGATGTTTTCAGCGGTACCATCTTTATTTATATCTGTTTTTTGATTGCGTGTTATTCCACTTTTGCTCGGCGGTATGATGGTAAAGCATTGTTTTTTTGCCTTGTTTTTTTATGGTGTTCACTAAAGGGGTTAACTAATGGGACAGTTTTATAGGGCGGGTCGTTACGGATGCAGGGATACCAAATATGTGTACTTTTATTGTTTAGATTTTTTTATTAAAATATTTATTTATTAATAATATAATAAATATAGATTTTTTTATTATTATTTTTTAAAATATGTTTACAATTTTTTTTATTTTATTTTATTCTTATTTTTACACTGTGTCCCACTATTGGACACTCATTTTGTGCAGGCTGATCGCTTCTATAGCATGCAGAGCTGCATGTTATAGAAGCTGTCAGCACTGCATGCAATATACACTGTCCTGAGAGACTTCCTGGTCATCACTGCGCATGACAGGAAGTCCCTCAGGCCTGGAGACCCGGCTGACGTTGTGACATCGGGTCTCCATGGCAGCAATCGGGACCCCGTGGCAGCGTTCAGGGGGTTAAACTGATCGCAGTGTGTAGGGGGTTAAACTGCTGGGAGCGGTCCGTGACCCCTCCTGGCACTTAGTGCCGGGTGTCAGCTGTAAGAATCAGCTGACACCCAGCCGTGCTCCCCCCGTGAGCGCGGCCGATCGCCCATGACGTACTATCCCATTCATGGGAATTAAGTCCCAGGGCACATGGACGGGATAGTACGTCAAATGGTAGAAGGGGGTTAAATTATAGAAAAACTGGATATGTTGGGTATCGCCGTAATTGTATTGATGAGGAGAATAATATTGTAAGGTCATTTTTATCACAAAATGCATACGGTAAAAAGAATTCCCAAAAACACAATGTCGGAATTGCGGGGGGTATTTTCACAATTTCTCTGCACTTGGAATTTTTTCCTATTTTCCAGTACACTATGTGGTAAAATGTGGTAAAATGACTGGTGTCTTTCAGAAGTTAGTTATAGATCTGGGAAGAGGAGGAGGAAAAAACAGAAATTGGCCCCGTCGTGAATGGGGTTAATGATAATACATTGTTTGTTTTGTAAATGAAAGGTGGGCTCTCAGAATCAAGTCCTTTTGGTGGGCTCAATGTTCCCCAGTCCGGCATTGCACACATAACAGCTTATTCTGAAAGACACCTCAAATTACAGAAACACTTTAAGGCTACCAAGAATAAGGAGAGGAAAACAATGTGTTTATTCTGCCCGTCTTATGTGTATGTGTACATAATCCTTGCAGACAGCATAAACCTTGATCCCAACAGTGATTTGATAGACACGTGATGTCTGTTACCAAGTTTATTGCAGGAATCGAATATGATAAAAAACTGTGGAACAAATAACAGTATTTTACTATGTGCTCACAAACATGTGGCAAGCATACAATATATACACAATATACAGTGGTGAGGGAACACACTATATGCATAACATGTAGTTACATATAACATGCGGTATATCCCATGCTTACTGACCAGTCGGAAAAGCATGGACTACAACTCTCACATTTTCATAACAGCATGATGTAAACATCCCAATATTTATACGGCTGTCAAGTTCATGGTGAATGTGTTTAGGACTTACCGATTGTGCGGCTACAGATCTGGATGTAAGAGATCACTATTGGATTCTGATGTCAGGAGGTACTCAGAAATGAACTATCTTAGTTGTATACTGAGCAAAAAACATGGCTGCTGGGGCTGGCTGATGAGTCATGAAAACTATGACTCATGAACTACGGTGTGGTAGATATGTCAAAAAACCTCAATATCAACAACCAAAGACATTCTATAAAACGACCACTAGATGGTGCTGTTATACCACATAACAAATCTGAATGTTTACACAGAAAATTCTAGTGGAACATCACACTCCTCGTCTGGTATCTTAAAGATACCACTTTAAGGTACCTCTGAGAGAGCAACAAAATCAGTTCAGTGACTGGTCTGAGGAAAAGTTCAGGTTCGTGTTGCCTGCAGATCTTGACCTCCACTTTCCTAACTTTTCCATCTTCACTTGGAAACACTTTGGTTATCAGTCCCAAAGGCCAGTCATTTCTTTTTGACTGAGTGTCTTTGACAAGAACAACATTACCAACCTCCATGTTGGGTTTACTGGCTTGCCATTTATTCCGGGTCTGTAAGGTAGAAATATAAGGACGAATCTCTGCATCAGAATCTGGTTCTAACATTTCAAATGTGTCTTTCTCAAAAGTGTCTTGTACTGATTTGTAGAGGAATGCTGGTCCTGTGAGCCATGTAGTGTCTTTAAGATGGGCTGCAGGAACAGCTCTTGTTGCGTGGTCTGCTGGGTTGTGATCAGTTGATACATAACGCCACTGGGTAGGTCGTGTTGACCTCCTGATTCTTTGAACTCTGTTATGTACGTAGACATAGAATCTTCTAGTCTCATTGTGAATGTAACCCAGCACTACTTTACTGTCTGTATGGAACACCGTATCTTCAAGCTTTAAATCTATCTCTGTCACAATGAGCTCAGCTAGCTCTGTTGCTAGAACAGCAGCACAAAGTTCCAGTCTTGGTATGGTAAGCTCAGGACATGGTGCCAATTTTGCCTTTCCCATCACGAAGCCAATCTGGACTTGACCTTTGATATCTGTTGTTTTAAGGTAAGCGACTGCAGCTATCGCCTTTACTGAAGCGTCACAAAATATACACAACTGCTTAGTCTGAACCTCTGCAGCAGAGATGTGAGCATATGGTCTGTGAATGTGTAGATTAGACAATGTCTTTAGAGAGTCTCTCCAGGTTACCCATAGAGCTTCTTTCTCTGGGGGAAGTGGAGAGTCCCAATCACATGTGTCTGCAGTTAAATCTCTGAGGAGAGTCTTACCTTGGATGGAGACTGGTGCTGCAAATCCAAGTGGATCATATAGGCTGTTGATGGTGGATAAGACACCACGTCGTGTGAAGGGCTTTTGCTCTTGGTCAACCTGGAAGGTAAAGGTGTCAGACTTGAGATCCCAGCTGAGCCCTAAGCTGCGTTGCATGGGTATGGGGTCCGTTGCAAAGTCTAGGTCTTTCAGATCGCTGGCATGATCTTGAACTGGGAAGGCTGCCATAACATCTTCGCTGTTTGAAGCTATTTTATGCAGTCTGAGGTTTGAACAGGAAAGCATACGTTGAGTCCTCTTGAGTAGGCTGATTGCAGCCTCTGGTGAGGGAAGTGACTTTAGGCCATCATCCACATAGAAGTCTCTTTCAACAAACTTCTTAACGTCTTGCCCATAGTTTTCTTTTAAAGGCGGGGCTACTTCTGCATGGTCATTTTCAAATATCTTGCTCATGAATGAGAAGAAGTGCTCCTTCATTTCTGGTCTTTTCTCAAAGTTGCGCCTGAGAGAACTGAAGCGTTTTGTGGCTTGAACTCTGTTGTTAGGAAGGCGGGTTCTCTGTGTTTTGAAAGGCAGTGGTGCTACCCAGGTATTTGTTTCATCTTTAGAGAATCCTTGTTCCATTATACTTAAGAAGGTCTCATCTTCAATAGAGCAAGCGGTCTTGTTGTCTTCCTTTGTCCTCTGGAACACTGTACACCCCAGATGATCTTCATCTTCTGCACAGTCCGGGTATAACACACTTGTAGGCTTCTCTCTTACAAGGAATCTGTTAGGACAAGGCTGAAAGAGGGATGGACGTCCATTTTCCAATGTATTTGTGAAGAGAGAATTCACAGTGGTTGGCTTTGTGAACGCTTCCTAGGCAGACATCGCCTATAATGACCCACCCTAGGTCGAGCTTCTGAGCATAAGCAGAACTGTGAGGACCGTTTATCTGTTTCCTCACCTTGTGGACTCTTATGATGTCTCTTCCAAGCAGAAGTACTATTGGAGCGTCTGGGTCGACTTCAGGAATTAGGTGCGCTATATTTTTTAGATGTCCTTGATGTGATGCTGCTGCAGGTGTAGGAATCTCTTCTCTGTTGTTTGGGATCTGATTGCATTCTATCAGCGTAGGCAGAGGCAGGGATGTTTCACCATTTAAGGATTCAATTTGGTAACCAGTAGCTCTTCTCCCTTTTTCTTCACTCACACCTGTGCAAGTCTTAAGTGAATATGCCGAGCTGTTTCCTTTAATGTCGAAGATATCAAAGAAAGTTGAATTAGCGAGAGACCTGTTGCTCTGATCATCAAGGATGGCATACAACTTTACAGCTTTCTCTTTGTGACCAATGGGGTAAACTGTGGCAAGACAGATCTTGGAGCAAGATTTGTTGCTAAGTCCTTCTCCACAGACTTGGGTGCACTGAGGTGTCACTTCAGGAGGTGTAGGGTCTCTCTGCTCCTCGCCGTGCTCTGCCACTTGGTCTGAGGGTGTGAGAGTCCATGGAGCTGGTCCTGGGTGTAAAGCTGTGTTATGCTCTTCACTGTCACATTCTGAGCATTTAATGTTTGTTGTACAGTCTTTTGCAAGATGTGAAGTTGCTGCGCAGCACCTGTAGCAAATGTGGTTTTCTTTGAGGAAAGTTTTGCGATCTTTGAGCTGTTTTTCTCTGAATCCTCTGCATTTCAACAACGAATGTGGTTTCTTATGCAGAGGGCATTCTTTGCAGGGTCTTTAGATGAGGTCTTATCAGTCTCTGCAGTACTATAAGTTTTGCGTGAAGTGTCTTGAAGAGATACACTGGTTTTGTGTACTGCCACTGGTGTATCTCTCAGGTTACGCATTGAGACAGGTTCTCCTGATTTGGGGTACGTGGTGTCAAACATTGAGAAGTCAAAGCTGGGGTCATTTCTAATCTTTGCTTGTTGGTGTACAAAGTCCACAAAGAATGAGAATGGAGGAAATGGGACGTTGTATCGTTCCTTGTATTTGGAGCCTTGACCGATCCACTTATCTATCAGGCCTTGCGGAAGTTTGCGTACTATGGGATTTACACCGCGTGCTGTGTCCAAGAATGCTAGGCCTTGTAAGTCTCCTTGAGCTTTGGCAACTTGAAGTTCTGTCAACAGATCGCTCAATTCTCTCAGTTTTTGGAAACCTTTGCCTTGCATCTTGGGAAATCCTCAATTCTTTTGAAGAGTGTGTTTTCTATCACTTCTGGTGAGCCGTAACACTCCTCCAGTCTCTCCCATATCATGTTTAGTCCTCTGTCGGGATAGTCTAAATTGATGTCCCTAATCCGTTTTGCATGCTCTGTGGATTCATTTCCTAGCCACTTGACTAAAAGGTCAACCTCCTCGTTTGCAGACAGATCCAGATCTTTGATTGTATTTCTGAATGAGGATCGCCATGCTCTATAGCCTTCAGGTTTGTCGTTAAACTTGGAGAGTCCTTGGGTTATCAACTCACGTCGAGCAAGGAATTTGAGAACATCTGACATACCTTGATTTCTGTTTGATGAATCTGGAAATGAGCTGAGGTGCAGAGGTCCATGTGGGTTAGAGTAGTCTTTAAACTTGTCTTTGTTGTAATAACTACCATCTACTTGTTCCTTCTTGAAGGCTGGAGCTGCTCTGCAGTTGTCTGTCGGTTGGAATGCAGATTGCATTGGGGACCGATGATATATAAAATTACTGTCTTGCTTGATGTATGGCATTTGGAAGGCTGAGGCTGCTTGTTGTGTGACAGGATTAGGCTGGAGTTTGTAAGCAGGGGTTGACTCAGCTCCTGGACCGTAATACAGACCGTCATCTGACTTAGCATACTGCAGTACGTATTTTGAAGTGTGTCGTGCTTTGTCCTGTTGACTGAGCTCTGATCCAAGAATACTGCTGCGTCTATTACTTGCGATACTTGCTGCCTCCTCCAAAACTTCAGCCTCTGCCAGTGCAACTGCGGCTTCCCTCTCCAATGCTAGTTTTTTCATGTGTGCTTGTTGTTCGGCCAGAGCTGCTTTCATGCGAGCTTCCTCTGCTTCCATGTGTGCCTGTTGTTCGGCCAGAGCTGCTTTCATGCGTGCTTCCTCTGCTTCCATGTGTGCCTGTTGTTCAGCAAACGATGCTCGCACTTTGGCAGCTTCTGCTTTTGCGCGGGCTATGGCGATGGTAGAGCTGCTCACTGACTTCTTTGAGCTCTTGCAGCTGGCTGAGATTGCAGATCTTGTGGTGAATGATCTACCTTCTGCGGCTGACATGGTGACGCTCTGACAGGATTCGCCCTTTCAGGCTTGACAGAAGCTTGGTTTCACGACGATCACTATGTGCGAGCTGCAGTATCTTCTATCCAGCTTGTAGCGGGCAGTTTTACTGCGATCAGTATGTGAGAATCCACAGTTCTTTTATCCAGCCTGCGAGGGTTAATCGTTTTTTACTGTTCTGCCCGTCTTATGTGTATGTGTACATAATCCTTGCAGACAGCATAAACCTTGATCCCAACAGTGATTTGATAGACACGTGATGTCTGTTACCAAGTTTATTGCAGGAATCGAATATGGTAAAAAACTGTGGAACAAATAACAGTATTTTACTATGTGCTCACAAACATGTGGCAAGCATACAATATATACACAATATACAGTGGTGAGGGAACACACTATATGCATAACATGTAGTTACATATAACATGCGGTATATCCCATGCTTACTGACCAGTCGGAAAAGCATGGACTACAACTCTCACATTTTCATAACAGCATGATGTAAACATCCCAATATTTATACGGCTGTCAAGTTCATGGTGAATGTGTTTAGGACTTACCGATTGTGCGGCTACAGATCTGGATGTAAGAGATCACTATTGGATTCTGATGTCAGGAGGTACTCAGAAATGAACTATCTTAGTTGTATACTGAGCAAAAAACATGGCTGCTGGGGCTGGCTGATGAGTCATGAAAACTATGACTCATGAACTACGGTGTGGTAGATATGTCAAAAAACCTCAATATCAACAACCAAAGACATTCTATAAAACGACCACTAGATGGTGCTGTTATACCACATAACAAATCTGAATGTTTACACAGAAAATTCTAGTGGAACATCACAGTGTTATTCACTTTGATCTTTGCCTTTTTAAAAGAAAAAGAAGTGTTAAGTAAAAAAACAAGAGCGGAAAGGAACTGACACAGCACATAGCTGTCCCGGAAAATTGAAGACATGGTTGTGAGCGGAAGGAAAAATCACATAATGAGCATGCTTCCTGTTCTGTTGAATTTAACAGCAAATCTATGAATTGGGAAATATTCATGCATGCTAGATAAATCTGCAAGGAGCGAGAAAATACCAGCAGTTTGCAGAAGAACTGTGGGCTCGATTCATTGAGACTGGCCTTGCATACACCAGTCTTAGGGCTCATGCACATAATAATCATCTTTATTTTTATATAGCGCTAACATATTCCGCAGCACTTTACACACATTATCGTCGCTGTCCCCGAAGGGGCTCACAATCTACGTAGATTCCCTATCAGTATGTCTTTGTAATGTGGGAGGAAATCCACGCAAACACAGGAGAACATACAAACTCCTTGCAGATGTTGTCCTTGGAGTGATTCGAACCTAGGACTCCAGCGCTGCAAGGCTGCAGTGCTAACCACTGAATGTGTTTTGGGCCCCCTCTAAATATTTGCTGCATTTTTTCACCACACAGTTTTGTTACAAAAACTGAAGGACATCCTAGCACCAGCTGTTAGGGATCGAGTTCCGCTGCTGCACAAGGGGAGTCTTGAACCAGTCTTGCTGCGGTCCCCCATCCATCTCTGTCCACAGTGGAGCCTGCTCAGCAGAGACATCGGTCCCAGCGTCTTGCCCATTCCAATACTGTGCAGAGACTTGCTGCTGCCCTTCCTGGATCTTCTATTATAGCCAGTGCTGGAGCAGACGTCTTTGGGACGAAGTCCTGCGTTTCCCCTTCTGAGCATGCCCAGGGTAAGATCTCTCATTTGAGATCAGGGGTCACATGTTCAGGTAATGCAGCAGCTCCTATTGGTCCGCCAGGAAGGTCCTGAAACTACATATGTTTTGGAACAGTTTCTCATTGGTCCTTGTTTCTGGCAGGTTCTGTAGCTGTTACTATAAAAGGGTGGCATGGCTGGGCCGCCATGCGCTAGTATCAATTGCATTATGTGCTTTGCGCCAGTGTGATCATGTACGCATGTGGTTAGGGCTCGGCTGAAATTAGCCCCTAGAATACCGGCACCTCCGGTGAGGAGATTTGGGTGCACGTGGTTAGGGCTTGGCTGAAATAAGCCCCTAGAATACCGGCTTCTCCGGTGAGGAGATTGCTTGATTGCGTTGCTGTCTGCATGATCACAGACTGCTATCCGCACAGCAGTTATCTGTGTGTCCCTGTGAGTCTGGCAGGACACAGTCTTTTTCTCAGTGGCTCTGTGACGCAACAGGGTTCGCTTTATAACGCTGGTTCAGCGCCCTAGCGTTTTACTTTGCGGCTCACTGAAGCTAAGTGAGTTCGCACTTATCGCCATATAGCGCTGTGGCATTCCCGTTAGCGGCTCTGGAGATTAACAGAGTTTGCACTTACTGCCACAGCGAGGTACGGCGTTTATTTTAGTGACTCTGCGGGATAACAGAGTTCGCTACTTTCGCCATCTTACTAGCAGCGGGCTTCGCCTGCACGGTGGACCCCGGGCTGCGAACGCACCTCTCTACTATATCTATTAGGTGCATTCCGCAGACCCTAACACCGGCAAAGTGAATGAGATTCCTAAAGTCTCATGCACACATTGCATATTTTTCCTTGCAGATTTTAAGGTTTCACATCTGTAGCACATCAATTCTTTCATCCCTTCTAACAACTGGTAAAAAAAAAAAAAAAACTTTTTAATGCAGCGTTTATCCTTCCAAGAGTCACGTTGAAATGTCTGCAACAGATACTTAACGCATGCACATACCTTTAGCTTACTGGGTGGTGCAGTTGTGATAGTCACAACTTTCTCTGCTGCAGAGCTCAGAATGCTGATCTGTGTATAACCCTGATCTCGCCATCATATTAACAGAAAGTTGCTAGTCAGCGTTGGTGTGTGATTGGACTAGGATGCATGAAGCCAGTTGTCCAGTTTTGGTAATCTCCTTTTACTAAAACTGTGATTTAATTGAAACTGCACAACAGTGACAGATCTGTTGTGAATAGGCTGGAAATGAGTTCTGAGCAGAAGCTCCCTCTGGCGGTTACAAACGGTACTGGACTGTCCAGTGAAGATTGTGAGGATTGGGAATTAGGTGTTACTGACTGGTCTTATATAAGGGAGTCGCCTTCCCATCAGGGTTGCCGGTGATCAATTGTTCTGGTCTCAATCCTTGATTCCTGTTTCCTTGGTAGCCTGCTGTGTCGTGTCTGAATCTCCTGCTAACAGATAAGACATTTTCTTCTTTTTGTTTTTGTGCTTGATTTTTGCTTTTTGTCCTGCACTTCTGTGGGGGCCTTCAGGGTCCCCTCTGGGGGCTTTTGCCCTCTCTGTTCAGTTCAGCCACTGATGTTTGTACATTTGCTTTTTCCAGTTTTTTCAGTGGCTGCTGTTTTGTTTTTGGTTACACCAGAGAACTAATTTAGGTGGTAGAGGTCGTGTGATCTCAGGTGTTTTTGAAATTAGTAGAGTTGGTGCTTTTCAGGGTTTTTTGGCATTGCAGTAAGTGCCCTTCCTATCCTTTTCTATTTAGTAAGTTTGGGCCCCAACGTTTGCTCATACTATTTTCTGTCTGTGTCAGTATTTCTTCTTGTCTAACCGCCATTACATGTTTGGGGGCTTTCTATGTTCTTTGGGGATCTGCTCCGGGGCAGATAGCTTTCCTCTTTCTATCTTAAGGTGTAGTTAGTTTCTCAGGCTGTGACGAGGCGTCTAGGACCAACGTAGGAACGCTCCACGGCTGCCTCTAGTTGTGGTGGTTAATCAGGGTACTTCAATCTCATAGTTTCCAACTGCTCTGGTGTATTTCCTTTTTTGCCTGCTCTCCTCAGCTACCAAATCATAACAGTATCACCGGCCCAAAACTGAAAATTATATGGTACTCACAGAAGGGAAAAATATTGTGGAAAGAAAAAATGTCAGACTTGTCAGAGATTTTTTTTTTTTTTTTTTTCTCTTTGTTGCATTTTTTTTTTTCCCTCTGTATCTCTGGGTGCTGAGGAGGATTTTTTTTTTTCTCTCAATGGAGTTTGCACAGTTGTCTGGCCGTGTGGATCAGCTTGCCACTGAAGTTCGGAGTATTGCTACCTATCTTGCTAGGTTGCCTGTTGTGGAACCTAGGATTCCCATGCCAGATTTGTTTTTAGGGGATCGAGCTAAGTTTCTGAATTTCAAAAATAACTGTAAATTGTTTTTTGCCTTAAAATCTAAGTCCTCAGGGAACGCAGCGCAGCAGGTTCAAATTGTCATCTCTCTCCTGCGCGGCGACCCTCAGGATTGGGCTTTTTCCCTGACACCTGGGGATCCTGTTTTGAGTGATGTTGATGCGTTTTTTCAGGCTTTGGGGTTATTGTACGATGAGCCTAATGTCACTGATCAAGCTGAAAAAACTTTGTTGGCATTAAGTCAGGGGCTTGAGGACGCTGAGTTATACTGTCAGAGATTCCGTAGGTGGGCAGTCCTGACCAAATGGAATGACGACGCTTTGGCAGCCTCTTTTCGGAAGGGACTGTCAGATAATGTAAAGGATGTTATGGTGGGATTCCCTGTTCCCTCTGGTCTCAATGATTCTATGTCATTAGCGATTCAAATTGACAGACGTTTGCGTGAGCGGAAAGGTATGCGTGGAATAATGTTGCCTTGTAAACCTACTTCTGAATCCATGCAGTGTGATAGAGTGGTTTCTGGGGCACAGCGTCATGAATTTCGAAAGCGCAATGGGTTATGTTTCTACTGTGGTGATGCCTCTCATGCTATTTCAGTCTGCCCTAAGCGGGGAAGACGTTTTGCACGCTCAGTTGTCTTGGGTAGTGTTCAGACTAAGTTTTTATTAACTGTTACCTGATATGCTCTCTGTCCTCATTTTCTGCTCAGGCTTTTGTTGATTCTGGAGCAGCTATTAACCTGATGGATTTTGATTTTGCTAAACATTGTGGGTTTCCCTTGATACCCCTACGGAAGTCTATTCCCCTACTGGGGATCGATTCTACCCCTTTGGCTGAGAATAAACCTCAGTTCTCTACTCAGGTGATAATGAGGGTAGAACCTGATCATCAGGAGAGTTGCAAATTTTTGGTTCTGTATAATCTGCATGACATTATCGTACTGGGTTTCCCTTGGTTACAGTCTCATAATCCTGTTTTGGATTGGAAATCTGTGTCTGTTACCAGTTGGGGCTGCCAATGTGTTAATACCAACACTCCTGTTTTTTCTGCCTCCCCCCAGGCTCAGGATGTTCCTGACTTTTTGATTGATTTTTCTGATGTGTTTAGCGAAAGTAAATCTGCATCCTTGCCTCCCCATAGGAGCTATGACTGCGCTATTGAATTAGTGCCTGGTAGTAAATTCCCTAAAGGTCGCCTTTTTAACTTGTCTGTACCTGAACATGACGCTATGCGGTCTTATATCAAGGAGTCATTGGAGAAGGGTCATATCAGACCATCCTCTTCACCCTTAGGTGCCGTTTTTTCTTTGTGGCCAAAAAGGATGGTTCATTAAGGCGGTGTATTGATTATCGTCTCTTGAACAATATTACTGTGAAATATCAATATCCGTTACCCTTGATCTCTGATCTGTTTTCCAGGGTGAAAAACGCTACTTGGTTTACCAAGCTTGACCTCAGGGGGGCATATAACCTTATTCGCATTAAGCACGGGGATGAATGGAAGACGGCATTTAATACCCCTGAAGGGCATTTTGAGTACCTTGTGATGCCCTTTGGGCTCACTAATGCTCCTTCTGTCTTCCAGTCCTTCATGAAAGACATTTTCAGGGATTTTGTGGATACATTTCTGATTGTTTATTTGGATGATATCTTGATTTTTTCCAATGACTGGGACTCTCATGTAAAACATGTTCGGACTGTGTTCCAGATTTTGAGAGAGAATGCTCTGTATGTGAAGGGATCAAAGTGTCTTTTTGGCGTTCAGAGGATCTCATTTCTGGGATTCATTTTGTCCCCATCTGTTATTGAAATGGACCGGTCAAAGTTCAGGCCATCTGTGATTGGGTCCAACCTACTTCATTAAAGGCTCTTCAAAGATTCTTGGGTTTTGCCAATTTTTATCGTAAATTTATTGGTAATTTCTCGTTATTGTTAAACCATTAACTGATTTGACCAAAAGGGTTCTGATGTGGTGAATTGGCCTCCTGAGGCAGTCTCTGCATTTCAGGAACTTAAGCAGAGATTCACTTCTGCTCCTGTTCTACGGCAGCCTGATGTTTCTCTGCCATTTCAGGTGGAGGTTGATGCCTCTGAAATTGGGGCAGGTGCCGTTTTGTCCCAAAGAGATCCAGAGACCTCTAAAAGTAACCCTTGTGCCTTTTTCTCTCGAAAATTTTCTCCACTGAACGTAATTATGACGTGGGTAATCGGGAGTTGTTGGCCATGAAGTGGGCTTTTGAAGAGTGGAGACATTGGCTGGAGGGAGCCAAACATCAGGTGGTGGTCCTTACGGACCATAAGAATCTAGTTTATCTGGAATCTGCCAAGCGACTTAATCCTAGACAGGCCAGGTGGGCCTTGTTTTTCACACGTTTTAATTTTGTGGTTTCATTTCTTCCTGGCACTAAGAATGTTAAGGCGGATGCCCTCTCGAGGAGTTTCCTGGCGGACTCTCCTGAGTTATCTGATCCTTCTGTTATTTTGAAAGAGGGTGTAGTTCTTTCCGCCATCTCGCCCAATTTGAGACTGGCTCTGGAGGGGTGTCAGGAGGATAAGCCCGAGCGCTGCCCTGTTGGGAAATTGTTTGTCCCGGACAAGTGGAAAAAGATGTAATGTCTGAGATTCATTGTTCCGCGTTGGCCGGTCATCCCGAATTTTTGGTACCAGAGACTTGGTTAGTCGGTCCTTTTGGTGGTCTACCTTGTCTCGTGATGTCAGGGAGTTTGTGCAGTCCTGTCGGGACTTGCTCTCGCTCCAAGCCTTGCTCTTGTTCTAGTGGCTTGTTGATGCCATTACCTTTGCCCAAGAGACCATGGACCCATATCTCTATGGATTTCATTTCCGACCTCCCTGTTTCTCAGAGAATGACCGTCATCTGGGTGATTTGCGATAGGTTTTCCAAGATGATACATCTTGTGCCATTACCTAAGTTGCCTTCCTCCTCTGAATTGGTGCCTTTATTCCTGTAAGGTTCTTGTCTCTTTTGACATGTTCCTTGAAACTCAGTTTTCCGTCGGCCA
>JARQOD010000001.1:95253598-95317759 GCA_033576555.1 Oophaga sylvatica
GACAGAGAAACAGGAGACACAGCAGGCCAGAGTAATCCAAGCTCAGCAATCACTCTCCAATACAGATTCAGGATCTTCTTCTCTGTTACCGTAAGTCCATGCAAACGTGGGTCTTTCAAAGAGCAGGGTTCAGAGTCCACAAGTGCTTCAGAGTTCCTCAGTAGGAATAGCTGGAGTACAGGTCCAAGGCTTACAGGAGTCAAGTCACAGGTTCACTGCAGGCTAGATTCTGAAGCACTGATTGCTCAGCTGTGGCTGCTTAAGAAGCAAAGGAGAGAATCAGGGCGGGAACAGGGCAAGCTGGAAACTCCATTTTGACTGAGGCAAGATAGCTGCAGCAAGACAGAAAGTAAAATGGCTGACGAACAAACTGAGTTTCAGGAATATATACATAGAACCTTACACTATTTGCTGTGCAGTTCCCTGAAGAAGGTGTCTCCATTCCTTGAAGGCGGCAATAATGGCCAACAATTCTCTATTGCCCACATCGTAGTTCCTCTCAGCCGAAGACAACTGCTGGGAAAAGAAGGCACAGGGATGCAAGACATTCTTCTCACCTGTTCTCTGAGAGAGTATAGCTCCAACGGCACAGTCTGAAGCATCCACCTCTATTATGAAGGCAAGCTCGGGGTTGGGATGTACTAAGATAGGTGCGGTGGTAAATTTATCCTTTAAACAGGAAAATGCTTCCTGAGCTTGCGGGGTCCAGGAGAACCTAGACTGTTTCCGGGTAAGTTGGGTGATAGGTGACACTACCTCAGAAAAATTTTTAATGAAACGTCTATAGAAGTTGGCAAACCCGATGAAGCGCTGCACCTCCTTCACATTTCTAGGAATTGGCCAATCCTTGATGGCTTGGGTCTTGCTTCAATCCATACTAATCCCTTGCGTAGATAGTACATACCCCAGAAATTGAATTTCGGTCCTATGGAATTCACACTTTTCAAGTTTGATGTAGAGATGGTTTTGTCTTAGGCGTTCTAAGACCATTCTCACATGTCCATGATGTTCCTCTGTGGAGTTAGAAAAAAATAGAATATTATCCAGATAAATCACCACAAATGTATCTAGGAGATCCCTGAAGATATCATTCACGAAGTGTTGGAAAGTGGCTGGGGCGGTACTCAGACCAAAAGGCATAACTAGATATTCAAAGTGTCCATAGCGTGACCTGAAAGCAGTCTTCCATTCATCCCAGGTCTAATACGGACCAAGTTATAGGCCCCATGGAGATCCAGTTAGAGAAAATTTTGGCATGCCGCACTTTCTCCAACAACTCAGGGATTAAAGGCAATGGATAACGGTTGCTAATAGTAACCTTATTGAGTTCCCTATAGTCTATGCAGGGTCTCAGAGTCCATCTTTCTTCTTCACAAAGAAGATGGGTGCACCTGCGGGAGATGAAGAGGGGCGTATGAAGCCCTTGGCTAAATTTTCGTCTATATAATCCTTCAAAGCTTTTAGCTCGGGCCCCGCTAGGGGGTAGATCTTACCAAAAGGTATCTCGGCTCCAGGCAATAATTCAATTGGACAATCATATGGACGGTGAGGAGGAAGCTGATCAGCGTTCTTCTTGTCACATAAATCCACATAGTCCTGGTATACAGCTGGTAGTTCAGGGACTGACATGGTTCCTTTAGGAACAGAGCAAGCTGAAACTCCTTGACTCATCTGTTTCTCCGGAAAGTGTAATTCCTTGGTCTCCCAGTTAATCGTAGGATTCTGCGCCTGCAGCCATGGTAGCCCTAGAATAATGGGAAAGTGGGGAGAAGAGATAAGCATAAAAGACATTTTCTCCTGATGATCTTTACCCATAAGGACCCTCAAAGGCTCTGTTTCTTGATCCACTGGTCCAGAAGTCAGTAGAGAGCCATCCACAGTCTCCATCTGTACTGGAGTAGCCTTCTTCACTGAACGTATCCCCTGTTTCAGAGCAAAGGAGATATCCATAAAATTTCCACTTGCTCCTGAGTCGATCATAGCAGAGCTAGACACCCAGACTGAGTCAACCCAGAGTTTGATGGAAAGGAAGCAATGAGAATTGTTTCTTTTACAACTCAGCTGGGACATCGCTGAGGAAACTTGAAAAATTGCAGCGTTTATACCGTCATCGTCCCCAGAACTAACAGAGTTTAAGTCCGAGAAATCAAGATCTCTTGCAGCAGATCTCTCTGGAGCCTGAGGCTCGGACATGACAGAGCTCCTCTCGCAACACTCACAGTGAATGACTGCTGCAGTAGTCTTACGAGAACGGCTGGGGCAGTTTATAATGAAGTGCCCTGACTTACCACAGCAGAAACATAGATTTTCCTTTATACGATGTTCTTTGCGTGCATCACTAACCCGTCTTTGTAAAGAGTCCACCTGCATGGGTTCAGGTTCTGGTTCCCTTGTGATCCTACTCAAAGGTTCCTTAGCTGAGGAGGGAGGTAGTAAAAGGTTAGTGCGATTATTTTCGAACCATCTCTCTTGTCTGCGTTCAGTCAGACGAGCATCAATACGAATACAATAGTTAATAAAGTCACCTAACGCAATGGGAGGGTCGGCACGAGCAAGTTCATCCTTAATCAGTGGAGACAACCCTTTCCGAAAAATAGATTTCTTAGCGGAAGTGTCCCAAGTGGTATCAAGAGCCCATTCCTGAAATCCAGGGCATATTCGGCTACTGACGCTTACCTTGGCGCAAAGTTAACATGGCTGCTTCAGCTGTTAAACCTCGATTGGGGTCATCAAACACCTGCCCCATGGCTGAAATAAAAGCATCAAGGTGATTCAAACAATCATCTCAGTCTCAATCAGAGGGTTTGCCCACATCAAAGCCTTATTGGTAAGCAACATGATTATAGTAAGCACTTTGGATCGTTCAGTGGGAAATTGTGAAGCATGTGCAGAGAAAAATAAATTGCATTGATTAATAAATCCCCTGAATTTCTCACGTTCACCGCCAAAACGAAAAGGAGGTAATTTGGGGATCCCAGAACTCGGGGTTATGGCAGGAGCCTGGGCTCGTTCCTCTAGAGCCTCAAAACCTGGCTCGCCATTCCTGGGTAGTCTGTCCAAACACTTGCAAATTATGATTAGTGAGGTCCTGTAGGCTTGCAAAACGGGTTTTTAAAGTCTGTACATCTGAAAGGATTGTATCAGTCACTCCGCAAAGTTCCTTTATGCGGGCCTCCATCTTCCAGATCTTTTAAGGCAGAAGTGCTGGAAGGAGAAGAGGAAAGGAAAAAAAAAAAAACAATAGTGTTTACCTGTGGTAACACTGCAGAGTAAAATTTTAAGGGAATGCGCTCACCTGGAATGGTTGTGAGAAGTCACAACCACTGTCATCACATAAGGTATTTAAACGGACATCTGATATCCACAGTCACAGCAGACACGGCTTTCCCAGACCCAGCAGACACTAAACATTGGCTCCTGAATCTTGTCATGTATAGTGTACAGTTCCTATAGCGTCTTGTGCTTGGGTGCGAGGAAAACACAGGAGACATAGGTTGAAATGAAATGACTTGTATTACTTCATATAAGCATGCTGAAAAGTTCACACAGTTTGCAGGAACAGAGTCAGGAGACACAGCAGGCCAGAGTAATTTCAAGCACTACAATAAATCTCCAAAGCAGGTTCAGGATCTCTTCTCTGTACCGTAATTCCTCTGCAAACATGGATTCACCAAACAGCAGGTTTCCAGAGTCCAAAAGTGTTCCAAGGTTCCTCAGTAGGGAATAGCTGGAGTACAAGTTCAAGGTTTCCAGGAGTCAGGTCACAGACTGACTGAGGCTTGATTCAGGAGCACTGATTGTTCAGCTGAGGCTGCTTAAGAAGCAAGAGGGAAGAATCAGGGCGGGAACATGAAAACTGGAACTCCATATTAACTGAGGGCAAGAGCTGCAGAAAGACAGAAAGCAAAATGGCCGACGGAAAACTGAGTTTCAAGGAACATGTCAACAGAGACAAAGAACCCTACAGGCTCCTCTCAAGGCTATTAATATCTGTCCTCAGTCACTGACTTTCCCTCTCTGGCGGAGAAAATACGGCCGGAGCCCACACATTTTTTTACAACGCATTTACCCGTTAAATTAACACCTACATGTCCCAAGTTTTGCACACATACACTCATCTAATTATTAGTCTAAAACATATGTAAAACTAAATGAAATGAAATGGTTTACTGTATGTAAACCATGTGTCATTTCATGTCGGGTTTTGTAATGATTTTACAGAAGCCGGCAATTGATTTAGCGGCTATTATGCTATGTAGAACTGTATGAACTATAAATATATACTGTATATATGTGTCTCAATGACATGTATACAGTACCTTGCGAAAGTATTCGGCTCCCTGGAACTTTTCAACCTTTTCCCACATATCATGCTTCAAACATAAAGATACCAAATGTTAATTTTTGGTGAAGAATCAACAAGTGGGACACAATTGTGAAGTTGAACGAAATTTATTGTTTTTTTTAATTTTTGTGGAAATACAAAAACTGAAAATTGGGGCGTGGAAAATTGTTCGGCCCCTTTAACTTAATACTTTGTTGCGCCACCTTTTGCTGCGATTAGAGCTGCAAGTCACTTGGGGTATGTCTCTATCAGTTTTGTACATCGAGAGACTGAAATTCTTGCCCATTCTTCCTTGGCAAACAGCTCTAGCTCAGTGAGGTTGGATGGAGATCGTTTGTGAACAGCAGTTTTCAGCTCTTTCCACAGATTCTCGATTGGATTCAGGTCTGGACTTTGACTTGGCCATTCTCAAACCAGGATACTTTTATTTGTGAACCATTCCATTGTAGATTTTGCTTTGTGTTCGGGATCATTGTCTTGTTGGATGACAAATCTCCGTGCCAGTCTCAGGTCTTTTGCAGACTCTAACAGGTTTTCTTCAAGAATGGTCCTGTATTTGGCTCCATCCATCTTCCCATCAATTTGAACCAGCTTCCCTGTCCCTGCTGAAGAAAAGCAGGCCCAAACCATGATGCTGCCACCACCATGTTTGACAGTGGGGATGGTGTGTTCAGGGTGATGAGCTGTGTTGCCTTTATGCCAAACATATCGTTTAGCATTGTTGCCAAAAAGTTCGATTTTGGTTTAATCTGACCAGAACACCTTCTTCCACGTGTTTGGTGTGTCTCCCAGGTGGCTTGTTGCAAACTTTAAATGACACTTTTTATGGATATCTTTGAGAAATGGCTTTCTTCGTGCCACTCTTCCATAAAGGCCAGATTTGTGCAGTGTACAACTGATTGTTGTCCTATGGACAGACTGTCCCACCTCAGCTGTAGATAATGGGCCTCTTGGCTGCATCTCTTGCTGTTGATTCTTCACCAAAAATTAACATTTGGTATCTTTATGTTTGAAGCATGATATGTGGGAAAAGGTTGAAAAGTTCCAGGGAGTCGAATACTTTCGCAAGGTACTGTATTCTATGTGTATATATCTATTCTTTTTTTTTAACCTGTGAGGAGCAAACTCTGTTAAAAAAACCGGATCCGTCGCCGGAATCCGTCATTTGATGGATGACGACGGATCCAGCGCCTATAGGCTTCCATTATAAAAAATGACGGAGAGCAATGGATCCTTCGCTGTCTGACTTTCCGACAGAGACAGAAAACGTTGCTTTGTACATCGTCTCCGGCCGCCAGACACAAAATTTCCGACGGATCCGTCGAACGACGGATGAAACGCACGGCCATCTGTCGCAATCCGTCACTAATACAAGTCTATGAGAAAAAAAACGGATCCTGCAGCATCAATTGCCGGATCCGTTTTTTTCACAAAACAACGGATTGTGACTGATGGCAAAAAACTGATGTGTGAAAGCAGCCTAACGCTATCAGTGAGTTTAATAAACTTATTGATGCTGCCCAGACTGAGATTCGTCTGGTGTGCCCTGCAGAGAAGATACAATCCTTTGCTATCCAATCAGAAAAGACTTTAGATACCACCATTAAGACGATCCATGAATCACAATCTTCTAAAAAGGCGCGTTCATTAAATACGCCAATTCTGGTGCTTTGCCCGGTTCTTTACATGTTCAGTAAAATACACACGCACTGCACTAATTATCTCACTGACATGTTTATTACTATGGACAGGCACCAGCTGGTGAATACTCTAATCAGCGTCGCCTTCTCTCGCTGCTATCAGCGAGACCAGTCACATGCTGATGAGAGTAGAACTCATCAGCCGATATCTGACCGACGGAACGTTTTCACTGACGGTCACAGCTGCTGGCTCACACGCTGTCATCTGTATGACAGCGTGGAAACTGTAGCTCTGTGACCAGCTGATGTTTCTTGAACTGTCACACAGATGACAGCATGGGAAACGCCAGATGTTTGGGCCCCCCATTGATTTGGGTCTGGGTTAAAGTTTGAGTTCGAGTACCATTCTGGTGCCCGAACTCAATTTTTTTTTAAAGTTTGGCCAAACCAAAACTGACCCAAACATCCACGGGTCCGCCTATCACTAGTCATATACCAAATTTTCACTCTGCCAAAAACAGTATATGGTTCTTTTGAACTCCAAAACTACATCACAATGCATCCTTCTATATGTTTGTAAAAGAAACTGAGCTACTTGCTGCTTCCAATGTAGAATTGGATCCCATTACTTCTTGGAGTCCTCTGTGGATGCATAGGTTGCACCAATGGATATGTCTGCCCAGGGTCGGACTAGCCCATCGAAGAAACGATGATTCTCCAGTGGGCCTAGGCACTGACATGACGTGCACACTGCTCTCCTCGGTTGTTCAACTCTGGGAGGAACATGCTGGGAGGACGTCCTGTTCGTGGATCTTCCCAGAGTTAGACAACCCGGGAGAGCAGTGCGCGCATCACTGATGACACACTTGCCTATTGCAGACTACTGCTCACAATTTGAAAGTAGCAGAGTGCTGTTGCACCCTGATGGCTTTTTATGTTGTTTGACACCGCACCACAATTGTGGGTTACCAGGGCTATGGGGTACTCGGAGCCGAGCCTGTAGATTTCTATAGGGAATGTCACTGGTAGCGTGGCTCGGTCCGTGACCCTGGTGGTCAGGCGTTAAAGGGTTTATTTACAGGGGATTTGGTAGATAACAGTTCGTGACGCCACCTGTAGTTTTCTAGTCACTAGAGACCAGCGCTGCTGAATAGAACTCTGAGGGGATGTTGTGGCAGCTAGGTGTTGGGTCCCCCACAGGTGGGACTGTCCCTCTGAGTCTATGGTTATAATGATGTAGGGTGCAGATAAATGAATCAGTCTGTAATACTATTGTAGGAACTCGAGGATTCTGATAGCGTGGGGCAATGAACAATCAGAGACGGGTTTCTTTAAATGCAAATAATGTATTTGTGAAACAGCAAAACCCCCAAAAACAATATTCAAACAACCCGTAGTGACATGCAATGAGTCCATATATATATACACAAGTCCAGTTATATGAATCCGGATATATAAGTCCTTGAACCTCTATAGCGAGGGTGGTAAAGTTCTTATGACGGAGTCCTCACACAAATGTGACCACAAGGTAAGTCTGATGAACAGGTAACGTGGCTGGACTTACACCCTGCTGGTGTGTGAAGAGTCAAATCCAGGTATGCAGAAAACACAGGGAGGTCCAGGAACAAGTTAATCTCAGTTGTGGCTTAATTCAGTGAAGTCCAACAACAAGTTCATAAGTCAGTAAGGTTCCAGTAATAGTTCCAACAGCTCTCACCAGAGGTAATGCGCAAAGGGTTAAACAGCAACAGTTCAGAAACACAGTACTTATCAGATGGAGTGAACCAAGGGTTAAATTCCCAAATCAACAGTTTAGTGACAACACAGTACTTTGTGCAACTTACATATGCAGAGAATGTCCAGAGCCATGGGTAGAAACTGCTGTGGCAGAGAAACACCTGAAGATAACCTGGTTATGCACTTCCCTGGTAAATACACAACGATCTGTGAGGAACAAGCAGCTGGGTTGCAGTGAAACAGAAGCAGAATATTCCAGCAGTGAAGCCAGCACCTGAGCCGGGTTTTAAACAAACGAACAGGAAGTAGGGCACAGAAAACAGCAAACTCCATCTTAACAAAGGGCAAAATCATTGACAAAGTTACCTAGAAAACCCGGAATACTGACATTACTCCCCCCCTAAAGACGGCCTCCGGACGGTCCTGGACCAGGCCTGTCCGGGTATCTCCGATGAAACTGAGCAATCTTCAGAGGCGCATTGATGTTACTTACTGGTTCCCAAGAATCATCTTCAGGAGAGTAACCTTGCCAACTAACTAGATACTGAAGCCGGTTTCTATGAAGTCTCGAATTAACAATCTCCTGTACCACGAATTGTTCTTCGCCATCAACCAACACTGGTGGAGGGGGAGGTACGATACGTCCCTGAAATGTGTTAGGAGAGACTGGTTTTAATAAGGAAACATGAAATACTGGGTGTACCTTTAAAGTCCGTGGTAGCTTCAACCGACAGGCAACAGAGCTCACAATCCCCGTGATCTTGAATGGACCGATGAATTTCTGTCCCAGTTTCTGCGAAGGAACACCCAATTTTAGATTCTTGGTGGACAACCAAACTGAGTCTCCTACCTTATACATAGGTGCTGGTTTCCGGAATCTATCGGCCGACTTTTTGTAACGCTCCTGTGCTGTGGTCAGGGAGTCCTTCAAAACTTCAAGATTACGTTGCAACGCCGTCACTCTGTCTTCAACCGCTGGTACCGAAATCGTAACCGGAGACCTAGGCAAAATATTTGGATGATAACCCAGGTTGGCAAAAAAAGGCGTTACCTTCGTGGAACTGCTTTGGGAGTTGTTGTACGAAAATTCCGCTAGAGGAAGTAGCTTCAGCCAATCGTCCTGCAAATGACTGACGTAACAGCGTAGATATTGCTCCAAAGTTTGATTTGTCCGTTCGGTCTGCCCGTTGGTCTGAGGATGGTATGCAGAAGACAAGCAAACATTAATGTGGAGCGCAGAACAAAATCCTTTCCAAAATCTAGAGGTAAATTGTATTCCCCGGTCAGAAATGATGTCATCTGGTACCCCATGCAGCCGGAAAATGTTCTGGATAACTAGATCTACTGTCTCTGTAGCTGAGGGAAGACCAGCACACGGAATGAAATGAGCAGCTTTCGTTAAACGATCTACTACCACCAAAATAGTATTTTTACCACCAGAGGTGGGTAACTCCACAATAAAGTCCATCGAAATAGACCCCCAAGGGCGAGACGGTACAGGTAGCGGTTTAAGAAGACCAGTAGGTGAAACACGAGGAACCTTGTACCGGGCACAAACTTCACAAGAGCGGACATAGTCATTCACATCCTTCAAGCAGGTAGGCCACCAAAAAAAACGAGTTAACAATTCCTGCGTCTTCTGTACCCCCCTATGACCAGCCAATTTAGAGTCGTGGACCAATCTGAGAACTCGAAGTCTTACAGCCTCTGGGACATAAATACATCGATCTCTAAGCCACACACCATTCCGAAGGACAAGATTCACATTGTCAGGTGGAGCTGCAAGAAATACGTCACCGTCATAGGCCAGCTTGATCTCCTGCCACAAGTCCCGGTTCCGGAGCACTCCAACGAAATTGGCCTCCGACAAGATGGTCTTCGACGGGGTCCCAGGCACGGAATCCACGGTATGGATTCGGGATAATGCGTCAGCTTTCCCATTACGTGAACCTGGGCGGTACGAAATAATAAAATTAAACTGGTTCAAGAACAAACTCCACCTAGCTTGTCGAGGAGAAAGACATCTGGCAGACTTAAGGAATTCCAAATTGCGATGATCCGTGAGTACTACTACCTGCTGAGTTGCCCCCTGCAAATGGTGTCTCCATTCCTTAAAGGCAGAAATAATTGCCAAAAGTTCCTTATCTGCCACATCATAGTTCAGTTCTGCAGAAGATAACCTACGAGAGAAGAAGGCACACGGGTGCAGCAAACCTTTGTCTCCGGTACGTTGTGAGAGGATAGCTCCCAATGCACAGTCAGACGCGTCCACCTCCACGATAAAAGGCTGTGCAGGATCCGGATGCATCAATATTGGAGCTGTGGTAAAACAACCCTTCAGGCGATCAAAGGCTTCCTGAGCTTGCGAAGACCATTCAAACTTCTTCCCCTTCTTGGTGAGGAGAGTGATGGGACGGACAATTTCTGAAAAATTTCGGATAAACCGTCTATAAAAGTTAGCAAAGCCAATGAATCGTTGTACCTCCTTAATGTTTCCTGGTACCGGCCAGTCCAAGATTGCCTGGATCTTGCTGGACTCCATATTCAATCCCTGAGGCGAGATAACATAGCCCAAAAATTGAATTTCAGAACAATGGAACTCACACTTTTCGAGTTTGATATACAAATGATTATCTCTCAAACGTCTAAGTACGGTCTTGACATGTTCCTGATGTTCCTGTAAGGAGTCAGAAAAGATTAAGATGTCATCAAGGTAAATTACCACATATTGGTCCAATAAATCCCTGAAAATGTCGTTGGCTAAATGTTGAAAAGCAGCAGGAGCGTTACAGAGTCCGAATGGCATCACCAAATATTCAAAATGTCCATACCGGCATCTAAAAGCTGTCTTCCATTCGTCTCCGGGCCGTATACGGAGTAAATTATATGCCCCACGAAGATCTAATTTGGTAAATACTTTGGCCTGACGAACTCTTTCCAACAATTCTGGAATTAGGGGCAACGGGTACCTGTTACGAATGGTTACCTTATTTAACTCCCGGTAGTCAATGCAGGGTCTTAGAGTACCATCCTTCTTCTTTACAAAGAATATTGGAGCTCCCGCTGGTGAAGAAGATGGTCGGATAAACCCCTTGGCTAAATTCTCATCTATATACTCTCGTAAAGATTTTAATTCCGGAGCCGCCAACGGGTAAACATGGCCGAAAGGAATCGCTGCTCCAGGAAGCAATTCTATGGGGCAGTCATACGGTCTATGTGGGGGAAGTTGATCTGCCTTCCTTTTATCACAAATGTCTGAGAATTCCTGATAAATCAGAGGAGAGTAGGTACCTGTATCACCTCTTCCAAGTTCTGGGTAACTGGAGCCGCTACAGTTGGACTGATGGTAGAACTGCACTTCGGGAGAAAGGTTATCTCCTTGGTTTCCCAATTGATGATTGGATTTTGTGACCGTAACCAGGGAATTCCTAAAATTACAGGAAAATGAGGAGAAGATATTAACATGAATGAAAGTGTTTCTTGATGGTCTGGTTCCATCTTACACTCCAGAGGCACTGTCTCCCGATCTACTGGTCCAGAAACTAATGGGGAACCATCCACCGTTTCCATAGTGATTGGTGAAGCTCTTAGTTGTGTCTTTATACCATGTTTCTCTGCAAAAGAAGAATCCATGAAATTCCCACCTGCTCCAGAGTCTATCATGGCAGAACTTGATATCCACTGTTCCTCCCACTGAATCTGTATAGGAAGAGAACAATGTGAATATTTCTCCCCGTGATCTTTAGGGGAAGTCGGCATCAGTATTGGGGAAAAACCGCATCTAGATGTAGACTGGTTTCTGAAACTTCAGACTCAGCGTCTGTGTTATCATAATCTCCTACTACCGCCAACACCTTGTTGGGTCGCCTAGGACATTTAGGACAATTGATGAGGAAATGGTCCGATTGACCACAATAGAAACATAAGCGCTCACGGAAACGGTGTTCGCGGCGTTCATTATTCTCACGTCTCTGCAGTGAGTCCACCTGCATAGGCACCTCCTCAGCCTCTCGCGGGTTTTTGCCTGTGGTTTCCCTGGACGGAAGAGAGTAATTAGTAATGCGATTTACAGCGGCCCATTTTTCTTGTCTGCGTTCAGTTAAACGGGTATCAATACGTACACAGTGCTGTATAAACAATTCAAACTCCTGTGGAGACTCTGAACGAGCTAGCTCATCCTTGATTACATTTGACAAACCTTTTCTAAAGATTGGTAATAAAGCATTGTTTTCCCACTGGGTGTCCACCACTAACCTTTTAAATTCAGTAACATATTCTATGACTGACCGTTTCCCCTGGCGTAAGGAAAGCAAGGCAGATTCAGCGGTAGCACGGCGGTTAGGATCGTCGAACATTTGCGCCATGGCTGCCAGAAAATTGTCCAAATTATTTAGACGGGTATCATGACTTTCAACCATAGGATTTGCCCAAGCCAGTGCACGTGATGTCAACAACATAATAATACATAGAACCTTAGATCTATCAGACCGGTAGTAAGAGGCATGTACATCAAAAAATAATATACATTGATTAACAAACCCACGGAATTGACTTCGGTCACCATTAAAACGGAATGGAGGCAATTTGGGCATACTGGTGGATGAGGTAGGCTCAGTAGGTAAGGCCTCCATGACTCCTAACCTAGAACGTAGATCTTGGAGAGCCTGACCAAACCCCTGTGCATTGTGGTTAACCCGAGACTCCAAGTCTCTAATTTGATTGAGTGCAGCCGACACCTCCTGCTGCAAGGAGTTAACTATGGTGAACAGTTTGTCTGCCCGTGTCTCCGTCATTGCCCCAGCAGAATCCTCTTTTTTAGGCTGGAATATCCTGTAATACTATTGTAGGAACTCGAGGATTCTGATAGCGTGGGGCAATGAACAATCAGAGACGGGTTTCTTTAAATGCAAATAATGTATTTGTGAAACAGCAAAACCCCCAAAAACAATATTCAAACAACCCGTAGTGACATGCAATGAGTCCATATATATATACACAAGTCCAGTTATATGAATCCGGATATATAAGTCCTTGAACCTCTATAGCGAGGGTGGTAAAGTTCTTATGACGGAGTCCTCACACAAATGTGACCACAAGGTAAGTCTGATGAACAGGTAACGTGGCTGGACTTACACCCTGCTGGTGTGTGAAGAGTCAAATCCAGGTATGCAGAAAACACAGGGAGGTCCAGGAACAAGTTAATCTCAGTTGTGGCTTAATTCAGTGAAGTCCAACAACAAGTTCATAAGTCAGTAAGGTTCCAGTAATAGTTCCAACAGCTCTCACCAGAGGTAATGCGCAAAGGGTTAAACAGCAACAGTTCAGAAACACAGTACTTATCAGATGGAGTGAACCAAGGGTTAAATTCCCAAATCAACAGTTTAGTGACAACACAGTACTTTGTGCAACTTACATATGCAGAGAATGTCCAGAGCCATGGGTAGAAACTGCTGTGGCAGAGAAACACCTGAAGATAACCTGGTTATGCACTTCCCTGGTAAATACACAACGATCTGTGAGGAACAAGCAGCTGGGTTGCAGTGAAACAGAAGCAGAATATTCCAGCAGTGAAGCCAGCACCTGAGCCGGGTTTTAAACAAACGAACAGGAAGTAGGGCACAGAAAACAGCAAACTCCATCTTAACAAAGGGCAAAATCATTGACAAAGTTACCTAGAAAACCCGGAATACTGACACAGTCTCACACCATCCAGCGTCTTTCCATACCTTTTACTTCAAGATGTTAGGCAGGTCCCGGGGAGCTGGTCAGGGTGGAGACTGCACGTCCAGGTAACAGCGGAGCAGGTTAGAGGCCTCCTTAACTTCCAGATTGTAGAAGAGCCCAACTTGCATGAAGCTAAGTTAACTCCGAATACTCCAGCTAACTCTATAGCTGTACTGCCCGGCCAATATTGTGGTGGAGCCTTCTATGTGGTGAGAACAGAGTCCTTCTATGCTTGGCCTAGCTAAAAGTCCTTGTTCCTCCTGACTCCGATTACGTATTGACACTTCAAGGGCTGCTTTCTGCGACCTAAGGTCCAGTAAGACTCTGGTTGTTCCGTTACTATGCGTGAAGCGATAGCAACCCTTCGGTCCCCAGTGACCGGGTAAATTGTGCAGACAATCCAATATCTAAGGCACTTCTCTAACTTCTTCCTCTGCGCCCTTCGCCCTGCTCACGCTTTTAACATAAGCACTCCACACTTCCTATGGTAGTACAAGTCAATCCTTTCTTACTTCTTCCTTGGAGCTCGCTGACAGATTCTCAGTATTCTCCTAGTTCAGGAACACATCGTCTGAACTTCACTGTCCTTGGGACAGGCGACTGAAGTTTCTGCTGCAAACTTCCCTTTCTCCAAAGCTGTCTCTGTCTTCAGGTTAAGGAACAGCTCTGACTAGGCTAGGATGAACTGGCTCACCCTTACTAGCCTCCACTTTATGAACTGCTGACAGGAACTAACTGTCTTTCACTTCGCTTCATGGAAGACTCAGCACAACTCAACCACACCCCCTCTCTGCTGCATGTCACTAGCTTATATACCCTGAGGGTGTGTCTAAAGTGTGAATGGATGATGTAAGCTTTAACTGTTACCTTTCTGTGCAGACTCCAGGATTTTTATGTGTGCCTTACATACCAGGGCTACACAATGTCACCGCTCTTCACTGCATTGCACAAGCAGAGTGAGCTAAGGCCAACACTGACTGACTACAACGAAGCCAATCAGTGTTCGTTTTGTTTTTGTACGCTTCTCCCCAGCTGTAGAGCTGTGTTGTTATTCATAACGTGCCTGCCCCCCCACAGTGTAAGCAGCAGAGGGACTTAGGGCCCCGTCTCACCAGCGATCCTGACAACGATATGAACTTGTCAGGATCGCTGCTGAGTCGCTACATGATCGCTGGTGAGCTGCCAAACAGGCAGCTCAGGCAGCGATCAGGACAGCGACACTGCTGGTAACGTCGCTTAGTTACCCGCAGTGTACATTGGATACCAGCCCGCTGATGAAGGGAGCTGGTAACCAAGGTACACATCGGGTTTCCAGGCGCTGCGCAGTGCCTGGAAACCCGATGTGTACCTTAGCTACCAGCTGATCGCTGGTCTCCCGCCTGTCACAAGCAGCGATGCGTGTTGGCCAGCAGGAGATCAGCGAGCAAAAAAATGTCCAGGACATTCAGCGACGATCAGCGATACCCGGCAGGTGGGCTGATCGTCGCTGAATGTCACACACAGCGATATCGCTGGGGAGATCGCTGTTGTGTCACAAAACTAGTGACTCAGCAGCGATCTTGCTAGCGAGATCGCTATGTGTGGCGGGGGCTTTAGACAGCTCCCTGCTACAGCCGCAATGACTGAAAGAGGGTCCCCCTGCTAATCTGTGAGTAAGTGCAAGTAGTGGGCCTTTAGTCGTTGGTGATAGACGGGAGGGGGCTAAGTCACTTAGCGATGAATGAGGGACCCATTCCCTCATCTCTCCTTTCAGCCCTGACTGACTGCATCCCCTCACCCATGTCACCCTTGACTGAACCCCATCTCCCTCTATCACCGCTGACTGCACCTCCCTCCCCGTATCACCACTGCCTGAGACCCTTCTCCCTATATCACTGCTGACTGCACCACCTCCCCGTATCATCCCTGACTGAGCCCTCTTCCCCTATATTATCCCTGACTGCACTCCCTCCCTTGTATCACCCCGGACTGTGTTCCCTCCCCATATCACCCCTTACTGCACCCCTTTCCCGTATCATCCCTGACTGCACTACTTCCCCATTATCACCCCTAGCTGACCAAGTCCCTTCTCCATATCACCCCCTCCCCGTATCACCCCTGACTGACTGAGCCCCCTTTCCCTGTATCACCCTCGACTGACTAAGCCCCCTCCAACTGTATCACCCCTGGATGACTGAGCTCCTCTCCCCTGCTGCTCCCCCTCCCCATGTATCATTCCTTATTGTGCCCCCTCCCCCTGTATACATCCTGACTGCACCCACTCTCTCTGTATCATCTCTGACTGACTGGGCATCTTCTCCCTGTATCACCCTTGACTGACTGAGCCCCCTCCCCCTTAGGTGAGGAATATGGTTGTTTATTATTTTTTTCTATTACAGGGACATGGGCTTCAGTGAATTAGATAAATATAACTTGTTTTTTTATTTCAAATAAAGGTGTCAATGTCTTATCTCAATTAAAGGACTTTATTCTGAGTGTTTATTTACAATATGACTATGAGGTTAGTGATGGAGGCGTCTGATAGATGCATCTCCATTACTAGTCTCTGGGCTTGATGTCAGCTGGCAATACAAAGATGACATCAACCCCACTACTATTACCGCACTTGCCATCGAACCAGGGCAAGTGGGAGAGCAGAGGCCAAGTACCAGAATTGCCGCATGTTATGATTACGCCATTTCTGTGGCAGCTGAGAGCTGATGTTTTTAATCTATATCCATGGCCCCTTCCTAGGCTAATAATACCAGCCTGCAGCTGTCTGCCTGGCCTTTTGCTGATTATTAATTATAGGGGACACCAAATCATTTTTTGAAGGGCTCCCCCATTTTAATATCCAATAAAGGCTAAGTACACAGCTGTGAGCTGATATCAATAGTCTGAGAAGCTCCATGGATCCTTTCCAGAGTAGAAACATCTGCCCCCAGCTGTCAGCTTTCCCTTTGCTAGTTATTAATACTTTGTCGGACCCCACAAATTTTTTTTATTTAACATATTTAATTATTAGCTAAATCTATGAACAACATTAAACTACACACACACTGCACTAATTATATATGTGACTGACATCTTTCTATCTATTCTATGTATATATCTATTCTACTCAGACGGGTCACACAGTGAACTTACTGTACTCTGCTGATGAAATGCTGGGTTTTCTAGAAAATGGATGAGTAAAAATCGGATGGCACATGCATGATCAGTGTGCCATGCAATTTTTTTCTTACTCCCATTGACTTGCATTGGCTAGTCTTGTCCAATACAAGTGGCAAATGGCAGCATGCTGCGATTTTTTTTATCAGTTAAATCTGAACTAAGAAAAAAAATCACAGATGAGCAGAGAATCATAGAATAACCTTAGATTACATTTGTCTGTTTTTCTTGCAAATGAATATGAGCCCTTAAGATGATTTTACCAAAAATTGAGAGGGAGTGACCAGGAAGTGTGTGGGGGGATTAGGGGGCAGGGATGAGAGAGAAATAAAAGCTAAAAAATTGAGAAAGAGGCAGTTTTCTCAAGGAAGATTGTTCTGCCCATTAGGGCAAAAGATGAGGTTAAATTTACTGTTGTCACTTTAATAAGCTGTAATACTCTATTAGTGATGTCTAATGTGGTAATAGCACCATCTGGTGATATTTAATTGTATTGCAAGTTGTTTTTCTGTAAAGTTGTCAATTACATTGTGGGAGAAACCAATGCATTTTAGGTAAGAAGGTCCTGGTGAAGCAGTCATTTTGTAAGAAGCAGTCTAGCAGAACAATTGTGTAAAACTTTCTCCTGCGTTACTAAAACTCCATTATCCTGGATAAAGTATATCTGGTAAAATAACTATCTTTGATCTGTGCTATTTGTGTATTCAGAACTGTTGTTAAATCAGACGATGATTGTTACTAAGTCATGTGTTCACATGTACAAGCTCCATCTTACCGTGTGCTGTCACTGTTAATTGTAAATGTCATAGTTATGTGATATTTTAAGCTTAATACTTATACCTGTTATTTGTATTCTTGTAGTTTTCCGACATTCATACATTCCGATTCAATACATCAATCTGTTGACCAATAAACAAATTATACTACAGAGAACGGTCTGCTTATTTTGTAAGACAGAGACGGTTTATGCTGTATGTCAGAATGCACACCATGAGGATGTGTAAGAAGGCAAAGATATACTGCAAACTTTCATATATATGCAGAATCTGCTTAGTAAACAGCCAGCCTCTGAATGGCAATATTTCCTCAGTCAAATACATGACAAACAGACAAATATCAGGTATTTGCTATTTATTCTGAGAGAGGGCAGATACTCTGATTCAAGTTATGTATCACTTACTGGGCTGCTTGTTGTAGTTTCAATAAAATCAGTGTTTTATCAGCAGGAAACTATCACTACAGCAGACGACGATCTTGTGCCTTGTAATCCTCCTGCTCTGTGTAACTCTGTCCACACCACTGATTGTCAGAGTACACAGAAAGCTGTCAATCATTGATGTGAGCGGGGTTATACAGAGCTCAGCATTCAGAGAACTGCTAGAACTGAAGCAGAGAAAACAATATATTCATCAAAACTGCAGCAAGCAGCCCAGTAAGTGATACATTTCTGGAATCAGGGTCTCTGCCCCTACATTATACTGTTCTCAGATTACATGTAAAAAAAAAAACTGTTGACACATTCCATTTAAAGGTAAAAAAAAAATTGGAATGTAGATATTCAATAGAAAAACTGTATGATTTCTTATTAGAACATGTAACTGATCTGAATGTGATGTCAAACATCCTTTACTATAGTTTAAAATTGTATATAATAATGTTTCCTAGTTTTTCTTATAAAGAAATATTCAGAATCTGATAATCCAGCAAATTACGAAAAGGTCTATGCAGCCTCACATTGTACTGGTTCTGAAAAAAGGAAATATCTCCACACTCCTTGTGTTAGAAATCTTTACGAAGCCATAAAGAGAAATCGGTTAGGACAGAGCATTTATCATTCACATTATAATGCATGTAATGTACACTGTGGGAAAACAGGAGGGAAGTGGTTTTACAGGGTAATTGGGGTCGTCTACTGACTTACACTATTACGGTATAGTAAAAGCCTTTTTAATGTAAATGGCATTCACATGCCTACAGCGAATTTATATTAAACAACATTTTCCCACAAAGCCAGAAATAGAGGATTTTTATCTTCAGTCTAAGGGCTCATACTCACTTGCTGGAAAAAAATCGGTCAGTTTTCAGGATGGTCCGATTATGTGCAATTGTCATGCGATTTGCATGCGATTTTTTATAGCACCATCTATTGCATTAGCGATTATCATGCCAAAATCACATCAAATCGCAGCATGTTGCGATTTTTTTCTCACACCGATTTCAGCTGAGAAAAAAATCGCAAATGAGATGTTGTGTAGCCCTGGTACACAATACCAGGAGGATGAGTGGAGAGGTAACAGTTAAGGGCTCTTCATACATCATGTACACTTCTGACACACCCAGCAGGGGTGTGGAAGGGAGTGATTTCTAGTCAGTCAGTTTCCTGTCCTTGGACAGAGTAGACGTGTCCAGTTTGAGCCTGTCAGCAGTTCAGAAAGTGGAGGCTGGTACAGGTGGTCTAATTCACCTTAGCCTAGTCAGAGCTGTACCTCAACAGAATACATTGAGTGGTCAGTCAGTGCCTGGACTTCAGAGAGGAAGGTCTAGCCTGGACTGAGGAGAAGGAGATTAGTGCAGAAAGACTTCAGTCACCTGTCTCAAGGACAGTGAAAGGTTCAGAGACGTGCTCCTGCCTAGTGATAACTGAGAATCTGTAACTAACTTTGAAGGAAGTGAATGAAGGAAGTAACTACCCGACTTTATGCTAGTGTGAGTGCTTATGCTACCAGCGAGGACAAGGCGAAAGGCACAGTGGATTATTGGAAAGGTGCTTTTGGCTTGAAGAAGTCCTGCACATTGCAACCGGTCACTGGGGACCGAAGGATCACTATTAGCTTCAAGCATAGTGGTAAGAAAACCAGGGATTTACCGGACCCTAGGTCGCGGCAAACAGCCCCATATAGTCAGTACGTAACTGGAGTCAGGTGGAATAGGGACTTTGAGTCAAGCGCAGACAAAAGCAGAACCTAGTTTCATCAATTGGAAGACTTCACCACAAATCTGACTGGGCAGAACAGCTCTGGAATAGCTGAAATTAAAGAGGGAACTACGCTGCAAGCTGGTTGTACTCATCATTATTGGACAGTAAAGGAGGCCCCTAACTTGCTTAGCTGTTGCCTCAAAGCTCATCCTCCATCAACCCCATCAGCCTCCCTGGGACCTGTCTTACCATCTTGCAAGTAAAGGTATGGAAAGACGCTGACCGTGTGAGACTGAGTTATTGATTTGCATGCCCGCACAATCCCTACCTAACTACCGACCTGAGGGAAGAGTCCCACCTGTAGGGGACCCGACATCTAGCTGCCTCACCATCCCCTCAGAGATCTATAGCAGCGCTGGTACAAATTACCAGAATACTACAGGTGGCGTCACGAACTGTATATAAATCTATCCCCTGTAAATATTCCCCCAACATACGCCAGACCGCCAGGGCCACAGACCGAGCCACAGCTACCTGTGACAAATCCCATAGACTTCTACGGGCTCGGCTCTGAGTACCCCATTGCCCTGGTAACCCACAATTGTGGTGGCGGGTCGACACAAAAATTTGGCGTCACGAACAGGATACGAAACTTGCAGCATTGCGAGCCCTGTGTGCCTGTGGAGTGTTTTGGTGAAAAAGACTGTTGCTGTTGTTTGGCGCCAAATACCGCCATATTTGCCGCCAGATTCGCGCCCTAAGGCGCTGGAGAAGAAGGTGGGCGTACCTGAAAGAGCGCGCAGAGTCTTGAACACGCCCCCGGCTCTGACTCATCGGCAGGTCCTGCAACAGGAAGTGAACGCTCTGACATCAGAGCGCCTGCGACGAAGGTCCTGTTCCCACGGCGGTGCCTGTGAAATAGCAGCGTCTGAAACCGGTAGGCTCCGTTTAACCAAGGGGGCGCTAAGATGTCACAACAACCGGCTGACAGTGCGGCCCCGGCCGGAGGCCCCAATCCCGCACCGTCTGGTATTGTAGCGCAAGATGGGGGTGCAGGCCCTGCACCCAGTCCGGTAGTCCCGATCATGCCACTAACGCTCCCATATATGCCTGGGGCGAAATGGCTTCCCCAATTCAGCGGTGGGCCAGGCACTTTAGCAGGCTTCAAGCGGAAGTTATGCAGCATCCTAGAAATGTACTCCATGCCTGAGAGACAAAAAGCTGCTGTGCTAATAGGGCAGCTAACTGGCGCTGCTGAGAGGGAAGTGGAGACTTGGGATACCGTTGATCAGGAGTCGGTACCTGCGATCTTCCTTAAGCTGCATGCCATATTTGAAGACCGCACAGAAACGGATCTCCGGATGGCCTTCTATCACTGTTCACAACAGCCAGGTGACAGCATCCGGGACTATGCTTGCCGACTACAGGGAGCCCTGAGAGCCCTCAAGCAAATTAACAATTTAAATGCTATCGACGAGAATAGAATGCTGAAAGAACAATTTATACAGGGATTGAGATCCCCAGAGGAACGCAGAACTGTAAATTGGTGGTCCTTAGATCATCCGGATGCTACCTTTGATGCCCTAAAGGACATGGCAATAAAAGGGCTGCGGCCCCTGGGCAAACCCGAGGTGGCAACCCAACATCATCAGGGTGAAGTCACTCTGGAACCGGCAGTAACCCCCTTTTCCCCACTAGTGGCTGAAGCCAAAGCGCAGGTGACACCTCCTAGTGAATTGGACTGTCTGCGCTCAGAGGTGCGCCAGCTGACTAAAAATCTGGCTGCTGTAATGAGTGCCCTGCAGCTGCGGAAAGAGGAGGAAGGAAAGATCTTGTTAGCTGACTGCCCAGAAGACGTCCCGTGGATGCACCGGAGAAGAAAGAAGACGTCGCCCCCCGGAGGAGGACAACGCCACCCCCAGGAGCAACCTCTGATCAACACCCTCCTCGTAGAGAGATCATCTGTTACCGCTGCAACCGGAAAGGTCATCTGTCTCCACGTGTCCTTTAAACGGGCAGAACCTGGGTCCAAGGGCCAACACCCAGGAGAATACCCGTCAGGCCCCCTAGACTGGAACCGCAGGTATGTGGGGGGCGACCCTACCTGTCTATTATTCTAGATGGTATTGCTGTTCCAGCATTGTTAGACACTGGGTCCCAGGTGACCCTAATACCTGATGCTCTATATACCAAGTACTGGTCAATGGACAGTCTTAAACCTCCGAGCCTTGACTTTACTGTGTATGCTTCTAATGGTCTTCCTGTAGAAGTACTCGGAACAAAATGTGTAGATGTAAAGGTGGGCAGAGAGGAGTTGAAAGACCAAGGGCTTCTGATAGTAAAGACTGTAAATGAGGAGAACGGTTTAAATATAATTTTGGGTACTAACATTATCGGTAATTGTTTTGGGAGAAGTTGTGTTCTTGCTCCAACAGCTCGCTGAGATTGCCCGACCAAGGCAGAGAGGAGTAATCCAAAGAGAGATCCGGGCCCTGGTGTGTCAGCAGCAAGCGAAGCTTACCGACGGCGAAATTGGTAATGTACGGGTCACTGACTCGGATCCTATTGTGATACCCCCAATGAGTGAAATGATCATTTGGTGCAGGGCAGCCATAGGTCTGAGAGGACAGAATTACCAAGCTGTAGTAGAACCCCACCATTCAGAACATAGACCTACACTTATGACTGCTAGAGGAGTAGTAGAAGTGGTGAATGGAAGAGTACCGGTACGGCTCCTCAATTGGGGAGATGATGAGGTAAATTTACCCCGTTACGCAACATTGCTAAACTACATGCTGTTGATAATAATTCTATTCTCCCGGCTGAGTCCTTAGACTCCTGTCAAATAGCGGAGGACAATGACCCAGCAACTCAGGTGGCGGAATGGTGTCAGCAACTCCATGTTGGGACGGACACCACTCCCGCTCACCAGAAGCAAGGGGTATTACGGGTGGTGCAAGAGTACGCCCAAGTGTTTAGCAAAAATCCACTTGATTTTGGGACAATTAAGGGAGTACAACATCATATCCCTACAGGCAGTCATCCTCCCATCAAAGAGCGGTATAGGCCCATACCTCCAGCTCATTATCAGAAGGCTAAAGAAATGTTGAATGATATGAAGAAAGCTGGGGTGATAAGGGATAGTTGTAGCCCCTGGGCAGCCCCTCTAGTTCTGGTTAAAAAGAAAGATGGTAGTATGAGAATGTGTGTGGATTACAGGCAGGTGAACCCATAACACACAAGGATGCATACCCGTTACCACGATAGAGGAATCATTAGCTGCTCTGAAAACGGCTAACTACTTTTCTACCCTTGATCTGACTAGTGGTTACTGGCAAGTGGCTGTGGCTGAGGAGGATCGTGAGAAAACGGCTTTCACCACCCCAATGGGGCTCTGTGAGTTCGACAGAATGCCGTTTGGGCTCAGTAGTGCCCCAGGAACATTTCAGAGAGTGATGGAAAACTGTCTGGGACATCTCAATTTTGAAACCGTGCTGCTATACCTAGACGACGTTATCGTGTATTCCAAGACATATGAGGACCATCTGAAGCACCTGGCAGAAGTATTCGAGTCCCTGTCCAGGTACGGGATGAAATTAAAACCCTCAAAATGCCATCTACTCAAACAGAAGGTACAATACTTGGGGCACATCGTCAGTTCGGAAGGAGTAGCGCCGGACCCAGAGAAAGTCACTGCCATCCAGAAGTGGCCGGAGCCGAAGAACCTTAAGGAAGTGCGACAGTTCCTGGGACTAACGGGTTACTACAGGAGATTCGTGAAAGATTACACGAAGAAGGCAGCTCCTTTACAGGACCTCCTAGTAGGACAATCCCTAAAGAGCAGAAACCCTCCTTTCAATTGGGGTAAGGAACAGGCTGAAGCATTCCAAAAGATGAAAGAGATCCTTACAGGTGATGAGATCTTAACCTATCCTGATTACAGCCAGCCGTTCCTGTTGTACACCGACGCCAGTAATGAAGGGTTGGGAGCAGTTCTCAGTCAGAAGCAGAATGGCCAAGAAAAAGTCATCGCATATGCCAGCAGAAAACTCAGGCCAACTGAAAGGAATCCGGAAAATTATAGCAGCTTCAAGCTAGAGTTTCTGGCGCTGGTCTGGGCCATTACTGAAAGATTTAAGCACTATCTGGCCTCCAATAAGTTCACGGCGTACACAGACAACAACCCGTTAACGCACCTGGAAACCGCCAAGCTGGGTGCCATGGAGCAACGATGGATGGCTCGGTTGTCCAATTATCAGTTTACTATCAAGTACCGGGCAGGTCGAAAGAATGCTAATGCTGATGCGTTGTCCCGAATGGGCCGCATGACTCTGATACGGAAGAAGAATCGGACGACCTGGAAGAAATTGAGCTACCTGCGTTCCATCGAAATGGGGTAGTCCACGAGCATCGAGTCCACAGAAAGCAGTATGGTGCAACATTAAATCCTTTACCCCATCATAGCTGGAAAGAGACTCAGGACAGTGATCCAGTGGTCAGCCGCATCAAGGAGTTGTTAAAACAGGAAGGTTCCTCCTTGGAAAAGGATGCACCTATGTCAGCCAAGCTCCTGTGGAACGAGAAAAGCAGGTTGTTCCTATACCGTGAGAAGTTGTGCAGGAGATACGTCAACCCCAGAACCCATGAAATGGTCTGGCAAATAGTGGTCCCCAAGGCAGACGTCCCAATGGTGTTGGAAGCATACCACGATCAAGCAGGACACTTTGGCTGGAGAAAGCTGGAGACCCTGTTGAGATGCCGGTTCTACTGGGTAGGGATGCGCAGCTCCATCGAGAGGTGGTGTCGGAACTGTGGACCCTGTGGTCTCAGAAGAAAGGACTACGGTAGTCAGAAGGCACCCCTGCAACCTATCCGGACGACTCGTCCTCTGGAGATTGTGGCCCTGGATCACGTCAAACTGTCGCCAAGTAGATCTGGATACTCATACGCCTTGACCATGGTGGACCATTACTCCAGATTTCTGGTGGTTGTTCCAGTTAAGGACCAGACCGCAGTGACGGCCGCGAAAACCTTTCAAGCAAGCTTCTGCAGACCGCATGGGTATCCCGAGCAAGTCTTAACCGATCAGGGACCTGCTTTCGAAGCGATTTATTCAAGGAATTCTGTCACATGTACGGGTGCAAGAAAATTAGAACAACGCCATATCACCCTCAAACCAACGGTCTTTGTGAAAAGATGAACCATATTGTCCTTGACTTGTTGAGATCCATACCGTTGGAAGACAGGAATCGATGGCCGGATTTACTACCTGATTTGGTTGATTTGTATAATCATATACCTGTAAGCTCAACTAACTGCACTCCAGCTTATCTTATGGAGCAAGGCCCGGAAAACTACCAATGGATTTAGAACTTGGAGTGGTAGAACCGGAGGCAGACGACGCTGTTGAAACTGGGACGTCAATCGGCAAGAGCAATACAGAAGAGTACAAATCTGTGTAGAGGAAAGTCTTAATAAGGCACGGGAGAAACAGGAAGATGTTTACAACAGAAATGCTCCTGCCAAGCCTTTGATGCCTGGAGAGGTAGTATTAAAAAGAAAAAGGAAGATGCACAAACTGGATAACCAGTGGGAGCAAGAACCCTACGTCATACAAGATTCTAAATATGACAACAGAAAAGTTTGTGTCGTCAGTAAGGACGAGGAAGAACAACAATCACTGTGTCCAGAGATCATTTGAAATTGTGTCCAGAACACTTAAAGCGTTGTGAAAAGAACCCTGTCCTCAATCAAGGAGAAAGAAAGGAAGAGGTCATACACACCGATCTGGGAGATTTTCCTGCGGATTGGCCTAGACTGGGAGATGCTGTGATAATTCCAGTGTTGCAGTTTTATCAGCCACAAGAGGAAGTTCTACCTCCAGTTGTGCCTGTGGTGCCAGTTGAGCCCGCTCAGGAGTTACCCATCCCAGCAACACCTCAACCTGTGGAATCTCAAGAAGGATCATCTGTAGCAGCGCCCCATACTATGGGATCCCCTGGTGAAGCTGACTCACACCGCCCAGCCATCAGTACGCTTGCCAGATCCATAGAAAGATTAAGGCAGTTCTATAGTTTGCCGTTACGCAGTGCAGACATATCGCAACTTGACATACCTGAAGCTACACCACGTAGATCAGAGCGAACCACCAAAGGGAAATTACCCATTAGATATCAGCAGTGATTATAACGAATTCATGTGAATATTGTGAAAAGTCTATATATATATATGTGTTTTTCCCTATTATGTCTTCGTTTAACAATGGACTCAGAGGCTGAGGACTGAGCCAGCCCAAAAACTGTATCCTGTAAATAGTTGCACTAAAGTGCCTTTTTTAATGGTTTCACATGAAACCTTGACTTACCTCTGAACCAAAAACCCGTGTGGTGTGGCACTGAGTGAGGTCTGCATTTGGATGTCCTGCAGCCCACCCAGGACCCACGTTGAAGGTTTGGTGCGGGTCCTTCACAAGTATACCGTATATTTATTGAATGCTATTTAATATTTGTATTTCTATATATAATGTTATTGTTTGCAACGTTCAAGATATCCTCACCTCCCGGATGGGACGAATTAATGTTATTGTTAATGTTTTCATGCATAAACAAAAATGTCTCTTTATATTTTACAGCCCGGGAGTGCTGTCGTTTACCATGGGGGAATGTGTAGCCCTGGTACACAATACCAGGAGGATGAGTGGAGAGGTAACAGTTAAGGGCTCTTCATACATCATGTACACTTCTGACACACCCAGCAGGGGTGTGGAAGGGAGTGATTTCTAGTCAGTCAGTTTCCTGTCCTTGGACAGAGTAGACGTGTCCAGTTTGAGCCTGTCAGCAGTTCAGAAAGTGGAGGCTGGTACAGGTGGTCTAATTCACCTTAGCCTAGTCAGAGCTGTACCTCAACAGAATACATTGAGTGGTCAGTCAGTGCCTGGACTTCAGAGAGGAAGGTCTAGCCTGGACTGAGGAGAAGGAGATTAGTGCAGAAAGACTTCAGTCACCTGTCTCAAGGACAGTGAAAGGTTCAGAGACGTGCTCCTGCCTAGTGATAACTGAGAATCTGTAACTAACTTTGAAGGAAGTGAATGAAGGAAGTAACTACCCGACTTTATGCTAGTGTGAGTGCTTATGCTACCAGCGAGGACAAGGCGAAAGGCACAGTGGATTATTGGAAAGGTGCTTTTGGCTTGAAGAAGTCCTGCACATTGCAACCGGTCACTGGGGACCGAAGGATCACTATTAGCTTCAAGCATAGTGGTAAGAAAACCAGGGATTTACCGGACCCTAGGTCGCGGCAAACAGCCCCATATAGTCAGTACGTAACTGGAGTCAGGTGGAATAGGGACTTTGAGTCAAGCGCAGACAAAAGCAGGAACCTAGTTTCATCAATTGGAAGACTTCACCACAAATCTGACTGGGCAGAACAGCTCTGGAATAGCTGAAATTAAAGAGGGAACTACGCTGCAAGCTGGTTGTACTCATCATTATTGGACAGTAAAGGAGGCCCCTAACTTGCTTAGCTGTTGCCTCAAAGCTCATCCTCCATCAACCCCATCAGCCTCCCTGGGACCTGTCTTACCATCTTGCAAGTAAAGGTATGGAAAGACGCTGACCGTGTGAGACTGAGTTATTGATTTGCATGCCCGCACAATCCCTACCTAACTACCGACCTGAGGGAAGAGTCCCACCTGTAGGGGACCCGACATCTAGCTGCCTCACCATCCCCTCAGAGATCTATAGCAGCGCTGGTACAAATTACCAGAATACTACAGGTGGCGTCACGAACTGTATATAAATCTATCCCCTGTAAATATTCCCCCAACATACGCCAGACCGCCAGGGCCACAGACCGAGCCACAGCTACCTGTGACAAATCCCATAGACTTCTACGGGCTCAGCTCTGAGTACCCCATTGCCCTGGTAACCCACAATTGTGGTGGCGGGTCGACACAATGTCACCTATTGAATAACATTGGTCCGATTTGAATCCGATTTTTTATCGGCTGAAAATCATCCGTTTTCAGCTCAAGTGAGTATGAGCCCTATGGCTGTGTTTCCACCGTCATGAAATACAGCGCTTTGGACGGAGCGGAAAGTCCGCTGCGCCCAAAGCCCCGCCCCCTAGTGAACGCGCGGTGAATCCGGATGTGCTCATTGAACACATCCGGAATCACCACAGGGCTACATAGGCCTGTGTATTTCCCTTGGGGCCCTGTCCGTTAACGCAGGTCTTCCGCCTGCGTGTTTTTATGCATAGTGGAGACGGGATTTCTTGAAATCCCCTCCACTATGCTGTAACATCTGGACGCTGCGTGTTTGATGCTGCGCCAGCGCACAGCGTCAAACACGCAGCAATTACTGACGGAATCCGGATGGTAGAAACACACCCTAAGAGTTATGGGTCGAGACATTCTAAGAATTTACCCTTGGGATCAAGTCTAAAACATAGAGGAGGGATGAAAGCAAAAGATATGAAATGAACATAGCTAAAAATTCAGTATTTAGCCAGATGTAGAGTTGTAAAAATAACAGGACAGATTTATCAATGGATTTACGCCAAGAGGCACATTACAAAGGAGGCGGAAGGCAAAGTCAAGTCTGTTTTCAGTTACCTCCTTATTCTTCTGCAAAACGTGCTCCCTGTTGAAGTTACGCCTAGTTACAGAACTACAGTTATTGACTCCTAACTAAATAACTTATATAATACAAATCATGAAGCATTGATGAATCTGACTTATAGTGCAATCATCGGGCAATAGTGTCTCAAATCTTTTAGAAAATAGTCTCTTCTCTTCAGAGAGGAGGAGGATTAGAACTGTAGCTCCACCTATAGAAAGTAGCAATCCTTAAAGTCAATATCGACTCTCTAACAAGCCTTGACACAAGACTTAAGGGTATGCCACACTAAACAGCGTCGCTAACGAGATCGCTAAAACACGTCACTATTTAGCGATCTCGTTAGTGACGTTGTTCTGTGTGGCATGTAGCAACAACGTGGCCCCTGCTGAGATCCTGCTGTGATCTCGTTCGTCGCTGACATCGGTCCGGACCCTATTTTTATTGTCGGCGTCCCGCTGGTAAGTATATATCGCTGAGTGTGGCACCTTTTTTTAGCGATTTAGCGGTATTTTGTACCGCTAAAGTCGTTAAGGAGATCGCTAACCGCGATAGCGTCCTTAACGACATCGCTAAATTAAGCAGCTACTAGCGATATTGAAACTATCCCGCTAGCGATCGCATTAGTATGCGTCGTTATCGTGATCGCTAGCGGGATAGTTTAGTGTGGCAGTACCTTTAGGATAAAAGCCAAAATTAACCTATCAGTTTGCAGACACTGTGTTTCCGATGCTGCCACTCATCAGTGCAAAGTGTAAAATTTGGTTTGGCTGGGTGAGGGCGTCTGACCGGGATCCAAGGGGTAACGTTTCTTCTCCAGAGAGTGACATGTCAAGCCTGATATGCCAATGTGAGGAGACTTTTAAATCAAAATGCTCCCATGGGAAATATGCAAATTGTCTCTTCTTTTTGAAAGAATAGCAAAGTAGGCACTTAAAAAATGACAAACAACATAATTTTAATGCTCTCCTGAGCATATTGATAGCTGCACTCTACTGCTCTGAATGTATCAGATACAATGGGTACAGAAAATATTCGGACCCCTTTAAATTTTTCACTCTTTATTTCATTGCAGACATTTGGTAAATTCAAAAAAGTTCATTTATTTTCTCATTAATGTACACTCTGCACCCCACCTTGACGGAAAAAACACAGAAATGTAGACATTTTTGCAAATTTATTAAAAAAGAAAAACTGAAATATCACAAGATCATAAGTATTCAGAGTAGACCCTTTGCTCAGTATGGAGTAGAAGCACCCTTTTGATTTAGTACAGCCATGAGTCTTCTTGGGAATGATGCAACAAGTTTTTCACACCTGGATTTGGGGATCCTCTGCCATTATTCCTTGCAGATCCTCTCCAGTTCCGTCAGGTTGGATGGTGAATGTTGGCGGACAGCCATTTTCAGGTCTCTCCAGCGATGCTCAATTGGGTTTAGGTCAGGGCTCTGGCTGGGCCAGTCAAGAATGGTCACAGAGTTGTTCTGACGCCACTCCTTTGCTATTTTAGCTGTGTGCTTAGGGTCATTGTCTTGTTGGAAGGTGAACCTTCGGCCAAGTCTGAGGTCCAGAGCACTCTGGAAGAGGTTTTCATCCAGGATATCTCTGTACTTGGCAGCATTCATGTTTCCTTGAATTGTAACCAGTCGTCCTGTCCCTGCAGCTGAAAAACACCCCCATAGCATGATGCTGCCACCAACATGTTTCACTGTTGGGATTGTATTGGGCAGGTGTTGAGCAGTGCATGGTTTTTCACTCATACCGCTTAGAATTGTCACCAAAAAGTTCTATCTTCGTCTCATCAGACCAGATAAACTTATTTCTCATAGTCTGGGAGTCCTTCATGTGTTTTTTAGCAAACTCTTTGGGGCTTTCATATGTCTGAAGAGAAGCTTCCATCGGGCCACTCTGCCATAAAAGCTCGACTGGTGGAGGGCTGCAGTGATAGTTGACTTTGTGGAACTTTCTCCCATCTCCCTACTGCATCTGTGGAAACAGCCACAGTGATCTTGGGGTTCTTCTTTACCTCTCTCACTACGGCTCTTCTCCCACAATTGCTCAGTTTGGCTGGATAGCCAGGTCTAGGAAGACTTCTGGTGGTTCCAAACTTCTTCCATTTAAGGATTATGGAGGACACTGTGCTCTTAGGAACCTTGAGTACTGCAGAAATTCTTTTGTAACCTTGGCCAGATCTGTGCCTTGCCACAATTCTGTCTCTGAGCTCCTTTGCCAGTTCCTTTGACCTCATGATTCTCATTTGGTGTGACGTGAGCTGTGAGATCTTATATAGACAGGTGTGTGCCTTTCCAAATCAAGTCCTATCAGTTTAATTAAACACAGCTGGACTCCAGTGAAGGAGCAGAACCATCTCAAGGAGGATCACAAGGAAATGAACAGCATGTGACTTAAATATGAAGGTCTAAGTAAAGGGACTGAATACTTTTGACCATGTGATATTTCAGTTTTTCTTTTTTAATAAATTTGCTAAAATTTCTACATTTCTGTTTTTTTCAGTCAAGATGGGGTGCAGAGTGTACACTAATGAGAAAAAAATGAACTTTTTTGAGTTTATCAAATGGCTGCAATGAAACAAAGAGTGGAAAATTTAAAGGTTTCTGAATACTTTCCGTACCCACTGTAAGTAAAAGGTATGGGTTACTGTCTATATAAGGGCTTGTGCACATGACCGTATTTTCGGACAGAGTGACATTTGTTAAAAAAAACTGGCTCACACTCTGTCGAATGTTATTCAATGGGGCAGTAATGATGAAAGATTTTTTTCACTGACCGAATCTGTGTGTGAAAAACACAGCAGCATTCACTAGTTTCTTAGCTAAAGAGACTCATCCATTAATGTTTATGGGTGCTTAAAAAAAATCGGATGCCATTCGGAGCCACAGTATAGCATCCAATTTTGATGGATATGGATCGCCCGCCAGGGCAGTGGGATACCCGGTACCGGGCCGGTGTCTTAAAGGGATGTGTGACGGCAGCAGTGACCTGGTCCGTGGCCCTGGGCGTCCAATGAAAAGGGGATATTTACAGGGGATGATAGAGTTTGTAGTAAGAGGTTGTTTTGAAGTGTTCGTGACGCCACCTGTGGTTTCTGGTCAGAGGAGACCAGCGCTGCAGTGCAGATCCTCTGAGACTGGTGATGATGCAGCAGAGTTGGAATAGCTTCCCACAGGTGAAGCTTGTTGTCTCAGGGCAGAGAGATGTTGTTTAGAGTAATGGTGCTGGGAGATGTAGCAGAGTGGAGTGTGTGATGCAGGAAGAACTTGAGAGGACACAGTCAGATGCAGTTTCCAAAGCTTTACTCACAGTTCAGGTGCATGCAGTACAGGTGCCCGCTTGGTGCCACGTCCTCCAGGTGAGGAGTCCAGCCAACTCCCAGGTAGATGGAGAACACCAGTCCAAAAGCTCCCTGTCAGTATATGCCTTCCCTGGCCATCTCACTGTGCTGATTCCCACTCCTTTCTTCCTTCCCAGCACCTCGCTAAGCAGTGTCCCAGTCCGGTAGCTGCGGATCCTGTAGGACAACGTGACCCAGGCGTTTCCTTGATCCTATATAGCTTTCCTTCCCGGAGAAGATGCTTGCGGTTGTGGCTGTGACCCCTAAAGTTGTCACAGTTGTAACTCCTGCTCTGACCCACAAGCTCCACCCACCATCTAACACCCTTTCCTAGCTGTAGACATGCTAGACGAACTCAGCTAGTGTGTGTGATGAATGTAGTGTTGCCAGAGCAAGGTGTAGTGTCTCCACCTTACCTGAAAGATGAAATACCACATCTCTGGCTGAGATGCAGTACCTCTGTGGCGACTGGACCCTCAGGGGCGCCACAGATACATTGCAATTCTGTAACATAGGAAACTGTAAATGGTCTTCTAAATTCTTAAAAGTTGCTTATGACGCTGGCTATAGTCACTTCTCATGGACAAGCCATGAAGCAAGGGAGTCAAGAAGTCCGGGGTAAAATACAAAGTGTACATCAAAGGCAGAGGGGCAAGACAAAAGAGTAAATGGGTCACAGTCCATGATCAGAAGTTCAAAAGAGTAGAAAATTGAAACAAAGGGGCTATGCAAATGAATAGTCAAAAGGCAAGGACTGAGTTCAGGGAGCAAAAGATCAGAACAGCAGAAAACAGAAGCACAATGCACATATAACACCGATCAAAACTACGACTGGCAATGGTCTGACCATTTGCAACCAGCTAATTAGCCAGGCAATCACCCTGAAAGGGTGACAGCTGGAGAAAGCCCTGAAGGCGCAGGATGTGATTGGGCAATCCTTAATTTACATGGGAATAGCTCAGCCTGTTTTAGTTCCTTATTGGGTAGCTGAACTATCCCTAATTAGTATGAGTTTAGTCAGCACGCCAAGTCCCTGATTGTGCGGCTAGTGTATCGCATTAACAATACTGAAAGCCAAGTACGCCCCTGCCATCTATTGGGCTGCTGAGCTGACACTCACTGTGTCCTTAGGACACGCGAGCGACAGATTCATGACACTGCTGTTGTAAAAAAAAACAGATTGCACATGAACTGCAGACGGATGACAAGTGAGAAAAAAAAATCATCTGACTTCTGGATAAAACTCTGACCGATTTTTTGCACACTCTTGTGAACCTGCCCTAAGAAACGGCAGAAGTCTCCTTGTCCATTAGTTAGTATTCAGCCACAACACCATCTGCTTCCAGGAGAAACAGAAATGTGTCTGTGCTGGAGTCTGTGAGATTTGGGTCGGACTTCCACGCTACGTTATTTTAGACTTGGCAGTTATTTATTTTGAAACAGAAAGGTAAATTGCATTTCTTATTTTGTCATTTGTTAACAATTCTGAAAGTTGTTTCCCTGGAGACAAGGTAGACACGAAGAATAGACTGAAGAACAGGGTTGGCAGGACCCAGGCCGTGTGTGCCATTATTTAATAGGCAAAACAGGTGAAATCCAGTGCCTGATTAGGCCCTGTGGAGGCCCCTAGGCAGACAAAATCTTGGGACCCCTCCAGCAAATTATTTCCTAACAACAATTTTAATACTCAAATGAAGTTTTATTAAACAGAACAAAAAGTAAGTTAATAAAACTTAATGACAAGCCAATGTTAGGGTTCGAGTTCCCGCTGCTGCACAAGGGGAGTCTCAAACCAGTCCCACTGCGGTCCCCCATCCATCTCCATCCACAGTGGAGCCTGCTCAGCAGAGACATCAGTCCCAGCGTCTTGCCCATTCCAATACTGTGCAGAGACTTGCTGCTGCTCTTCCTGGATCTTCTATTATAGCCAGTGCTGGAGCAGACGTCTTTGGGACGAAGTCCTGCGTTTCCCCTTCTGAGCATGCCCAGGGTAAGATCTCTCATTTGAGATCAGGGGTCACATGCGCTAGTATCAATTGCATTATGTGCTTTGCACCAGTGTAATCATGCACGCATGTGGTTAGGGCTTGGCTGAAATAAGCCCCTAGCATACCGGCTTCTTCGGTGAGGAGATTGCTTGATTGCGTTGCTGTCTGCATGATCACGGACTGCTAGCCGCACAGCAGTTATCTGTGTATCCCTGTGAGTCTAACAGGACACAGTCTTTTTCTCAGCGGCTCTGTGACGCAACAGGGTTCGCTTTATAACGCTGGTTCAGCGCCCTAGCGTTTTACTTTGCGGCTCACTGAAGCTAAGTGAGTTCGCACTTATCGCCATATAGCGCTGTGGCATTCCCGTTAGCGGCTCTGGGGATTAACAGAGTTCACACTAACTGCCACAGTGCGCTACGGCGTTTATTTTAGCGACTCTGCGGGATAACAGAGTTCGCTACTTTCGCCATCTTACTAGCAACGGACTTCGCCTGCACGGTGGACCCTGGGCTGCGAACGCACCTCTCTACTATATCTATTAGGTGCGTTCCACAGACCCTAACAGACCCTAACAGTCAATCACTCTCAAATTCTTAAATATAACCGACAGCTGCAATAGTGTCACTGCTGCTGCGTGCCATAATGCTCACATTGGAGCCCTGTTTCTCTGACTCGCCTGCAGCATCAGATGGCTGAGCAGTCACACTGTGTGTAATATATTTAAATTTCAAATCAATCTTATTTTTCATCCATTGTGCGGGGCCACAAACGACATGGGGCCAATGGGACAATATCTGCTACGTTTAATTGGTAATAATTTAGCACTGTTCAAACTCACACTTCTAGTCTTATCTTTATAAATGAGACACCTTTTGCTAATGTGCTGTTGGACAAAATAGGAAAGGTAGTAGTCCAGTCTTGGGATGGAAGTCTGCAGATCCTCTGTGGGAGGGCAGGAGATTGGCATACTTCTATTGAGAGAGGACAAGCACGTCTAGTAGGCAGGTGATTGCGAGTATGCAAATTGTATACATGTAGTCACGACGAGACCTCCCACTTTCATTGACCAGCAACGTTGAAGATTCCTGACAACGTGCACACCACTTGCTGTCAGGATTCAGAAGTCTGAAGTCACAAAGAAATACTGCAAACTTTCATCCCAAGCCTGGACAACCCTTTTAACACAGCGGTTCACTAACCTTTTGTCCTTGCTCACTTAATGTTTTCTAAATGTGCCTAAAGGGGTAGTCCACTATTCAGACAACCCCTTCTCAATAACTACCGGTATATTTCCACCAAGTAAAAAAATAACTAATGTGATTTGGCCCTGCCACTCTTAGGGGTCATGTGACATTGTTATGTAACGTGATCCCTATGGCCAATCAGCGGCCCCTTCATTGTCCCCTCCTGGATGTAACTGACATCCAGAGGAAGTCAGGTCAATGGCTGTTCTCTCACTTCCTCCAGATGTCTGATTTGTCCGAAGGTGGGGTGAGTGAAGGGGCCGCTGATTGGCCGCAGGGATCGCGTGCCAGTGCGGACACTGCTGGAACGGCACCGGAGGCGAGTATAGGTGTTATTATTTTACTGTGGGGGGGGGAAACAAGGGATTGAGAAGGGGTTGTCTTAGTAGTGGAAATCCCCTTTAATAAATTATATGAACAGGACAACTTTTGTCTCTTATTTGTTATATAGTGTTTGTCTAAAACTGTGACTTAGTAAATAATTAGGGCACATTTTAATAACAATCAATGCAGAAATCCAGGTATTCCATAGGATTCACTTACTTTTTCTTACAACTATACATCCCACTCCTAAACAGTGGATCAGCTTATAAGTAATGGGAGCTCCTCACAGGCACCAGATTAAACAAAGTATGCCAATAAAGGGTAAAGTGGGTAGTGTAAGAGTTAATTCTACAAAGCAATATAACAAATTGTCAGTATATTACCAATGCTGATTTATCACCTCACCTATCCAGATCTTCACTATGTCTCTTGCTTCATAAATTTTACATTATAATGCATCCTAAAAGTGCTAACAATCAGCTGCTCTACAGATCTGCAGGCTCGCCAGCCATGGAAAGCTGTCAGCAGCCCCATATACATCTGGGAAAGTGCATGTTTCTATACAGAGGAGGCAACTTATGGAGTCCTGAAGCTAATTACTAGCGTTTACTACTTACTGGTGTTATTTGTCATAATAGGCATGATCGTTAGGACAATTCAGACCCCAGAAAGCTGTGCCGATCAGCTGTTATCTGCTGGGAAAAGTGCAGAGCAAACGTGCTTAAACTGAATGGACAACCATATTTGGGATGAGAACTGCAAGCATTGACTCTATAGGCAAATGGAAAAAACTGAAGGAACAGTAAGAGGCAGTATCAGTATTTCTGTGTATGTATTTTGGGGAAAGTTTTGTCTGGAGGTAATTTAAGGTGGTCTGGTATGGGTGTAAAGGTGGGCCAGTGCCGTAGTCATGGCCAAGGACTCCGGGGCAACTGAGCCCTGGCGATGATGTGGTCCACCCTCCTTTTCGTGGGATCACCTTTGGCCTTGGGTGAATGATCAGAGACACAGTCGAAGTATAATTCAAAACTTTACTCTTGGAACTTCGCAGTACATCCAGATCCAGTACGGCATTTACAGCAGTATTCACATCACACACAAACACTTCTTCCTTCCCTTCCTTACTTGCTCTTTTACATGGCTCGAGATCGGGTCTTACCGATCTGGACGATTTCTCGGTATCGTCGCTGTGCAGCCTGGCTTTCTTTGAGAGTTCCCCTGGCCATTTCGCCCCGGCCCTGAGGGCATCTGCCCATGCTGGGAACTGCCACATATTGAGTGAACCGCCCGTCTGTCCTGCCGTGTACTCCAATGTTGTTTCCTCACTAGAAATGTCTGTAGCAATAGCTTTGTCACTTGTACTTCAGCTGTAACTTTACTGCTTCCTCTGTGGCTGTAGTGATGCTGTCTCCCACATTCTGGATGACTGGGCTGTCACTTCTGAATAACATTGCAGGGTATCTAACTTGACCGGGCCAGAGGCCACCCGAGCTCTATGGGCATCCTCGCACCCACTATCTCTAAATCGGAAAGCTCCCTTCCCTTAAACTAAGTAACTCCTCCTATATTAACTATCTACATTCTCACTAAACCCTTTAGTGTCCTATACACAGCTTCAGTGCCCCATCTAGTGGCCCACTAACATTATTACGTTCTGCTAGGAGGTACATATACATAATAGCCTGATATACACATATTAAACACAGTATTATAACAAAATTATGTAGCAACGAAATATATATGTATATATACATACATTAGCAGTATAGGGAGCTTAAAGGGGTAAAACCTTCAACCCCTTACTGTGGCGTCCATCCACTGCAGGTCTGAACTGCAGGTAAGACAGCACCCCGAGAAACCCCGATACCCTTTACCCCTATACAGGGATCTGGAATTATAACGAAGCCCAGGGAGTAGCTGCCTATGAGAGCAGCGGACCGGAGTAGGAAGGACGCTAGGACGGGAATAAAAAGCGAAACCAAATGCGTAGTCAGAAGTCCAAGGGTCAAAACCAGGAGGGAAGCAAAAGTACAAAATCGGCAGGCAGTAGAAGGGTCAGAAATTCAGGCTAAAGTTCAAGTCAAAACCAGGCGGACAGCAGAGGTACAAAATCGGCAGGCAGAAGAACAGTCAGAAATCCAGGCAAAGGTCAGAAATACAATAGCAAAACAAACTAGCACACTGGAGAAACCAAGACTATATCTGGCGGCCTACAAGCCAGGCTCCAAGGCATTTTAAGGCCATGGCTACCTCTCACAGGCTCACAGTCTGATGACCTCATCTGGACCGCCCCCAGAACCAGGCCAGATGGTGATGCATGACTGACACCAACCACTTCACCTCTGAGAGAAGAGCGAAGCCTACGCCCACCAGATGCCTGCGCAGAGACCCCTTCTCTGTCGCCAACATTACCCACAGGCGAAACATGGCGATGTGCAGCGACAGAGGCCGGCGTCAAAGGAGCGGCACCATATGAGGATACCGCACTCCTATTACCGGCACCACCAGCCGAAGGAGTCCGGAGCCTCCCAGCGGTCGAGGCAGGAAAACCAGCCACTGAATCCAACGGCGACGTGACAGTATCCCTCCCTCTAAGAGGGGCCTCTGGACCCTCAAAACCCGGTTTGTTGGGATGAAGGAGATGAAACTTCCTGATCAAACCCTTGGCATGGACGTTACTGGCAGGCACCCAGGACCTTTCCTCCGGACCATAGCCCTTCCAATGCACCAGATACTGCACGGATCCTCTCACTAAACGAGAATCAAGGATCCTTTGGACTTCGTATTCCAAAGCACCCCCGACCAAAACAGGAGGAGGAGGGGACTGGACAGGACGAATCGGAGAGCGGTACAATTTGAGAAGGGACTTATGGTATACATTGGACAGTTTAAATGATTGAGGGAGCTTCAGACGAAAGGCTACTAGATTAATCACCTCAATAATTTCATACGGACCAATAAACCTGGGACCTAGTTTGGCAGATGGCACTTTGAGCTTAATATTCCTAGTAGAAAGCCAAACTTTGTCCCCAACTCCCAGGTCCGGGCCCTTGGAGCGCCGTCTATTAGCAGACGAAGCCTGTCTAGTCTGAGCCCCTTTCAAGTTTACGTTGACTTCTGACCAGATAGTTTTTAACTGGTCTATGGTTCTTTCTACCCCAGGGGCATCTGACATCCTAGAAGAGAACGAACCAAAACGTGGGTGCAGCCCATGATTACAGTAGAAAGGGGTAGTCTTGATGGACTCCTGGTACTGATTATTCATGGCAAACTCTGCTAGCAGTAGGTGTTCCACCCAATCGGACTGATGCTCAGAGACATAACAACGTAGATTCTGCTAAATGCTAAAACTGACCTACCATTATGATTCTCCAGGTCATTATTGGTTTGTAGATACTAAACATGTATAAATTATTTTTTATTTAAGTGGTGAAAAAAATTAAAGTTTGTATAAAAAAAAATTGCCATTTTCCAAGACTTGTATTGGTCTTATTTTTTGCTCGTTGATCTGACGTTTTTATTTATATCATTTTCGTGTAGATACGATCTTTTGATCTCCCGTTATTGCAGTTTAATGCAATGTTGCGAGTACCAAAAATATGTAATTCTGACTTTTTTACTTTTTTCTCATTACGCCATTTACCGATTGGATTAATTCTTTTTATATATTGATAGATCAGGCGAAGCTGAACGCAGCGATACCAAATATATGTTTTTTTTTCTTTATTGTTTTATTTTGAATAAGGCAAATAGGGGAGATTTGAACTTTTATTTTTTTTATATTTTTAAAAACTTTTTTTTTTTACTTTTTACTTGCTTTAATAGTCTCCATGGGAGACTAGAAGCTGCGATCATCCTATCGCTTGTGCTACACAAAGCAGGGCTGCAGCCCTGCTCTATGTAGCTAAAATGCTCACTTGCTATGAGCGCCAACTGCATTCAGCAATGACAACCACAGGGGTCTGCTGTTATGCCAACCCATCGGCGACCCACGATCATGTGACATGGGTGCCGATGGGCGGGATTAGTGACACGTTTCCAGTGCGAGCATGTTAAATGCCAATGTCAGAGATTGTGGCATTTAACATGTTAACAGCCGCAGATGGATCGCGATTCCACCCGCGGCTTTTAGGGGCACATGTCAGCTGTTCAAATCAGCTGACATGTGCCGGAAAAGATGCGGGCTCAGCACCATAGCTCACAGCAAACAGCAGGAGCCTAACTTAGACATAACTATACGTCTAAGTGGGAAAGGGGTTAAAAACAAACTGCTTTTCTCATCTTCTGCTATCAGTGTCTGTTATGTCTGCAGTGCTAAAGTCACATCAACAACGCTACAGCCAATCAATGAGCCCAGCGGCTCTGAGTGGCTTGTGCCATCAACTCGGGCAGAGATGCTGAGCTCAGTTTTTGGAGGCAGCACTGTCAACTTAAAGTCAGTGATACACACAATAACAGACAACAGAGTAATGGTGGAGACTCAACACTGGGCCCTGGACGGGTGAGTAACTACAATTTATTTTTTAAAGCAACCTGCGTTGGTGAGGGAGGATATTTTCGAAACCAGAAAACCATTCTAATATGAGATCAGCTGCTCTTTCTAGCAGCAGATAGTCGATATTGGCAATGTGCATTGTTTTGTTCAAGTTGCATAACCTATGGCACAGGTGGCACATGCGGACCCCAATGCTATTCTTTGTGTCATCCAACATCGGGTAATAGAAATAATTGTCTTTCTGTTGGCTTCTGACATGTATATTCCTGCCAGAAAGTAGAGATATGGCATAGTGAGAGCAAGGATATAGAAATACCTATAGTTTACTATGTGCTCCGCTCTGTGACTCCCAAATATTAGCAGAACTGTGTAGCACTCTAGAAAGGAGTAGATGACGTGGAGAGGTGGCCATACATGAATAATGCTTTATTCAATGTACACTGTGTTCCAAATTATTATGCAAAAATTGTTTAGGAGTGATAAGGTAAGAATTTTTTTGTTTGTCAGTTAAACTCATTGATGGTGATGTGTGTCAGGGCTCTTTATATCACTGTATGCAATTGCAGACACCTGTGCTAATTAGTTTGGCAGGTGTGTCCAATGAAAGGCAAGACTACTTAAGAAGACTGTCCCACATTATTAAGCAGCCTACATTTTCTGCCAAAATGGGAAAGAAAAAGGAAAAAAGTGTCGGCTGCTGAGAAGCAACAAATTGTGGAGTGTTTAGGTCAAGGCATGACTACAATCAACATTGCCAAGACACTTCATCGTGATCATCGCACAATCAAAAAGTATGTAGCTGATTCACAGTACACACGTGTGTGTGCTGATAAGGGAAAATTGAGGACTCTTTCCTACAGGCAATTACGTCAGGTTAAAAGAGCAGCGCCAAAAAAGCCTTGTCATAGCAGCAGACAAGTTTTTGAAGCTGCTGGTGCCTCCAACGTCCCTGAACAACAAGATGCAGGGTCCTTCAGAGGTTTGCAGCTGTGCGTAAGCCATCCTGTCGACCTCCTTTATCCACTGCACACAAGCAGAAACGGCACCAGTGGGCCAAGCAATACATGAAGACTGACTTCAAAACTGTTTTGTTCACCGATGAGTGCCGTGCAACGCTCGATGGTCCAGATGGATGGAGTGGAGGATGGCTGGTTGATGGACACCCATGCAAACACGGCTACGGCGCCAACAAGGAGGAGGTGGAGTAATGTTTTGGGCTGGAATCATGGGGAGAGAGATTGTCGGCCCCTTTAGGATCCCTGAAGGGGTAAAGATGAACTCCATAGTGTATGTTGAATTTCTCAAACAGCACTTCCTGCCATGGTTCAAGAAGAAGAACTGTGCATTCCGCAGCAAGATCATTTTGATGCATGATAATGCACCGTCTCATGCTGCACATAACACATCTGCATCTCTGCTGCTATGGGCATGAAAGGGGACAAACTTATGGTGTGGCCCCCATGCTCCCCTGACCTCAACCCCATTGAGAACCTCTGGAGCATCATCAAAAGGAGTGTCTATGATGGCAGGAGGCAGTTCACATCTAAGCAACAGCTCTGGGAGGGCATTCTGTCCTCATGTAAAACAATTGAAGCAGAAACCATCCAAAACCTGACAAATTCAATGGACGAGAGAGTTCAGAAGCTCCTTTCGAACAAGGGGTCCTATGTGCAAATGTAACATCACCTAGAATAAAGTTATGAGTTGAAAACTGTTTGATTTCAGTTTGTAATAACCTGCTAATGCTTATCATTTCAAAAATGACCATTTTTTTGTTCTTTATTAAAATGAAAAGGTTGTTAACTCTGCTGTGCATAATAATTTGGAACATGCATTTTGAGTGCAGTTTGAGTGTTTTATTTTTTAAAATATACTGTTATAATAGGCAGTTTGTACAAAAACCTTTCAATTGTACTCTAATAGTTATTTGACTGGAAAATTACAATGACTGCAATTCATATAGGTAATTTGGGAAAATCTGAGAAAATATTATTTGCATAATAATTTGGAACACAGTGTAGTTTTAGGAGATGAGTAAAACACATTTTGGCAACTCACATTAAAAGGCATCTGTCAGAAGAATGAACCCTCCTAAATCGTATGTATGGGCATGTAGATCATAGGAAGTTGAATAAAATGTTATCTTAATATCTGCGATCAGATGTTTTATTCTCTAGAAATCCACAGTTTTCATAATATGTAATTGAGCTGCTAAGATCTATGGGCAGGACATAGATCTCCCAGGAAAATCTGCCTCCAGAGCTTATTATAAATTAAATGGGGCCTTATCAGCGTGAGCCATGTAGATCAGGAGAACAGATTGTCAGTCATTACATGTCTCACACTGGTAACTCCTCCTTTTATTTATAATAATCTCTGGAGGCAGATTCTCAGGGAGATCTATGTCCGGCACATAGATCTTAACAGCTCATTTACATATTAAGGGAACTGTGGATTTCTCTGGAATAAGACATCGGACCGCAGATATCAAGGTATAATTTTAGTCAGCTTCTTATGACCTACATGCCCATATAGACTTAGGAGGGTTGATTCTACTGACAAATTCCCTATAAGTACAATAGCAGGAGTAACAAGCATGGACTCATCTTTTCTAAAGTACAAACAGGGGAGAGGGTGTCTTGTTATTTTTGTGACAGGCCGGAGTCATGTAACTTGCGTATACCGTATTTTTCGGACTATAAGACGCACTTTTTCCCCAAAAAAAATTGTGAGGAAAATGGGGGGTGCGTCTTATAGCCCGAACGCAGGCTTACCAGGGGGTTGCGGCAGTGGTGTGGCGGTGGCAGAGGTGTGGCTTTGTAGAGGCGCGGTGGTGAGCTGACTCTGCTTACTGTGGCTTCAGGAAAATGGCCGCAGGAGGCCGCGCGTGCGCAGATAGAGATCGTGGCGGCCATTTTCCTGAAGCCCCAGGAAGCAGAGTACTCTGCGCACGCGCCGCCTCAGGAAGATGGCCACCACCACCGACAAACCCGGCTCTGCACTCCTGTCTGCTCTCCGTGCCGCGGCGTCACCTCAACACCTTAAGAAGGGACCCTGCTCAGGTGCACGCCGCCCACCGCGCCTCTACAAAGCCGCACCTCTGCCACCGCCACACCACTGCCACAAACCCGACATCACCACACCTGAGGAAGGGACCCTGCTCAGGTGCACGCCGCCCACCGCGCCTCTGCAACGCCGCACCTCTGCCACCGCCACCGCCACACCACTGCCACAAACCCGGCTCTGCTCTCCGTGCCGCAGCGTCACCACACCTGAGGAAGGTGAGTATCAGCATCACCGTACCTCTGCCACACCACTGCCGCAACCCCTGCTGTACCACTGCCGGCCCTCAGTACCTTAAAATTCGGACAATAAGACGGACCCACATATTGTAAAAATCTTTTCTGCTATTTTCACCCCAATATTTGGGGTACGTCTTATTGTCCGAAAAATATGGTAACTTACATTTATGGCAATTACAATATTTCATGAATGGCCCAGATTATAATTAGAGATGAGCGAATATTTTCGGCTCCCTCCTTATTCGGCAAGCTATAGTGCTTATGTGGCGCCCTGAGGGTCCAGTCGCCACAGAGGTACTGCATCTCAACCAGAGGTGTGGTATCCCACCTTTCAGGTAAGATGGGAACACCTGACCTGGCTCTGACACAACACCACATCCATTTCACACACTAGCAGCAGTTCCACTTCTTCCCTGCTAGCTAGGAAAGGGTGTTAGAAGGTAGATGGAGCTTGAGGGTTAGAGCAGGAGAATAGAGGGAAGTATAGAGGAGTCTTCCTGTAGGGGAAGAGGGGGAAAGACGTGCATAAGGCAACCTTCCCATAGGGGAAGGAGGGAAGATATAGAACCGTGCAGCAGGCTCCTAGTCTGGAGGAGCTGCTGACAGACAGAAAGAAGCTCACTGAAGTGAAAAGGGATTTCTCAGAGGCACGGAATTGTGAATGTGTTAGAAATGAATTCTGAGCAGAAGCTCCCTCTGGTGGTTACAAACAGTACTGAACCATTCAATGAGGATTGGCAATCAGTAGTTACAGACTGGTCTTATATAAGGGAGGTTCCCTCCCATCATGGTTGCCGGTGATCAATTGTTCTTGTCTCAACTGTGGTTCCTGGTTCACTTGGAAGCTTGCTGAGTCTTGCCTCTTCTCCTGCTCTCAGATAAGATATTTTCTGTTTTTTGTTTTTGTGCTTACCATTTGCATATTTCTCTGCATTTCTGTGAGGTTAGCCAGGTCTCCCCTTCCCCGGGGGGCTTGTGCTCCTCTCAGTTCTTTTGGAGCCACCGTTATTTGTTCATTTGCCTTTTCCAGTTTTTTCAGTGGCTGCGGCTTAGTTTTGTTACACCAGAGAACTAATTTAGGTGGTAGAGGTCGTGTGATCTCAGGTGTTTTTGCAATTAGTAGAGTTGGTATTTTTTAGGGTTTTTTGGATTGCAGTAAGTGTCCTTCCTATCCTTTTCTGTCTAGGAAGATTGGGCCCCAACGTTTGCTCATACTATTTTCTGTCTGTCTGTATTTCCTCTTGTCTAACCGCCATTACATGTTTGGGGGCTTCCTATGTTCTTTGGGGATCTGCTCCGGGGCAGATAGCTTTCCTCTTTCTATCTTTAGGTGTAGTTAACCTCTCAGGCTGTGATGAGGTGTCTAGGACCAACGTAGGAATGCTCCATGGCTGCCTTTAGCTGTGGTGGTTAGTCAGGGTACTGCAATCCAGTAGATTCCAACCTCTCTGGTGTATTGCCGTTTTTGCCTGCTCTCCTCAGCTACCAAATCATAACAGTATCACCGGCCCAACTGAAAATTATATGGTACTCAACAGAAGGGAAAAATAGTAAAAGGAAAAAGAAAAGAGAAAGTTGTCAGAAATTATTATTTTTTTTTTCCGTTTGTTGCATTTTTTCCCTCTTTTTCTCTGGGTGCTGAGGAGGATTTTTTTTTCTCAATGGAGTTTGCACAGTTGTCTGGCGTGTGGATCAGCTTGCCACTGAAGTTCGGAGTATTGCTACCTATCTTGCAGGGTTGCCGGTTGTGGAACCTAGGATCCCATGCCAGATTTATTTTTGGGTGATCGAGCTAAATTTCTGAATTTCAAAAATAACTGTAAGTTGTTTTTTGCCTTAAAACTTAAGTCCTCAGGGAACGCAGCACAGCAGGTTCAAATTGTCATCTCTCTCCTGCGCGGCGATCCTCAGGATTGGGCTTTTTCGCTGACACCTGGGGACCCTGTTTTGAGTAATGTTGATGCATTTTTTCTGGCTCTGGGGTTATTGTACGATGAACCTAATGTCACTGATCAAGCTGAAAAAACCTTGTTGGCATTAAATCAGGGGCTTGAGGACGCTGAGTTGTACTGTCAGAAATTCCGAAAGTGGGCAGTCCTGACCAAATGGAATGATGATGCTTTGGCAGCCCTTTTTGGAAGGGTCTGTCAGAGAAAGTAAAAGATGTTATGGTGGGTTTCCCTGCTCCCTCTGGTCTCAATGATTCTATGTCATTAGCGATTCAAATTGACAGACGTTTGCGTGAGCGTAGAGGTATGTGTGGAATAGTGTTGCCTTGTGAACCAGCTTCCGAACCCATGCAGTGTGATAGAGTGGCTTCTGGGGCACAGCGTCATGAGTTTCGAAAACGCAATGGGTTATGTTTCTACTGTGGTGACGCCTCTCATGCTATTTCAGTCTGCCTTAAGCGGGGAAGACGTTTTGCACGCTCAGTTGTCTTGGGTAGTGTTCAGACTAAATTTCTGTTGACTGTTACCCTGATTTGCTCCCTGTCCACATTTTCTGCTCAGGCTTTGTTGATTCGGGAGCAGCTATTAACCTGATGGATTTTGATTTTGCTAAACGTTGTGGGTTTCCCTTGATACCCCTACGGAAGTCTATTCCCCTACTGGGGATTGATTCTACCCCTTTGGCTGAGAATAAACCCCAGTTCTCTACTCAGGTGATAATGAGGGTTGAACCTGATCATCAGGAGAGTTGCAAATTTTTGGTGCTGTATAATCTGCATGACATTATTGTACTAGGTTTCCCTTGGTTACAGTCTCATAATCCAGTTTTGGATTGGAAATCTGTGTCTGTAACTAGTTGGGGCTGCCAATGTGTTAATGCCAACACTCCTGTTTTTTCTGCCTCTCCCCAGGCTCAGGATGTTCCTGACTTTTTGACTGATTTTTCTGATGTATTTAGCGAAAGTAAATCTGCATCCTTGCCCCCCATAGGAGCTATGACTGCGCTATTGAATTAGTGCCTGGTAGTAAATTCCCTAAAGGTCGCCTTTTTAACTTGTCTGTACCTGAACATGACGCTATGCGGTCTTATATCAAGGAGTCATTGGAGAAGGGTCATATCAGTCCATCCTCTTCACCCTTGGGTGCCGGTTTTTTCTTTGTGACCAAAAAGGATGGTTCATTAAGGCCGTGTATTGATTATCGTCTCTTGAACAATATCACTGTGAAATATCAATATCCGTTACCCTTGATTTCTGACCTGTTTTCCAGGGTGAAAAGTGCTACTTGGTTTACCAAGCTTGACCTCAGGGGGGTATATAACCTTATTCGCATTAAGCACGGGGATGAATGGAAGATGGCATTTAATACCCCAGAGGGGCATTTTGAGTACCTAGTGATGCCCTTTGGGCTCACTAATGCTCCTTCCGTCTTCCAGTCCTTCATGAATGACATTTTCAGGGATTTTGTGGATAAATTTCTATTTAAGAGATTTTGCTAATTGCAAGACCACGGCTGTGGTATATAAGGGGACGTGCACTTGTCCCAAGGACTATGTGGGCAAAACAAAAAGAGAATTTAGAAGGAGGATGGGAGAACACATGGGTGACATCAGAAATAACAGGGATACTCCCCTTGCGAGACACATCAACAATCAACATGGTGGGAGAATGGGCGAGGTTAAGTTCATGATTCTGGAGGTTGTTAAGCTAAATCCGAGAGGGGGTGACGTGGACAAAATTATCCTCAGACGCGAGTGTGAATGGATCTTTAGGCTAGAATCACTCGAACCATATGGATTAAACGAGCAGATGTCATTTGCCTGTTTCCTATAGCCAAGACGTTGTTTTGGACTACTTGATCAAACTGACTATACAATTCTATGTTTTATGTTCCCCTATAATGGGTGACCATTATATTCTATGTATCAGAATGACTCTCGTATTACTGTCGACCTTTTTCCATTTATAGGTCCTTCTCAAAATTAGCATATAGTGCTAAATTTCCATTATTTCCATTTTCCATTTCATTATTATATGAAAGTTTAATTGTAATCATTACATTATGGAAAATAATGAAATTTAGCACTATATGCTAATTTTGAGAAGGACTGTATGTTCTATGTCCCTCATACATTTCTGTTAAAATATTATCCTAGGCCATCTTGGATTATCTTCCGTTGGATAGGATAAATTAGGGACATACTCATCTATGTGGGGGTGTGCCCACTATTGAGGCTCCCAGGTGGGGCTTGAACCGGTGAGCCATGAGCCCTTTGAAAGTTAACCGTTCTGGCTGCTGTGTTTTAGTGGAGTCGCCACCAGGAACATATGTTATGCATAGCCTGTGCAGGGGTAAAGGTCCGCTCTGCACGCAACTAGTCAGGACCCAGACACCCCTCCTACTCCCGGCATGCACTGCTTCTCTGACGCAGGGCGATAGAGGTACGCCCCCTGAGAGGTCAGAGCTTTCCCCACGAGCCTATTGGCGGAGCCATATAAGGGGGAGGAGCCTATGAAGGCGAGCCCGCACAGGGGGGTGGAGCGTCTCCATTAGGCGGGGATATAAATATGAGGAAGTCACACAGCATCTGTTAGTCTCTGCACCATGTCATTTTGACACCGGACATCTGTACATCTGGCCTCCTGATGAGCCCATGGGGCGAAATGCGTTGAGGCGCTACTATTGATGGTGGTGGGGTGACCATGAGAAATGATGAGTATCGTTACGCATTTCTTATTAATATCATTTTATAATGGAGTTTCTCAGTGTATCCACATCATGATGAGGGGTGATTAGTATTATACGTACAGGAAGGCAATATATATACCTATTCCCCATTTAGCACCATACCTGTAGAAATGTTATATCTGTACCTATCTCCTATTCGGTACATCGGGCATTGCTAGGGAAGGTATACATCAATTATATCTTGCTGCCTTATACATTTATCTTCAAATATTGCTATCCCCTAACATGACACTAAAATCAAGTGTCAATGACCTTCTCATGACGCCGATGCGTCTTATTTATTCCAGTCATTATATGCTCTAGTCATTCTTTCAGTGTGTTTATAAGTTCAGACTAGACTTTTGGTCCAATAGCTGACAATTATAGATTGCATCTTAGCTTATATTTGACTGTCTGGTATGCACACACATTTAGATTTCCCATACACTGGAGGAACCTTGACTAGTGAGTGAACAAGTATGAGACTGTTCACATTCACTTTCATTAAGCTGTGACACAAGAAGGCAGTTTTATCATAACTCCTGTTCATAAAAGGAGGCTGCTGTATACTAGCAGTGTTGTACAGCAGATCTGTGCCAATCTCCATTATACTTCCTACCACCCCGTGTGTTGTGAACTGTTTTTAATACTTTGGGGACTTAGGGTCACCTTTAATGTTAGCTGGTCTCTGTATTAATGTTAGGGGTCTCCCTACTATCTGGGTAGAGGTATCCCCTAAGGTGTAAGGGCCTAACAGGGACCCTAGGGTCAGCCATCGTGGAGCGGGGGCGCCACAACGCTTCCCCCTAGGGTGCCAACCTCCGCTGTTAGGCAGGTGACAGCCCAGACCTACATCAGGGACTCTAGGCTATCCCCATAGCTTTTAAGTTAGGAATACACTTTGTTTTTTGTTTTTTTATATCACGGTTGTTTTTGGGTGCTACCCATTGAGGTATTTTATCAATAAAGGATTGCCTATAGGGCATGATTCTATGATTCTGTTTTCCAGGGTGAAAAGTGCTACTTGGTTTACCAAGCTTGACCTCAGGGGGCGTATAACCTTATTCGCATTAAGCACGGGGATGAATGGAAGACGGCGTTTAATACCCCAGAGGGGCATTTTGAGTACCTAGTGATGCCCTTTGGGCTCACTAATGCTCCTTCCGTCTTCCAGTCCTTCATGAATGACATTTTCAGGGATTTTGTGGATAAATTTCTGATTGTTTATTTGGATGATATCTTGATTTTTTCCAATGACTGGGACTCTCATGTGAAACATGTTCGGACTGTGTTCCAGATTTTGAGAGAGAATGCTCTGTATGTGAAGGGATCAAAGTGTTTTTTGGCGTACAGAGGATCTCATTTCTGGGATTCATTTTGTCCCCGTCTGCTATTGAAATGGACCCGGTCAAGGTTCAGGCCATCTGTGATTGGGTCCAACCTACTTCATTAAAGGCTCTTCAGAGATTCTTGGGTTTTGCCAATTTTTATCGTAAATTTATTGGTAATTTCTCTGTTATTGTTAAGCCATTGACTGATTTGACCAAAAAGGGTTCTGATGTGGTGAATTGGCCTCCTGAGGCAGTCTCTGCGTTTCAGGAACTTAAGCAGAGATTCACTTCTGCTCCTGTTCTACGGCAGCCTGATGTTTCTCTGCCATTTCAGGTGGAGGTTGATGCCTCTGAAATTGGGGCAGGTGCCATTTTGTCCCAAAGAGATCCAGAGACCTCTAAAAGTAACCCTTGTGCCTTTTTCTCTCGAAAATTTTCTCCAACTGAACGTAATTATGACGTGGGTAATCGGGAATTATTGGCCATGAAGTGGGCCTTTGAAGAGTGGAGACATTGGCTGGAAGGAGCCAAACATCAGGTGGTGGTCCTCACGGACCATAAGAATCTGGTTTATCTCGAATCAGCCAAGCGACTTAATCCTAGAAAGGCCGGTGGGCCTTGTTTTTCACACGTTTTAATTTTGTGGTTTCTTTTCTTCCTGGCACTAAGAATGTTAAGGCGGATGCCCTCTCGAGGAGTTTCTTTGCGGACTCTCCTGAGTTATCTGATCCTACTGTTATTTTGAAAGAGGGTGTAGTTCTTTCCGCCATCTCGCCCAATTTGAGACTGGCCTTGGAAGGGAGACAGGAGGATAAACCTGAGCGCTGCCCTATTGGGAAATTGTTTGTCCCAGACCAGTGGAAGAAGAGTGTGATGTCTGAGATTCATTGTTCCGCGTTGGCTGGTCATCCCGGGATTTTTGGTACCAGAGACTTGGTTAGTCGGTCCTTTTGGTGGCCTACTTTGTCTCGTGACGTCAGGGAATTTGTGCAGTCCTGTGGGACTTGCTCTCGCTCCAAGCCTTGCTCTCGCTCTAGTGGTTTGTTAATGCCATTGCCTGTGCCCAAGAGACCATGGACCCATATCTCTATGGATTTCATTTCCGACCTCCCTGTTTCTCAGAGAATGACCGTTATCTGGGTGATTTGTGATAGGTTTTCCAAAATGATACATCTTGTGCCATTACCTAAGTTGCCTTCCTCCTCCGAATTGGTGACTTTGTTCCTTCAGCACGTGGTTCGGTTACACGGCATTCCTGAGAACATTGTGTCTGACAGAGGAGTCCAGTTTGTTTCCAGATTTTGGAGGACTTTTTGTTCTAAACTTGGTGTTCAATTGTCGTTCTCCTCGGCTTTTCATCCTCAGACCAATGGACAAACTGAGAGAACAAACCAGACATTGGAGACTTATCTGAGATGCTTTGTGTCTGCTGATCAAAATGACTGGGTCTCTTTTTTGCCTTTGGCTGAGTTTGCTCTTAATAATAGGGCTAGCTCTGCCACTTTGATGTCTCCATTTTTCTGCAATTTTGGGTTTCACCCTCGATTTTCTTTGGGACAGACGGAGGCTTCTGTCTGTCCAGGTGTTGACTGTTGTGGAGTGTATGCAGCAGATTTGGGACCAGGTAGTGGAGAGGTTGACCCTCTCTCAGGAGAGGGCCCAGCGGTTTGCCAACCGGCATAGGACTGATGGTCCTCGGTTTAAAGTGGGGGACTTGGTCTGGTTGTCCTCAAGAAATATCCCTGTAAGGTTCTGTATATCTGTTTCTGAAACTCAGTTTGTTCGTCGGCCATTTTGCTTTCTGTTTGCTGCAGCTATCTTGCCCTCAGTTAAAATGGAGTTTTCCAGCTTGCATGTTCCCGCCCTGATTCTCTCCGTTTGCTTCTTAAACAGCCACACCTCAGCAATCAGTGCTTCAGAATCTGGCCTGCAGTGAACCTGTGTTCTGACTCCTGAAGCCTTGGACTTTGTACTCCAGCCATTTCTACTGAGAAACTCTGGAGCTCTTGTGGACTCTGAACTCTGCTCTTGAAAGCCTCACGGTTGCATGGACTTGCGGTAACATAGAAGAAGATCTGAATCTGTTGTGGAGAGTTATTGATGAACTTAGATTACTTTGGCCTGCTGTGTCTCCTGCTTCTGTGTTTGCAACCTGTATGTTTATTTTTGCCAATTTGTATGAAGCAATACAAGACTTTCTTTTTCAACCTGTGTCTCAAGTATTTTCATCGCACCCAAGCACAAGACGCTATATGAACTGTATCACATACATTACAAGATTCTGAAGCCAAACGTTAGTGTCTGCTGGGTCTGGAAAGGCTTGTCTGCTGTGCTGTGGATATCGGATGTCCGGTTGTACTCTCTGTGATAACAGTGGTTGTGACTTCTCACAACCATTCCAGGTGAGCAATTCCCTTAAGTTTTTTTTCTGCAGAGTTATCACAGGTAAACACTATTGTTTTTTTTTTTTTTTTTTTTTTTTTTCTCTTCTCTTTTGTCTGCTGAAACTCTGGATATCAGATGTCTGGTTGAAAGCTTTCTGTGATGATAGTGGTTGTGACTTCTCACAACCATTCCAGGTGAGCAGTTCCCTTAAAGTTTTTTTTCTTCAGTGTTGCCACAGGTGAACACTATTGTTTTTTTTTTCTCTCTCCTCTCTTCCAGTATCCTGTCTTAAAAGATCTGGAAAATGGAGGCCCGCATGAAGGAACTTTGTGGAGTGACTGATAATATCCTTGCAGAGTTGCAGAATATAAAGACCCGTTTTACAAATCTTCAGGACCTAAATAATCACAATATGCAAGTGGTTGGACAGACTACTCAGGATTTGCGAGCCAGGATTGAGGTTCTGGAGGGGCGAGTCCAGGCTCCTGCCGTGGCCCCGAGTTCTGGGATTCCCAAGTTGCCTCCTTTTCGTTTTGGTGGTGAACGTGAAAAATTCAGGGGATTTGTTAATCAATGTAATCTTTTTTTTTCTGCACATGCTTCACAATTTCCTACTGAACGATCTAAGGTGCTTACTATAATTATGTTGCTTACCAACAAGGCTTTAATATGGGCAAACCCTCTGATTGAGACTGAGGATGATTGTTTGGATCACCTTGATGATTTTATTTCAGCCATGGGGCAGGTGTTTGATGACCCCAATCGAGGTGCAACAGCTGAAGCAGCCATATTAGCTTTGCGCCAAGGTAAGCACTCGGTAGCTGAATATGCCTTGGATTTCAGGAAATGGGCCCTTGATACCACATGGGACAATTCCGCCAAAAAATCTATTTTCCGAAAGGGGTTATCCCCACTGATTAAGGATGAACTTGCTCGTGCCGACCCTCCCACTGCGTTAGGTGACTTTATTAACTACTGCATCCGTATTGATACTCGTTTAACTGAACGCAGGCAAGAGAGATGGTTCGAAAGCAATCGTACTAATCTTTTCCTACCTTCCTCTCCAGCTAAGGAACCTCTGAATAGGATTACACGGGAACCTGAACCTGAACCCATGCAAGTAGACTCTTTACTACGACGGGTTAGTGATGCACGCAAGGAACATCGTTTTAAGGAGAATCTATGTTTTTATTGTGGTAAGTCAGGGCACTTTATTATTAACTGTCCCAGCCGTGCTCGCAAGACTACTGCAGCACTCATTCATTGTGAGTGTTGCGAGAGGGGATCTGTCAGGTCCGAGCCTCAGGCTCCAGAGAGAGCTGCAGCAACAGACCTTGATTTCTCGGACTTAAACTCCGTTACCTCTGAGGACGTTGATTGTGTAAATGCTGCCATCTTTCAAGTTTCCTCAGCAGTGTCCCAGCTGAGTTGTAAGAAAAACAATTCTCACTGTTTCCTTTCCATCAAACTCTGGGTTGACTCAGCCTGGGTGTCTAGCTCTGCTATGATCGATTCAGGTGCAAGTGGAAATTTTATGGATGTCTCCTTTGCTCTAAAACAGGGAATACGTTCAGTGAAGAAGGCTGCTCCAGTACAGATGGAAACTGTGGATGGCTCCCTGCTGACCTCTGGACCAGTGGATCAGGAAACAGAGCCTTTAAAGGTTCTTATGGGTAAAGATCATCAAGAGAAACTGTCCTTTATGCTTATCTCTTCTCCCCACTTTCCCATTATTCTAGGGCTACCATGGCTGCAGGCTCAGAATCCTACCATTAACTGGGAGACCAAGGAATTACATTTTCCAGAGAAACAGATGAGTCAAAAATTTCAGCTTGCTCTGTTCCTAAAGGAACCATGTCAGTCCCTGAATTACCAGCTGAATACCAGGACTATGTGGATTTATGTGACAAGAAGAACGCTGACCAGCTTCCTCCTCACCGTCCATATGATTGTCCAATTGAATTATTAGCCTGGAGCAGAGATACCTTTTGGTAAGATCTACCCCTGGCGGGGCCCGAGCTGAAGGCTTTAAAAGAGTACATAGACGAAAATCTAGCCAAGGGCTTCATACGCCCCTCTTCATCTCCTGCAGGGGCACCCATATTCTTTGTAAAGAAGAAAGATGGATCCCTGAGACCATGCGTAGACTATAGGGAACTTAATAAGGTTACTATTAGAAACCGTTATCCATTGCCTTTAATCCCTGAGTTATTGGAGAGAGTGCGACATGCCAAAATTTTTTCTAAGCTAGATCTTCGTGGGGCCTATAACTTAGTCCGTATTAGACCTGGGGATGAATGGAAGACTGCATTCAGGTCACGCTATGGACACTTTGAATATCTGGTTATGCCTTTTGGTCTGAGTACCGCCCCAGCCACTTTCCAACACTTGGTGAATGACATCTTCAGGGATCTCTTAGATACATTCGTGGTAATTTATTTGGATGATATTTTAATTTTTTCTAACTCCACAGAGGAACATCATGGACATGTGAGAATGGTCTTGGAACGTCTAAGACAAAATCATCTTTACATCAAGCTTGAAAAGTGTGAATTCCATAAGACCGAAATTCAATTTCTGGGGTATGTACTGTCTACACAAGGAATTAGTATGGATGGAAGTAAAACCCAAGCCATCAATGATTGGCCAAGTCCTAGAAATGTGAAGGAGGTACAGCGCTTCATCGGGTTTGCAAACTTCTATAGACGTTTCATTAGAAATTTCTCTGAGGTAGTGTCACCTATCACCCAACTTACCCGGAAAGAGTCTAAGTTCTCCTGGACTCCCCAAGCCCAGGAAGCATTTTCCGTCTAAAAGATAAATTTACCACTGCACCTATTCTAGTACATCCAACCCAGAGCTTGCCTTCATAATAGAGGTGGATGCTTCAGACTGTGCCGTGGGAGCTATACTCTCTCAGAGAACAGGTGAGAAGAATGTCTTGCATCCCTGTGCCTTCTTTTCCCAGCAGTTATCTTCGGCTGAGAAGAACTACGATGTGGGCAATAGAGAGTTGTTGGCCATTATTGCCGCCTTCAAAGAATGGAGACACCTTCTGCAAGGAGCTGCACAGCAAATAGTCGTTCTGACAGATCATCGTAATCTTGAGTTTATCAGGTCGGCTAAGTGCCTGACTCCTCGCCAGGCTCGCTGGAATCTTTTCTTAAACCAATTTAATTTTATTATTTCTTATAGACCAGGATCGCGCAATGGGAAGGCTGATGCACTCTCTAGGATTTACTCAGCAGAGACACGTCCAATTACTCCTCCTAAGACTATTCTTCCTGATTCTAGATTCTAGGAGTGATTCATCATCAAGACCTAATTAAAGACATCAAGGAAGCATACCATGCGGATTCTTTTTGGCTCAACCCCAAGGGACGTAAGTCTTGTCTTTAAGAATGGTGTGTGGATTCTGGGACAACGTCTGTATATACCTGAAACAGTCAGATTGAGAGTATTGCAACTCATTCATGATTCAAAATAGCCGGGCATAGAGGAATTCTAAAGACACAGGAATTTCTTTCTCGTTTCTTTTGGTGGCCCACTTGTAGGAAGGATGTTTTGGATTATGTCACTTCATGTGAGGTTTGTGCAAGATGCAAAACACCTCGCTCTTCACCAACTGGTCTGTTACAGCCTCTTCCACCCCGTCCCGCCCGTGGGGATCCATTTCTATGGACTTCATTGTCGAATTACCAACCTCTCAAGGGAAGAACACTATTCTAGTGGTGGTTGATCGTTTAACAAAGGCAGCTCATTTTATCCCTTGTGTCGGCTTACCCACTGCAAAACAGACATCAGACTGATGATTAAAGATGTGTTTCGCTTACATGGAGTACCGGATGAGGTTATTTCGGATCGAGGGGTGCAATTCACTTCTAGGTTTTGGCAAAATTTCTGTGCAGCATGGACATTAAAGTAAACCTTTCTTCTGCTTTTCATCCCCAGACTAATGGACAAACCGAACGAACCAATCAAACCCTGGAGCAGTATCTCCGCTGCTTATCTGCACCTACAGGATGATTGGGTGGATCTACTTCCATTGGCTGAGTTCTCTTACAACAACTCTCAGAGTGCCTCCACTAACAGTCTCCTTTTTTCTCTAATTTAGGTTACATCCTAATATTCTACCACGATTTCCCATAGAGACGCCTTTGCCAGCAGTGGCTGAAAGAGTCACGACTTTACAGAAGAATATGGATCTTCTAAAGGAGAATCTGGAATCGGCTCAGGAAAGGTACAAGAAGGCAGCAGATAAATTTCGTAAACCTGCACCAGTTTTTAAGGTAGGAGACCTGGTCTGGCTGTCAACCAGAAATCTTAAGTTAAGGATTTCCATCACTAAGTTGGGACAAAGTACATTGGACCCATAAAATCAGTAAGTTATAAGTGCCGTTTCTGTGTTTAAATTTTGCCCAGAACATGAAACCCCCTTCTTTCATGTATCCCTACTAAAGGCGCAACACCAATATTTCCTGGCTTCTTCTCCTTGCCCGACCCAGTGTATCGATGGTCGGAAGAATTTGGGTGGAAAGGATTTTAGATTCCAGGTTTATAGAAATCATTACAATACTACAAATGCAGGGCTAACCCATGGAGGACAACCAGGAGCCAGCAATAACTTTTTAATGCTCCTCGCTTGCTCCTCAGTTTCATCAGAGGTACCCACAAAGGCCGGTTGAGGTCACCGGAGGTTCCCCCCTAAGGGGGGAGAATTTAAATTTCTGTATATCTGTTTCTGAAACTCAGTTTTTTCGTCGGCCATTTTGCTTTTGTTGCTGCAGCTACTTGCCCCAGTTAAAATGGATTTTCCAGCTTGCATTTCCCCGCCCGGATTCTCTCCGTTTGTTTTAAACACCACCCTCAGCAATCAGTGCTTCAGAATCTGGCCTGCAGTGAACCGTGTTTGACTCCTGAAGCCTTGGACTTTGTCTCCAGCCATTTTATGAGAAACCTGGGCTCTTTGGACTCTGAACTTGCTTTGAAAGCCCACGGTTGCATGGCTTGCGGTAACAAGAAGAAGATTGAATCTTTGTTGGAGAGTTATTGATGAATTAGATTCTTTGGCCTGCGGTCCCTGCTTCTTGTTTGCAATTTAGTTTATTTTTGCCAATTTGTATGAAGCAATACAAACTTTCTTTTTCAACCTGTGCTCAATATTTCTCGCACCCAAGCACAAGCGTATAAGAAAGTTATCACTAATTACAATCCCTATGAATTGATCTCCTAAGTTTAAGCCTAGGTTCATTGGACCTTTAAATCTTGGAGTTCTTAATCCTGTTTCCTTTGTTTGCTTCTTTCGGGGACATTTAAGATCCATAACGTTTCCACAAGTCCTTATTGAAGAGTTTGTCGAGCCAGTGGTTCCTATGGCGGCCCCTGACCTGTTTTTGGTTGAGGGCAATCGGAGTAGTGGTTGAAAAAATATTGGATTCCGTTTTTCAGACGGAAACTCCAGTATTTGGTAAGTGGAGAGGTTTGGCAGGAGGACATTCTTGGGTGTTTGCTTCGACACCATTTAGAGATGATCCTGCTATCACAAGCTCATCCTGACCAAACCTGGTTGCCCAAAGGGTTCGGTGACCCCCCCAAGGGGGGTACTTGTTGTGAATGTGTTTAGAAATTAATTCTGAGCAGAAGCCCTCGGTGGTTAAAACGTACTGAACCATTCAATGAGGATTGGCAATCAGATTCGACGGTCTTTATAAGGGGAGGTTCCCCCTCAGGTTGCCGGTGATCAATTGTTCTGTCCAACGTGGTTCCTGGTTCACTTGGAAGCTTGCTGGCGCCTGATTTCGTATCAATAAGATATTTCTGTTTTTTTTGTGCTTGCTTTTTGAATTTTCCTGCACTTCTGAGAAGGTCAGCCAGCCCCTCCTGGGGCTTGTGCCCTTATTTTATTTTGAGCCCAATTATTTGTTCATTTGCCTTTTCCAGTTTTTTCAGTGGCTGCGGCTTAGTTTTTGGGCACCAGAGAACTAATTTAGGGGAAGGTTGTTTGACTAGGTGTTTTTGCAATTTAGGTTGGTATTTTTTAGGGTTTTTTTGGATTCAGTAAGTGCCCCTTCTATCCTTTTCTGTCCAGTAGTTTGGGCCCAACTTTTCCTACTATTTTCTGTCTGTTCGTATTTCCTCTTGTCTAACCGCCATTACAGTTTGGGGGCTTCCTTGTTTTGGGATCTGCCCGGGAGATAGCTTTCCTTTTCTATCTTTAGGTGTATTTAACCTCTAGGCTGGAGGGGTCTAGGACCAAGTAGAACGCCCACGGCTGCCTTTAGTTGTGGTGGTTAGTAGGGTATGCAACCATAGATTCCAACCTCTCTGGTTATTGCCGTTTTTGCCTCTCTCCCGTACCAAATCAAACAGTCTTATATAAGGAGTTTCCCCCATCTGGGGTTGCCGGGGTGATCAATTGTTCTTGTTCAAGTGGTTCCTGGTTCACTTGAAGCTTGCTGGTCTTGCCTCTCTCCCCCGTCCACATAGATATTTTGTTTTTTTTTTTTGTGCTTCCATTTGCATATTTCTCTGCTTTTCTGGAGTTACCAGGCTCCCCCCCCCCCCCCCGGGGGGTTGGGCTCCTCTCAGTTCTTTTTTGGGGCCATGTTATTTTTCATTTGCCTTTTCCAGTTTTTTCAGTGGGTGCGGCTTATTTTTGTTACACCAGAGAATATTTTTTGGGGTAGAGGTGTGGATTTTGGTTTTTTGCAATTAGTAAATTGGTTTTTTTAGGGTTTTTTGGATTGCGTAATGTCCTTCCTATCCTTTTCTGTCTAGGAAGATGGGCCCAAGTTTGCCTTCTATTTTCTGTCTGTCTGTATTTCCTCTTGTCAAACGCCATTAATGTTGGGGGCTTCCTATGTTCTTTGGGGATCTGCTCCGGGGCAGATGCTTTCCTTTTCATCTTTAGGGGTAGTTAACCTCTCAGGCTGTGACGAGGGTCTAGGACCAAGGGAGGAAGTCCACGGCTGCTTTAGTTTGGTGGTTATCCATACTGCAACATTAATTCCAACCTCTCGGGTATTGCCTTTTTGCCTGCTCTCCTACTCCAAAACTAACACACGGGCAGGCAATGACTGTGGGGCCGTTCCAGGTGACGGACTCATTGGGAGAATCCTGATCGCAGAAGGGCACTGTTGTGAGCGTTTTTGGGGAAAATGACTTCGGAGCTGAAGCCCCTCTGGTGGTTGTGGGGGTTTTTTTTGAACCTATTGTTGAAAGCAAAAATCCCCCCTGCAATGATGATTTGGTTTCGGGGGGCGGGGCCGATATAATAGCTGGACCTCCCCATGATTCTTGCCGTGATCAATTTTTCTTCCTGGGTCTAGGTTGGAATTAGCTTGCTTTTCTGCTGTCTCCTGCTTGCTTCAGATAAGTTACTTTAGTTTTTTTACTGTGGTTTGATTTTCCTTTTTTTTGCTGCCTTCTTTTGAGTTCCCGGGCCCCTTTTGTGGGCTTTGGGCTGTTCTTTTGTTATCTTTTTGTTTTGTTCATTTGCTCGTTTTGGAAATTTTTATGCTGGGTAGCTGCATGTTCACACCAAGATCTGATATAGGTGGTCGAGCCGTGTGTCTCAGTATTTTTGGTTCAGAAGTGTTGGAGTTTTTCCTAGGGTTTTTCTGGGTTGGAAGTATTCTCTCCGTGCTGTCCATTAAAGTTTGGGCCCCAGCATTTGCCAATTTTTTTCTGTCTGTGTTCGTGTTTTCACTTGTAACCCCGCCATATTATTTGGGGGCTTCCTATTCTTTAGGGCTCTATCGGGGCAGTTAGCTTCCCTTTCCTCTTCGGGATAGCAAATCTCTCCGGCTGGACGAGGCGTTTAGGGCACCGTAGGAACGTCCCACCTGCTTCTATTGTGCGTTTAGTTTAGGGGTCTGCAACCATTAGTTTTCCAACCCTCTGGGTTTGGCTGGCTACGTTTTTTTGTTCCTGCCTAATCACTACCAAAAAATAACGGGTTTTTCGGCCCCCCTAACTAGTGGAGGTAAACAGACCAGCTGCAAGCCGACAGCTGGGCAACTTTTAGGGTCACAGCCAACAACCACAATTATTTCCTCTGGAAAGCGCTATATAGAATCAAGGAAATGCTTTGGGACGTTACCGACGGGGATTCGTAGATGCTGTCTGGGACATCAGTGTGGGTGCTGGGAAGGAAGAGGAGTGGAGTCTCACAGTGAGAGGGCCCCAGGGAAGGCAATACTGCAGGGGTTCGGGAAAGGGTTCTCCATCTGCCTGAAGTTGGATGGATACCTACCTGGACGACTTGGCACCAACGGGCATTGTGGCACCAGAACTGTGAGTAAAGCTTTGAAACGCACTGCTGGTCTTCTCAATTTCTTCCTGCGGCACCCACCCACACCAACATCCACCAACACAAGGCAAGCTAGGGTTCAGCCGGGGGGTGAAACACTGAGGGGCCCCAACATGGACTTCTTGGAGAACCTGCGCAACCCTACAAGAGTAAGGGGGGCCCAATTATTCCCCCCAAAGAAGACAATTTTGCATTTTTAGGAGCTCTTGGGCTGCAAAGGCCCAAATAATTTCTTGCACAGGGGCCCCTTTCCTGTCTGTGTCTTCTTGGGCCTCTAACCGGTAATCATGATTTAGTATGGGGGGTTAGGGGACCTCAAAGAAGACCGCACTGTCTTGAAAATAAATCTCCATACAAACACCAACTGTATTACCGCCTTATGGTGACATATTTGGGTAGATACCAGCCCTACAGAACATATAAGAGATTACAGTGCAGTTATAGATGGGACTTACAGGGTGGCCTTTTCAGGGGAAGTCATTCATTTTCCCGTTTTTCCATCGGCCCAGACCGACAGTCACTTCTCCAGCCAGGGCTCATCTTACCATACAACAAAGACCAAATTTACTTCTCACTTTCCAGCACCTTAATTAAATCAAATCCTCATGCAACCCCCCGCTCCAATGCTGGATTCACTAAACCATCCAACAGTGTCGTCCACCATGGTGAAGACCTCCATTAAGGAGAACTCACCACCTCTCGGGCAGCCTGTTCCACTCATTGACACCCAACTGTCAAAAAGTTTTTTTCTATTATCTAATCGTATCTTCTCCCTTTCAGTTTCATCCCATTGTTCTTGGTTTCCACAATGATTCCGAACCTGCCCAATCCTCATCCTGCGATACCCCAATACTGAGCCGTGTGTTGTGTCCCTAATACTGCACCTGAACCCCAATAGGCCCTGCGCTGGTGTGTCCCTATTACTGCACCTATACCCAATACTGAGCGCTGCCGTATTACCCTATTACGCACCTGCTGTAGGTCAAAAACAGAGCTCCTTTGCCCAATAAAATGCCCCCACTGGCACCTTAGACCCCTAAAAATGCCTCCTTTGGCTCTCAAGGTAAAATTGCCAAATATTAATTTCCTGTGCTGTGCCCTCCCATTTTGTCCCTAGAAAGAATAATATCCATGTGCAACTTTATGGTACAATACGAGAGCACCTATAACAAAATTTTAAGTCCCACTTAACATTTATTTATCCCTTACTTCCCCATGTACAACTCCCCTATTACAGTATGGGGCCCACGCTCCCTCTACCCTATGATGACCCACAGCTCCAGCTCCCTCAACAAGTATGAGACCACGTCCCCATACACTGTATGAGACCCACAGTTCCCTCATACACTGTATGTGACCACACTCCCCTAAACACCGTTTTGATGATCCCCAGCCCCATTACATGATATCCCCAGCTCCCCTAAACACCGTTGATGATCCCACAGCTCCCTATACACAGAGAGATCCCACAGCTCCCCTATAACAGTATGTTGACCAAGCCTCCCCTATAACAGCATGATGATCCCACAGCCCCATACACACTTATGCTCCCACAGTCCCCATCACACTATGATCTCCAAGCTCCCCTATACACTGTATGATGATCCCACACTCCCATACTAGTATGGAGGCACACAGCTCCCTTTAACGTTGATGGGCCGCAGCTCCCGTCATCATTTAATGTCCCCCAAGGTTCCCTAATTTAGAATGATGTCCCCACTGCTCTTCCAATACACATAAATGTTAATACATTCGACATTTGGACCCTGCACGAGAGCGCCCTCTGCAGGGAGGAAATTAAACTTTATTCCTCCCGGCAGCCTTGCTCTTCCAGTCATAGGGGCTCCGGACGGTTTCATATCGCTCGTTATAGAAAGGGCGGCTGTAAGAGCACCACACACTGACTGCAGCCGACTCAGCCCCCCCCCACCCAGTAACTACCCTACTGGTGCCCCTATAAATATTAATTCTTCCTAGTGCCCCATAATAAAATGAGCCCCCTATGCACATTGTAATGGCCCTACATCGCTATGTGAGCAGGGGGGTGGTGTACACTCTTTCGCCTTCTTCAATTATTTTATTGAGAGAAGCAAACTTTTCTAGTCACATGTTGCAAATAGCAAACGTGGTACATGACCACCTGTCGCACCATGGTCTTGGGCTCATGGCAGCAGTGCACCATATCATGATTTGGCCGCTGTGTCTCCAGAGTGACTGCAGCAATTATCCTGACCCTTTTTAAAAACTTATAATAATAAATTAATTATGAAATTTTAAATAGAATGCAGCTCGTGGTTAACTTGTTAAGGGGCCGATAGACGGAAATTTTCTCATGCGAGGATCGTATCGCCATCCCGGACTGACAATTGGCTCTCCTGACCTAGTGTAACGTGCAAGTAAACCACACCTGTCATGCTCATGTCAGGAGCGGCCGGGCAGTCCGAGGATTGTGAAATGATCCTGCTAAGTTGGCCTCTTTTCCCGGCGCGCTCCCGGCCTTTTTTTTTTAAAAGCATCTGGCGAAATGTAATGCCGATCCATTTTTTTTTTTCCATTGAGTAACTTATTGCCGGTGGCGCCGCATGTCCATGCGGCGGTCCGTTTTTGCCGGATCGGTTTGGTCGCTCCGGGTCTGGCAAAAACTGGCATGTAACTTTATTGTCTCCGCGAAAAAGCCGGAAGCGCCGGATCCGGCGCTTCCGCTTTTGTTAAATGAAAGTCTAGAACGCCCAATGCGGCGGATCCCAGAAGCCGGTCGGTGGCCGGATCCAGCTTTTCAATTGATATACCACCCACAGCAAAAATATATAAAAGCATCAGTGGGCACTTAACATTACCATGCATCCAAAGAGGAAAGACAAAGACGAGGACCATCACCAGCACCAGCCCAAGTTTTTTCTTAGCACCCAGCAATACCAAATGGAGGGCCAGGACGCAACGGTAAATATCCACCACCACCCCAAATTTTTACCACGCATTGTCCCCATAGAGTTTAGCGATATTTTTCCCATCCCCAAGATCGAATCGGAATGGACGCCGATCCATTAAAAATCGGCGGGATACCCATACCGATACCGGAATCCCGTAAGTCTGGGAACAAAATATCGGAACTAAAAAAAACCCCATTTCTTTCCTTGTAAACACTAAATTTAAAAACATAGAATAAATTTAAATATATTATAACATGTCAATTGGACATATAATATATACATATAGTATAGTTTATACCTTCACATAGTAAAAAATCCTCGATTCAATTGCCGGGTAAAGCCCTTCATGAAAAGACAGAACACCGACAGAAATGCCTTGGTGTACATAGGTTAACCATGTTTTTTATTCGTTTGCACGATTTGCACAACAATTACTCATCTAGTGTGAAAATTCACACCGTAGGGTTAATTAAAGGTGTAAATTCATTGTAAAAAAAAAAGGCTTTTTTGCTAAGAATTTACAACCTTTAATTAACCCTCAGGTGTGAAATTTTGACACAAGATGTTTAATTGTTTTGCAAAACAGATTCAATGGACATGGGGGGTTTAAACCCTTGTACCCAAAGGCATTTATGTCGGGTTCTGTTTTCACAAAACCGGCAATTGAATTCGGCTTTATACTTTAAAGTGTATGAAAAAAAAATATAAAAATTATAATATTTATAATATATGTCACAAAATCAATGACTGTGTATAATATATAATAGGAGGGTAAATTGCTGAAAAAAAAAGCGTGGGCTCCGCCCTTTTTCGCAACCAGACAGACAAAGTTAATGTAGTAGTATAGTTCATATACGTCTTGGCTTGGGTGCGATGAAAAAACAAGTCCAGTTTTTGATATAGAAAATCCTGTATTATTCATACAAGTTGCGAAAATCCACACAGTTTAGAACGAAACAGGAACACAGCGCCAGAGTAAACCAAAGCCAGCAATCACTCTCCAATACAGATAGGATCTTTTTGTTCGTAAGTCCAGCAAACGTGGGTCTTTCAAAGACGGGTTCAAGCCCAAATGCTTCAGAGTTCCTCAGGGGATAGCTGGAACAAGGTCCCCCCCCGGCTTACAGGAGTAAGTCACAGGTTCCGCGGCTAATTTGAAGCACTGATTCCAGCTGGGCTGCTTAAGAAGCAAAGAAGAATCAGGCGGAACAGCAAGCGAAACTCCATTTTGACTGAGGGCAAATGTTCAGCAAACAGAAAAATAAAAAGGCTGACGAACAAACTGAGTTTCGGAATAATACATAAACCTTACATTACTCCCCCCAAGGACAACCTCGGATACCCGACCAGCTTTTGTGGGTACCTCTGATGAAACGCGGAGCAAGGAGGAGCATTAATTATTGACCGGTTTCCATGAGTTTCCTCCACTGGTAGCCTGCCATTTAACAAATTGTTACTGATTTTATACAATGGAATCTAAAATCCTTTCCCCAAAATTCTTCCGACCATCGAAGCACGGGTCAGGGCAAGGAGAGGAACGTCAGGAAAGTATTGGGTGCGCAGCCTTTATAGGGAACATGAAAGACGGGTGGATTCCATGTTTGGGCTTTGAAACGAAACAACGGCACTTTTTAATTTTATGATTTTATAGGGTCCCTGTACTTTGTCCAACTTAGACATGGAAATTAA
>JARQOD010000001.1:95317859-95474875 GCA_033576555.1 Oophaga sylvatica
TAAATTTTCTGTGCAATTTGTTTCATCCAGCTCAGTTTTCGGGAGTTTGGCCCCTTTTAAAATCTTATGGCTTTGTCTAAAAAAGGGTTTTTTCCCATGTCCACAGGGGGGTTTTGTTGCTGTATTGTAAAAACAAAATGAACTAAACTGCGGTGCCCTCATCACTAGCATTTTCCCATGGCCCAAAGTCCCCCGGTTCAGGCGGGGCGCTCTCCTCATTCACCAGGGTTTTTCGCAGGGGGGTCGCATCTTGGCACCGTCCGGGTTGAAAACTGTATACCCCCCAGATGGTTACTGCGTGGGGCAAACGCGGACAGGTATGGTATTTTTTGGGTTTATTTTTTTATTTTATTACAGGAGATCGAGGGTTCGGGGAATTAGGGGGAATTGTAAGTATATTTAAATTTTAGAATTTTAAAGGAGTCTGTGCTTTATGTCAATAAAATTTTTTCAGGGTTTTGGTTTTACTTACAATTTGACTAGGGGTTTAGTAAAGGGGCGTTTTATTGACTCCTCTCCATTCAAAACCTGGGGCTGATGTCACAAAATGACATCAACCCCCCCAACTATTAGCCCACTTGCCCCGCTACAGGGCAGGTGAAAAGCAAGGCTATGTGCCAGAATTAATAATAATAATAATAATTTTTTTTCTTAGCGCCCTATTCGCAGCGCTTTACTTATAGGGGGGGACTTGTACAGCAACAGAATTTACAGCTAACAATAAACACAGATCAAAGTAATCCCCAAGAGGAAGGGGGCCCTGCTCGCAAGTTAAATCATGAGGAAAAAGGGAGACACAAAAGGTAGAGGGGAAACAATTGCTTTCTTTGTTGGGGCCCCGCTAGTTTCGTATCGGGTTCATGTAATTCTGCAGAACCATTAAACACCAAAGTATGTAACAGTACAGACACAGAGGGTATTAAATGCATAAAGGGGTGAGAAAAAATAAACGAGGTACCTGTTTTTTAAAAAAAAAAAATTGAAGGGGGAAAGGGGGTAGTTAGGTTAATGCGTTGAGGGCAGTAGGCCGTCTGAAAAAATGCTTTTTTTGGGGACGTAAAAATGGGGTTGGGATTAATTGTATTAACCTGGGTAGTGCATTCCAAAAATTGGCGAGACTAAAAAATCTTTTGACGGGAGGGGGGTTCTGTTTTTTTGGGGGTCTAACCCCAGGCATTGCAAACGGGGGCAGGGTAGGGGTTTTGGTAGTCAAGGGGGGAATGTAGGGTGGGGCCGAGCCAATGGTGTTTTTGGGGGAGGGTAATAATTGTATTGGTTTGGAGTAAGGGGTAACCAGTGTAAATTGGCCAAGGTAGAGACATGGTAAAACGTTGGGAGGAATATGATCCTGGAGGCCCATTAAAGAAGATTGGAGAGGGGGGGGTTTTTGGTAAAGGGGGGGACCGATTGTAAGAGTTACAATAGTCCAGACGAGAATGAAAACAGAAAGTAAGAGTTTTTGCAGAGTCGAAAGTAAGAAAAGGACGAATCCTAGAGATTTTTTTGAGGTGAGATAACAAAGCAAGCCAGTGATTGGATGTGGGGGTGAATGAAAGCTTGGAATCAAGTATGACCCCAAGACAGCGGGATGTTGCTGGGGAGTAATGGTGGAACCACACACGGAAAGGCAATGTCGGGCAAAGGTAGGTTAGTAGAGGGAGGAAACATGAGGAGTTCCGTTTTTGACAGATTCATTTGTGATAGAGGGATGACATGATGTTGGTGACAGCGTTAAGACAATCTTGGTGTTTTCTAAAAAGGCAGCCGTGATATCGGGAGAAGTGTATAATTGGGTGTCATCACATAGAGATGGTGCTGAAACCAAATTACTGATTGTTTGTCCAATAGGGGTGGTATACAAAGAGGAGGGGGGCCTATGACTGATCCTCGAGGAACCCCAACAGTAAGGGGAAGATGAGAGGAGGAGGAGCAGTAAAAGATACAGTGAAGGAACGGTCAAGAGATAGGGAACCAGGAGAGAACGGTGTCCTTAAGGCCGATGGAGCGGAGCATAGTGAGGAGAGCTGAGGTCCACAGTTTTTGAATGCTGTGGGAGATCCAGAAATTAGCATGGAATAGTGACCATTAGATTTAGCAGTTAGTAGATCATTAGAGATTTTAGTTAGGGCAGTTTCAGTAGAGTGTAAAGAGCGGAAACCAGATTGAAGAGGGTCGAGAAAGAGTTATCTGAGAGATAGCGGATAAGATGGGTGTGGACCAGGCGTTCCAGGATTTAGAGAGATGAAGGTAAGATTAGAGACAGCTCTATAGTTAGCGGCACAGTTTTGGTCGAGGGACGGTTTTTTAAGTAATGGATGTATGATGGCGTGTTTAAATGAGGGAAAGATACACGAAGAGAGAGAGAGGTTGAATATTTTTTGTTAGGTGAGAGGTGACAGCAGGGGAAATGGACTGGAGGAGATGTGATGAAATGGGGTCACTGATGCAAGTGGTAGGGCGAGAAGATGCAAGGAGCCTGATTACTTCTTCTTCTGTTACTGGTTCAAAATCGAGAGTGAGCTAGATGCAGTGGGGGAGGGAGGACAGTGCATGGTATAAGGGGATTGTGAGATAATTTCCTGTCGGATGGGTCAATTTTTTCTTTGAAATAATTGTCCAAATCGTCAGCGTGGAGATCCGTGGTTGGGTTGAGTATGGGAATGACAAGTTCAAAGAGAGTTTAGGTTATTGGATAGTGAGGTGATGAGGGTGTTGAAATAGGTTTGTTTGGAGAGGTGAAGGGCAGAGTTGTATGTTTTAAGCATAAACTTGTAATGGATGAAATCTTTGGGTAGATTAGATTTTTTCCACAGACGTTCGGCCACTGAGCACCGCTGCAGGAAACGTGTTTGCAGCGTGTGCCACGGTTGTCACCGTCTGTGTCATATTGTCTTACAGATGCGCCTTTTCTGGGGCGGCTGAGAGCTGATGTTTTTAGCTGGGGGGCCAGTATTCATGGCCCTTCCTATTCTATTAATATCAGCCCGCAGCTGTTTGCATAGGCATTGCGGCTATTAATTACAGGGGGAAAAACGCAATTTTTTCCGATAATTTATTAATTATTAACGGCTTTTTCTTATATCTATCTCTCTTACAATATAAATACATATATTGTATATATTCTAACCTGATAGTGTGATTTTACTGTACACGCACATGAATTGACGGCTTTTCTCTATCAATATATATATATATATTATATATATATATATATATGTTTGTGTTTTTGACGAATATTTTCTTTGAAACTGATGTGTAAATGACAGAATTGCTGATGTAAAAGCTCATTTTAAATCGCATTGCAATCGGATAGCAATTGCACTGCACTCGATGTAAATCGGATGTAGGTGTGAAAATCGCATTGTACTCGCATGACACGAGTCCATTTTTTCGGTCCTGATATCGGAACGTTTTTTTCTCACATATGGTATGAGCCCTAAGCTGTTTCCCTGCCTCCTGCTTGTAAGAGCTGGCAGGAAAAAACTTATTACATGCAGGAACAGGGAGAAAAACTGTAGCTGAATTGTATAAGATACCGTGAGACAATGTAAAATGAATAAAGGACCAGCAGTTTTTTGTCACTGATCTATAATTCACAGTACTCAAACAGATCAAATGAAATGTAATATCCCGCCTTCCTTCCTTGCAAAGCCAAAAGCATAATGGCAAATGCAATCTTTCTCAGCCCAGCTTCACACATCTGACATTCATGACCTATTTTGGACAATCTGTAGGTCCTTTGCTAAAATTCAACAGCCTCATAGCATATATAAGGGCTGTTGAGATTGGATTAGGAGTGCCACACAGTCTATACACCTCAGTCTGAACCTGGCCATGAAGGTCAGATGTGTTAAATTGGCCTTAGTGGAACCATTAGGCTATGTGCACACGTTGCGGATTGTTAGTTTTTGCGGCGAAAAAGTGGCAAAAACGCTAACCCAACGCAACTCATTATATTCCTATGGGATTCCACAATGCTGTGCACATGCTGCGTGTTTTCCGTGGCCAAATCGCATCGTAGAAAAAAACGCAGCATGTTCATTTTTTTCCGGAAACGCGGCATTCCGCCGCCATAGGAATGCATTGAACCGCTTAACTTACCGCATGTGGCTATGCCCACCATGCGCAAAGTAAGCGGTTCATGTGTGGATGGTACCCAGGGTCTGGAGGAGAGGAGACTCTCCTCCAGGCCCTGGGTACCATATCCCTGTAAAAACAATAATTAAAATAAAAAATAATGATATTCTCACCTTCCGGTGGCCCCCGCAGCCTTCTCGCCTCTCAGCGATGCTCCCGGCCAATCAGGTGTTCCCAGCCGTCCTTTGCGACAATGACCCCAGATGACGTAGCGGTCTCGCGTGATGCTACGTCATCTGGGGTCATTGTCGCAAAGGACGCCTGGGAACGCGATTGGCCGGGAGCGTCGCTAAGAGGCGGGAAGGCTGCGGGGCCGCCGGAAGGTGAGCATATCACAATTTTTTTATTTTTAACAGTAGATCTTTTTACTATTGATGTGACATAGGCGGGATCAATAGTAAAAGTTGGTCCACTTGTCAAACACTATGTTTGACTCGTGTGACCAACCTGTCAATCAGTTTTCCAAGCGATGCTACAGCTAATTACGCTTGCAAAATGCTAGTTTAGGGCGGGAATACGCATACCTATAAAAATGTGTATTTCCAGCGGCAGGGAGGTGCGGGATTGCCGTGGAAATTTCCGCGGCAATTCCGCAACGTGTGCACATAGCCTTAGAGGGAAGAAGAAACCTAGATATCAGACAATCCAAAAATGGCCTCACAACAAAAACATGTTTTCACAAGAGCCTCTACTTAATTATCTACTCATTGCCTATGCTGCACTAGATCTTCAAAATAATTGTTGCTTTAATATCATAAAGATCACAGATGGAAAAATATGTGTAGACAATAACTGAATTTATAAATATAGCTTTATTAGTATGTGGAGCCCAGCTGCGCTTGGTGCCACAAATCCTAGAAGGGTGCACTAAAGGATTCATCCACAAGAGGCCCTCAGAGCATACACACACCTTCACCCTTCCCAGACCACCAGAGGGAGCCTGTATAGGTAGATAAAAAGGAGGGAGAAGGCAGGAAGTTAGCTCAGACTCTGAACAGCACACTTTAGAGAGCACACTCTGGAGAGCACACTCTAGACTCAGAACAGACTGAGAACAGACTCAGAAGAGACTGAGACACAGAAACAGGTCAGTCTGCAGTGTGAGACTCAATAGCTCAAGTCAGTGAGCTAGGAGCGTGCCGACGCTCTAGAGAGCGGCAGAAGAGGCAGGCAGCTAACTGCCAGTGTGTATAGCCTAGTGAGGGCCCGAGTAGGCCGAAGGCGAGATGACAGAGTAGCAAGGGGGCAGAGGAGCTTTACCAGCTCACCCCAGAAAGCACATACCGGACACCGGGTCCGAGCTTACAGGGATCTCCACGACCCAGTAGGAGACAACCGGAATTCCTGGAGGACTACAGGTCCCAGGAGCACCAAAGAGCTGATACGTAAGAGCCAGGGGACACGGAGACCCTACAAGCAGGGAGTGTGTACTCCAGGAGAAGGCCCTACCACAAGGTCAGCCGGTGCAGGACAGAGACAAAGTTAGGCCTAGCTACAGGCAGGTCAGAAACGGACTACAGAGAGGCAAGTGACAGGAGGCCCTACACCTGCTCACTGGGGAGAATCCGGACATGCACCCTTCACCGTACAGTGCTCCGGGATGTTCCTGCACTAACTTCAGTAAAGGTACAGAAGTGACTTGTGTGTGTGCCCCCCATTCTTGTTCTTACCCGGCTGGGTTCCCTCCGTCCTGCATCCCTACATTTACGCTGCCCTGAAGGCCTGCTCCACCTGTGGGGAGCAATACCATCTAAGCTGCCACATCATCGGCCTCAGTGACCTGCTGCAGTGCTGGTGATCCTCACCAGACACCACAGGGCGTCACGAATCACTGACAATATCCCCTATAAATATCCCCTTTTGAGGGTGAGCACCCAGGGCCACGGACCGAGCCGTGGCCACCGTGACATCCCCCATAGAGATCGACGGGCTCTGGTCCAAGTACCCCACAGCCCTGGCGGGCGGCTCAAGTACACCTTAAAATCAGGCAAAAATTTGATAAAAAAATATCTGATCACAGAGAATCAGAAAACAGATAGGGAAACCTCCAAGTTGTACATGGAACACTGCAATACACACACATATACAATATATATGTATATGTGTGTATATTCTACCCTCCACCAGGCCTATCCATCAATGTCAATGGCTGCTCGCTTTCCCCAGTCCCACATGCTCGGTGCCTTGGGGTGATCATCGACTCTGCCCTCTTTTCAAACCACATATCCAAGCCCTCGCCACATCCTGCCGCCTCAAACTCAAAAATATTTCCCGGATCCGCTCATTCCTCAACCATGAAACCACAAAAACACTAGTGCACGCCCTTATCATCTCCCGCCTCGACTACTGCAACCTCCTACTGTCTGGCCTCCCCTCTAGCACTCTGGCACCACTCCAGTCCATCCTACACTCTGCTGCACGACTAATCCACCTGTCTTCCCGCTATTCCCCAGCCTCCCCACTATGCCAGGCCCTTCACTGGCTTCCTATTGCCCAGAGGCTCCAGTTCAAAACCTTAACCATGACATACAAAGCCATCCACAACCTTTCTCCTCCATACATCTGTGACATGGTCTCCCGCTACCTACCTACACGCAACCTTCGATCCTCTCAAGATCTCCTTCTCGACTCCCCCCTCATCTCTTCTTCCCACAACCGCATACAAGACTTCTCCCGGGCTTCCCCCATACTCTGGAACTCCCTGCCGCAAACATCAGACTTTCACCAACAACGGAGACCTTCAAGAAAAACCTGAAGACCCACCTGTTCCGACAAGCCTACAACCTGCAATGATCCTCAGTCTACTGAACCATCGCACGACCAGCTCTACCCTTTCCTAGTGTATCCTCACCCATCCCTGTAGACTGTGAGCCCTCGCGGGCAGGGTCCTCTCTCCTTCTGTACTTGTGTGTCCCTTGTCTAGCACATGTTTATTGTATCTGTCTTTTATTTTTCCCTTTTCATATGTAAAGCGCCATGGAATAAATGGCGCTATATAAATGTATAATATAATAATAATAATAATATATATACAGGGTGGTCCAAAAGTAGGCAGACAGTATGTGTAATAGGATTATGAAGGGGGAGATTTATCAACATGGGTTTGTTCGGAGTCCAAAAAGTCCACCAGAAGAGTCTCTTTAGAATTGGGAATTTCACGAGCTTCCATCATGCGAATCCTGAAATCTATTGGGTGGAAAGCTTATCGTCCACGTCTAATTCATGGTTTATTGGAGGATGATCCAGACAGGCGGCTGCAATTTAGTGAGATTATGCTTAACGAAATTGAAGAAAATCCAGTAATTTTAGATAACATTATGTGGAGTGATGAAGCTTCTTTCAAATTATCTGGCCATATTAACAGACATAATTGTATTTACTGTTATAATGAGAACATACATTTAACATTAGAGCAACAACTAAAGCCTGGTGTCAATGTTTGGGGTGGTATTTCAAGTTTTGGTGTTTTTGGACCATTTTTTTTTTTTTTGATGGAACAGTCACAGGAGATAAGTATCTCGAAATTCTAATGAATCAAGTTGTTCCCCAGTTACAGCAACAGCCTAATTCAAATGACTTTTATTTCCAAGATGGGGCCCCTCGACATTATTCAAGAGTAGTCTGCGAGTATCTTGATGAAACATTTCCTAATAAATGGATTGGCAGAAAAGGCCCACTTGATTGGCCGGCACGTTCACCAGACTTGACCCCAATGGATTTTTTCTTTTGGGGAGTACTCAAGGACAAAGTTTATAGTCGAAAACAAAAAAGTGTCAGTAATTTGAAAAATTACATAAGAGATGCATTTCAAGAAATTAATACCCAAAGCGACTTGTGCAAAAATGTTTGTTGAAGCGTAAGAGGCAGACTTCAAAGCTGTGCAAATTGTGATGGAAAACAGTTTGAGCACCTGCGTTGATAAAATGTAAGGGCTTTTGTATTATTATTCAGAATAAAATTTAATTGTCAATGTTATGCTTGTGTTAGTAAATATAATTTTATATATAAATCAAAAAAATGTTATTATTTTCTGTCCATCTACTTTTGGACCACTATATATATATATATATATATATATATATATATATATATATATATATACACACACTGCTCAAAAAAAAAAGGGAACACTTAAACAACAGAATGTAACTCCAAGTAAATCAAACTTCTGTGAAATCAAATTGTCCACTTAGGAAGCAACACTGATTGACAATCAATTTCACATGCTGTTGTGCAAATGGAATAGACAACAGATGGAAATTATTGGCAATTATCAAGACACACTCAATAAAGGAGTGGTTCTGCAGATGGGAACCACAGACCACATCTCAGTACCAATGCTTTCTGGCTGATGTTTTGGTCACTTTTTATGTTGGTTGTGCTTTCACACTCGTGGTAGCATGAGATGGACTCTACAACCACACAAGTGGCTCAGGTAGTGCAGCTCATCCAGGATGGCACATCAATATGAGCTGTGGCAAGGTTTGCTGTGTCTGTCAGTGTAGTGTCAAGAGGCTGGAGGCGCTACCAGGAGACAGGCCAGTACACCAGGAGATATGGAGGGGGCCATAGGAGGGCAACAACCCAGCAGCAGGACCGCTACCTCCGCCTTTGTGCAAGGAGGAACAGGAGGAGCACTGCCAGAGCCCTGCAAAATGACCTCCAGCAGGCCACAAATGTTGTTGGTGTCTGCACAAATGGTTAGAAACCGACTCCATGAGGATGGTCTGAGTGCCCGACGTCCACAGATGAGGGTTGTAATCACAGCCCAACACGGTGCAGGACGCTTGGCATTTGCAACAGAACACCAGGATTGGCAAATTAGCCACTGGCGCCCTGTGCTCTTCACAGAAAGAAGGTTCACACTGAGCACGTGACAGAGTCTGGAGACGCCGTGGAGAGCAATCTGCTGCCTGCAACATCTTTCAGCATGACCCGTTTGGCAGTGGGTCAGTAATGGTGTGGGGTGGCATTTCTTTGGCGGGCCGCACAGTCCTCCATGTGCTTACCAGAGGTAGCCTGACTGCCATTAGGTACCGAGAGGAGATCCTGAGAACCCTTTTGAGACCATATGCTGGTACAGTTGGCCCTGGGTTCCTCCTAATGCAGGACAATGCCAGACCTCATGTGGCTGGAGTATGTCAGCAGCGCCTGCAAGATGAAGGCATTAAAGCTATGGACTGGCCTGCCCATTCCCCAGACCTGATTCTGATTGACCACATCTGGGACATCATGTCTCGCTCCATCCTCCAACGTCACGTTGCACCACAGACTGTCCAGGAGTTGGCAGACGCTTTAGTCTAGGTCTTGGAGGAGATCCCTCAGGAGACCATCTGCCGCCTCATCAGGAGCATGCCCAGGCGTTGTAGGGAGGTAATACAGGCACAGGGAGGTCATACAGGCATGAGGAGGCCACACACACTACTGAGCATCATTTTGACTTGTTTTAAGGACATTACATTCCACTTTAATTTTGTGCCTCTATTGGTTAATAAATTTGATTTCCATTGATGATTTTTGTGTGATTTTGTGGTCAGCACATTCAACTTTGTACAGAACAAAGTATTCAATGACAATATTTCATTCATTCAGATCTAGGATGTGTTCAGTGTTCCCTTTGTTTTTTTGAGCAGTGTATATATATATATATATATATATATATATATATATATATAATATACACACATATATATACATATACACACACACTGTATGTACATTTAGCGATGCAAATCTAGATGATTCAACGGCCACATCAGTAATTTGTGGCGACTGGCCGAGAGCCCTGAGAACCACCTCCTACTCTCCTGGCATCTGCAGTTCTTTTGATTAACTGGCACAGTGCGATATCATCGCTGTGGCGTGACACACGTGATGTCGCACATGCTGGGAGGTAGGAAGCAGTTCTCAGGGCTCTTGTCCAGTTGCCAAACATTACCAAAGTGGCCAATAGACCGGGTCAAACAAATAGATTTGCAATAACTCTAATTATATTTGTATATATTAAAGATCCAAATCAATAAATGTAGTTGGCTTTTTGCACCACTCCCAAGTTAGCTTCCCGTCGATTTACTCTGGTCTATTTTTCTTTGTAGGTGTAATATCTTCCTACTACCCTAATATCCCACATCATCCCGTCAGTCATAGCCACTGGATAACTACCACTAATATCCCACATCATCCCGTCACAGCCGCCAGACTACTACCCCTAATATCCAACATCATCCCATCAGCCAGAGCCACCGGACTACTACCCCAAATATCCAACATCATCCCATCTGCCAGAGGCACCGGACTACTACCCCTAATATCCCATGTCATCCCGCCAGCCTGGGGTTAAAACCAGAGCGCTGAGTGGAATGGCCCTAACTTCCACACTTGGGATCCCTTTAAGAGAGGCCTGGCGTCAAAACCAGAGCGCTGAGTGGATTTGCCCTGACTTCCATACCAATGATCCCTTTAATAAAAGCATGGGGTCATTACCAAAGCAGAGTGGATTTGCCCTCACTTCCATACCGGGGATCCCTTTAAGAGGGGCCTGGGGTCAGAATCAGAGCGCAGAGTGGATTTGCCCTGACTTCCATACCGGGATCCCTTTAAGAGGGGCCTGGGGTCAGAACCAGAGCGCTGAGTGGAATTGGCCTAACTTCCATAACAATGATCCCTTTAAGAGGCCCTTGGGTCAGAACCACAGCATGAGTGGAACGGTCCTAACTTCCATACTGGGGATCCCTTTAAGAGGGGCCTGGAGTCAGAATCAGAGCGCTGAGGGATTTGCCCTAACTTCCATACCAGAGATCCCTTTAGGAGGGGCCTTGGCTCAGAACCAGAGCGCTTAGTGGAATTGCCCTAACTTCCATATTAATGATCCCTTTAAGACACCCTGGGGTCAGAACCATAGAGCTCAGTGGAACGGTCCTAACTTCCATACTGGAGATCCCTTTAAGAGGGAAGATGTGCCTATGGGATGGAGGATGTGGGATGGGAATATGGGAACGGGAGGGGTGATTCATATCTGTCATGTGCTTTCTGCTCCTTTCTGGGGGGCAGTCAATGGCTGGAGCTTATGTTCACGGGGATGATAGATTTCTCCCACCCAGTCACTGTCTGCTGAGGTGTTGTCCTGGAGTGAGAAAACTGTTGCTCATAGCAACCAATCACAGCTCAGCTTCTTTTAAACAGCTCTGGTGAAATGAAAGATGCTTAGTGATTGGTTGCAAGGAAAACTGTTGCTCATAACAGCCTATCACAGCTCAGCTTCTTTTAAACAGCTCTGGTGAAATGAAAGATGCTTAGTGATTGGTTGCAAGGAAAATTGTTGCTCATAACAGCCTATCACAGCTCAGCTTCTTTTAAACAGCTCTGGTGAAATGAAAGATGCTTCGTGATTGGTTGGTGATACACAAACATTCAATTTTATATATATAGATGTATTGATATTAGGTGATGCACTTGCGGTCTTATACTGCCCTCGAGTTGCGGACATTTGGATTGCAGGATTACATGTACATGCAGGAGTTTTCCGTCGGATTCTTTGTGATCCAATGTTCCAGTATTAATAACATTTTATCTGATTTTCACGGGTATCAATAAAGATGTATTTTTAATTCAGTTACTTGCATTCACAGCTCTTAATGGGGCAGCAGGTGGTCACATATAAGGTTCAGGTATTTTGTTTTCTATATCCTTTATTAATGAGCTTTTTAAATATGTTTTCCACTTAGAATGTAAAATAATCCAAATATAAAATGAGATGTAAGAGAAGCATTAAAATTTGACTATTGTGTTTGAAAACCAACAATGTATCCAAGTTATACAGATTTGTTGCGGTGGTCAGTTTTGCAGAGGTGACAATAGGAAGTGCAGACATTGCCACCTGTCAATTAGTCTTTAAAAACTAATAATCAAAGTTCGTTGTGTCCGTATGTCCCATCAGAGACCAGGTGAAGCGTGCGATCAGTTACTGAGACGCTTAGGGACAATTCTTCACATTTCTGCTAAGGTTTTCTATTGGTCAGTCAGTCAGTTTTATTTACTTTTGAAAGCAAGAATAGTGTATTATGCACATCACCGCTGCAGCCAATCAGTGAACTTAGTGGATTGCGCCGTCTACAACTGAAGTTAGTGTTTGGCTGCAGCGGTGATGCACACTGCTGTCATGATATTATTCCTCAGCAAAAACACAACATGAAAATAGCCTCACCAGATCTTGAAAAATGAACAGTGCACTAAGCAGGATGCAGCCGGCTCCCACAGGTAAAGGCTGGCGCAGCACAGGTGCCCTCCACTGATGAGGACAGCTACCCTATCACAAAAAAGTGATGATAAAGGTATAAGCTGCCTGGTGGAGAAAACACACAAATAAGGCTTGCTTAGGAGGACAAAAATGTGCAATGCATAGTGTCTGAATAGCAGCCTATTTATAACGCCCATAATAGAAAGCGGGCTGTTCAGCACTATATATGCATCACACAAAAACACCAGACCATCAAAAAGGAGCCTACCTGCACCCTGCAGAAAATGATAAAAAGTGCAAAAAAATGCATCTGATAAATGCATCAATGAGGTATTGGTTACTATTTTGGCCAAAGCAGATAAGCTCGCAAACCAACGGCAAGGTTCCCCATTATATTGCGAGTAACTAACTTACATCAATTCAAAGCTCACAGACAAAGATAAAAGGACTTAAAAATCCTAAAATTTTTTTTAGCAAAAACACAACATGAAAATAGCCTCACCAGATCTTGAAAGATGAACAGTGCACTAAGCAGGATGCAGCCGGCTCCCACAGGTAAAGGCTGGCGCAGCACAGGTGCCCTCCACTGATGAGGACAGCTACCCTATCACGAAAAAGTGATGATAAAGGTATAAGCTGCCTGGTGGAGAAAACACACAAATAAGGCTTGCTTAGGAGGACAAAAATGTGCAATGCATAGTGTCTGGATAGCAGCCTATTTATAACGCCCATAATGGAAAGCGGGCTGTTCAGCACTATATATGCATCACACAAAAACACCAGACCATCAAAAAGGAGCCTACCTGCACCCTGCAGAAAATGATAAAAAGTGCAAAAAAATGCATCTGATAAATGCATCAATGAGGTATTGGTTACTATTTTGGCCAAAGCAGATAAGCTCGCAAACCAACGGCAAGGTTCCCCATTATATTGCGAGTAACTAACTTACATCAATTCAAAGCTCACAGACAAAGATAAAAGGACTTAAAAATCCTAAAAAATTTTTTATTTTTTTTTTTGCAAAAACACAACATGAAAATAGCCTCACCAGATCTTGAAAGATGAACAGTGCACTAAGCAGGATGCAGCCGGCTCCCACAGGTAAAGGCTGGCGCAGCACAGGTGCCCTCCACTGATGAGGACAGCTACCCTATCACAAAAAAGTGATGATAAAGGTATAAGCTGCCTGGTGGAGAAAACACACAAATAAGGCTTGCTTAGGAGGACAAAAATGTGCAATGCATAGTGTCTGGATAGCAGCCTATTTATAACGCCCATAATGGAAAGCGGGCTGTTCAGCACTATATATGCATCACACAAAAACACCAGACCATCAAAAAGGAGCCTACCTGCACCCTGCAGAAAATTGATAAAAAAGTGCAAAAAAATGCATCTGATAAATGCATCAATGAGGTATTGGTTACTATTTTGGCCAAAGCAGATAAGCTCGCAAACCAACGGCAAGGTTCCCCATTATATTGCGAGTGATAGGGTAGCTGTCCTCATCAGTGGAGGGCACCTGTGCTGCGCCAGCCTTTACCTGTGGGAGCCGGCTGCATCCTGCTTAGTGCACTGTTCATCTTTCAAGATCTGGTGAGGCTATTTTCATGTTGTGTTTTTGCTAAAAAATTTTTTAGGATTTTTAAGTCCTTTTATCTTTGTCTGTGAGCTTTGAATTGATGTAAGTTAGTTACTCGCAATATAATGGGGAACCTTGCCGTTGGTTTGCGAGCTTATCTGCTTTGGCCAAAATAGTAACCAATACCTCATTGATGCATTTATCAGATGCATTTTTTGCACTTTTTATCATTTTTTGCAGGGTGCAGGTAGGCTCCTTTTGATGGTCTGGTGTTTTTGTGTGATGCATATATAGTGCTGAACAGCCCGCTTTCTATTATGGGCGTTATAAATAGGCTGCTATCCAGACACTATGCATTGCACATTTTTGTCCTCCTAAGCAAGCCTTATTTGTGTGTTTTCTCCACCAGGCAGCTTATACCTTTATCATCACTTTTTTGTGATAGGGTAGCTGTCCTCATCAGTGGAGGGCACCTGTGCTGCGCCAGCCTTTACCTGTGGGAGCCGGCTGCATCCTGCTTAGTGCACTGTTCATCTTTCAAGATCTGGTGAGGCTATTTTCATGTTGTGTTTTTGCTAAAAAATTTTTTAGGATTTTTAAGTCCTTTTATCTTTGTCTGTGAGCCATGATATTATTCCTGCAGCCGAGACCTAAACATGAAATGGGGTCACTGATGCAAGTGGTAGGGCGAGAAGATGCAAGGAGCCTGATTACTTCTTCTGTTACTGGTTCAAAATCAGAGAGTGAGCTAGATGCAGTGGGGAGGGAGGACAGTGCATGGTATAAGGGGATTGTGAGATAATTTCCTGTCGGATGTGGTCAATTTTTTCTTTGAAATAATTGTCCAAATCGTCAGCGTGGAGATCCGTGGTTGGGTTGAGTAGGGAATGACAAGTGTCAAAGAGACGTTTAAGGTTATTGGATAGTGAGGTGATGAGGGTGTTGAAATAGGTTTGTTTGGAGAGGTGAAGGGCAGAGTTGTATGTTTTAAGCATAAACTTGTAATGGATGAAATCTTTGGGTAGATTAGATTTTTTCCACAGACGTTCGGCGCACCTGGAGCACCGCTGCAGGAAACGTGTTTGCAGCGTGTGCCACGGTTGTCGCCGTCTGTGTCATATTGTCTTACAGATGCGCCTTTTCTGGGGCGGCTGAGAGCTGATGTTTTTAGCTGGGGGGCCAGTATTCATGGCCCCTTCCTATTCTATTAATATCAGCCCGCAGCTGTCTGCATAGGCATTGCTGGCTATTAATTACAGGGGGAAAAACGCAATTTTTTCCGATAATTTTATTAATTATTAACGGCTTTTCTTATATCTATCTCTCTATGCAATATAAATACATATATTGTATATATTCTAACCTGATAGTGTGATTTTACTGTACACGCACATGAATTGACGGCTCTCTTCTTCTATCAATTATATATATATATATATATATTTGTGTTTTTGACGAATATTTTCTTTGAAACTGATGTGTAAATGACAGAATTGCTGTATGTAAAAGCTCATTTTAAAATCGCATTGCAATCGGATAGCAATTGCACTGCACTCGGATGTAAATCGGATGCTAGGTGTGAAAATCGCATTGTACTCGCATGACACGAGTCCATTTTTTCGGTCCTGATATCGGAACGTTTTTTTTCTCACATATGAGTATGAGCCCTAAGCCTGTTTCCCTGCCTCCTGCTTGTAAGAGCTGGCAGGAAAAAACTTATTACATGCAGGAGACAGGGGAGAAAAACTGTAGCTGAATTGTATAAGATACCGTGAGACAATGTAAAATGAATAAAGGACCAGCAGTTTTTTGTCACTGATCTATAATTCACAGTACTCAGAACAGATCAAATGAAATGTAATATACCCGCCTTCCTTCCTTGCAAAGCCAAAAGCATAATGGCAAATGCAATCTTCTTCAGCCCAGCTTCACACATCTGACATTCATGACCTATTATGGACAATCTGTAGGTCCTTTGCTAAAATTCAACAGCCTCATAGGCATATATAAGGGCTGTTGAGATTGGATTAGGAGTGCCACACAGTCTATACACCTCAGTCTGAACCTGGACCATGAAGGTCAGATGTGTTAAATTGGCCTTAGTGGAACCATTAGGCTATGTGCACACGTTGCGGATTGTTAGCGTTTTTGCGGCGAAAAAGTGGCAAAAACGCTAACCCAACGCAACTCATTATATCCTATGGGATTCCACAATGCTGTGCACATGCTGCGTGTTTTTCCGTGGCCAAATCGCATCGTAGAAAAAAACGCATGTTCATTCTTTTTCCGGAAACGCGGCAATTCCGCCGCCATAGGAATGCATTGAACCGCTTACTTACCGCATGTGGCTATGCCTACCATGCGCAAAGTAAGCGGTTCATGTGTGGATGGTACCCAGGGTCTGGAGGAGAGGGGACTCTCCTCCAGGCCCTGGGTACCATATCCCTGTAAAAACAATAATTAAAATAAAAAATAATGATATTCTCACCTTCCGGTGGCCCCCGCAGCCTTCTCGCCTCTCAGCGATGCTCCCGGCCAATCAGGTGTTCCCAGCCGTCCTTTGCGACAATGACCCCAGATGACGTAGCGGTCTCGCGTGATGCTACGTCATCTGGGGTCATTGTCGCAAAGGACGCCTGGGAACGCGATTGGCCGGGAGCGTCGCTAAGAGGCGGGAAGGCTGCGGGGACCGCCGGAAGGTGAGCATATCACGATTTTTTTATTTTTAACAGTAGATCTTTTTACTATTGATGTGACATAGGCGGCATCAATAGTAAAAAGTTGGTCACACTTGTCAAACACTATGTTTGACTCGTGTGACCAACCTGTCAATCAGTTTTCCAAGCGATGCTACAGCTAATTACGCTTGCAAAATGCTAGTTTAGGGCGGGAATACGCATACCTATAAAAATGTGTATTTCCAGCAGCAGGGAGGTGCGGGATTGCCGTGGAAATTTCCGCGGCAATTCCGCAACGTGTGCACATAGCCTTAGAGGGGAAGAAGAAACCTAGATATCAGACAATCCAAAAATGGCCTCACAACAAAAACATGTTTTCACAAGAGCCTCTACTTAACCCCTCTCTGCCATCAGACGTACTATTCCGTCCATGTGACCCTGGACCTAATTCCCATGGACGGAATAGTACGTCATGGGCGATCAGCTGCGCTCCCGGGGGGAGCGCAGCTGATCGCCGCCGGGTGTCAGCTGATTATCACAGCTGACACCCGTGACTGTGTGTCAGGAGCGGTCACGGACCGCTCCCGGCACATTAACCCTTGGCACACCGCGATCAAACATGATCGCGGTGTACCCGGGGCACAGGGGAGGATCGCGCAGGCAGGGGGCTCCCTGCGCGCTCCCCTGAGACCCTCAGAGCAGCGCGATGTGTCGCGCTGTTCCGATGGTCCGTCCTCCCTCCAGGTCCCCGAATCCAAGATGGCGCCGGGGTCCTGCAGGGAGGCGGCTTCCTCAGTGCCTGCCGAGAGCAGGCGCTGGGGAAGCCTGCAGCGATGCCAGAGCGATCGCTGGTGTGACAGAGTGCTGTGCACACTGTCACACCAGCGATCTGATAAAATACTGTGATGTCCCACCCTGGGACAAAGTAAAAAAGTAAAAAAAGTAAAAATAAAAAGTGTAAAAAAAAATCATAAAAAAAAAAAAAATTCCCCAATAAATTCATTTTTTCCTGTAAATAAAAAAAAACAAACAATAAAAGTACAGATATTTGGTATTGCCGCGTCCGTAACGACCCCCCCTATAAAACTGTCCCACTAGTTAACCCCTTTAGTGAAACCCTTAAAAAAAAAAAAAAAAAAAGAAGGAAAAAATCAATGCTTTATCATCATACCGCCGAACAAAAAGTGAAATAACACGCGATCAAAAAGACCGATATAAATAAACATGGTACCACTGAAAACGTCATCTTGTCCCGCAAAAAACGAGCCGTCACACAGCATCATGAGCGAAAAAATAAAAAAGTTATAGCTCGCAGAATAAAGCGATGCAAAAATAATGATTTTTTATATAAAATTGTTTTCATTCTATAAAAGCGCCAAAACCTAAAAAAATGATATAAATGAGGTATCGCCATAATCGTACTGACCCGAAGAATAAAACTGCTTTATCAATTTTACCACACGCGGAACGGTATAAACGCCTCCCCCAAAAGAAATTCATGAATTGCTGATTTTTGTTCATTCTAACCACCCAAAAATCGAAATAAAAAGCGATCAAAAAATGTCACGTGTTCAAAAATGGTACAAATAAAAACGTCAACTCGTCCCGCAAAAAATAAGACCTCACATGACTCTGTGGGCCAAAATATGCAAAAATTATAGCTCTCAAAATGTGGTGATGCAAAAAACTATTTTTTGCAATAAAAAGCGTCTTTTAGCGTGACAGCTGCCAATCACAAAAACCCGCTATAAATAGTAAATCAAACCCCCTTTATCACCCCCTTAGTTAGGGAAAAATAATAAAATTAAAAAAATGTATTTATTTCCATTTTCCCGTTAGGGTTAGGGTTGCGGCTAAAGTTAGGGTTAGGGTTGGCGCTAACGTTAGTATTAGGGTTAGGGTTGGCGCTAACGTTAGGATTAGGGTTGGGATTAGGGTTATGGGTGTGTTAGGGTTAGGTTTGTGGTTAGGGTTGGGACTAGAGTTATTGGTGTTTGGGGTTAGGGTTGGAGTTAGAATTGGGGGGGTTTCTGCTGTTTAGGCACATCAGGAGCTCTCGAAATGTGACATGGCGTCTGATCTCAATTCCAGCCAATTCTGCGTTGAAAAAGTCAAATGGTGCTCCTTCACTTCTGAGCTCTGCCATGCGCCCAAACAGTAGTTTACCCCACATATGGGGTATCAGCATACTCTGGACCCCAAGAGTTATTGTGCAATTTGGCCTATTTCTCCTGTTACCCTTGGGAAAATAAAAAACTGGGGGCGACAAAATCATTTTTGTAAAAAAAAAAATGATTTTTTTGTTTTTACGGCTGTATGTTATAAAACTTCTGTGAAGTACTTGGGGCTTCATAGCGCTCACCACACTTCTAGATAAGTTCCTTGTGGGGTCTATTTTCCAAAATGGGGTCACTTGTGGGGGGTTTCCACTGTTTAGGCGCATCAGGGGCTCTCCAAATGCGACATGACGCCCCCAGACCATTTCATCAAAGTCTGCAATCCAAAACGTCACTACTTCCCTTCCGAGCCCCGACGTGTGCCCATACAGTAGTTTTCTCCACATATTGGGTATCAGCGTACTCAGGACAATTTGGACAACAACTTTTGGGGTCCAATTTCTCCTGTTACCCTTGTGAAAATAAAATATTGGGGGCGAAAAAAATCATTTTTGTAAAAAAAAAAAGGATTTTTTATTTTTACGGCTGTACGTTATAAACTTCTGTGAAGCACTTCGGGGTTCAAAGTGCTCACCACACATCTAGATAAGTTCCTTGTGGGGTCTATTTTCCAAAATGGGGTCACTTGTGGGGGGTTTCCACTGTTTAGGCGCATCAGGGGTTCTCCAAATGCGACATGACGCCCCCAGACCATTCCATCAAAGTCTGCAATCCAAAACGTCACTACTTCCCTTCCGAGCCCCGACGTGTGCCCATACAGTAGTTTACTCCCACATATTGGGTATCAGCGTACTCAGGACAAATTGGACAACAACTTTTGGGGTCCAATTTCTCCTGTTACCCTTGTGAAAATAAAATATTGGGGGCGAAAAAATCATTTTTGTAAAAAAAAAAAGGATTTTTTATTTTTACGGCTGTACGTTATAAACTTCTGTGAAGCACTTCGGGGTTCAAAGTGCTCACCACACATCTAGATAAGTTCCTTGTGGGGTCTATTTTCCAAAATGGGGTCACTTGTGGGGGGTTTCCACTGTTTAGGCGCATCAGGGGCTCTCCAAATGCGACATGACTCCCCAGACCATTCCATCAAAGTCTGCAATCCAAAACGTCACTACTTCCCTTCCGAGCCCCGACGTGCGCCCATACAGTAGTTTACTCCCACATATTGGGTATCAGCATACTCAGGACAAATTGGACAACAACTTTTGGGGTCCAATTTCTCCTGCTACCCTTGTGAAAATAAAATATTGGGGGCTAAAAAAATAATTTTTGTAAAAAAAAAAAATAATTTTTTTATTTTACGGCTGTACGTTATAAACTTCTGTGAAGCACTTTGGGGTTCAAAGTGCTCACCACACATCTAGATAAGTTCCTTGAGGGGTCTAGTTTCCAAAATGGTGTCATTTGTGGGGGTTTCCACTGTTTAGGCAGATCAGGAGCTCTCCAAACACGACATGGCATCCAGCCAATTCTGCGTTGAAAAAGTCAAACGGCGCTCCTTCCCTTCCAAACTCTGCCATGCACCCAAACAGTGGTTTACCCCCACATATGGGGTATCAGCGCACTCAGGACAAATTGCACAATAACTTTTGGAGTCTTGTTTCCCTTGGGAAAATAAAAATTGGGGTGAAAAGATCAATTTTGTGGAAAAAATATAATTTTTTAATTTTACGGCTCTACGTTATAAACTTGTGTGAAGCACTTGGGGGTTCAAATTGCTCACCAAAGATCTAGATAAGTTCCTTAGGGGGTCTAGTTTCCCAAATGGGGTCACTTGTGGGGGGTTTCCACTGTTTAGGCACATCAGGGGCTCTCCAAATGCAACATGGCGTCCAATCTCAATTCCAGCCAATTTTGGTTGGAAAAAGTCAAATAGTGCTCCTTCCATTCCGAGCTCTGCCATGCGCCCAAACAGTGGTTCCCCCCCACATATGGGGTATCAGCGTACTCAGGACAAATTGGACAACAAATTTTGTGGTCCAATTTCTCCTGTTACCTATGGGAAAATAAAAAATTAGTGACTAAGAGATAATTTTTGTCGGAAAAAAATAGGATTTTTTATTTTCATGCCCGGGCATTATAAACTTGTGTGAAGCACTTGGGGGTTCAAAGTGCTCACCAAAGATCTAGATAAGTTCCTTAGGGGGTCTAGCTTCCAAAATGGGGTCACTTGTGGGGGGTTTCCACTGTTTAGGCTCATCTGGGGCACTACAAACGGAACATGACCCCCATCAATGTTTGCATTCCAAAACGTTACTGCTTCTTTTCCAAGCCCTGCCGTGCGCCCAAACAGTTTCCCCCCCCCACATATGGGGTATCAGCGTACTCAGGACAAATTGGACAACAAGTTTTGGGTCCAATTTCCTTGGGAAAAATCAAAAATTTGGGACTAAAAAATCATTTTTGTGGAAAATTGTTTTTTTTTTTTTTCACACCCAGGCATTATAAACTTTTGTGAAACACTTTGGGGTTCAAAGTGCTCACAACAGATCTAGATAAGTTCCTTAGGGGGTCTAGTTTCCAAAATGGTGTCACTTGTGGGGGGTTTCCACTGTTTAGGCGTATCAGGGGCTCTCCAAACACGACATGGCGTCCAATGTCAATTCCAGCCAATTTTAGTTTGAAAAAGTCAAACGGCGCTCCTTCCCTTACGAGCTCTGCCGTGTGCCCAAACAGTGGTTTTCCCCCACATATGGGGTATTGGTGTACTCAGGAGAAATTGCACAACAACTTTATCTGTCCATTTTCTCCTTTTACCCTTGTGAAAATAAAAAAAGTTTTTAAAAGATCATTTTTGTGGCTAAAAAGTTAAATATTAATTTTTTCCATCCACGTTGCTTCAGCTCCTGTGAAGCACCTGAAGGGTTAATAAACTTCTTGAATGTAGTTTTGAGTACCTTGAGGGGTGCAGTTTTTATAATGGTGTCACTTTTGAGTATTTTCTGCCATATAGACCCGTCAAAGTGACTTCAAATGTGAGGTGGTCCCTAAAAAAATGGCTTTGTAAATTTTGTTGTAAAATGAGAAATCACTGGTCAACTTTTAACCCTTCTAATTTCCTAACAAAGAAAAATTTTGGTTCCAAAATTGTGCTGATGTAAAGTAGACATGTGGGAAATGTTATTTCTTAACTATTTTGTGTGACATATTTCTCTGTTTTAAGGGAAAAAAAATTCAAAGTTTGAAAATTGCAAAATTTTTAAAATTTGCCATATTTGCGTTTTTTTTCAAAAATAAACGCAAGTTATATTGAAGAAATTTTACCACTAACATGAAGTACAATATGTCACGAGAAAACAATCTCAGAATCGCGAAGATCCGTTGAAGCGTTCCAGAGTTATAACCTCATAAAGGGACAGTGGTCAGAATTGTAAAAATTGGCCCGGTCATTAACGTGCAAACCACCCTTGGGGGTGAAGGGGTTAATTATCTACTCATTGCCTATGCTGCACTAGATCTTCAAAATAATTGTTGCTTTAATATCATAAAGATCACAGATGGAAAAATATGTGTAGACAATAACTGAATTTATAAATATAGCTTTATTAGTATGTGGAGCCCAGCTGCGCTTGGTGCCACAAATCCTAGAAGGGTGCACTAAAGGATTCATCCACAAGAGGCCCTCAGAGCATACACACACCTTCACCCTTCCTCAGACCACCAGAGGGAGCCTGTATAGGTAGATAAAAAGGAGGGAGAAGGCAGGAAGTTAGCTCAGACTCTGAACAGCACACTTTAGAGAGCACACTCTGGAGAGCACACTCTAGACTCAGAACAGACTGAGAACAGACTCAGAAGAGACTGAGACACAGAAACAGGTCAGTCTGCAGTGTGAGACTCAATAGCTCAAGTCAGTGAGCTAGGAGCGTGCCGACGCTCTAGAGAGCGGCAGAAGAGGCAGGCAGCTAACTGCCAGTGTGTATAGCCTAGTGAGGGCTCGAGTAGGCCGAAGGCGAGAGGACAGAGTAGCAAGGGGGCAGAGGAGCTTTACCAGCTCACCCCAGAAAGCACATACCGGACACCGGGTCCGAGCTTACAGGGATCTCCACGACCCAGTAGGAGACAACCGGAATTCCTGGAGGACTACAGGTCCCAGGAGCACCAAAGAGCTGATACGTAAGAGCCAGGGGACACGGAGACCCTACAAGCAGGGAGTGTGTACTCCAGGAGAAGGCCCTACCACAAGGTCAGCCGGTGCAGGACAGTGACAAAGTTAGGCCTAGCTACAGGCAGGTCAGAAACTGACTACAGAGAGGCAAGTGACAGGAGGCCCTACACCTGCTCACTGGGGAGAATCCGGACGTGCACCCTTCACCGTACAGTGCTCCGGGATGTTCCTGCACTAACTTCAGTAAATGTACAGAAGTGACTTGTGTGTGTGCCCCCCATTCTTGTTCTTACCCGGCTGGGTTCCCTCCGTCCTGCATCCCTACATTTACGCTGCCCTGAAGGCCTGCTCCACCTGTGGGGAGCAATACCATCTAAGCTGCCACATCATCGGCCTCAGTGACCTGCTGCAGTGCTGGTGATCCTCACCAGACACCACAGGTGGCGTCACGAATCACTGACAATATCCCCTATAAATATCCCCTTTTTGAGGGTGAGCACCCAGGGCCACGGACCGAGCCGTGGCCACCGTGACATCCCCCATAGAGATCGACGGGCTCTGGTCCAAGTACCCCACAGCCCTGGCGGGCGGCTCAAGTACACCTTAAAATCAGGCAAAAATTTGATTAAAAAAATATCTGATCACAGAGAATCAGAAAACAGATAGGGAAACCTCCAAGTTGTACATGGAACACTGCAATACACACACACACACATATATATATATATATATATATATATATATATATACAGGGTGGTCCAAAAGTAGGCAGACAGTATGTGTAATAGGATTATGAAGGGGGAGATTTATCAAACATGGTGTTTGTTCGGAGTCCAAAAAAGTCCACCAGAAGAGTCTCTTTAGAATTGGGAATTTCACGAGCTTCCATCATGCGAATCCTGAAATCTATTGGGTGGAAAGCTTATCGTCCACGTCTAATTCATGGTTTATTGGAGGATGATCCAGACAGGCGGCTGCAATTTAGTGAGATTATGCTTAACGAAATTGAAGAAAATCCAGTAATTTTAGATAACATTATGTGGAGTGATGAAGCTTCTTTCAAATTATCTGGCCATATTAACAGACATAATTGTATTTACTGTTATAATGAGAACATACATTTAACATTAGAGCAACAACTAAAGCCTGGTGTCAATGTTTGGGGTGGTATTTCAAGTTTTGGTGTTTTTGGACCATTTTTTTTTTTTTTGATGGAACAGTCACAGGAGATAAGTATCTCGAAATTCTAATGAATCAAGTTGTTCCCCAGTTACAGCAACAGCCTAATTCAAATGACTTTTATTTCCAAGATGGGGCCCCTCCACATTATTCAAGAGTAGTCTGCGAGTATCTTGATGAAACATTTCCTAATAAATGGATTGGCAGAAAAGGCCCACTTGATTGGCCGGCACGTTCACCAGACTTGACCCCAATGGATTTTTTCTTTTGGGGAGTACTCAAGGACAAAGTTTATAGTCGAAAACAAAAAAGTGTCAGTAATTTGAAAAATTACATAAGAGATGCATTTCAAGAAATTAATACCCAAAGCGACTTGTGCAAAAATGTTTGTTGAAGCGTAAGAGGCAGACTTCAAAGCTGTGCAAATTGTGATGGAAAACAGTTTGAGCACCTGCGTTGATAAAATGTAAGGGCTTTTGTATTATTATTCAGAATAAAATTTAATTGTCAATGTTATGCTTGTGTTAGTAAATATAATTTTATATATAAATCAAAATAAATGTTATTATTTTCTGTCCACCTACTTTTGGACCACTATATATATATATATATATATATATATATATATATATATATATATATATATATACACACACTGCTCAAAAAAATAAAGGGAACACTTAAACAACAGAATGTAACTCCAAGTAAATCAAACTTCTGTGAAATCAAATTGTCCACTTAGGAAGCAACACTGATTGACAATCAATTTCACATGCTGTTGTGCAAATGGAATAGACAACAGATGGAAATAATTGGCAATTATCAAAACACACTCAATAAAGGAGTGGTTCTGCAGATGGGAACCACAGACCACATCTCAGTACCAATGCTTTCTGGCTGATGTTTTGGTCACTTTTGTATGTTGGTTGTGCTTTCACACTCGTGGTAGCATGAGATGGACTCTACAACCACACAAGTGGCTCAGGTAGTGCAGCTCATCCAGGATGGCACATCAATATGAGCTGTGGCAAGAAGGTTTGCTGTGTCTGTCAGTTTAGTGTCAAGAGGCTGGAGGCGCTACCAGGAGACAGGCCAGTACACCAGGAGATATGGAGGGGGCCATAGGAGGGCAACAACCCAGCAGCAGGACCGCTACCTCCGCCTTTGTGCAAGGAGGAACAGGAGGAGCACTGCCAGAGCCCTGCAAAATGACCTCCAGCAGGCCACAAATGTTGTTGGTGTCTGCACAAATGGTTAGAAACCGACTCCATGAGGATGGTCTGAGTGCCTGACGTCCACAGATGAGGGTTGTAATCACAGCCCAACACGGTGCAGGACGCTTGGCATTTGCAACAGAACACCAGGATTGGCAAATTAGCCACTGGCGCCCTGTGCTCTTCACAGAAAGAAGGTTCACACTGAGCACGTGACAGAGTCTGGAGACGCCGTGGAGAGCAATCTGCTGCCTGCAACATCTTTCAGCATGACCCGTTTGGCAGTGGGTCAGTAATGGTGTGGGGTGGCATTTCTTTGGCGGGCCGCACAGTCCTCCATGTGCTTACCAGAGGTAGCCTGACTGCCATTAGGTACCGAGAGGAGATCCTGAGAACCCTTTTGAGACCATATGCTGGTACAGTTGGCCCTGGGTTCCTCCTAATGCAGGACAATGCCAGACCTCATGTGGCTGGAGTATGTCAGCAGCGCCTGCAAGATGAAGGCATTAAAGCTATGGACTGGCCTGCCCATTCCCCAGACCTGATTCTGATTGACCACATCTGGGACATCATGTCTCGCTCCATCCTCCAACGTCACGTTGCACCACAGACTGTCCAGGAGTTGGCAGACGCTTTAGTCTAGGTCTTGGAGGAGATCCCTCAGGAGACCATCTGCCACCTCATCAGGAGCATGCCCAGGCATTGTAGGGAGGTAATACAGGCACAGGGAGGTCATACAGGCACGAGGAGGCCACACACACTACTGAGCATCATTTTGACTTGTTTTAAGGACATTACATTCCACTTTAATTTTGTGCCTCTATTGGTTAATAAATTTGATTTCCATTGATGATTTTTGTGTGATTTTGTGGTCAGCACATTCAACTTTGTACAGAACAAAGTATTCAATGACAATATTTCATTCATTCAGATCTAGGATGTGTTCAGTGTTCCCTTTGTTTTTTTGAGCAGTATATATATATATATTATATATATATATATATAAATATACACACATATATATACATATACACACACACTGTATGTACATTTAGCGATGCAAATCTAGATGATTCAACGGCCACATCAGTAATTTGTGGCGACTGGCCGAGAGCCCTGAGAACCACCTCCTACTCTCCTGGCATCTGCAGTTCTTTTGATTAACTGGCACAGTGCGATATCATCGCTGTGGCGTGACACACGTGATGTCGCACATGCTGGGAGGTAGGAAGCAGTTCTCAGGGCTCTTGTCCAGTTGCCAAACATTACCAAAGTGGCCAATAGACCGGGTCAAACAAATAGATTTGCAATAACTCTAATTATATTTGTATATATTAAAGATCCAAATCAATAAATGTAGTTGGCTTTTTGCACCACTCCCAAGTTAGCTTCCCGTCGATTTACTCTGGTCTATTTTTCTTTGTAGGTGTAATATCTTCCTACTACCCCTAATATCCCACATCATCCCGTCAGTCATAGCCACTGGATAACTACCACTAATATCCCACATCATCCCGTCACAGCCGCCAGACTACTACCCCTAATATCCAACATCATCCCATCAGCCAGAGCCACCGGACTACTACCCCAAATATCCAACATCATCCCATCTGCCAGAGGCACCGGACTACTACCCCTAATATCCCATGTCATCCCGCCAGCCTGGGGTTAAAACCAGAGCGCTGAGTGGAATGGCCCTAACTTCCACACTTGGGATCCCTTTAAGAGAGGCCTGGCGTCAGAACCAGAGCGCTGAGTGGATTTGCCCTCACTTCCATACCAATGATCCCTTTAATAAAAGCATGGGGTCATTACCAAAGCAGAGTGGATTTGCCCTGACTTCCATACGGGGATCCCTTTAAGAGGGGCCTGGGGTCAGAACCAGAGCGCTGAGTGGAATTGGCCTAACTTCCATAACAATGATCCCTTTAAGAGGCCCTTGGGTCAGAACCACAGCATGAGTGGAACGGTCCTAACTTCCATACTGGGGATCCCTTTAAGAGGGGCCTGGAGTCAGAATCAGAGCGCTGAGGGATTTGCCCTAACTTCCATACCGGAGATCCCTTTAGGAGGGGCCTTGGCTCAGAACCAGAGCGCTTAGTGGAATTGCCCTAACTTCCATATTAATGATCCCTTTAAGACACCCTGGGGTCAGAACCATAGAGCTCAGTGGAACGGTCCTAACTTCCATACTGGAGATCCCTTTAAGAGGGAAGATGTGCCTATGGGATGGAGGATGTGGGATGGGAATATGGGAACGGGAGGGGGTGATTCATATCTGTCATGTGCTTTCTGCTCCTTTCTGGGGGGCAGTCAATGGCTGGAGCTTATGTTCACGGGGATGATAGATTTCTCCCACCCAGTCACTGTCTGCTGAGGTGTTGTTGTAAGGTTCTGTGTATCTGTTTCTGAAACTCAGTTTGTTCGTCGGCCATTTTGCTTTCTGTTTTGCTGCAGCTATCTTGCCCTCAGTCAAAATGGAGTTTTCCAGCTTGCATGTTCCCGCCCTGATTCTCTCCGTTTGCTTCTTAAACAGCCACAGCTGAGCAATCAGTGCTTCAGAATCTAGCCTGCAGTGAACCTGTGTTCTGACTCCTGAAGCCTTGGACCTTGTACTCCAGCCATTCCTACTGAGGAACTCTGAAGCACTTGTGGACTCTGAACTCTGCTCTTGAGAGCCTCACGTTTGCATGGACTTGCGGTAACAGAGAAGAAGATCTGAATCTGTTGTGGAGAGTTATTGCTGAGCTTAGATTACTCTGGCCTGCTGTGTCTCCTGCTTCTGTGTTTGCAACCTGTGTGTTTATTTTTGCCAATTTGTATGAAGCAATACAAGACTTTCTTTATCAACCTGTGTCTCAAGTATTTTCATCGCACCCAAGCACAAGACGCTATATGAACTGTACCACATACATTACAAGATTCTGAAGCCAAACGTTAGTGTCTGCTGGGTCTGGAAAGGCTTGTCTGCTGTACTGTGGATATCGGATGTCGGTTGTACTTTCTGTGATGACAGTGGTTGTGACTTCTCACAACCATTCCAGGTGAGCAATTCCCTTAAGTTTTTTTTTTCTGCAGTGTTATCACAGGTAAACACTATTGTTTTTTTTTTTTCTCTTCTCTTTTTGTCTGCTGAAACTCTGGATATCAGATGTCTGGTTGAAAGCTTTCTGTGATGATAGTGGTTGTGACTTCTCACAACCATTCCAGGTGAGCAGTTCACTTAAAGTTTTTTCTTTCTTCAGTGTTGCCACAGGTGAACACTATTGTTTTTTTTTTTCTCCTCTTCTTCCAGTATCCTGTCTTAAAAGATCTGGAAAATGGAGGCCCGCATAAAGGAACTTTGCGGAGTGACTGATAATATCCTTGCAGATTTGCAGAATATAAAGACTCGTTTTACAAATCTTCAGGACCTAAATAATCACAATTTGCAAGTGGTTGGACAGACTACCCAGGATTTGCGAGCCAGGATTGAGGTTCTGGAGGGGCGAGTCCAGGCTCCTGCCGTGGCCCCGAGTTCTGGGATTCCCAAGTTGCCCCCTTTTCGTTTTGGTGGTGAACGTGAAAAATTCAGGGGATTTGTTAATCAATGCAATCTTTTTTTTTCTGCACATGCTTCACAATTTCCTACTGAACAATCTAAGGTGCTTACTATAATTATGTTGCTTACCAACAAGGCTTTGATGTGGGCAAACCCTCTGATTGAGACTGAGGATGATTGTTTGAATCACCTTGATGATTTTATTTCAGCCATGGGGCAGGTGTTTGATGACCCCAATCGAGGTGCAACAGCTGAAGCAGCCATGTTAGCTTTGCGCCAAGGTAAGCACTCGGTAGCTGAATATGCCTTGGATTTCAGGAGATGGGCCCTTGATACCACCTGGGACAATTCCGCCAAAAAATCTATTTTTCGAAAGGGGTTATCCCCACTGATTAAGGATGAACTTGCTCGTGCCGACCCTCCCACTGCGTTAGGTGACTTTATTAACTACTGCATCCGTATTGATACTCGTTTAACTGAACGCAGGCAAGAGAGATGGTTCGAAAGCAATCGTACTAACCTTTTCCTACCTTCCTCTCCAGCTAAGGAACCTTTGCATAGGATTACACGGGAACCTGAACCTGAACCCATGCAGGTAGACTCTTTACTACGACGGGTTAGTGATGCACGCAAGGAACATCGTTTTAAGGGAATCTATGTTTTTATTGTGGTAAGTCAGGGCACTTTATTATTAACTGCCCCAGCCGTTCTCGCAAGACTACTGCAGCACTCATTCATTGTGAGTGTTGCGAGAGGGGATCTGTCAGGTCCGAGCCTCAGGCTCCAGAGAGATCTGCAGCAACAGATCTTGATTTCTCGGACTTAAACTCCGTTACCTCTGAGGACGTTGACTGTGTAAATGCTGCCATCTTTCAAGTTTCCTCAGCGGTGTCCCAGCTGAGTTGTAAAAAAAACAATTCTCACTGTTTTCTTTCCATCAAACTCTGGGTTGACTCAGCCTGGGTGTCTAGCTCTGCTATGATCGACTCAGGTGCAAGTGGAAATTTTATGGATGTCTCCTTTGCTCTGAAACAGGGAATACGTTCAGTGAAGAAGGCTACTCCAGTACAGATGGAAACTGTGGATGGCTCCCTGCTGACCTCTGGACCAGTGGATCAGGAAACAGAGCCTTTAAAGGTTCTTATGGGTAAAGATCATCAAGAGAAACTGTCCTTTATGCTTATCTCTTCTCCTCACTTTCCCATTATTCTAGGGCTACCATGGCTGCAGGCTCAGAATCCTACCATTAACTGGGAGACCAAGGAATTACACTTTCCAGAGAAACAGATGAGTCCAAAAATTTCAGCTTGCTCTGTTCCTAAAGGAACCATGTCAGTCCCTGAACTACCAGCTGTATACCAGGACTATGTGGATTTATGTGACAAGAAGAACGCTGACCAGCTTCCTCCTCACCGTCCATATGATTGTCCAATTGAGTTGTTGCCTGGAGCAGAGATACCTTTTGGTAAGATCTACCCCCTGGCGGGGCCCGAGCTGAAGGCTTTAAAAGAGTACATAGACGAAAATCTAGCCAAGGGCTTCATACGCCCCTCTTCATCTCCTGCAGGGGCACCCATATTCTTTGTAAAGAAGAAAGATGGATCCCTGAGACCATGCGTAGACTATAGGGAACTCAATAAGGTTACTATTAGAAACCGTTATCCATTGCCTTTAATCCCTGAGTTATTGGAGAGAGTGCGACATGCCAAAATTTTTTCTAAACTAGATCTTCGTGGGGCCTATAACTTAGTCCGTATTAGACCTGGGGATGAATGGAAGACTGCATTCAGGTCACGCTATGGACACTTTGAATATCTAGTTATGCCTTTTGGTCTGAGTACCGCCCCAGCCACTTTCCAACACTTGGTGAATGACATCTTCAGGGATCTCCTGGATACATTCGTGGTAATTTATTTGGATGATATTTTAATTTTTTCTAACTCCACAGAGGAACATCATGGACATGTGAGAATGGTCTTGGAACGTCTAAGACAAAATCATCTTTACATCAAGCTTGAAAAGTGTGAATTCCATAAGACCGAAATTCAATTTCTGGGGTATGTACTGTCTACACAAGGAATTAGTATGGATGGAAGTAAAACCCAAGCCATCAATGATTGGCCAAGTCCTAGAAATGTGAAGGAGGTACAGCGCTTCATCGGGTTTGCAAACTTCTATAGACGTTTCATTAGAAATTTCTCTGAGGTAGTGTCACCTATCACCCAACTTACCCGGAAAGAGTCTAAGTTCTCCTGGACTCCCCAAGCCCAGGAAGCATTTTCCCGTCTAAAAGATAAATTTACCACTGCACCTATCCTAGTACATCCCAACCCAGAGCTTGCCTTCATAATAGAGGTGGATGCTTCAGACTGTGCCGTGGGAGCTATACTCTCTCAGAGAACAGGTGAGAAGAATGTCTTGCATCCCTGTGCCTTCTTTTCCCAGCAGTTGTCTTCGGCTGAGAAGAACTACGATGTGGGCAATAGAGAGTTGTTGGCCATTATTGCCGCCTTCAAAGAATGGAGACACCTTCTTCAAGGAGCTGCACAGCAAATAGTTGTTCTGACAGACCATCGTAATCTTGAGTTTATCAGGTCAGCTAAGTGCCTGACTCCTCGCCAGGCTCGCTGGAATCTTTTCTTAAACCAATTTAATTTTATTATTTCTTATAGACCAGGATCGCGCAATGGAAAGGCTGATGCACTCTCTAGGATTTACTCAGCAGAGACACGTCCAATTACTCCTCCTAAGACTATTCTTCCTGACTCTAGATTCCTAGGAGTGATTCATCATCAAGACCTAATTAAAGACATCAAGGAAGCATACCATGCGGATTCTTTTTTGGCTCAACCCCCAAGGGACGTAAGTCTTGTCTTTAAGAATGGTGTGTGGATTCTGGGACAACGTCTGTATATACCTGAAACAGTCAGATTAGAGTATTGCAACTCATTCACGATTCCAAAATAGCCGGGCATAGAGGAATTCTAAAGACACAGGAATTTCTTTCTCGTTTCTTTTGGTGGCCCACTTGTAGGAAGGATGTTTTGGACTATGTCACTTCGTGTGAGGTTTGTGCAAGATGCAAAACACCTCGCTCTTCACCAACTGGTCTGTTACAGCCTCTTCCCACCCCGTCCCGCCCGTGGGGATCCATTTCTATGGACTTCATTGTGGAATTACCAACCTCTCAAGGGAAGAACACTATTCTAGTGGTGGTTGACCGTCTAACAAAGGCAGCTCATTTTATCCCTTGTGTCGGCTTACCCACTGCAAAACAGACATCAGATTTGATGATTAAAGATGTGTTTCGCTTACATGGAGTACCGGATGAGGTTATTTCGGATCGAGGGGTGCAATTCACTTCTAGGTTTTGGCAAAATTTCTGTGCAGCATTGGACATTAAAGTAAACCTTTCTTCTGCTTTTCATCCCCAGCTAATGGACAAACCGAACGAACCAATCAAACACTGGAGCAGTATCTCCGCTGCTTTATCTGCCACCTACAGGATGATTGGGTGGATCTACTTCCATTGGCTGAGTTCTCTTACAACAACTCTCAGAGTGCCTCCACTAAACAGTCTCCTTTTTACTCTAATCTAGGTTATCATCCTAATATTCTACCACGATTTCCCATAGAGACGCCTTTGCCAGCAGTGGCTGAAAGAGTCACGACTTTACAGAAGAATATGGATCTTCTAAAGGAGAATCTGGAATCGGCTCAGGAAAGGTACAAGAAGGCAGCAGATAAATTTCGTAAACCTGCACCAGCTTTTAAGGTAGGAGACCTGGTCTGGCTGTCAACCAGAAATCTTAAGTTAAGGATTCCATCGTCTAAGTTGGGACATAAGTACATTGGACCCTATAAAATCAGTAAAATTATAAGTGCCGTTGCTTGTCGTCTTCAATTGCCCAGAACTATGAGAATCCACCCTGTCTTTCATGTATCCCTACTAAAGGCTGCGACACCCAATACGTTTCCTGGACGTTCTTCTCCTTGCCCTGACCCAGTGCTAGTCGATGGTCAGGAGGAATTTGTGGTGGAAAGGATTTTAGATTCCAGGTTGTATAGAAATCAGTTACAATATCTGATTAAATGGCAGGGCTACCCAGTGGAGGACAACTCATGGGAGCCAGTCAATAACGTTAATGCTCCTCGCTTGCTCCGTCAGTTTCATCAGAGGTACCCACACAAGCCTAGTCTGAGGTCATCCGGAGGTTGTCCCTAAGGGGGGAGTAATGTAAGGTTCTGTGTATCTGTTTCTGAAACTCAGTTTGTTCGTCGGCCATTTTGCTTTCTGTTTTGCTGCAGCTATCTTGCCCTCAGTCAAAATGGAGTTTTCCAGCTTGCATGTTCCCGCCCTGATTCTCTCCGTTTGCTTCTTAAACAGCCACAGCTGAGCAATCAGTGCTTCAGAATCTAGCCTGCAGTGAACCTGTGTTCTGACTCCTGAAGCCTTGGACCTTGTACTCCAGCCATTCCTACTGAGGAACTCTGAAGCACTTGTGGACTCTGAACTCTGCTCTTGAGAGCCTCACGTTTGCATGGACTTGCGGTAACAGAGAAGAAGATCTGAATCTGTTGTGGAGAGTTATTGCTGAGCTTAGATTACTCTGGCCTGCTGTGTCTCCTGCTTCTGTGTTTGCAACCTGTGTGTTTATTTTTGCCAATTTGTATGAAGCAATACAAGACTTTCTTTATCAACCTGTGTCTCAAGTATTTTCATCGCACCCAAGCACAAGACGCTATATGAACTGTACCACATACATTACAGTTGTCCTGGAGTGAGAAAACTGTTGCTCATAGCAACCAATCACAGCTCAGCTTCTTTTAAACAGCTCTGGTGAAATGAAAGATGCTTAGTGATTGGTTGCAAGGAAAACTGTTGCTCATAACAGCCTATCACAGCTCAGCTTCTTTTAAACAGCTCTGGTGAAATGAAAGATGCTTAGTGATTGGTTGCAAGGAAAACTGTTGCTCATAACAGCCTATCACAGCTCAGCTTCTTTTAAACAGCTCTGGTGAAATGAAAGATGCTTCGTGATTGGTTGGTGATACACAAACATTCAATTTTATATATATAGATGTATTGATATTAGGTGATGCACTTGCGGTCTTATACTGCCCTCGAGTTGCGGACATTTGGATTGCAGGATTACATGTACATGCAGGAGTTTTCCGTCGGATTCTTTGTGATCCAATGTTCCAGTATTAATAACATTTATCTGATTTTCACGGGTATCAATAAAGATGTATTTTTAATTCAGTTACTTGCATTCACAGCTCTTAATGGGGCAGCAGGTGGTCACATATAAGGTTCAGGTATTTTGTTTTCTATATCCTTTATTAATGAGCTTTTTAAATATGTTTTCCACTTAGAATGTAAAATAATCCAAATATAAAATGAGATGTAAGAGAAGCATTAAAATTTGACTATTGTGTTTGTATAACTTGGATACATTGTTGGTTTTCAGATTTGTTGCGGTGGTCAGTTTTGCAGAGGTGACAATAGGAAGTGCAGACATTGCCACCTGTCAATTAGTCTTTAAAAACTAATAATCAAAGTTCGTTGTGTCCGTATGTCCCATCAGAGACCAGGTGAAGCGTGCGATCAGTTACTGAGACGCTTAGGGACAATTCTTCACATTTCTGCTAAGGTTTTCTATTGATCAGTCAGTCAGTTTTATTTACTTTTGAAAGCAAGAATAGTGTATTATGCACATCACCGCTGCAGCCAATCAGTGAACTTAGTGGATTGCGCCGTCTACAACTGAAGTTAGTGTTTGGCTGCAGCGGTGATGCACACTGCTGTCATGATATTATTCCTGCAGCCGAGCTAAACAAGGTGGGGACCCCGGAAGACTGAGCACTACATGTGTGTGTTGTTTTCCAGTTATACAAACATTTGGGCAGTTTTGTAAAAATGGAAAACCAATGTAAAAGTTAGAAGAGGTTGTCCGGCCACTTTTTTAAATATTCAAAATTGTGTAAGAATGAAATTGCTTAAGTTCTAATGCATTATAGATTCCCAACTGTCTCTGTATTTTCAGCTCTGGCTGGACACATGACCGCTGCAGTCAATCACTAGCTATAAGTAGTGATATTTTGGTACAGACAGACCGGGAAGTACAGAGACAGGTGAGGCACCCAAAAAGTGTTAGCAGGGGTTGGTGAGTAATACTTATATTCTTCACACCTTTAGACGTAGCCTGTAAAAAAAAAATGTAAATGGTCGGACAACCCCGTTGGATTGTACCAGGAATGTGAGCTGGACAATATAGACATGAAATCTTCTATTGTATATTATTATTATTATTATTAATTTATATAGCGACATTTATTCCATGGCGCTTTACATGTGAAAAGGGGAAATATAGACAAGTACAATAAACGTGTGTAAGACAAGGGACATACAAGTACAGAAGGAGAGAGGACCCTGCCCGCGAGGGCTCACAGTCTACATATATAGAGTATAAATGTATTTTACAACATGCTGCACAACTCCATAGAACCATTTCAGATTTTATGCTAGTAATCATACTGTGTATTTATTATATACTAGCTGAAGAGCCCGGCGCTGCCCGGGCATAGTAACTAAATATGGTTAGTTATAACAAATTATAATGATTATATCTACATATATAAAGCTGAGTGTATAGCCCGGCCCACTCCACATAGCCACATTCAGTAGATTATCCCACACAATCCCGTCAGCCAGAGCCACCGGACTACTACCCCTAATATCCCACATCATCCCGTCACAGCCGCCAGACTACTACCCCTAATATCCCACATCATCCCGTCAGCCAGAGCCACCGGACTACTACCCCTAATATCCCACATCATCCCGTCAGCCAGAGCCACCGGACTACTACCCCTAATATCCCACATCATCCCGTCAGCCAGAGCCACCGGACTACTACCCCTAATATCCCACATACCGTCAGCCAGAGCCACCGGACTACTACCCCTAATATCCCACATCCCGTCAGCCAGAGCCACCGAACTACTACCCCTAATATCCCACATGATCCCGTCAGCCAAAGCCACCGGACTACTACCCCTAATATCCCTCATCATCCCGTCAGCCAGAGCCACCGGACTACTACCCCTAATATCCCACATCATCCCGTCAGCCAGAGCCACTGGACTACTACCCCTAATATCCTACATCATCCCGTCAGCCAGAGCCACCGGACTACTCCCCCTAATATCCCACATCATCCCGTCAGCCAGAGCCACCGGACTACTACCCCTAATATCCCACATCATCCCGTCAGCCAGAGCCACCGGACTACTACCCCTAATATCCCTCATCATCCCGTCAGCCAGAGCCACCGGACTACTACCCCTAATATCCCACATCATCCCGTCAGCCAGAGCCACTGGACTACTACCCCTAATATCCTACATCATCCCGTCAGCCAGAGCCACCGGACTACTACCCCTAATATCCCACATCATCCCGTCAGCCAGAGCCACTGGACTACTACCCTAATATCCTACATCATCCCGTCAGCCAGAGCCACCGGACTACTACCCCTAATATCCTACATCATCCCATCAGCCAGAGCCACCGGACTACTCCCCCTAATATCCCACATCATCCCATCAGCCAGAGCCACCGGACTACTACCCCTAATATCCAACATCATCCCATCAGCCAGAGCCACCGGACTACTAATATCCCACATCATCCCGTCAGCCTGGGGTCAGAACCAGAGTGCTGAATGGAATGACCCTGACTTCCATACCAATGATCCCTTTAATAGAAGCCTGGGGTAAGAATCAGAGCGCTGAGGGATTTACCCTAACTTCCATACCGGGAATCCCTTTAAGAGAGGCCTGGGGTCAGAACCAGAGCGCTGAGTGGAATTGGCCTAGCTTCCATACCTATGATCACTTTAAGAGACCCTGGGGTCAGAACCACAGCGCTGAATGGAACGGTCCTAACTTCCATACCGGGGATCCCTTTAATAGAGGCCTGGGGTCAAAACCAAAGCGCTGGATGGATTTGCCCTAACTTCCATACCAGTGATCCTTTTAATAGAGGCCTGGGGTCAGAACCAGAGCGCAGAGTGGATTTGCCCTCACTTCCATACCGGGGATCCCTTTAAGAGAGGCCTGGGGTCAGAACCAAAGCGCTGGATGGATTTGCCCTAACTTCCGTACCAATGATCCCTTTAAGAGGGGCCTGGAGTCAGTACCAGAGCATTTGAAGACAATTGCCCTGACTTCCATACCGGGGATCCCTTTAAGAGAGGCCTGGGGTCAGAACCAAAGCGCTGGATGGATTTGCCCTAACTTCCGTACCAATGATCCCTTTAAGAGGGGCCTGGAGTCAGTACCAGAGCATTTGAAGACAATTGCCCTGACTTCCATACCGGGGATCCCTTTAAGAGAGGCCTGGCATCAGAACCAGAACGCTGAGTGGAATTGCCCTAACTTCCATACCAATGATCCCTTTAAGAGACCCTGGGGTCAGAACCACCCAGTCACTGTCAGCTGAGGTGTTGTCGTGGAGTGAGAAAACTGTTGCTCATAGCAACCAATCACAGCTCAGCTTCTTTTAAACAGCTCTGGTGAAATGAAAGATGCTTTGTGATTGGTTGGTAATACACGCACACACATTCAATCTTATATATATAGATTGATACGAGAGATGAAAATATATACCCGACCCCTAAAAGCCAAGCTGACCTCTGGGTATAAACTGACAATTCTGTAGACGGCTGCATCAGGCACAGAGTGAACTGGGCTATCACTATCTTCTATACAACAGACGAAACCGAAATGTAAAAGTAAAAAAATCTAACAAAAAAACATAATATTTAAGCAATAACTTGTGATAACCACCATGCAGTCATACAGCAGATCTGATCAGGTTTATGAATGGTATTACATGGTAATGAGCATCCTACACTGATTTAGCATAGTGACAAAGGGCCAGTATTCACTTATATTACGTGGGCATTTAAACAAGCGACTTACAGAAGAATTCACTTAAGACCTCCATTGTGCGGCTCGCAGAATAATGCGAGGTCTAATAGAGTCTATACATTCCAGATGAATGGAGACACCTCCTTCCATAGATTCTTAGAGAATGTGAGATGCAGAAATCGTTTTATTTCAGGACCAGTATTATCTGAATGCAGGTTCATTTCTACAATGATATAACAGATGTGTATACATTATATACACACATAGTTATGTGCATGTACACAGCTGAAATTCTATATTCAATATATTACACCCACAATCCACGTATCTGTGACGGTACACCAAGCTAGGGAGTTTTGGGTCATGACATGGCTTTTGGTGCAGCTTGTCTGAATTTACTGTGTATCAGTACTAGAAATTTGCAAGTTGATGTGCGGGACCCCGGTCCAGTTGCCACGGTTTTAGTGTGAGACTACTGTATAGGAACCCTGCACGCATCGCCTCCTACCTACCGGCATCCCTGGTACATACAATGTTCTGTGAATTTGAAGGGGTTGTCTGGGAGTTTAATATTGACGGCCTGTCCTTAGGATAGGACCATCAATGTCTGATCGGTGGGGGTGCGAGACCCCTACCGATGAGCTGTTCCTGGTGTCGGACGGAACTACTCAGTTGCGGAGCTAACAGTTCAGGTCCATCGACTGTATAGTAGCCGATGCCATGTACTGCTCATACACCCCTATTCATATCAATAGGGCTGGATGTGCAGTACTCGGCCGCAGCCACTATTCCATTGATGGAGCTGTGCAGCTCCGCTACTGAATATTTCCGGCCGCCGACACTGGGAACAGGTGATCGGCGAGGGGGTGGCTAGTGTCAGACTCCACCGATCAGACATTGGTGACCTATCCGATAGGTCATGAAATTTGAAGTCCCAGATAACCCCGTTAAGAAAATCAGTCACCAAATTTTAGATGAGATCAGCATGATATAGGGGGCTGAGACCCCGATTGCAGTATTGTATCATTAACTGGGCTGTTTGCAGCAGTTGAGATACAATCAGTTTTTTCTGAAGCAGATCTTGCAGTTCTCGAAATGCTGACCCCTTTATAATCCCGCCCACACCATTGATTGGCAGCTTTCATTGTACACTGTGCATAAACAGAAAGCTGCCAATCTGTGGAGGGGCGGGGTTACACAGCAGGAGGACTAGATGGCACGAGACACCTAGTCCTGTAGTGATGATCTCTTGCTGATGAAACACTGATTTTAACGAAACATGCAGTCTAGTAAGGGAAACATTACTGGAATCAGGGCCTCAGTCCCAACATCATGCTTCTCTCAGATTACATAGCAAAATCCTGCTGACAGATTCCCTTTAACATGCTTCATATGAAAGGACCACATTTCATCACTCAATTTCATGCAATGGGTCCAAATAATCGTCTGTGATTATATCATATATCATAGAAGCCACTTGCCGTATGCACATCTCTTCTCTCAATCATGCACAGCTGACAGTGGATTTAGGTGAAGTAATTTCAGTACACGTCACCATGATGTTCTGTGCCTGCAGCGAAACATTTTGCATCCATGTCCTCATGCTTCACATAATCCATTTGTGAATGTCTGCAACGGAGACTGACAGGTGTCTGAACACATTGTCTATTTTTTTGGTATGGGGCATGGATACTGTTTTACGCCCCTTCTACACCAAGCGATGGTCACTGATTTGTGCAGGAACAGAACGGTCTGGATACTAACCGGCAAACAACCTGTGTATAATGAGGCCTTCGCTGTTGAATACAACATGTTGGACAAATCCCTCTGGACAGTAGCACTGGACTTGTAGGGAAGGATACGACGGGCATCATTCATTTCCTACACTGCTCTAGTGAAATGAAAGCGAAGCCCTGATTCATTGCTATTGACAAGAAAATAGTAGTTACTTACCGTTAACGGTATTTCTCGGAGCCCATGACAGCACCACGGAGAGAGGGGATCCGCCATTCAGGGACAGGAACCTACAGAAAAAGGGCGGTACCTCTCCTCCGCCCCCAGTTGGTTACAGAACATCAGAAGGTCTCAAGGTTAGTTAACCCCTTAATGTCCATTGACGTGCACAGTCCGTCATGGCAAGGTGTCAGTTTTGGCACCTTGACGGACTATGCACGTCATGCCTTTGAACTACCACTGCGTGTAAACACGCAGTGGTAGTTCAGTGCCGACAGCTGTCACAGACAGCTGACAGGCACGGCAAGCGGTGCGGGGACCTTTGCCGTCGGTCCCCGCACCCACAGCGCTGTGATTGGTCAGTCAATCTGACTGACCAAACACAGCAGCGATCTCCAGCGCGATCAGTGCAGGAGCCGGCGCTGCAGTGGCCGAGCTTCCTGCACTGACAGCCAGGAGCGGCGCCCCCGCCGCCCCTGGCTGTTAACCCCCTGACTGCTGCGATCGAGCGCGATCGCAGCGCTCAGGGGGAGAGACAAGGGTCGGGAGCTCCCTCTGCCTCAGATTGGCGCCCTGCAATGTATTTGCAGGGCCCGATCTCTGCCTTGATGACCCGGGGGTTGTCATGACAACCTCCGGGTCATCTAGCTATGGAAAGCTCACCATAGGTACAATGCATTGCAATGCTGGAGCATTGCAATGCATTGTAACTGCAATAAAAAGTAAAAAAGTGAAAGTCCCATAAAGGGACAAGTTAAAAAAAAAGCATTTTTTAAAAAAAAATATTAAAAAATAATTAAAAAAAAATCCCCTACAAAATACACATTTTTATGTAATAAAAAAAACAAAAAACAAAAAAAATACACGTTTGGTATCGCCGCGTCCATAAAAATCCCATCTATAAAAGCGTAACCCTAGTTAACCCCTTCAGTGAAAGCCGTAAAAAAAAAAACACAAAAAAGTAGTAAATTATACTTTTTCCAGGCGGTATGATCATACCGCTTGGAAAAAGTGCAATAACACGCGATCAAAAAGTGGGATATAAATAACCATGGTACCGCTGAAAAAGTCATCTTGTCCCGCAAAAAACAAGCCGCCATACAGCATCATCAGCGAAAAAATAAAAAAGTTATAGCTCACGGAATAAACTGATGCAAAAATAATTATTTTTTCTATAAAATGTTTTATTGTGTAAAAAACGCCAAAACATAAAAAAATATATAAATGAGGTATCGCTGTAATCGCAGTGACCCGAAGAATAAAGCTGCTTTATCAATTTTACCACACGCGGAACGGAGGGAAAAAAAAAAAAAAAAACAATTCCTGAATTGCTGGTTTTTGTTCATTCTGCTTCCACAAAAATCGGAATAGGAAGCGATCAAAAAACGTTATGTGCCCGAATATGGTACCAATAAAAACGTCAGCTCGTCCCGCAAAAAATAAGCCCACAGATAACTCTGTCGGCCGAAACATGGAAAAATTATAGCTCTCAAAATACGGCGATGCAAAAATTTCTTACAAAAAATTCTTCCAAAAAAAAGCGTCTTTTAGTGTGTGACAGAAGCTAAACATGAAAAAAGGATGAAAATCTGGTATCGCTGTAATCGCACCGACCCGAAAAATAAAGTCGCCTAATCACTAATACCGCACGAGAAACGGCATAAAAAAGAAAACCAATTCTTCACCTTTTGTGGATTTGTTCATTCTGCCTCCCAAAGATCGCAGTAAGGCGATCACAGTGGTTCCCCCCCACATATGGGGTATCAGCGTACTCAGGACAAATTGCACATCAACTTTTGGGGTCCTATTTCTCCTGTTACCCTTATAAAAATAAAAATTTGGGGGCAAAAAGGTCATTTTTGTGGAAAAATACGGATTTTTGTGTTACTCACCGTAAAATCCTTTTCTCCGAGACGCTCATTGGGGGACACAGGACTGTGGGTGTATGCTACTGCCGCTAGGAGGCTGACACTAAGTAAACATAAAAAAAGGTTAGCTCCTCCTCCGCCGTATACACCTCAGCACTGGCCGCAGGCAAACCCAGTTTAGTGCAAAAAGCAGTAGGAGGCTAAAACATAAATCAGTGCTAATACAGGTACAATATATCCAGAAGTAAATCTACTGATATAGACCCAATCAAATAAAATTAACTTAGAAAACAAAGCCATCTGGCTATAAGGGAGGGAGCTGTGTCCCCCAATGAGCGTCTCGGAGAAAAGGATTTTACGGTGAGTAACACAAAAATCCGTATTTCTCCTTCGTCTCATTGGGGGACACAGGACTGTGGGACGTCCCAAAGCAGTCCCCTTGGGTGGGAAACTGACTCCACAGTGCAATTATACATAAGCATTGCTACCCAGGCTAGCATCCGCTGACGCCTGAGTATGGACATTATAATCTTTTGAAAAAGTATGCAAACTGGACCAGGTTGCCGCCTTACAAACCTGTTCCGCCGAAGCCTGATGCCGAAGAGCCCAGGAGGCACCCACTGCTCTGGTGGAGTGAGCCCTGATTCCTGCGGGAACCACCGCGCCTCTGATGCGGTAGGCCTCTTGAATGGTTACCCGTATCCATCTGGCTAAAGTTGACCTAGAGGCAGCGAGTCCCTTCCTGCGACCCTCAGGGAGGATAAACAGCGTGTCCGTCTGCCGAAAGGATGCCGTCCGAGATACATATCTCCTGAGTGCTCTCACCAGATCCAGCGTATGGAGAGCCTTTTCTACCCGGTGCGTCGGAGCTGGGCAAAATGAGGGCAAAACAATGTCCTCATTGATGTGAAATGAGGACACGACTTTTAGGCAAAAATGGAGGTGCTGGCCTAAGCACTACCTTATCACGGTGGAAAAGTAAGTACGGAGCTCGGCAGGATAGTGCTGCCAGCTCCGAAACCCGCCTTATGGATGTTATGGCCACTAAAAACACCACCTTCCAGGAAAGGTATGTCAGGGAAACCTCCTGAAGAGGCTCAAAAGGAGATTCTTGCAGAACTCCCAGAACAAGATTGAGATCCCAAACATCTAAGGGAGCCTTGTAGGGGGGCACTATATGGACAACCCCCTGAATAAAGGTCTTGACCTGTAAATTAGATGCGATCCTTCGCTGAAAAAGAACCGACAAGGCCGAAATTTGACGCCTAAGAGTACTTGGTGCTAGGCCTGAATCTAAGCCTGCTTGGAGAAATGACAGAATGTTGGGGATTGAAAAGTGAAGTGGGGAATAACCATGTTCCCTGCACCATGTAAAAAAGACCTTCCAAGTACCGTGGTAGATACGAGCCGAGGTGGGTTTTCGGGCGCTAGCCATTGTGGCGGCGACCTTTTTGGAGAATCCAGCCCTAGTCAGAATCCAAGATTCAACGGCCAGGCCGTCAAACACAGGACCGCTGAGTTCTGGTGGTAAACTGGGCCCTGGGAGAGAAGATCCACGCGTTCTGGCAGACGCCAGGGTGCGTCGCTGAGCAACTGTACCAGCTCTGCGTACCATGAGCGACGCGGCCAATCCGGAGCGATCAATATCGCTGGGACCCCCTATAACCTGATCTTCCTGATCACCCTTGGGAGCAGAGCCATTGGTGGAAACAAGTATAGAAGATGAAACTGATTCCATGGTAGAACCAGGGCGTCCACTGCAATTGCCTGCGGATCTCGGTACCGGGAGACGAAGTTGGGCACCTTGGCGTTTATCCTGGAGGCCATCAGGTCCACATCTGGGGTTCCCCAGCGTAGGCATATCTGCTGGAATACCTCGGGATGTAGCGACCATTCCCCTGACGCTATCCCCTGACGGCTGAGAAAATCCGCTGCCCAGTTCTCCTCGCCTGGAATGTGGACCGCTGATATCACAGAGTGATTTCTTTCTGCCCAGGAAAGAATGTGTCCTACCTCGCGCATGGCTGCCCTGCTGCGGGTACCCCCTGATGATTTATGTATGCCACCGCCGTGGCATTGTCCGATTGTATTCGGACAGGGCGGCCCGCCAAATGATGGTGAAAACGCCTCAGAGCCAGCCGAACAGCTCGGATCTCCAAAATATTGATTGGGAGGGTCACTTCCTGCCGACACCAAGTCCCCTGAGCTGTATAGTGACGAAACACTGCTCCCCATCCGAGAAGGCTGGCGTCCGTTGTGACTATCAGCCAATGGACTGGAGGAAAATATCGCCCCTGGCGAAGAGTGATGTCCCTTGTCCACCACGAAAGCGTCTGTCTGACCTGCCAGGACAGACGGCACTGAAAATTGAGCGAGTAAGGGCTCCCGTTCCATACTGCCAAGAGAGCATGCTGAAGGGAGCGGAGATGGAACTGGGCAAATGGAATGGCTTCGATCGCTGCCACCATTCTTCCTAGGACCCTCATGCAAAACCGGATGGTGTGAGGTATTGGTTGGCGAAGGATCCGTACCTCCTGACGGAGAACTAGAGCCTTGTCCTGAGGAAGAGTTATCAACCCTTGAGCAGTGTTGAAAATCATTCCTAAAAAGGTGATCCTTTGAGACGGCACGGGAGACGATTTCTTTAGATTCACCAGCCACCCCAGGCGAGCAAGGGTGTCTAGCGTAATGCTGACACTCTTCTCGCAAGCCTGATAGGACGGACCCTTGATGAGGAGATCGTCCAAGTATGGCAAAATGACTATCCCCCGGGAGTGCAGAATGGACACAATGGCAGCCATAACCTTTGTGAACACCCTGGGGGCTGTGGCTAGTCCGAACGGCAAGGCTGTGAACTGGAAGTGAAGGTTGCCGATGGCAAACCGAAGAAACCTCTGATGAGGAGGGAATATGGGGATGTGGAGATAGGCATCCTGAATGTCTATTGATGCTAGAAATTCCCCCTTTTCCATGGCTGCAATAACCGAGCGGAGAGACTCCATTCGAAACCGTCGAATTCTGACAAATTGATTCAGTCGTTTTAGGTCCAAAATGGGTCTGACAGAGCCGTCCTTCTTGGGCACTATGAACAGATTGGAGTAAAACCCCTGACCCCTTTCGACCTCTGGAACAGGAACAATGACCCCGCTGCGCCGAAGAGATTCGACCGCCTTGAATAAGGCGTGAACACGGGATTCTTTTTTGGGAAGACGCGAGGGAAAAAATCGATTTGACGGACGACTGATGAATTCTATTTTGTACCCCGAGGAAACTAACTCCCTGACCCACTTGTCGTGAGTAATTGATAGCCAAGTGAGGCGAAACCAGAGTAAGCGGCCGCCTACTCTGGATAAATTGACCGGATTCTGCCTCCAGTCATTTATCCGAATATCTTTGGGGTTTAGACCCTCTAGATCTTGGCTGTTGAGATCGCATTCTTCCCATAGGGTTGGTCTTGTAGGAGACCTGGCGATCTCTGGCCTGATTAGGTCGACCTGAGCCGCTGGAGGTGGCTGGCGCGGCCCAACCTGGGTTACGAAAGGCCCTAAAGCGAGGCTGAAGCTGTCGGCGAAAAGGCTGTCTAATCCTCTGCCGAGGAAGGAAGCTGCTCTTTCCTCCCGTCGCATCAGATATGAGCTGATCCAACTTCTCGCCAAATAATTGGCCGCTCTGATACGGTAAGAACGTAAGTGATTTCTTTGAGGTTGAATCCGCTCGCCAAGTTCTCAACCACAAAGCTCTCCTGATAGCAATCGCATTAGCTGCAGCTAATGCCGCGCAATTTGCCGCATCCATAGAAGCGTTAATTAAAAAAAAATCTCCTGCAAGAGCTATCTGATTGGAGATTTCCGTTACCTCAGAAGGCATCTCTATACCGTGAAGGGCTCTATTTAGAGACTCCGACCAAGATATCATGGCCTTAGCAACCCAAGTCGCTGCAAAAGAAGGAGAGAGTGCAGAGTCTGATGCCTCAAACACTGAGCGGGCCAAGCTTTCAACCAGACGATCCGTTGGATCCTTGATCGAGGAACCGTTAGGAAGGGAGAGAAGCGTTTTAGACGCTAAACGCGATACAGGAGGATCGACTGTAGGAGATTCTGCCCACTTTTTCAGAAGTTCGGGAGCAAATGGATATCTGGTATTAAGGGCCTTTTGTCCTGCAAAGCGCTTGTCCGGTTTTTCTTGGTGGCGCTGCACCAGCTCCTCAAACTCAGGATGAGCACCAAAAACCTTATGAGTTTGTCTGGCTCGTTTGAAAGACACCTTATGACCGGAGGCCAAAGTGGATTCATCGTCTATCCCCAGGGATTGATTGACAGCTTCAATCAGACTGTCAATTGTCTCCTGACAATTCGGTGCTTCTAGATTGAGGGACCCTTCAGAATCGGAATCTGAATACTGATCACTTGCCCCCAAAGGAGAGGGAGAGCGAGAAACTGAGCTAAAGGATGCCGAGGCCCCGGACGGCATAGGCGACGCAGTATGGGTTCGCTTCCCATGCGTCTGCCTGGTAAGAGCGCGGCCCCTGCAGGCCGGAGGTTCCATAGGCGTAGTCAAGCCGGGTGAACCACTGTCCCTGCTCCTATCGGGAGCTTGAAGGGACTCGATTGCTCTGGTTAATGACGCCACAGATTGAGAAAGAGACAAGGCCCATTCCGGAGGACCTGACGCACTAGGCTCGGTTATAGGTAAGGACTCCTGAGCCCGTTCGGAGTCACAGGCTTCGCAGACCCGATTAGTCTGGGCGTGCGGAAAAGGGGATCTACAGGCAATGCATGCAGTATAGAGCACCGTGTGGGTCTTAGCCCTTCTGGACATACTGGATCTGTCACAGATTTCCTCCGAATAATTTGGATGTGGGTAGTAGCGGAGCGGAGCGCGGCAAAGCGGAGCAACAAGGCTGGAGGTAGTAGCACTTACCCCAGTCCTGTTCCCCGAACGTCCTTTAATGATTTTCCACCTCACTTGCTGGACCGTGTGGCGTAAAAGGGAAGACGGAAGCTCCAGACTTCCAAAAAACGCGCTCCCTTTCAGGGAGGCGTTCCTAAATAGCCGAGCCCTAGGGGGAGGGGTCGTGGGGCGCGGCCTAGCGCCGGCCGAAGCCGGGGACCCGATTTCCAGCCGCGGCCTAGTCTCCGGCCGAAGCCGGGGGCTAAATTTCAGGCTGCGGCCTGGCGCTGGCCGAAGCCGCGGCCTAAATTTTTGGCGGCGGCCGCCCGGGATCAGGGGGGCGGCCCGCCGGAAGTGCCGCTGCTGGGGGGAGGAGCCCGAAAACGTGCCCATCCTCTGGAACGCCAAATTACCCCAGCGCTGCCTGACCCTCGGCAAAAGCCGGGGGCTAGATTTCCGCCCGCGGCCTAGCGCCGGCCTGAAGCCAGGAGGTAAATTTTTGGCGGCGGCCGCCCCGGGGTCGGAGAGCGGGCCGCCGGATACGGGGGGGGGTATGGGGAGCTCAGCCATGGACTTGCCTGATTCCTGGCTGAAGCCAGGCTGAATCCCCCGCTTCTGCTTTGGACGCGCTGCTCCTGAATCCTCCTTTGCTCCAACTACCTCCACGACCGACGATCCCGGATTAAAGGTGGGTTCCCGGCCGTGATCCACTGGAGCATACATAGGAAAAAAAGTCCCAGCGTCTCTCAGCCGCAGTCTCAGGTTAGAGAGGGGCTTCACAGAAAAAAAGGGGTGAGGACGGTGCAGGCACCCTAACTCCATCACCTAGGGGGTGAGGAGAGGGACCGTCCGCCTCCTTGCAGCACCGCGGTCTTGCCTTGGTGGTGCAGTGGGGGCCGCACGGACTATTTTCTGCCTCTGTACAGCCTAGGGTTTCAATACCCTAGGGTGGTCAGGGCTGAGTCCGGCACTCGTGTCCCACGTTGCGGGAAAGGATACGTGGAGGCTTTACTCCACGTGCTCGCCCGTTGATGGTTTGGGGAGATCGGACCCCTTCAAAAGGGTCCGTCGCCCCTGTCACATCTTCGTGGGAGAGTAGAAAAAAAAAAAAAAAAAAATGGTCTGGAAGAAACCAGACGTGTGCCTCCATCAGACACTAAGCATGAACTGGGTTTGCCTGCGGCCAGTGCTGAGGTGTATATGGCGGAGGAGGAGCTAACCATTTTTTATGTTTACTTAGTGTCAGCCTCCTAGCGGCAGTAGCATACACCCACAGTCCTGTGTCCCCCAATGAGACGAAGGAGAAAAAATATGATTTTTTTATTTTCACGGCTCTACGTTATAAACTTCTGTGAAGCCCTTGGGGGTTCAAAGTGCTGACCACACATCTAGATGAGTTCCTTGGGGGATCTAGTTTGAAAAATGGGGTCACTTGTGGGGGGTTTTCTACTGTTTAGGCACATCAGGGGCTCTCCAAGTGCGACATGACACCCGCAGACCATTCCATCAAAGTCTGCAGTTAAAAACGGTGCTCCTTCCCTTCCGAGCTCTGCCATGCGTCAAAATAGTGGTTCCCCCCCACATATGGGGTATCAGCGTACTCAGGACAAATTGCACAATAGCTTTTGGGGTCCTATTTCTCCTGTTACCCTTCTAAAAATAAAAATTTGGAGGCAAAAAGATTATATTTGTGGAAAAAAATATGATTTTTTTATTTTCACGGCTCTACGTTTTAAACTTCTGTGAAACACTTGGGGGTTCAAAGTGCTCACCACACATCTAGATAAGTTCCTTGGGGGGTCTAGTTTCCAAAATGGAGTCATTTGTGGGGGGTTTCTACTGTTTAGGCACATCAGGGGCTCTCCAAACGTGACATGACACCCGCAGACCATTCCATCAAAGTCTGCATTTGAAAAAGGCGCTCCTTCCCTTCCGAGCTCTGCCATGCATCAAAATAGTGGTTTACCCCCACATATGGGGTATCAGCGTACTCAGGACAAATTGCACAATAACTTTTGGGGTCCTGTTACCCTTTGGAAAATAACAATTGGGGTGGAAAGATCATTTTTGTGGAAAAAATATGATTTTTAATTTTACGGCTATACGTTATAACCTTCTGTGAAGCCCTTGGGGTTCAAAGCTCTCACAACACATTTAGATAAGTTCCTTGGGGGGGTCTAGTTTCCAAAATGGGGTCACTTGTGGGGGGTTTCCACTGTTTAGGCACACAGGGACATTCCAAATTCGACATGGCGTCCAATCTCAATTCCAGCCAAAAGAGTCAAATGGCGCTGCTTCCCTTCCGAGCTCTGCCATGCGCCCAAATAGTGGTTTACCCCCACATATGGGGTATCAGCGTACTCAGGACTAATTGCACAATAACTTTTGGGGTCCTTTTATCCTTTGGAAAATAAAAATTGGGATGAAAAGATCATTTTTGTGGAAAAAATATGATTTTTTAATTTTACGGCTCTACGTTATAACCTTCTGTGAAGCCCCTGGGGGTTCAAAGCTCTCACAACACATTTAGATAAGTTCCTTGGGGTGTCTAGTTTCCAAAATGGGGTCACTTGTGGGGGGTTTCCACTGTTTAGGCACACAGGGACTCTCCAAATGCGACATGGCGTCCAATCTCAATTCCAGCCAAAAAAGTCAAATGGCGCTGCTTCCCTTCCGAGCTCTACCATGCGCCCAAATTGTGATTTACCCCCACACATGGGGTATCGGTGTACTCAGGAGAAATTGTACAACAAATATTGTGGTTCATTTTCTACTGATACCCTTGACAAAATTTAAAAAAATTGTGTCGAAAGAAAAATTTTGGGGAAAAAAGTTAAATGTTCATTTTTTCCTTCCACATTGCTTCAATTCTTGTGAAGTACCTAAAGGGTTAATAAACTTATTGAATGTGGCTTTGAACACCTTGAGGGGTGCAGTTTTTAGAATGGTGTCACTTTTGGGTATTTTCTGTCATATTGACCCCTCAAATTCACTTCAAATGTGAGGTGGTCCCTAAAAAAAATGGTTTTGTAAATTTTGTTGGAAAAATGAGAAATTGCTGGTCAACTTTTAACACTTCTAACTTCCTAACAAAAAAAATTTTGGTTCCAAAATTGTGCTGATGTAAAGTAGACATGTGGGAAATGTTATTTATTAACTATTTTTTGTGACATATCTCTCTGATTTAATGGCTGAAAAATTAAAAGTTTGAAAATTGCAAAATTTTCAAAATTTTTGCCATATTTCCCTTTTTTTCATAAATAAACACAAGTTATATTGAAGAAATTTTACCACTATCATGAAGTACAATATGTCATGAGAAAACAATCTCAGAATCGCCAAGATCCGTTGAAGCGTTCCAGAGTTATAAGCACATAAAGTGACAGTGGTCAGAATTGTAAAAATTGGCCTGGTCTTTAACATACAAAATGGCTTGGTCGTTAAGTGGTTAAACAAGAAAAATATATACATAACATTATAATATTGCTTAGTATCAAGTAACACCGTGCCTAAACAAAAACACTCTACAAACAGTAAAAGGCGTGCTCACCGCACACGTGATAGGGGGGGAATAAGCGGGTCCTGTCATGGGCTCCGAAAAATACCGTTAACGGTAAGTAACTACTGTAAGCTTTTCAGGGGATATAGCTCTGGGATCGCCGTCTTGGGGAGACGGAGTGGCATAAAGAGTCCATTCACAGACAGCAGTTCTGGTAAAAACTGGCCGCAACCAGTTTTATTAAAGTCCACAGCAAACAGAACATAATCAAAACCAAATCATAAACATAAATCCTGGGCTTCTCCAGCCACTTACTACACATAGATAGCGTCCCTCACTATCCGGGACCAGACTCTAACAGCCTGGGCCAAAACAACACATATGTTCAGCGGTTACCAGCATGGTTTTTCCTAGAATCTCCTCTTTGTGTCTGAATGGCACACCTCGCATCCAGACTGAGAGAGTTCTCCTTATATTCCGTAATTACCAGCATGGAGTGTCACAGAGACTCCTCTTGTGTCCGGGGCACCTCGAGCACCCCGACTGAGAGAGCTCACCTCCTGGAGACTCCTTCTGTGCCTGGACTCCTCCTGTCCAGACTAAGCGAGCTCTCCTCCTATTCAGCAGCTTCCAGCATGGAGTTTCACAGAGACTACTCCTGTGTCCGGGGTACATCGAGTACCCAGACTGAGACAGCTCCACTCCCGGAGACTCCTTCTGTGCCTGGAACCCTGTCCAGACTAAGCGAGCTCTCTGACTGTGTTCCCAGACACCTACTTCTGGCTTCCTAATTATCACTTGAGTGATTTCAGGTTTGAGCTGCAAGTGTGTACTGAATGGAAGGTGTAGTGACCTATCTCCACCACTAGGTTTACAAAACCATACATTTCCCTTATACCAGTCAGCAAAGAACTCAGGCGAAATGTACACCCCATTCAACCCATATCCCTTCACTGTCTCACATATCCCCCCCCTCTTTTCCAGACCGGAGGGCTGGTCATCCATACCGGAGGGCTGGTCAACAATCCAAAAGAGACAGTGAACTCTGGACCAGTCATGGCCCTCATCAGCTTCATCTTCACTATTGTCATCTGTATCTTCACCTGAGCCATAGCCAACATCAGCTTTATCTTCATCTGAAGCATCCGCACTACCCTGTACCCTCCCAGGCCTATGCTCTCTGCGGGCCTCGGGTATCCTGCACGGTTTCAGCTTGACCTTAGGGCCGGGCTCAGTTTCGGTATAGTGCCTCACCAGAGAAGCACGACCAGACACGTCAGAACACCTCGGCTGATTCTTCTCTTCCACCACGTTCTGCATCCCATCTGAGCTCCCGTGTGTCTGCAGCGGCAACGGAGTGATGCATCGCTTTTCCCATTCGTTGGGACGTGGCTCAGACGTAGACTCCATGAAAGTGCGCTTGAGCTCACCAACACCAGCCTGATGTCTCAAAATCTCATTTTGTGATTTATCCAGATCCTTTGTGTCGCTCAGGAATACTGATGGAGCACTGGGCGCCGAACTTCCAGCCTGAGCTTCGCGAGTTGCAGCTACTGATCCGGACAGTAAACCGACCACGCCGCTGTCTCCGGCAGAAACAGATTCCTGGGCAGAGTCAGTCCCCATATCTTCAGTCTTGTTCCTCACAGCTCCACTTGAGACCTCAGCTTCTGATGAGGCATCTGGTTTGGTGTCTACCACTTCTATGGCTTTTTCCACCGCTGCAGCATCACCTTCAGAGTCCTTGGGATGATGCAGACCCACACCATACATTGATAACTTCTCATTTCCAACAGCTGTAGAAGCTGTTGTGCTGTGTTCAGTTTCAGAGTCCTGCCTTTCACCTTAGTCTTCGCCAGGGAATCGGCCAACTGTAAAATATCTTCAGATGCCATCTTCTGTCCGGCTGTAAGGTCAGCATCAGCTTTCTTCTCAGGACTCTCAACCTCCTCTGCTACCATGCCTTCCTCATTTGCACTGATTGCTTGATCGTCATCAGATGATTCACTATCACTACCACTATCCCTGTCTGACCCCTTTTTCTCAGCCACATCCGGCTCACTTTCAGGGTTATACAATTCATTCTCATTCGCATCCTGCTCACTTTCAGGGTTATGCAATTCATTCTCATTCACATCCTGCTCACTTTCAGGGTTATACAATTCATTCTCATTTTGATCTGGAACCTTAGTTAACATGTCATCCACAACATTAACTTCACCATCTGGTCCCTGGTTTCCCTCAGGTGGTCCATCAAGTATGTGACAACCCCAGCACTATACTTCTATATAGCTCAGGTACTAGGAGCTGACTCACGACCTCACCCTGGACTTCAGTGTCCCTATACAACAGGTTATTGTTTATGGCAACCTGAGGAAACCTCTCCTCAGAGCCAGGCTCTTGGGAAACCTCATTTAGAACACTTATATTTTCCTGTGCCGTTTTAAGAGTGGGGTCTCGCCACTGCTCACTCTCAAAATTGTCACAGGACACAGGTAAGTCAGGGACACTCGGTTCCCGAGAACCACCATCCTCATCTTCCAACATCACCTGCAAAGGAATTTCATCTCTATTATTATTATTATACATTTATATAGCGCCATTTATTCCATGGCGCTTTACATATGAAAAGGGAAAAATATAGACAGATACAATAAACATGTGCTAGACAAGGGACACACAAGTACAGAAGGAGAGAGGACCCTGCCCGCGAGGGCTCACAGTCTACAGGGATGGGTGAGAATACACTAGGAGAGGGTAGAGCTGGTCGTGCGATGGTTCAGTAGACTGAGGATCATTGCAGGTTGTAGGCTTGTCGGAACAGGTGGGTCTTCAGGTTTTTCTTGAAGGTCTCCGTTGTTGGTGAAAGTCTGATGTTTTGCGGCAGGGAGTTCCAGAGTATGGGGGAAGCCCGGGAGAAGTCTTGTATGCGGTTGTGGGAAGAAGAGATGAGGGGGGAGTCGAGAAGGAGATCTTGAGAGGATCGAAGGTTGCGTGTAGGTAGGTAGCGGGAGACCATGTCACAGATGTATGGAGGAGAAAGGTTGTGGATGGCTTTGTATGTCATGGTTAAGGTTTTGAACTGGAGCCTCTGGGCAATAGGAAGCCAGTGAAGGGCCTGGCATAGTGGGGAGGCTGGGGAATAGCGGGAAGACAGGTGGATTAGTCGTGCAGCAGAGTGTAGCATGGACTGGAGTGGTGCCAGAGTGCTAGAGGGGAGGCCAGAGAGTAGGAGGTTGCAGTAGTCGAGGCGGGAGATGATAAGGGCGTGCACTAGTGTTTTTGTGGTTTCATGGTTGAGGAATGAGCGGATCCGGGAAATATTTTTGAGTTTGAGGCGGCAGGAGGTGGCGAGGGCTTGGATATGTGGTTTGAAAGAGAGGGCAGAGTCGATGATCACCCCAAGGCACCGAGCATGTGGGACTGGGGAAAGCGAGCAGCCATTGACATTGATGGATAGGCCTGGTGGAGGGATAGAATGAGGTGGGGGAAAGATGATGAATTCTGTTTTGTCCATGTTCAGTTTGAGAAAGCGAGCAGAAAAGAAGGCTGAGATAGCAGACAGACACTGTGGGATTTTGGTCAGTAGGGAGGTGAGGTCAGGTCCAGATAGGTAGATCTGCGTGTCATCGGCGTAGAGGTGATACTGCAAGCCATGGGATTCTATGAGCTGTCCCCGGCCGAAGGTGTAGATGGAGAAGAGTAGGGGTCCTAGGACTGAGCCTTGGGGAACACCGACAGACAGGGGGCGAGGTGAGGAGGTGGTGTGTGAGAGGGAGACACTAAAAGTTCGGTCTGTTAGGTCTCTATCACAGTCATCATCATTATCAATATCATTATCATGATTATGATCAGTATCATCATCACTATCATGATCATCATCATTATCATTATCAGCATCATTATCATGGTCATCATTATTATCATGATCATGATCATCATCATCATTATCACATAAGTTTAACGGCCCACTAGCATTGTGTTCTGCCCTCGGGACTGCGCACCCTCAGTAGGAGCTTCATCACACTGTCCAACAGAATCATTTTTCCCCCAGAGATCCTTAGACCAGGGAAAGTCATTACCCAATATGACGGGGTGCACCAGGCTCTTCACTACCCCCACTTCATATGAAACCTCCCCGAGTTTGGGGACCAAGTCCACGGCAGTCTCTGGGTAGACTTTGGTGTCTCCATGGATGCACACCACACCCAGGTGCTCATCAGGGATGAAGTCCCCATCAATCAGGCTGTCACGCACGAAAGTCACTGGACTCTCTGAGTCCAAGAGGGCCTGTGCTGGGCAGTCATTTACAACCACCGGGTACACCTGTGGTCCAGTCTCTTCGGCTGAGGTGGACACCCACACAGGTTCTGCACAGAGAGAGAGGGATCTGCCAACATTACAATACATAGGCTCCCCCTCTATTGGACAGTTGGCTGCAATTTCACGACATCTCCAACACTGTCCATCACACTTTTCCACCCACATGTCCCCTCGGGCTTGAACCCGCTTATCAGCATACCCCATGTCCCCAACAGCTGGAACGCTCTTACCGGGAGAGTTCGGCGTCCAGGAACTCTGAAGTGCCGACCACTCAGACGGCTGGTCACGGAGGCAGTCTTTGCTGGCGAAGGCCTTCTCCATCAGGCTGACCAGACGATTGGCGTCCTGGTGGTCTCCTTGTCCGACCTCTGGCTGTACCTCAGGAGGACGTGCACGGGTGTAGCGGTCCGCTATCACCTGTTCAACTCCATAATCAGGTTTGCTGACGGCAGACTCCCACTCCTTCTTTCCTGTAGGCAACGCAGGGGCCTTTACAACATTACTCGGGGACGAGGCGCTGAGAGGTTTTCCTAGTGCTGCAATCTGCTCAAGAACCAACCGATTAGCCTCCTGCTGCTGCTGCCAGTTCTGCATGTATTGCTGGTGCAGGCTCTGCATGTTCCGCTGGCTCTGCAGGCATTGCAGTTGCATGTTCTGCATGCTCTGCTGGCTCTGCAGTTGCAAGCTCCGCTGGGCCTCCACCAGGTACCCAACGAGCTCCTTCATACTGTCATCCATGCTGTCAGACTTCTCTGTCTCAACAACGGCAATCTTCACTCAAGACATACACACTCCACAGTCCTTTCCACAGTAAGTTCAGCCTTGCTGTGCAGACACTTTTTTTTTTTTTTTTTTCTTTGAAAACTCTATTAGGGCTACTGTCTCTTTAAGACTGCTCCAACAGACATTTATTTTTGCTGACACACTTTTTTTTTTCTCTGCTGCTGCTTCAACAGACTTCACCTTTATTGCTGTCTCTCGCCACTGTGCTGCACGCACATTCTAGCACCAATTGTAAGCTTTTCAGGGGATATAGCTCTGGGATCGCCGTCTTGGGGAGACTGAGTGGCATAAAGAGTCCATTCACAGACAGCAGTTCTGGTAAAAACTGGCCGCAACCAGTTTTATTAAAGTCCACAGCAAACAGAACATAATCAAAACCAAATCATAAACATAAATCCTGGGCTTCTCCAGCCACTTACTACACATAGATAGCGTCCCTCACTATCCGGGACCAGACTCTAACAGCCTGGGCCAAAACAACACATATGTTCAGCGGTTACCAGCATGGTTTTTCCTAGAATCTCCTCTTTGTGTCTGAATGGCACACCTCGCATCCAGACTGAGAGAGTTCTCCTTATATTCCGTAATTACCAGCATGGAGTGTCACAGAGACTCCTCTTGTGTCCGGGGCACTTCGAGCACCCCGACTTAGAGAGCTCACCTCCTGGAGACTCCTTCTGTGCCTGGACTCCTCCTGTCCAGACTAAGCGAGCTCTCCTCCTATTCAGCAGCTTCCAGCATGGAGTTTCACAGAGACTACTCCTGTGTCCGGGGTACATCGAGTACCCAGACTGAGACAGCTCCACTCCCGGAGACTCCTTCTGTGCCTGGACCCCTGCCAGACTAAGCGAGCTCTCTGACTGTGTTCCCAGACACCTACTTCTGGCTTCCTAATTATCACTTGAGTGATTTCAGGTTTGAGCTGCAAGTGTGTACTGAATGGAAGGTGTAGTGACCTATCTCCACCACTAGGTTTACAAAACCATACATTTCCCTTATACCAGTCAGCAAAGAACTCAGGCAAAATGTACACCCCATTCAACCCATATCCCTTCACTGTCTCACACTACTATTTTCTCTCTCTCCCATGACAGCAGCACGGAGAGAATTACAGAGATTGGTAGCTTAGGGATGGACTACAGCCTGAAGGACCCTTCTCCCTAAGGTCAAGTCAGACGCAGAGGCTAGATCTAGACGAGTGTCTAAAAAAGGTTGAAGGTGATGACCAGGTGGATACCTTACAGATCTGTTCTATTGATACCCCAGATCTCTCAGCCCATGTGGTCGCCATAGCTCTAGTGGAATGGGCTCTCAATCCTTCCAGGATGGTATTCCCACTGGAAGAATAGGTCAGGGCAATCGCATCCTTTATCCACCTTGCCAGGGTACCTTTGGACGCTTTAAGTCCCTACCTGGGCCCCTGAAAACACATAAAGAGAGAACCTTCCTTCTTATATCCTTTGGTGGCCTCTAAGTACTGTACTAGGCACCTCTTTACATCAAGGGTGTGAAATCTCTCTTCTCCCCTATTCCTAGGGTTTGGGCAGAAGGAAGGAAGAACTACCTCTTGGGATCTATGAAAATGAGACGCTACTTTAGGCAGGTAGGCCGGGTCAGGTTTAAGGACAACTCTGTCTTCTAGAATCTTTGTGACTGGAGGAATTGCAGATAAGGCCTAACTATCGCTTACCCTACGGGCTGATGTTAGTGCTACCAGTAAGGCAGTATTTTGAGATAGTATTTTCAGGGAAGCTGACTCAATGGGTTCAAACGGGGCCTCTGTTAATGCCGATAATACCAAATTAAGATCCCATGACGGCATATTTGGGCTAGTTATCGGTGTAGATCTAGCTGCAGCTTTTATGAATCGTGCTACCCAGGGGTTACCTGCAACATCATGGTTATATAGGGCACCTAAGGCTGCTACCTGCACCTTTAATGTATTTACCGCTAAGCCTCGCTCAAGGCCCTCTGCAGAAATTCAAGGATTTTGGTGACCTGGATCCCATCCTGAACTTTTACCCGAAGGTGGATAAGAATTTTTTCCAAGTTCTCCCATAAGCTCTTGTCGTGACTGGCTTTCTACTCTTTAGTAATGTATTTATTAAACTCCCCGAAAACCCCCTCCCCCTCAGTAGTGACCTCTCAAAATCCATGCTGCTAAATAGAGGTTCACGGCCCGAGGGTGTGATATTGGCCCCTGAGATAGTAGGTCTGGGAGATCTGGTAGGATCCAGGGGTCGGAGATCGATAGTATCCTCAGCCAGGAAAACCAAGTTCTTTTTGGCCAAAAGGGGCTATCAGAATCATCTTCGTCTGGTCCTCCCTGACTTTCCTTATGACCGCTGGGATGAGGATAATCGGGGGAAATGCATAGGTCAGATTCTGTGTCCAGGGAATCATAAAGGCATCCAGGGCTCGAGGGTTCCCCCTGGGATCTAGAGAACAGAATTGTTCCACCTTCTTGTTCCTGAAATCTGTGAATAGATCTATGTCCGGGGTTCCCCACATTCTCACAATCTGTCGAAAAACTGACTGATTTAGGACCCATTCGCCCTGACTCAACTGAGTGTGACTCAGAAAGTCTGCCTTTGTGTTGTCTTCCCCTCGAATACGTAACGCGGAGAGGGATAAGTAGGTTTTCCTCTGCAAGGCTGAGGAGTTCGAATGAGGCAGTCATTAAGGTCCGGGATCTCGTTCCCTCCTGGTGGTTTATATAGGCCACCGGTACTTGGTTGTCCGAAAATATGTGAACGTGGTGACCCTGTAGTGAAGGTAGGAAGTGTGAACGCGCATGATGTACCGCCCAGAGTTCTTTCTGTTTTGAGGAGGCTTCTAGCTCTTGACGTTCCCACTCCCCCTGAGCAACTCTGTTCTCCATGTTCGCTCCCCATCCCTTGAGACTTGCGTCTGTGGCGACAATACGAGATATTTTTGTTACCCAGGGGACCCCCTTGGATAGGTTGTCTATATTTTCCCACCAGGCCAGGGAATGAATAGTTAGTAAGTTTAGGGTTATGCGACCTTCTAAATGACCTCCTAATGATGACTGATTTGCTAGAATGTCCCATTGAAGCTCCCTCGTATGTAGCTGTGCCCACTGGACCGCCCGTAAGCAGGCGGAAAGGGACCCCATCAGTGACATCGCCTTCCTTAGAGTCATGGATGGGTTTCTTATGGCTCGTTACCATTTGTACAAGTTTCCCTTTCTTGTGGTTTGGGAGTCGGCATTCCTATTTTTTTTTTAGTCCAATGTTAGTCCTAAAAACTTCTGTACTTGGCTCGGTTCCAGCTTGGATTTTCGCAAGTTCAGGAGCCAACCGAGGTTTTGTAGGGTATTTATCACTCTGTCCCTTTGCTCCCTGCACCCTTGGGCAGAGTCGCTCGCTATCAAGAAGTCGTCCAAGTATGGGACTATTAAGATGTCCTGCTCCCTCAGATGGGCCATCACTTCCGCTATTAGTTTTGTGAACATCCGTGGGGCTATAGATATCCCGAAGGGCAGTGCTCTCTATTGGAACTCCCTTATCTCTCCCTCTATGGAAAATGCTAGCCTGAGAAATCTGCGGCAATTCTCGTGAATGGAAACGTTATAGTACGCGTCGCTGAGATCTAGTACAGTCATGAAGCAGTCTGGGAATAGAATTTTGATGGTGGACTTGATCGATCCCAACTTGAATTTTTGATTTTATTTGTTTAAATTTCGTGGATTTATAATCGTCCGGTATGTGCTATCCTGTTTGGACACTAGAAATAGTGAAGAGTAGAACCCCTTGCCCCTATCCTGAGGGGGAACCTCTTGAAGAACTGCTTTTTCTAGTAATTTCAGGACTTTCCCTTCTAGGGCTTTTTGCTCTCTTGTGGAGGATCTTAGTGGGGTCATCACGTATTTTTGAGGTGGGAGGGAGAGAAAGTCTATCCTTAGGCCCGACTCGATTAGATTTAATATCCAGGCACTGTTCGAGATTGCATTCCAGGCCTGAAGGAAAGAGGTTAATCTCCCCCCCACCTTGGGCGAAATGTCACTTAGAGGGCTTCTTGTCCGGGAAGAATTGCTGAAGAGGAACCCTCTATCTCTCTTTCTTCCCTCTTCCCATCTGTTTTGGTTTCTTGGTGGCCTCTTATGAAAAAATTTTTTGTTCCGAAAGGAACGCTTAAACGGCAGAGGACCCAGGTTCGGAATGCCCTGCTTTCTGGAGGATGTCGTCCAGTGTCTCGTCCAATTGGAATTTTCCATCACATGGGACTGAACACAGTATAACTTTGGTTTGTAAATCTCCTGGCCAGCATTTAAGCCATAGTGATCTCCTGGCCGCGTTCGAGAGGGCTGCCGCTTTAGATGTTAGGCGGACCGAGTCAGCCGATGAGTCCGCTAAGAATGCTGCCGCTCCCCTTATTACTGGCACCGATTCCAGGATCTTACTCCTAGGTGTCAAATCCCTCAGTTGTTTTTCCACTTGATCCACCCATACCATCAGGGATCTGGACAGGGCCGGCTCCAGGTTTTTATGGGCCCCGGGCAAAAGAGCCTCAGTGGGCCCCTTTAACACAGACCACGATTCATGATGCACAGATACAGCAGAGAAATATAGGTACAGTAGAGTGCCAAATACTTCACTTCTTCCATTACATGAGTCATATCTATTGTAAATTGTACAATAGCTCAAAAACCACCAAATCCTCGCAGCGCACAGTACAGACTGGACAGTACAGTCCTCCATACAATATTATGGGCACCACATAGTCTCCCCCTCATCACCCATATAATACCCCATGCAGGATGTCACCCCGCCATCCCCCATATAATGCTCCATACAGAATACTGGACCCAAAATAATGCTCCATACAGAATACTGGACCCAATATAATGCTCCATACAGGATACTGGTCCCCATATAATGCTCCATACAAAATATGGAGCTCTCCTCTGCGCTGTACTGCGTTCTGCACTGTTACGGCTCAGGAAAGGGTGCTGTGGAAAGCCTCCCCATTATCATCAATGACTGCCCATCATCATCATCGCCTCCCCAATATCATCAATGCCTGCCCATCATCATCATGGCCTCCCCATCATCATCATGGCCCCCATTATCATCAATGCCTGCCCATCATCATCATCGCCTCCCCAATATCATCAATGCCTGCCCATCATCATCATGGCCTCCCCATTATCATCAATGCCTGCCCATCATCATTATCGCCTCCCCAATATCAATGCCTGCCCATCATCATCATGGCCTCCCCATCATCATCATGGCCTCCCCATTATCATCAATGCCTGCCCATCATCATCATCGCTTCCCCATCATTATCAATGCCTGTCCATTATCAATGCCTGCCCATCATCATCATCTCCTCCCCATCATCATCAATGCCTGCCCATTATCATCAATGCCTGCCCATTATCATCAATGCCTGCCCATCATCACACACAGACAGCACCACAGCACACAAGCACTCTCTCACATACATACATACATACATACACACACACACACAAAGCACCGCACTACATACACACAGACACACACACACACAGAGGCACATACACACACATCTCACCTGTCCGGCGTCCGCGCCCTCTCTTCCACAGCCGGCCGCTGAATGATGACGTCATTCAGTGGCGCTGCTGTGAGAGGAAGCGCCGGCGCCCCCTGGAGCCCGGAGCTGCGGCAGCGGAGGCACGGGAGAGGTGAGTATTGTGCCAGCTCCTGCCGGGGCCCTGAGCAAGCGGGGGGGGGGGCCCAGCGGCGGCGCTGACACCGCTCTCCTCCGCTAACGAGTGGGCCCCCCCGCCTGCTCAGGGCCCCGGCACTTGCCCGGGTATGCCGGGTGCTGACGCTGGCCCTGGATCTGGAGGTGCATGTTGCCGCTATAGATGTTCTTATATTTCCCCCCGCAGATTCCCAGGTACCTTTAAGGCAGGTAATGGCTTTTATCTAAGGGGTCTTTAAGCGTACCCATATCTTCGAAGGGGAGGGCGAATCTTTTTGAGGCTTTAGCTACAGCCTCGAGTCTTGGGGCTTTCCTTTTGAGAGAAGGGACCGTAACATTCTTCCTGTCTATCTTATCCCATTCCCTTTTAATCAGGCCTTGTACGTTCTCATTAAGGGGAAAGACTTTAAGTTTCTTTTGGCCCAGTCCCCCAAACTTTATGTCCTGAACAGACCTGTCAGGACGAGGATCCGACACCCCCCATGGTGGCTCTCACAGCCTTGACTAGCGAGTCTACCTCGTCCAGGGGAAAGCAATGGGGCCCTCCCTCCCCTCATCTGAGGAAACGGAATCCGCTGTATCGGAGTTCACTTTCCTGGACGTGGAGGGATCCGATTGGGGATTTACTGAGGCACCCGTTTTCCTTCCTTTATCCCCTTGTTTTAAGGACATCAGGGCACTCTGGACTTTCCATCTGATCACGACTGAGGTCAGAGGTGAAGTCCGAGTTTTCCTCATATAGAATCTCTTGCATACAAGATTCGCAGATTTTTTTAACCCATGTTACTGGAAGGGCTCTACTACAAGTGGAGCATTCCCTGTTCTTCCTCTTCCCCTTCTTCTTTCCCTAATAGGGGAAAAGCTATTACAATGGTGCACATTCACGAAGATCACTCACCATATGGATGCGGTCGCAGGTACCGGTTCGGGAGGCGGAATCGGATCCTGAATAGGATGGTCCTCAGGTGGTGATTTGCTCTTTGCAGCGGATCTGCTGTGCTGCGTGGAGAGACTACTCGACCTACTGTCTCATTCATCTCGGTCCTTATGCCTTTGATGATGGTGCTGCTGCTTGGCCTGCTGCGGCTTGGCCCAGCTCCGGTTGCTGGTCGCTATCCTCCATTACCATGGGACGCTTCCAGCCATGAGCAGCTGCAGATGCTCATTTTTTAAATCTCCCGCCGTGTGACGTCATCACCCCGTCCTGCACCACACTCCTGAGAGTGAGCATTGCGCATGCACCGACTCCGGGACCCGGAAGGAGCTTTTCTATTTCAGGGGAGCACCATCTTAGAGAAGGGCATTGCAGTGATTGGCTTGCTTTGTGTGGCATCACAGTGCCTATAAAAGCCCTCACCGCCGACCGCCATTTTACTTCAGCCGATCAGTGTAGGAAGAGGTTGCTGACACTGGATCTCAGCAGGGAGAGCGTTAGGCAGCCATTTTTACACTAATTCTGTGCTTGTGCTCATAGCGATTAGCTTTACAGTCATAGACAAAAGTTTTGAGAATGACACAAATATTAATTTTTACAAAGTCTACTGCTTCACTTTTTCTAATGGCAATTTGCATATACTCCAGAATGTTATAAAGAGTGATCAGCTTAACAGCAATTACTTGCAAAGTCAATATTTGGCTAGAAAATGAACTTTATCCCCGAAAACACATTTCAACATCATTGCAGCCCTGCCTTAAAAGGACCAGCTAACCTCTTTTCAGTGATTGCTCCATTAACACAGGTGTGGGTGTTGATGAGGACATGGCGGGAGATCAATCTGTCATGATTAAGTAAGAATGACACCACTGAACACTTTAAAAGGAGGCTGGTGCTTGGCATCATTGTTTCTCTTCTGTTAACCATGGTTATCTCTAAAGAAACACGTGCAGTCATCATTGCAATGCACAAAAATGGCCTAACAGGGAAGAGTATCGCAGCTAGAAAGATTGCACCTCAGTCAACAATCTATCGCATCATCAAGAACTTCAAGGAGAGAGGTTCCATTGTTGCCAAAAAGGCTCCAGGGCGCCCAAGAAAGACCAGCAAGCGCCAGGACCGTCTCTTAAAAGTGTTTCAGCTGCGGGATCGGGCTACCAGCAGTGCAGAGCTTGCTCAGGAAATGGCAGCAGGCAGGTGTGAGTGCATCTGCACGCAATGTGAGGCGGAGACTCTTGGAGCAAGGCCTGGTCTCAAGGAGGGCAGCAAAAAAGCCACTTCTCTCCAGAAAAAACATCATGGACAGACTGATATTCTGCAAAAGGTACAGGCAGTGGACCGCTGAGGACTGGGGTAAAGTTATTTTCTCTGATGAATCCCCTTTTCGATTGTTTGGGACATCAGGAAAATGCCTCATTCGGAGAAGACAAGGTGAGCGCTACCACCAGTCTTGTCTCATGCCAACTGTTAAGCATCCTGAAACCATTCATGTGTAGGGTTGCTTCTCAGCCAAGGGAATCGGCTCTCTCACAGTCTTGCCTAAAAACACAGCCATGAATAAAGAATGGTACCAGAATGTCCTCCAAGAGCAACTTCTCCCAACCCTCCAAGAGCAGTTTGGCGATCAACAATGCCTTTTCCAGCATGATGGAGCACCTTGCCATAAAGCAAAGGTGATAACTAAATGGCTCAGGGAACAAAACATAGAGATTTTGGGTCCATGGCCTGGAAACTCCCCAGATCTTAATCCCATTGACAACTTGTGGTCAATCAAGAGACGGGTGGACAAACAAAAACCTAAAAATTCTGACAAAATGAAAGCATTGATTGTGCAAGAATGGACTGCTATCAGTCAGGATTTGGTCCAGAAGTTGATTGAGAGCATGCCAGGGAGAATTGCAGAGGTCCTGAAGAAGAAGGGTCAACACTGCAAATATTGACTTGCTGCATTAACTCATTCTAACTGTCAATATAAGCTTTTGTTACTCATATGTTTGCAATTATATTTCTGTCTGTGATAAAAACATCTGTCAAACACACATAAAAACCAGAGGGCAGCAGATCATGTGAAAATATAATATTTGTGTCATTCTCAAAACTTTTGGCCATGACTGTACACTTAGTGTGCAGTGACAGTGGAGGAATTTCTTGTGTGCAGCAGCGCTGGTTCTTAGGCTGCCTGCCAGTGACAGGGGAGGAATTGCTTGTGTGGAGCAGCAGAGCTGATTATTAGGCTGCCTGCCAGTGAGAGGGGAGGAAATTTTTGTGTGGAGCAGCAGAGCTGATTATTAGGCTGCCTGCCAGTGGCAGGGGAGGAATTTGTTGTGTGCAGCAGCAGAGCTGACTATTAGTCTGCCTGCTATCTATTGCTGTGTGTACCCTGATGTGCAGACTGCTTTTTAACACAGCACCTACACAGCACTAATACTTGAATTTTTTTCTGCAGTTACAGAGCGTTCTTTTTTCCCACACCTTATAGAGATGTACGCTCCTCACACTACAGTGGACCGGCTGGCATCACAGACAAATACATGCTGACTATCTGTGTGTGACTCCGGAAATATATACGGAGATTTAAAATCCCCCCAACACTGTATACAGCTGTACGCTACTGATACAGTACACGTTTTCTGATTTTCATATTCCGGTGTTATCCAGACTGGGCCTGTGACCGTGTGTCTTACTCCTGAAATATATACGGAGATTTACAATTCCCCCAACACTGTATACAGCTGTACGCTACTGATACAGTACACTTTTTATTTTTATGCTTTTCATATTCTGGTGTTATCCATACTGAGGCTGTGACCGTGTGTCTTACTCATCAAATATATACGGAGATTTAAAATTAACCCAGCACTGTATACGGCTGTACACTTCTGATACTGTACACTTTTGGGTTTTTATATTCTAGTGTAATCCATACTGAGCCTGTGAGTCTGTCTCTGTTACTCCGCAAATATATACAGAGATTAAAATGTTTCACCTTCACCGTATACAGCTGTATGCTTCTGATACTGTACCGTATACAGCTGTATGCTTGATACTGCACCATATATTTGCTGTTATTTTGGGTACATTTCTACAAACATGACGAAGTATGGTGGAAGAGGCCGCGGACATGGTCGTGGGGGGCCACCTGCTACTGATGGTGGTGCATCTGCTGGTAGGTGCTATTGTGCTTTTGGCACTAAGGCAGGAGATGTTGAGCCTCCCTCATCGTCTGGCTCAGAAGGCCTGGAAGGCTCCCTTTTCTGGGATTACGTAAACCGCTTTTAAAGCCGGAGCATCAGGAACAGGTTTTGTCTTACATTGCCGAAACAGCCTCCTGTTATGTTTTAGAAATGAATTCTGAGCAGAAGTTCCCTCTGGTGGTTGCAAACAGTACTGAACCATTCAATGAGGATTGGAAATCAGGGATCACAGACTGGCTGGATATAAGGGAGGTTTCCCACCATCATGGTTGCCGGTGATCAATTGTTCTTGTCTCAACGTTGTTTCCTGGTTCACTTGGAAGCTTGCTGAGTCTTGCCTCTTCTCCTGCTCTCAGATAAGATATTTTCTGGTTTTTGTGCTTGCCATTTGTATATTTCTCTGCATTTCTGTGAGGTTGGCCAGGTTACCCTCCCCGGGGGGCTTGGTCTCCTCTCGGTTCCTCTGGAGCCATTGTTGTTTGTTCATTTGCCTTTTCCAGTTTTTTCTGTGGCTGCGGCTTAGTTTTGTTACACCAGAGAACTAATTTAGGTGGTAGAGGTCGTGTGATCTCAGGTGTTTTTGCAATTAGTAGCGTTGTTTTTTTTTTAGGGTTTTTTTTGGATTGCAGTAAGTATCCCTCCTATCCTTTTCTGTCTAAGTCAGATTGGGCCCCAGCGTTTGCTCATACTATTTTCTGTCTGTGTCTGTATTTCCTCTTGTCTAACCGCCATTACATGTTTGGGGGCTTCCTATGTTCTTTGGGGATCTGCTCCGGGGCAGATAGCTTTCCTCTTTCTATCTTTAGGTGTAGTTAGCCTCTCAGGTTGTGACGAGGCGTCTAGGACCAACGTAGGAACGCTCCACGGCTGCCTTTAGTTGTGGTGGTTAGTCAGGGTACTGCAATCCAGTAGATTCCAACCTCTCTGGTGTATTGCCGTTTTTGCCTGCTCTCCTCAGCTACCAAAACATAACAGTATCACCGGCCAAACTGAAAATTATATGGTACTCACAGAAGGGAAAAATAGTGTGGAAAAAAAAAAAGTCAGAGTTGTCAGAGATTTTTTTTTCTGTTTGTTGCATTTTTTTTTCCCTCTTTTTCTCTGGGTGCTGAGGAGGATTTTTTTTTCTCTCAATGGAGTTTGCACGGTTGTCTGGCCATGTGGATGAGCTTGCCACTGAGGTTCGGAGTATTGCTGCCTATCTTGCAGGGTTGCCGGTTGTGGAACCTAGGATCCCCATGCCAGATTTGTTTTTAGGGGATCGAGCTAAATTTCTGAATTTCAAAAATAACTGTAAGTTGTTTTTGGCCTTAAAACCTAAGTCCTCAGGGAACGCAGCACAGCAGGTTCAAATTGTCATCTCTCTCCTGCACGGCGATCCTCAGGATTGGGCTTTTTCCCTGACACCTGGGGACCCTGTTTTGAGTAATGTTGATGCATTTTTTCTGGCTCTGGGGTTATTGTACGATGAACCTAATGTCACTGATCAAGCTGAAAAAACCTTGTTGGCATTAAATCAGGGGCTTGAGGACGCTGAGTTGTCAGAAATTCTGAAAGTGGGCAGTTCTGACCAAATGGAATGATGATGCTTTGGCAGCTCTTTTTCGGAAGGGTCTGTCAGAGAATGTAAAAGATGTTATGGTGGGTTTCCCTGCTCCCTCTGGTCTCAATGATTCTATGTCATTGGCGATTCAAATTGACAGACGTTTGCGTGAGCGTAGAGGTATGCGTGGAATGGTGCTGCCTTGTGAACCAGCTTCTGAGCCCATGCAGTGTGATAGAGTGGCTTCTGGGGCACAGCGTCATGAGTTTCGAAAACGCAATGGGTTATGTTTCTACTGTGGTGATGCCTCTCATGCTATTTCAGTCTGCACTAAGCGGGGAAGACGTTTTGCACGCTCAGTTGTCTTGGGTAGTGTTCAGACTAAATTTCTGTTGACTGTTACCCTGATTTGCTCCCTGTCCACATTTTCTGCTCAGGCTTTTGTTGATTCGGGAGCAGCTATTAACCTGATGGATTTTGATTTTGCTAAACGTTGTGGGTTTCCCTTGATACCCCTACGGAAGTCTATTCCCCTACTGGGGATTGATTCTACCCCTTTGGCTGAGAATAAACCCCAGTTCTCTACTCAGGTGATAATGAGGGTTGAACCTGATCATCAGGAGAGTTGCAAATTTTTGGTGCTGTATAATCTGCATGACATTATTGTACTAGGTTTCCCTTGGTTGCAGTCTCATAATCCTGTTTTGGATTGGAAATCTGTGTCTGTAACCAGTTGGGGCTGCCAATGTGTTAATGCCAACACTCCTGTTTTTTCTGCCTCTCCCCAGGCTCAAGATGTGCCTGACTTTTTGACTGGTTTTTCTGATGTGTTTAGCGAAAGTAAATCTGCATCCTTGCCCCCCCATAGGAGCTATGACTGCGCTATTGAATTAGTGCCTGGTAGTAAATTCCCTAAAGGCCGCCTTTTTAACTTGTCTGTACCTGAACATGACGCTATGCGGTCTTATATCAAGGAGTCATTGGAGAAGGGTCATATCAGACCATCCTCTTCACCCTTGGGTGCCGGTTTTTTCTTTGTGGCCAAAAAGGATGGTTCATTAAGGCCGTGTATTGATTATCGTCTCTTGAACAATATCACTGTGAAATATCAATATCCGTTACCCTTGATTTCTGATCTGTTTTCCAGGGTGAAAAGTGCTACTTGGTTTACCAAGCTTGACCTCAGGGGGGCGTATAACCTTATTCGCATTAAGCACGGGGATGAATGGAAGACGGCGTTTAATGCCCCAGAGGGGCAATTTGAGTACCTAGTGATGCCCTTTGGGCTCACTAATGCTCCTTCCGTCTTCCAGTCCTCCATGAATGATATTTTCAGGGATTTTGTGGATAAATTTCTGATTGTTTATTTGGATGATATCTTGATTTTTTCCAATGACTGGGACTCTCATGTGAAACATGTTTGGACTGTGTTCCAGATTTTGAGAGAGAATGCTCTGTATGTGAAGGGATCAAAGTGTCTTTTTGGCGTACAGAGGATCTCATTTCTGGGATTCATTTTGTCCCCATCTGTTATTGAAATGGACCCGGTCAAGGTTCAGGCCATCTGTGATTGGGTCCAACCTACTTCATTAAAGGCTCTTCAGAGATTCTTGGGTTTTGCCAATTTTTATCGTAAATTTATTGGTAATTTCTCTGTTATTGTTAAACCATTGACTGATTTGACCAAAAAGGGTTCTGATGTGGTGAATTGGCCTCCTGAGGCAGTCTCTGCGTTTCAGGAGCTTAAGCGGAGATTCACTTCTGCTCCTGTTCTACGGCAGCCTGATGTTTCTCTGCCATTTCAGGTAGAGGTTGATGCCTCTGAAATTGGGGCAGGTGCCGTTTTGTCCCAAAGAGATCCTGAGACCTCTAAAAGTAACCCTTGTGCTTCTTTCTCTCGAAAATTTTCTCCAACTGAACGTAATTATGACGTGGGTAATCGGGAGTTATTGGCCATGAAGTGGGCTTTTGAAGAGTGGAGACATTGGCTGGAGGGAGCCAAACATCAGGTGGTGGTCCTCACGGACCATAAGAATCTGGTTTATCTGGAATCAGCCAAGCGACTTAATCCTAGACAGGCCAGGTGGGCCTTGTTTTTCACATGTTTTAATTTTGTGGTTTCCTTTCTTCCTGGCACTAAGAATATTAAGGCGGATGCCCTCTCGAGGAGTTTCCTTGCGGACTCTCCTGAGTTATCTGATCCTGCTGTTATTTTGAAAGAGGGTGTAGTTCTTTCCGCCATCTCGCCCAATTTGAGACTGGCTCTGGAGGGTGTCAGGAGGATAAACCCGAGCGCTGCCCTGTTGGGAAATTGTTTGTCCCAGACCAGTGGAAGAAGAGTGTGATGTCTGAGATTCATTGTTCCGCGTTGGCCGGTCATCCCGGAATTTTTGGTACCAGAGACTTGGTGAGTCGGTCCTTTTGGAGGCCTACTTTGTCTCGTGACGTCAGGGAGTTTGTGCAGTCCTGTGGGACTTGCTCTCACTCCAAGCCTTGCTCTCGCTCTAGTGGTTTGTTGATGTCATTGCCTGTGCCCAAGAGACCATGGACCCATATCTCTATGGATTTTATTTCCGACCTCCCTGTTTCTCAGAGAATGACCGTTATCTGGGTGATTTGTGATAGGTTTTCCAAGATGATACATCTTGTGCCATTACCTAAGTTGCCTTCCTCCTCCGAATTGGTGCCTTTGTTCCTTCAGCACGTGGTTCGGTTACACGGCATTCCTGAGAACATTGTGTCTGACAGAGGAGTCCAGTTTGTTTCCAGATTTTGGAGGACTTTTTGTTCTAAACTTGGTGTTCAATTGTCTTTCTCCTCTGCTTTTCATCCTCAGACCAATGGACAAACAGAGAAGAAACCAGACATTGGAGACTTATCTGAGATGCTTTGTGTCTGCTGATCAAGATGACTGGGTCTCTTTTTTGCCTTTGGCTGAGTTTGCTCTTAATAATAGGGCAAGCTCTGCCACTTTGATGTCTCCATTTTTCTGCAATTTTGGGTTTCACCCTCGATTTTCTTCGGGACAGATGGAGGCTTCTGTCTGTCCGGGTGTTGACTCTGTTGTGGAGCGTATGCAGCAGATTTGGGACCAGGTGGTGGAGAGGTTGTCCCTCTCTCAGGAGAAGGCCCAGCGGTTTGCCAACCGGCATAGGACTGATGGTCCTCGGTTTAAAGTGGGGGACTTCGTCTGGTTGTCCTCAAGAAATATCCCTATGAGAGTTGCATCTCCTAAGTTTAAGCCTAGGTTTATTGGACCTTATAAGATCATGGAGATTCTTAATCCTGTTTCCTTTTGTTTACTTCTTCCAGGGACATTTAAGATCCATAATGTGTTCCACAAGTCCTTATTGAAGAGGTTTGTAGAGCCAGTGGTTCCTATGGCTGCGCCCCCTGACCCTGCTTTGGTTGAGGGCAATCTGGAGTATGTGGTTGAGAAAATATTGGATTCTCGTTTTTCTAGACGGAAACTCCAGTATTTGGTTAAGTGGAGAGGTTATGGTCAGGAGGACAATTCTTGGGTGTTTGCTTCGGACATCCATGCTAGGAGACTGATCCGTGCGTATCACAGAGCTCATCCTGACCGACCTGGTTGCACAAATGAGGGTTCGGTGACCCCTCCTCAAGGGGGGGTACTGTTATGAATGTTTTAGAAATTAATTCTGAGCAGAAGCTCCCTCTGGTGGTTGCAAACAGTACTGAACCATTCAATGAGGATTGGCAATCAGGGATCACAGACTGGCTGGATATAAGGGAGGTTCCCCCCATCATGGTTGTCGGTGATCAATTGTTCTTGTCTCAACGTTGTTTCCTGGTTCACTTGGAAGCTTGCTGAGTCTTGCCTCTTCTCCTGCTCTCAGATAAGATATTTTCTGTTTTTTGTTTTTGTGCTTGCCATTTGTATATGTCTCTGCATTTCTGTGAGGTTGGCCAGGTTCCCCTCCCCGGGGGGCTTGGTCTCCTCTCGGTTCCTCTGGAGCCATTGTTGTTTGTTCATTTGCCTTTTCCAGTTTTTTTCTGTGGCTGCGGCTTAGTTTTGTTACACCAGAGAACTAATTTAGGTCGTAGGTCGTGTGATCTCAGGTGTTTTTGCAATTAGTAGCGTTGGTTTTTTTAGGGTTTTTTTTGGATTGCAGTAAGTATCCTTCCTATCCTTTTCTGTCTAAGTCAGATTGGGCCCCAGCGTTTGCTCATACTATTTTCTGTCTGTGTCTGTATTTCCTCTTGTCTAACTGCCATTACATGTTTGGGGGCTTCCTATATTCTTTGGGCATCTGCTCCGGGGCAGATAGCTTTCCTCTTTCTATCTTTAGGTGTAGTTAGCCTCTCAGGCTGTGACGAGGCGTCTAGGACCAACGTAGGAACGCTCCACGGCTGCCTTTAGTTGTGGCGGTTAGTCAGGGTACTGCAATCCAGTAGATTCCAACCTCTCTGGTGTATTGCCGTTTTTGCCTGCTCTCCTCAGCTACCAAAACATAACAGCCTCCAGCTCTATCTCCTCCTCTTCTGAAGTTTCAAAAGCTCCAAGCACTGAGTCGTCAGTGCAGGCTTCTGGTCAGGAACAACCCCTTTCCTTGTGTCCTTCACCCCCACCAAAAGTGAAGGATCCCGCAGGTCACACTTCAGATTACTCCATGGAGCTCTTTTCACATACCATGCCTGGGTTATCAAGTCAAATCCTGAATTCCCCAGTCCAAGATGAATCTAACATGGAGTGCACTGATGCACAGCCACTGCTAGATGATTGTGCTGGCACATTCAACCACAGCACTACATTGCCCTCGCAGTGTACTGAGCCAGAATGTGACCCTGATGAAACTCAGGTGCCCCTTCCCGCATACTCTACCATCTTACACGGTGACACAGAGGAAGGTGCAGATGAAATTGAAGAGGAGGTGATGGATGACCCAGTTGTTGACCCAGATTGGCATCCAGTGGGGGAAGAGGGTGCCGCTGGCAATAGCTCAGAAGAGGAGAAGGATCCGCAGCAGTTATCGACATCGCAGCTGGTGTTATCTGGCAGGCCAGTAGCAGTTCAAAAAGGTGTTAAAAAAGCAAAAAGAGTTGCAGGACAGCTTGGCCAGACAGTCAAATTAGCACAGCGTGCAAGCCCTGAAAATTTATACCATAGCAGGAAGAGTCCAGTGTGGCACTTTTTGACCAAAATCCTATTGATGAGGCAAAGGTTATCTGTAAAAAGTGCCGAAGGACATTTAGCCGAGGGAAAAATCTCAGAAATTTGAATACCAGTTGCATGCTTAGACATTTACTGAACATGCACTTGCAAGGGTGGACGGACTACAAAACCTCATGTAGCACATGTGCACCGGCTCCGACTGAAGTTAGCCAGCAACGCTCCATCGCCTCCCCCAATGTAAGCCCACCGGTTGGCACACCACCAGCAAGAAATGTTGAGGTGTCGTTGCAAGGCCAAAGCAGTCAGGGAATCACAATGTTTTTGCAACGAAAGACATTTTTGCATCTAGGCCATCACCACCACCACCATCACCATCCCCCTCTCATTCCGTCATATCCACCGATAGTTCCCCCATATGCACCTCTAAAGTCCAGCTCACCCTACCAGACACGGAGTAGGACAAGAAAGTACTCATCCGCGTACACTGGCTTTGAACGCCTACATTGCCAAACTGATCTCATTAGAGATTATGCCCTTCCGTTTGGTTGAAAGTGCAGCGATCAGAGACCTCATGGCCTACGCTGTCCCACGCTATGACCTACCCAGTCGGCACTTCTTTTCTAGAAAAGCCATCCCTGCCCTCCACCTGCATGTGAAAGACCGCATTGTCCATGCACTCAATCAGTGAGTGGAAAGGTGCACCTCACAACAGATGCATGGGCCAGTTGGCATGGCCAGGGCCATTACGTGTCCATGACTGCGCACTGGGTTAATGTGGTAGTTGCAGGGTCCACAGGTGACAGCAGCGATGGGACAGTGCTGCCTAGCCCACGGTATAGGCAACAGTTGGCTGTAGGCGTTCGACCCTCCTCCTCCAGAAGCGAAAGCTCGTCAACAGAGCGCAGTCACACAAGCACTCCATCCGCAACTGCCACTGTTGCACAAGAGGTGTCCCACTATCGAACAGCTAGTGGTAAGCGTCAGCAGGCTGTTTTAAAAATGATGTCTTTGGGCGACAACAGGTACTGGCCGACTACTTGCAGCGAGAAACTGAGTCATGGCTGGGCAGTATACATCTTGAGCCAGGCAAGGTAGTCAGTGATAACGGCCGTAATTTTGTGGCGGCCATAGCCCTGGCAAAACTCAGACACATACCTTGCCTGGCTCACACCTTGAACCTGGTGGTGCAGTGTTTCTTAAATAATTATGCTGAGTTAACAGCCCTGTTCCATAAAGTGCGAAGACTGTGCTCGCACATCCGTCGCTCGCTCGTAGACTCCAGTCGCATGCAGAGGCTGCAGCGATCGCTCCACCTCCCCAAGAACAGCCTAATCATAGATGTTGCAACAAGGTGGAATTCCACCATGCACATGGTTGAGAGGCTGTGCGAACAGTGGCAGGCTGTAATGCATTTATGGGAGGATACAAGGGCAGGCAGTTTGAGGGCAGACACGGAGTTGTCGGGTGTGCAGTGGTCAAAGCTGAAAGACCTCTGTAAAGTCCTTCAGTGTTTTGAGGAATGCACACAGCTGGTAAGCGCAGACGACGCCATCATAAGCATCCCACTTATGCGTCTGCTCATGCAAACTTTGATGCGCACATTAAGGATCAGGCGTCTGCAGCGGAGGAAGAGGGAAGCCTTGATGACAGTCAGCCATTGTCTGCTCAGGGAACTGTCCTGGACTAGGTGGAGGAAAAAGAGGAAGAGGAGGAGGAGGGGGGGATGAATATTTTTGGGAGGAGGATGCTTCTCAGGGGCAAGAGAAAATGTTGGCGGCTTGCCAAGTTCAGTTCCAGGGTTTGTGCGTGACTGAACGGATGTGGATTTGGCAGAAAGTGCTCCTCCACCCACCACTGGCAGCGCATCACTGACACCTGGAACATTGGCCCACATGTGTGATTATGCCTTGCGGATCCTAAAAAAGGACCCCCGCATTGCCAAAATGATGAAGGATGACAACTACTGGTTTGCCAGCATCCTCGATGCACGCTATAAAGTCAAATTACAGAACATAATGCCACAGGAGACCCTAGAGCTAATATTGGCCAACAAACAAGCAACTCTGGTAAACCGTTTGTTAGAGGCATTCCCAGCAAACAGCGGCGGTGCAGGTTCTGCCACGAGCCGTACTCGGCCAAATGGAAGAGGTGTTCGTGGTGCACACAGCCGAAGTGGCGTTGGAGACAGGGTTTTCATGACCATGTTGTGGACTGATTTCTCCAGGACAGCTCACACGCCTGGTAATCAGGAATCTATAGCAACAGACAGGAGACAGCAGTTGTCAACTATGGTTACAAATTACTTCTCCTCCCCTATCGATGTTCTCCCTCACCGGTCATTCCCCTTTGACTACTGGGCCTGGAAACTGGACACCTGGCCTGAATTGGCACAATATGCCTTACAGGAGCTCGCTTGCCCTGCTGGTAGTGTGCTATCTGAAAGTCTTCAGTGCTGCAGGATCAATCCTGACAGAAGAAGGACCCGTCTGTCGATGCAAAATGTTGATGATCTAACCTTCATTAAAATGAACCATGCATGGGTTTCAAAGGATTTTGTCCCACCTTCCCCTGATGACACATAGGTTGCCAGAAAAATGGCTCGCTTTGGCCTCCTCTTCCTCGGACTTCTCAAATTCCTCCATTTGCAGCAGCTTTACGTCCATTATACACCTCAACATATGCAATTTTTGTCACCTCCCGATCTGGGCTGTCCCCCCCTCCTCCACCCCTCAACTTTTTATATTCTGGTGTGATCAATACTGAGCCTGTGTCTGACTCTGGCAAAATATACTGAGATTTACAATTTCCCTAACCCTGTATACAGATGTCCGCTTGTAATACATTACCCTTTTTCTAGTTTTTATATTCTGGTGTGATCAATACAGAGCCTGTGAGAGCCAGTGTCTGACTCTGGCAAAATATAGAGATTTACAATTTCCACAACCCTGTATACAGCTGTCCGCTTGTAATACATTACCCTTTTTCTAGTTTTTAAATTCTGGTGCGATCAATACTGAGCCTGTGAGAGCCAGTGTCTGACTCTGGCAAAATATACTGAGATTTACAATTTCCCCAACCTTGTATACAGCTGTCCGCTTGTAATACATTACCCTTTTTCCAGTTGTTATATTCTGGTGTAATCCATACAGAGCCTGTGAGCGTCATTGTCTGACTCCTGAAATAGATACGGTGATTTCCAATATTTTACCTAGACTATATATACCTGGTATCTGGTGATACAGTACCCCTTTTTCTTATATACGGAGATTTTGAATATTTTCACTATACTATATATACCAGTTATCTGGTGATACAGTACCCTTTTTCAGCTTTTTATAGTGTGGTCTAATCCATACTGAGCCTGTGAACGTCTGTCTGTTACTCCGGAAATATATCCGGAGATTTAAAAATTACCCCAACACTGTATACAGCTCTATGCTTGTAATACATTACCCTTTTTCTACTTTTTATATTCTGGTGTAATCCATACTGAGCCTGAGAGCGTCATTGTCTGCCTCCTGAAATATATACGCAGAATTAGAATATTTTCACTATACTACCTTGTATCTGGTGATATAGTACCCCTTTTTTTGTCTTCCTCTTCCTCAGCTGCTTTACGTCCATTACACACCTCAACATATGCCATTTTTGCTACCTCACTATCTGGGCTGTACCCCCCCTCCTCCTCCACCACCCAAATTTTTATATTCTTGTGTAATCCATACTGAACCTGTGAGCGTCATTGTCTGCCTCCTGAAATATATACGGAGATTTAGAATATGTTCACTATACTATATATACCTTGTATCTGGTGAAACACTACCCTTTTTCAGCTTTTTATATTATTGTGTAATACATACTGAGCCTGAGAGCGTCATTGTGTAACTCCTGAAATATATACGGAGATTTTGAACATTTTGACTATACTATATATACCTGGTATCTGCTGATACAGTACCCCTTTTTCTTCTTATTATATTCTTGTGTAATCCAGACTGAGCCTGTGAGCGTCAGAGTCTGCCTCCTGAAATATATATGGAGATTTAGAATGTTTTTATATACTATATATACCTGGTATCTGGTGAAACACTACCCTTTTTCAGCTTTTATATTATTGTGTAATACATACTGAGCCTGAGAGCGTCATTGTCTGACTCCTGAAATATATACGGAGATTTTGAACATTTTGACTATACTATATATACCTGTATCTGCTGATACAGTACCCCTTTTTCTTCTTATTATATTCTTGTGTAATCCAGACTGAGCCTGTGAGCGTCAGAGTCTGCCTCATGAAATATATACGGAGATTTAGAATATTTTCACTATACTATATATACCTGGTATCTTCTGATACAGTACCTTTTTTTTCTTATTATAATATTCTTGTGTAATCCATACTGAGCCTGTGAGCGTCTGTCTGGAACTCCGTAAACATATACTGAGATTTACAATGACCCCTACACTGTATCCAGCTGTACGCTTCTGATACAGTACCCTTTTTGCCATAAAGTCCTCCTCCACCCACCACTCTAAGTGCATCATTGACACCTTGAACATTGGCCCACATGTGTGATTATTTCTTGAGGATTTTTTATATTCTGGTGTAATCCATACTGAGCCTTTGAGCATCAGTCTGCCTCCTAAAATATATACGAAGATTTATAATATTTTCACTAAACTATATATACCTTGTATCTGGTGAAACAGTACCCTTTTGCAGCTTTTTATATTATTGTGTAATACATACTGAGCCTGAGAGCGTCAGAGTCTGCCTCCTGAAATATATACGGAGATTTAGAATATTTTTACTATACTATATATACCTGGTATCTGCTGATACAGTACCCCTTTTTCGTCTTATATTCTTATGTAATCCAGACTGAGCCTGAAAGCGTCAGTGGCTGCCTCCTGAAATATATACGGAGATTTAGAATATTTTAACTATACTACATATACCTTGTATCTGGTGATACAGTACCCTCTTTCAGTTTTTTTTATTGTGGTGTAATCCATACTAAGCCTGTCAACGTCTGTCTGTTACTCCGGAAATATATACGGAGATTTAAAACTTACCCCAACACTATACAGCTGTACGCTTGTAATACATTACCCTTTTTCTACTTTTTATATTCTGGTGTAATCCATACTGAGCCTGTGAGAGTCTGTGTGTTACTCCGGAAATCTATACGAAGATTTAAAATTACCCCAACACTGTATACAGCTGCACGCTTCTGATACAGTACCATATATCTGCTGGTATTTTTGGTACATTTTCAAAAACATGAGGAAGTATGGTGGAAGAAGCAGCGGACGTGGGCGGGGCCAGCTGGTACTGATGGTGGTGCATCTGCTGGAAGTGCCAAAAGCAGAATAGCACCTAAGGCAGGAGGTGTTGAGCCTGCGTCATCATCTGGCTCAAGAAGGCCTGGAAGGCTCCCTTTTCTGGGAGTAGGTAAACCGCTTTTAAAGCCGGAGCATCAGGAACAGGTTTTGCCTTACATTGCCGAAACAGCCTCCAGCTCTATCGACTCCTCTTCTGAAGTTTAAAAAAATGCAAGCACTCAGTCGTCAGTGCAGGCTCCTGGTCAGGAATAACACCTTTCCTTGTGTCTTTCACCCCCACTAAAAGTGAAGGATGCGGCAGCCCACACTTCAGATTACTCCATGGAGCTCTTTTCACATACCATGCCTGGGTTATCAAGTCAAATCCTGAATTCCCCAGTCCAACATTTATCAGAGATGGAGTGCACTGATGCATAGCCACTGCTAGATGATTCTTCTGGTACATTCACCCAGAGCACTACATTTTCCTTGCAGTCTACTGAGCCAGAATGTGACCCTGATGCCCCTCCAGAAGGTGCCCCTTCCTGCATACTATACCACCTTACACGGTGACACAGAGGACGGTGCAGATGAAATTGAACAGGAGGTGAAGGATGACCCAGTTGTTGACCCGGATTGGCATCCATTGGGGAAGAGGGTGCCGCTGGCAATAGCTCAGAAGAGCAGAAGGATCCGCAGCAAAAAAGTTGCAGGACAGCTTGTCCAGACGGTCAAATTAGCTCAGTGTGCAAGCCCCGAAAATTTATACCATAGTAGGAACAGTCCAGTGTGGCACTTTTTTTACCTAAATCCTCTTGATGAGGCAAAGGTTATCTGTAAGCAGTGCGGAGGGAAGGACCTTTAGCTGAGGGAAAAATCTCAGAAATTTGAATACCAGTTGCATGCTTAGACATTTAATGAACATGCACTTGCAAGCGTGGGCAGACTACAAAACCTACAAATCCCCCCCAGGGCCGGCGTCAGCACCTGGCGCACCCGGGCAACTGCCGGTTCCCTGAGCAGGTGGGGGGGGGGGGCCGACTCGTGGGCGACGGCACTGGTACAGGGCCCCTCATAGTACAAAAAATTGTCTCTGATGGTGGGAGGGCCCACTCGCCGTCAGACACACCTGCGTACTATGAGGGGCCCTGTGCCAGTGACATCGCCCACGAGTTGCCCTCCCTTGCTTGCTCAGGGCACCAGCACTTGCAATATTTACCTCTCCCTGCTCCACCGCTGTGACGTCTTCCGCATTTCCTGACAGTGACATTCAGCTTAGAGAGCGCAATGACGTCATGTCTGACAGCCCTCTGCCTAAACAGTCCAAGTGCAGAGAGCTGTACCATGGCGACGCTGAGGAGTCCAGAGTAGAGCAGTGCACAGTGAGGAGAGGTATTACATTTTTTTTTAATGTTTGGAGCAATATATGGGGAGCATTATACACTGGAGAATTATATATGGGGCCCAGCATGTACTTGAGCATTAAAAATATGGCAGATCAGACACTGGAGCAGCATGCATGGGGCCCATCATATACTGGAGCATTGAAAATGGTGCAGATCAGACACTGGAGCAGCATCCATGGGGCCCATCAGGGAGGACATATCATTGGTGCAACCTGTGCAGCCGCACAGGGGCCCAAGAGGTGAGGGGGCCCATTTATACCTCCAAAGCAGGTGCAATTTTGCATTTTTAGGAGATCTTGGGCTGCAAAGGGCCCATGTATTGTTCTTGCACAGGGGCCCTTTTCTGACTTTTTCCACCAGTGGGGCCCATCATATACTGGAGCATTTTAAAAGGGGGAAAACAGACCCTGGAGCAGCATTTACGGGGACCATTATACACTGGATCATTATAAATGGGGCCCATTATAAATGGAGCATTATTTGGACCCATAAGACACTGGAGCATCATCCATGGGGCCCATCATATACTGGAGCATTGTAAATGGAGCAGATCAGACCCTGGAGCAGCATTTACGGGGCCCATTATACACTGGATCATTAATAATGGGGCCCATTATATATGGACCATGATTTTGGCCCATAAGACACCGGAGCATCATCCATGGGGCCCAAATAATACAAGAGCATTCTAAAAGGGGGAAAACAGACACTGGAGCAGCATTTACGGGGACCATTCTACAATCGAGCATTATAAATGGGGCCCATTATATATGGAGCATTATTTTGGGCCATTCGACACTGGAGCATCATCCATGGGGCCCATCATATGCTGGAGAATCATATGGGGTTAAATATTCATGGGGCATCATATAGGGTATGGAGCATCATATGGGGCACATATGGAGCCCATTCTGTATGGAGCAATATATGGGGCTCATTATTCTGTATGGCGCAATATGTGGTGGCCATAATACTGTATGAAGGAATATACTGTGCATTTTTTGAGCTATTGTAGATTTTAACATAGATATCAGTCATGTCATGTAAGAAGTGAAGTATTTTTCATTGTACTATACCTATATTTCTGTGCCGTATCGGAGCATGATGAATTGTGGTATGTGTTACAGGGGCCCACTGACACTCTTTGGCCCGGGGCACACGAAAACCGGGAGCCAGCCCTTCCCGCCCCCACAAGTTTAGCCAAATAACCCCCAGTTTTCAATGCGTAACTATTAGTATAAAGTTTATTAAGGTTGCCAAGCTTAAGTAATAAGAATTTATGTTGTTGGCATTGAAATGGGCACTGTAGGTGTGTATACTGTCCTCCACTCCATGGCGACTTTGCTTCCCCATTGACTTGCATTGGGTTTCGTGTTTCAGTCGGACCTCCGACTTTTCCCGATAGTCGGCCGATTTAGTTCGACCCGACTTTTGAGAAAGTCGGGTTTCATGAAACCCGACTCGAGCCGAAAAAAGGGAAAGTTGCTCATCTCTACTCACCTGTTTTTTTATGTTCACTGTTGCTGACTTTATTGAGTTTCCAGATGTTTTTAGCCGATTCATCAATTGCAACTTTTTAAAAAGTCATAGTTTTTTAGCACACTTGTACACCAGTCCCTCCCTAATTTTATGTACAGTGGGGAAAATAAATATTTGATACACTGCCGATTTTGCAAGTTTTCCCACCTACAAAGAATGGAGAGGTCTGTAATTTTTATCGTAGGTACACTTCAACTGTGAGAGACAGAATCTAAAAATAAAATAACAGAAAATAACATTGTATGATTTTTAAATACGGTATATACTCGAGTATAAGCCGACCCGAGAATAAGCCGAGGCACCTAATTTTGCCACGGAAAACTGGGTAAGCTTATTGACTCGAGTATAAGCCGCGTATGCATTGTCCCCTCATCCCCTTAATGCTCTGTGTGGCTCCCCCTTACTGTTCCATCTTGTATGCAAGGCTGGGCTCCCCCGTTCCATCCTTGTATGCATGGCTGGGCTACCCCGTCCCATCCTTGCATGCATGGCTGGGATCCCCCGTCCCATCCTTGTATGCATGGCTCGGCTTGGCTCCCCCGTCCTCCTCGCGCCATCGCTCCACGTCCCCGCATCTCCACTGTCACAGCGCAGCTGCTCTTCCTTTGCTGAGCGGTCACGTGGTACCGCTCATTAAGGTAATGAATATGCGCTCCACGCCTATGGAAGTGGAGACGCGTGCATATTCAAATTTCTATATTTCTGTTTTTTATCAGTCAAGATGGGGTGCAGAGTGTACATTAATGAGAAAAAAAAATAATAAACTTTTGTGCATTTACCAAATGGCTGCAATGAAACAGAGTGAAAACTTTAAAGGGGTCTGAATACTTTTCGAACCCACTGTACGGTATACATGAAAAGTATTTGATCACCTACCAACCAGCAAGAATTCTGGCTCTCACAGACCTGTCAGCTTCTCTTTAAGAAGCCCTCCTACTCTGTACTCATTACCTGTAATAATTTCACCTGTTTGAACTCGTTACCTGTATAAAAGACACCTGTCCACACACTCAATCACACTCCAACCTCTCCACCAAGGCCAAGACCAAAGAGCTGTCTAAGGATCTTCTCTGTCTGGGGCTTCATGCAAGATCTCGCTGGGTAAGGATGATTCTGAGAGAAGCCAGGAATCAGCCCAGAACAACTTGGGAGGACCTGACCCGGGACTTGAAGAGAGCTGGGACCACAGTCTCAAACATTACAGTTAGTAACACACTAAGCCATCATGGATTAAAATCTTGCAGGGCATGCAAGGTCCCCCTGCTCACGTCACCACATGTCCAGGCCCGTTTGAAGTTCCCCAATGACCATCTGGATGATCTAGAGGAGGCATGGGAGGTCATGTGAGACCAAAATAGAACTTTTTGGTACCAACTCTACTTGCCGTGTTTGGAGGGAGGATGAGTACAACCCCAAGAACACCATCCCAACTGTGTAGCATGGTGGGGGAAACATCATACTTTGGGGGTGCTTTTCTGCAAAGGCGACAGGATAACTGCACCGTATTGAAGGGAGGATGGATGGGGTCATGTAAAGCGAGATTTTGGCCAACAAACTCCTTCCCTCAGTATGAGCATTGAAGATGGGTCATGGCTGGGTCTTCCAGAATGACAATGACATGAAACACACAGCTAGGGCAAAACTAAGGAGTGGCTCCGTAAGAAGCATTTCAAGGTCCTGGAGTGGCCTAGAAAGTCTCCAGACCTGAATACAATAGAAAATCTTTGGAGGAATCTGAAACTCAGTGTTACCCAGCGACAGTCCCGGAACATAAAAGATCTGGAGAAGATCTGTATGAGGAGTGGGCCAAAATCCCTGCTGCAGTGTGTGCAACCTTGGCCAAGAACTACAGGAAACGTCTGACCTCTGTAATTGCAAACAAAGGTTTCTGTACCAAATCATAAGTTCTGTTTTTCTATTGTATCAAATACTTATTTCATGCAATAAAATACAACTTAATGTAAAAATCATAAATCAAATTTTCTGATTTTATTTTTACATTCTGTCTCTCACAGTTGAAGTGTACCTACGATATAAATTACAGACCTCTCCATTCTTTGTAGGTGGGAAAACTTGCAGAGTATTAAATTATTTTCCCCACTGTATGCCTGAAATTTGTATACAAATTCAGCAACGTTTTAGCGGAACAAGCAAGACTAAAGAGCCTTTTTGATTTTGAATAAAATTCAAGAATGGAGTAGGCCAAAATAAAAAAAACGGCAAGAAATGTCAACAAATACAAGACAAAAAAAGAAAAGTGACTTTAAAAAAAAATGCAAATGATGAATCAGGCCCAAGTCCACCGTTTCCTGGCTGCATATTCAAAGAATGCATTGAAGAATCCTTTGGAACAGTTAAGAAAAAAGGTTTAAAAAAAAAATGGGGTTCCAGAGTCTCCCGCGCTCACCAAGGTTCCTGCTAATTGTTGAAAGTCCTCTACACTGTGGAAGAAAGGGGGTTTGGGACCCTCAGTTCGAGGGATTGATGCTGGCTCCCACCGAAAATACATTTATCCTCCACCCTGTGGATAGGTGATATATATGTATAGTGGTGTCACCCCTTTACATTTACTAAAAGTTGATGCATGAAATAAAAAAAGTCAAATTTATTTAGTTATAAATAGTAATTGATATAAAAATAAATACACAAGGACATGTCAGGGGTATGTTACAAAGCCGTAAAAATTACAACATTACACTTAAACATATTTTAAATTATTCACATTTACAAACAGTGAAATGAAGTGAAAAATAAAAAGTTAAATATAATCTAATCAAAAAGTAAAATTCATAATGTTTTATATGCAAATTGTTTAAGCCATCAATCAAGATATATCAATGTTTTTCATATATAAAATTTAATATACATATGGAAATCAGACAACCCTCCATGCCCGCTTTTCTTTGGGGCATCGTGTATATATGCCGGTACACTTTTTTGTGAACTTATGCACAAAAGGCTCAAGTTTAAAGGGAATCTGTCACCAGGTTTTTGCTATCCCATCTGAGAGCAGCATAATACTGGGGCAGTGACCCTGATTCCAGGCATGTGTCACTTACTGGGATGCATGCTTTCATTTTGATAAAATCATAGTTTTCTCTGCTGCAGATCTAGCAGTTCTCTAAATGCTGAGCTCTGTATAACCCCGCCCACACCAATGATTGGCAGCTTTCTGTGTACACTGTGCATAGGCAGAAAGCTGCCAGTCAGTGGTGGGGACAGGGCTCTACAGAGCAGGAGGACTACATGGAACAAGACAACTTGTTCGCTACTGATAGTCTCCTGCTTATAAAACACTGATTTATTGAAACAACAAGCAGCCCCGTAAATGACATCACTAGAATCAGGGTCTCTGACTCAACATCATGCTGCTCTCAGATTAGGCTGCATAAACCTGCTGACAAGATTGAATGAATACTGGTTACATGCAGAGATAAACCACCTATTACCAATAATGCACTACAACACATTCCTTTTTTATATGGTTTAACAAAAAATAAGATAAAAAAAAATACAGAAATGTGTGAATTCATAGTGCAAAATACCTGAGATTTATTCTTAAACAGCTCAAAGAGCACTTGGTCACCACTGATGTGTAAAGATAGGAGTCACCGCTGCTAGATCGGGGCGTTCACACCATAAAATGTTAGTGTGATACAGCGGGAGCGCCTCCTTATGTATTAGGTTTAATTATTCAATAACTACTGGATACAGGCTCCGTAATGTCCTTCTTGTGGATGATACTTAATATGGCATCTTACACTTCCATGGATTAAACTTACCATCATAATTATACTCAAAATATGTATAGGAATACAAGAGGGAGCATTACTAACCATTTTTATATGAGGTTTACCCTGTGCAAATGCAGCAAGAAATTACAAGGCAAAATGAACGTGCGCCAAGATGGATGTCAGACACAGAAACATTCACAGCGTTTATCTTGTATCGTTGCTCCAGAACCATCAGTCTTTGAAGCTTACGCTCCTAAGTGGCGAAAGAAAAAACAACAACAAAAAATCTTATGAATGACAGATTCATTATTATTAAGAGGAGTCTTAGCAATCTTAATTTTAGGACCTTTCATCAAATTTTTCAAGCTGAACTGGGCACGTGATGTAATAATGGGCGCAAGGTGGAGGAAAAAAAACTTTTATTTATTTTTTAGTTCCACCTCTCTGTTGATGACATATTAACAATCAACATATTGGCACCTAATGAGTGAACTTTTCTTAAGTCCAAGCGACCGTTATTAGATAGTAACTTATAAAAGGATAAGACTTAGATGCAGCCAGTGAACACACCCACTTGGGACTTAAACATTAACTCATTAGGAGCCAAATACTTTGTGTGCTAATATCTCCACAACAAAGTGGAAAAATTAAAAAATAAATAAATCAGGCACAATGAAACAAAGTAAATGCAGCAACCTCACCAATGTCAGTATGACAGGCAGCAGATCAAGCAGTTTAAACGTGTTCACCAAACAAACACACCTCTGTCCAGCTCCAGCCCAAACTCCACCCTGCTGAGCTAACCCAGCTGCTGTTATTAGGTCTGTAAGCCCGGGCTGGATTATGGGAATAACCTTTATCACCCAAACTCTCTTGGCTGCGCCTAAATCCCAGACCCAAAATCCAGTCACATTTAAACACAGTAACTTAGTGTTACTGACACAGACTTTGTGAAGGACTAAATTAAGAAAGATCAAAACTGAATGCTCCATTTTGTGCTTGTAACTCCATCTTGTCTTTATGAGATAAATTCTGTTACTAGGCAATAGTTTCTGGCTGGTAAAGAGCCAAATAGTTTTTTCTGATTTTAAGTAGAGTAAAGGTTATGGGCTGTGATAAAACCAGACTGCTCCAGTTTGGACAAGATATGAGACCTTGGGATTTATCACTGTAGAATGCTTTGAGAAATGAGTATGTTATTGTTCTCTCCTATGTTACGTAGACATGACCATATATGTAGTTTCCTATTTTCTTGTATTCTTATAGGTTAATTTTCCTGTAATTCTTATAGGTCAATTTTCTTGTATTTTCATTGGTTAAATGTTGTAGGTGTGGTTTTATACTATTGGTTGAAGTACAAGCTCACTAAATACTATAAAAGATGATGATGTAATACATGGGATAGGAATCTTGCTTGATCCTCCCAGACGGAAACACGTGTCTGTTTGGTTATTTATGTTGCTAGCAACGTTCTGTTTATTAATTTGGAAATCACTAGGTCAACCGTGAAGGGTCACTTAGATCCTACCTTAACAACTTTACCTTACCGAGGCCAACCACCTGGGTAACACATATCTGCCACCCAGGAACTTACTACTCTGCAGCCACTATTACATTGTGTGTTCAGCTAAACATGAAAAATGTGGTGAAAAGTCCAATAACTAAACCTTTTTAACATTTTTTAATTGCAAGCAGATGGGAGGGGGGTCGGGTATGAAGAATGCATATGGAGCCCATTGAATCTGTGCCCCGCTCTGTGTGCGCACTCAGACAAGAGATGTTTGCTTTTGTCGTCTGAGCTGTGCAGCCCCTGAGAGGCGTTTTTGAGTGATTTGTGGGGGTCTCAAGGTCCAGACCACCATTTATCAAGCAAAGCCAGTAAAAAATCATCAGCGGGTGTAAGATCTAAATCATAATAATTTAATTTCTACAGCACCAACATATTCTACAGCACTTTACATTTCAGAGGGGACTTGTACAGACAGTGAAGACATTACAGAATAAACACAATTCAGATACCAAGAGGAGTGAGGGTCCTGCTCACAAGCTATAGGTAACAACCCGCTGTTACTGCTGCAATTGGTACTAACCTCTCACATGCCACTGTCAACAGCGACAGGAGCATGTAGATGCTTATTTGAGGGACTGGGGCTCCCTTTTAATTCCATTGCATTACAATCGCATGGTGCCAATGGTTGCTACTGTGACCACTGGACAAGTCCATTGCCTTGGGGTCACACAGCTACAGTAGCCTATTAGGATCTTCACTAAGCAGGGTCTGACTCGCCTCTGATCAGTGTAAGGCCTACAGGTCTAATGTAACGTAACGTTCTGTTTATTAATTTGGAAATCACTAGGTCAACCGTGAAGGGTCACTTAGATCCTACCTTAACAGATGGCGCCAAACGTGGGGCCCCCATATAGGGACGCCTCTGCCCCCGGAGGACAACAAGACAAAGGACCCTCAGACCGGACATAAGCACTGGAAAATTGGGACTGATCACCCCCCACAACCACGGTAAGTTGGCAGTTATACTGTTCAGACTGACCGTTTGTTGTGGTTTTCCTGTGTTTGTTGCTGGAAAGAGGATCTGAGGTTTTTCCCCGATGGTGGGGTGATTCTCGGGTGGAATCATATAGAGGTGTAGTTCCGTTGGGGGCCCAGTGTTCGAACCGTACCTCATAAAGGACGGACACCCCGGATTGACCAGTGATTGTAACTCTCTTTTTAGTCAAAATATCCTGAAATCCCGATCACTGTTAGAATCGGGCACGATGAAGTGATCGAAGATGGGTTAGGATGCATAACTCCGTTATATAAAATATATAACCAGAGGTGTCCGGAGGGATAGTCTAAGACGCCCTCCTCCTTTCACTGAGTATCGTGTTGTGGGGCCATCCCTGTGGGGGATAGATAGGCCCGGTGCGACAGACTATACGGCCGCTCTAGGACTGGGCACAATTTAAGTAAGGATATTTAATTAAAGAAGAGTTCGGATTTGTGTGATGGATTGGATACTGTCTGTCTTATGGTTCAGAGACAAAAGAGAAAAAAAAAAAAAATCTGTGAGAAATGTAGAGAAATTCCTGAGGGCGGAAGGATGAAGCCTACGCTATGAGACAAAGGTGTTAGAAAGAATAAAGGCACGTTGATATGGAGGTAGAAAACAGAAAGTGAATTCTGATTGATTGTGTTATGGTTATAATGAAAAAAGGAAAGCTGTCTATTACTATAACAGAGATTGGATGTTTTGTGGAAGGAACTGAGAAAGTGACTGAAAGTACCAGAAAGACAAATAATTAAAAATGATGATTTGGAATAAGGGGTCTCTCTGCTAGATAATAAGGTCCCTTCCCAGGAAATTAAGTCTCTCCTTCCGATTGTAAGCTCTGTGCCCCTCAACCCCAGGGCACCAATATATCCTGAGTTGCCAAAAGCCAGTGCGCCCCCATCCTATGATTCTGTCGGGTGGATTTGTAATGTATGCGGAGTTACTAATTTTCAGTGGAGAGAGACCTGTTGCCGTGTCGTAGTCTCAACTTTTCCCTTGGTAAACTCTGACGGCACTTATTAACTATTGCCAGCACCAGTCCCTGCTCTAGTATTGCTAGCAGTTATGAGCATCCACCCCCTCCTACTTTATTCACCCGTCAGAGACAGGATACACAGAGGAAAGAGAAGATTTTCAGGAAATATATTCCAATGTTATTCCTGGACCCCAATATCATGATGTGCTCTTTAGGATAGGGACAGGGGATCTTACGAAGCAGCATGTTGGGGCCATAGTAAATGCTGCAAATAATCAACTCCGCTATGCTGGAGGACTGGCCGCAACAATTTCACAGAAAGGCGGACCCATGATACAGGACGAATCTAATTCGTATATACAAACGTATGGCCAGGTAGAAATAGGACAGGTCCGAGCAACCAGAGCAGGACAGCTGCCGTGTCAATATGTAATATATGCAATGAAATCACAATATACTCCTACTAATATGCCTAGGTCCCGACAATTACTTACTGAAGCTGTCCAGAATGTAATCCTGTATGTTTTCCCTGTCCACTCCGGACAATGTATTAAAAGTAAGAAAAAAAAAAAAAAGTTAGAAGAATTCAGCTTGTTCTGTATCAGCAAAAAAATACGGATTTTTGTGTTACTCACCGTAAAATCCTTTTCTCCGAGACGCTCATTGGGGGACACAAGACTGTGGGTGTATGCTACTGCCGCTAGGAGGCGGACACTAAGTAAACATAAAAAAAAGGTTAGCTCCTCCTCCGCCGTATACACCTCAGCACTGGCCGCAGGCAAACCCAGTTTAGTGCAAAAAGCAGTAGGAGGCTAAAGAATAAATCAGTGTTAACACAGGTACAATATATCCAGAAGTAAATCTACTGACATAGACCCAAAACATAGAATCAACTCCAAAACGAAGCCATCCGGCTATTAGGGAGGGTGCTGTGTCCCCCAATGAGCGTCTCGGAGAAAAGGATTTTAATGTGAGTAACACAAAAATCCGTATTTCTCCTTCGTCTCATTGGGGGACACAAGACTGTGGGATGTCCCAAAGCAGTCCCTTGGGTGGGAAACCGACTCCACAGTGTAATCTATAACAGGTATTGCTTATAGGTGCGCTACCGCGCCCTGAAGAATCCTTCTACCCAGGCTGGCATCCGCTGAAGCCTGAGTATGGACATTATAATGTTTGGAAAAGGTATGTAGACTGGACCAGGTTGCCGCCTTACAAACCTGTTCCGCCGAAGCCTGATGCCGAAGAGCCCAGGAGGCACCCACTGCTCTGGTGGAGTGAGCCCTGATTCCTGCGGGAACCGCCGCGCCTCTGATGCGGTAAGCCTCCCGAATGGTTAACCGTATCCATCTAGCCAAAGTTGACCTAGAGGCAGCGAGTCCCTTCCTACGACCCTCGGGAAGGATAAACAGCGTGTCCGTCTGCCGAAAGGACGCCGTCCGAGATATATATCTCCTGAGTGCTCTCACCAGATCTAGCGTATGGAGAGCCTTCTCCACCCGGTGCGTTGGAGCTGGGCAAAATGAGGGCAAAACGATGTCCTCATTGATATGAAATGAGGACACAACTTTAGGCAAAAAAGGTGGTGCTGGCCTGAGCACTACCTTATCATGATGAAAAAGTAAGTACGAAGCTCGACACGATAGTGCTGCCAGCTCCGAAACCCGCCTTATGGATGTTATGGCTACCAAAAAGACGGATTTTGGTAAGAACTTACCTGTAAAATCCTTTTCAGCGAAGGAAGGAAGAGACACAGTATTCATTACTGATGGGTAGGCGGAGCCCAGATAGGATTGACACCTCAGATTAAAAAGAGTGTTGACCGGCCCCTCCAGCTCGGGCTCCTCCTACTCAGCTTTCTTCAGTTGTACCCAAGCTTAAGGAAGAGCAAGATCACCAGCGGAGCAACATAACCCTTTCTGAAGGACTTCAGAGAAAAACACAATAGTACAGGTTATGCATACATTTTGCAAAAAATCACACAGTTCCAGGTACTACTCACTGGACCTGACCACTGCGATGAGCTGGTAATGCTGGAACAGAGCCTTAGCGCGCCGACCTCAGCCCAGATAATCGCTATCAGAGAAGGGTCACGCTGCATCTGTAAATACAACAACACACTTCTGCCATGGGAGGGAGCTGTGTCTCTCTTCCTTCCTTCGCTTAAAAGGATTTTACAGGTAAGTTCTTACCAAAATCCGTCTTTCAGCTGCAGAGGGAAGGAAGAGAGCCACAGTATTCATTACTGATGGGACGTCCCAAAGCAGTTTAAAAATAAGGGTGGGAAAAAACCAACAAAAGGCAGAGACCCAACAACCTAGATAAAAGCGCAACAGGCGCCAAATACAAGTTAACTAGAACTTTAAACTACCGCTGCCTGCAGGACCCTACGTCCTAAGGCCGCATCAGCGGAAGCACTAACGTCCACCTTATAAAACTTTGTAAATGTGTGGACAGGACACCAGGTCGCCGCTCGGCAGAGCTGAGCTGCCGAAGCCTTGATAAAAGGCCCACGATGAAGCTACAGCCCTCGTGGAGTGAGCTTGAACCTTAATCGGGCAAGGTTCGCCTTTAAGTCGGTAAGCTTCCAAAATGGCCGACCGAATCCAACGAGCTATAGAGCCCTTGGAAGCTCGTTGACCACGCCTGCGACCTGCAGGAATTACAAACAGAAAAAACTGACTTCCGAAAAACTTGAGTCATAGGCAAATAGAACTTCAAGGCCCGCACCAAATCCAATGTGTGCAAGGCCCGTTCATTTGCCTTCCTCGGGCCCGGGCAAAGCGAGGGCAACACAATATCCTGGTTAACATGAAAATGCGACCTTAGGTAGAAAGTCGCCCCGTGTGTAAAGCACTACTCGATCAGAGTAAAACTCCAGGAAAAGAGGCGAGCAGGAAAAAACCGCCAACTCAAAAACTCTTCTCAAAGAGGTTACCGCCACTAAGAAGACAACCTTCCAAGAAAGTAGAGAAAGGCTAGCAGAAATCATAGCCTCAAAAGGCACATGTTGAAGAGCCTCCAAGACATGGTTGAGCCGTCATTGAGAAACAGGCGCCTTCCGCGGCGGAAACTGACGGGTTACTCCGCGAAAAAAGGAAAGCACGTCTCTACGGGAGGCGATAGCCCTCCGAAACAGTAAGGACAGAGTAGAAACCTGACCTTTCAGGGTGCTCACTGCCAAACCTTTGTCCAGCCCATACTATAGATAAATTGGGAATGGAAAAAACCCTTGGGTTCCTTGAAGAACCCGAACACCACGAAAAGAAGACTTCCCAAGTCTTGTGATAAATCCTAGTAGTAGCCGAACTACTGGCAGCTCGCAGAGTGGCAATGACTTTGCTGAAAAACCTCTAAGGGTCAATATTTCGGTCTCAAGAACCACGCCGTCAAACGCAGAGACTTCAAGTCCGGATGACGAGCGGGTCCCTGGGTTAACAGGACCGGGCGAAGAAGAAGTGGGAATGGCGGCGCCGCCAAAAGCGACACTAGTGTCGAGAACCACGTCCTTAGACTAGCTCGAAATGGTCCCACGGATCCACCAGAGCGTCTACAGCCACAGCCTTCGAGTCCTTGTACCTGGACATGAAGGTCGGTAGTTTAGTATTGAACCTGGACGCCATCAAATCCACTTGATGAGTTCCCCAACGGGAGCACAGCAGTGCAAAAAATTTTCGGATGAAAACTCCATTCTCCGGGATCCATCTTCTCGCGACTGAGGAAGTCCGCCGTGGTATTCTGGACTCCTGGGATGTGAATCGCAGAGATGGCTGGAACCCTGGTCTCGGCCCATATCAGGATCCGAGACACCTCCATCAAGAGCCTGGAACTCCTCGTCCCGCCTTGGTGGTTGATATACGCGACCGCCGTCGCGTTGTCTGTCTGCACTCGGACTGACAGACCGCTCAAAGAGACCGTCCAGTGTTGGAGGCAAAGAAAAAATTGCCCTCAATTCCAGGATGTTGATCGGTAGAACCAACTCTTCCGATGACCATACTCCCTGGATCCAAAGATCGTTCCAGACACCCCCCCCAGCCCGTCAGGCTGGCATTGGTGGTTATGACCGACCACTTCGGAGAGAGGAAAGACTTTCCCAGGGATAACGCTCCTGGACGTAACCACCATCCTAGGGATTCTCGCACCCTGTGAGAGATGGTGACGCTGCAATCCAGAGAAAACTTGCGATCGATCCCAACGACTCAGAATGAGCTTTTGGAGAGCTCTGGAATGAAATTGGGCAAACGGAAGTGCCTCCATGGTCAAAACCAGAAGGCGCATACCTTCCGAAGGGACATTGCTGTCGCAGACTTCATAATCTGTACATGTCAGAAAAGACATGCCTGCTTATCTGGAGGTAGGGACACCACCGCCCGTACCGTGTCGAAATGCATCCCCAAAAACAGGATCGACTGCGACGATTCAGAGACGACTTCCCCTTGAGCTGAAGGGATAGATTGCGAGCCGTCACTGCCTCCTCCTTTGAGGACGCCACAATCGAAAGGTCGTCCAGGTAGGGGCGAATCGTAAATCCCCGTCTTCTTTGAAGACTTGCCATGAGATTTAGACGCCAGAATCGTTGTAGAAATTCTGGGTGTTAAGGCCAAGCCGAATGACCGAGCCACAACCTGGTAATGGTTGATCTATGGCAAAAACGAAGGAAGCGCTGGTGAGCTCTTCCGACGGCAACATGCAAATAAGCGTCGCGAATGTCGATTGACCAAAAAGTCGTTCTGCGACAGGACTGCCATAACGGAGCGAAGCGACTCCATGCGGAATTTTCGGGTGTGGACAAGCCGATTCAATCTTTCCAGAATAGGGCGAAATTTGTCCTCCTTTTTGGGGACTACTAAGAGGTTGAATAAAAAAAATCCTCTTCCCCGGTCCTCTGCGGAACCGGTATCACCACACCCTTCTGCAGAAGGGAATCGACCTCTCGCAGTAGAGAGGTAAATAGTTTGGCTCTGACGGAATGCAAGATTGGCAAAACAACTGTCCGGGGGTCGAGAAAGAAACTCTATGAAGTAGCCTGCCAACACAACCTGTGTCACCCAGGCGTCCGACACACGGGAAACCCAAGTCGGTTTGAATTGGGAGTAAACGACCCCCCACTCGAGAGCGCTCGAGTGAGATTCAGATGTCAGTCCGCCTTAGTGGATTTTTTGCCAGCTTCTGTCTTAACAGAAGTTCTGTTTCCAGGGTATGCGGAATTTCTGAGAATTCCCCCTTTTTTTTAAAAAAAAAAAAAAGAGAGAGACGACCCAAACCCCCAGAGGGTTGGCCGGAACATCCCTTGAACCGAAAGGACCGCCGATAACTATCGGCACTAGTCCTGCCAGACGCAGAAGTCACAGTTCTGTGCTGCGGTAAAGCTGTTTCTTTTGCCTTTACCTTGGCAATCAGCTCCGTGAGGTCAGATTCAAATAGCTGACCACTTTGTAAGCTAAAGATAGCAAACCCTGTTGGAAAACCGCGTTCCACCGTCCAAGTCACAGTGCTCTTCTGACTGTGACTGCCGAGGATTGCGCCCTGGATAGCAGAGACGCATTATCCTTCAACTTGAAAAGCCCATCTACCTCGATAGAGGGGATCCATCTTGCCACGCCGTCCTTAGACGGTCCAACCGGCTCAGGGGGACTTAACAAGTACACCTAGATCCTTAATACCGAATCTATGATCCACGGCCTCGCAGATGAATATTGTTGCCATCTCCGTTTTTCTGCCCAGCGTGTCCTGCAGACTCGCCTTCCCTTTACCAGGAAGATTTGCTAAGCTGGGATAAAGGGACATTCACTTCAGGAGAAGAGGTCCAATTAACAAACAACTCCATAGAAAAAACGGATACAGTTTGTAAAGTGTCGCGACCCATGCGACTCCTGAAACATCCGGGCCGACTTACCAGGACGTCTAGTTACCTCCTCCGGTAACTGTAACGCCCTCATGGTTCCAATAGAAATTTTAGTACGGCCCATGAGAGAGGCAGAGTGTCCCTGCCGATCCTCCTTATCCGAATCGGACTTCTTCGCTAAGCGAGAAGGAAGGCACCGATTTGTGTCGCTTCCTTGAGAGGATCTAGCTGACACTCCATAACCTAAAAGGTCAGACAGGCCATCAATAGACACTAGTGAAGGCCTCCATTTTGACACCACTGGAACCTCCGACCGCCGCGCATGAGTCGAGGTCTGAGTGTCAGATACGCGAGGCTGAACCGTAGCGGATCTGGGAGACAGTCTCTGACATGCCCTTGCACAGTATATGGCAGGTTAAACCTGTCAGTAACCAGGACAGTGTTTCTTAAAGAAAACACAAACGCTGAAGGGTTAAAGCTCTAAAAGAGAGAGCTACCCCAGCTGTCCCCCATAAAGAGTTAACCGCCTAAGAAGGGGTTAAAGTAGCCGACTCCCCACAACCTTGATAATGAAAAGGGTGTGCGAATCTCAAGCGCCTCTTATAAGGTCGCAGCTGCAGGGCAGCTATGCCACACTAAACAGAGCAAGTTCCACAAGATCGCTAAAAAATTGCGCTGTTTTGTATAGCGCAATGACCGCCAAAGTTGTCAAGGAGATCGTTAATCGCTTATGCGATGCTAATGAGATCGTCCAGATTGGCAGCTACTAGCGACATTAAAAATAATCACACAAACGATTGCATAGTATGCGTCGTTATTGGGATCGTTAGCGGGAACGCTAGTGGCAGTATTAATGTCGCAGACTCCCCACAACCTCTTTATTATTATTGAAAGAGTGTGCGAGCCCCCTTATGCGACAACAGCTGCAGGACCGCGCAGATCTGTCACTCAGTAGTGCCCCAGACGGCGCCTGCGCTGTGGGGGTGAAGGGGTTAAGCTTCTGCCCGGCGGGTAGAAGCGACTCACCCAGCTGGTCACGGTTCTTGCCGGGAGTGGAGGGGAGCGATCCGGAGAGATTTCAGCCTGCTTCTGATCAGCAATGGCCGCCGCGCTCTGTCTCCGATGTGCTCCATGTAGGGAGCCGGAAATGGAGACTGCCGAAAAGCGCGCGCGCTCAGAGCGCGCGAAATTCAAAAATAAAAAGAGCGCGTACTCCTCTCCTTTCCCCCGTCCTGCAGGCATCCTCCTGCGGACATAGAAAAACTAGTCACCGGCATGTATACTGTACAGCGGCTGCCGCAGTAGCCGCTAAATCACTCACACACACTTTAATAAAAATGTGAGCACTCACCAGCCGAAGCGCCACAGGGACCCCCAGGGGTTTCTGGCGCTATGCCCATGCTTCCCCCCCCGGGTGGGGAACGCAGTGACCCCTGTGCGCGGTTTGCGTCCCCGCCAGGGAAGCCATTCCTCATCCCCCAGGGCCGGCAGGTTCTGCAGGGACCACCATCAGGGTAATTGCAGATCGCCAAGGGAGAGGTGGGGGTCCACCAGCGCTGAGACCCCTGAGACCTCTAGACCACATTTGGTGATCCAAATCTCTTGTCCGAATTAAAATAATAAAGTTTTCTGAGGAGCTGCTTCCAGCAGCGACCATCCTCTGGGACCTCAAATTTAAGACTGAAGAAAGCTGAGTAGGAGGAGCCCGAGCTGGAGGGGCCGGTCAACACTCTCTTTAATCTGAGGTGTCAATCCTATCTGGGCTCCGCCTACCCATCAGTAATAAATACTGTGGCTCTCTTCCTTCCCTCTGCAGCTGAAACACCACTTTCCAGGAAAGGTATGTCAGGGAAACCTCCTGAAGAGGCTCAAATGGAGATTCCTGCAGGACTCCTAGGACCAGATTAAGGTCCCAAACGTCTAAGGGAGCCCTGTAGGGGGGCACTATATGGACAACCCCTTGAATAAAGGTCTTAACCTGCAAATTAGACGCGATTTTTCGTTGAAAAAGAACCGACAAGGCTGATATCTGTCGTCTAAGAGTACTCGGAGCTAGACCAGAATCTAGGCCCGCTTGGAGAAAAGACAGAATGTTTGGAATTGAGAACAGAAGCGGAGAACAACCCTGTTCCCTGCACCAGGGAACCCTGTTCCGAAGCCGGGGACTAAATTTCCGCCCGCGGCCTAGCACCGGCCGAAGCCGGGGGCTAAATTTTTGGCGGCGGCCGCCCAGAAGCCGGGGGCGGGCCGCCGGAAGATGACACTGTTTAGGGGGAGGAGCTCAGGCCGGAGGCCGGAGCCCGGTCTCCTGCTCCTGGCTGAAGCCAGGCTGAATCACCGACCGCCTCTCTGGGGTGCCCCAGCTGGATCCCTCGGCCCCACAACCGACACCGTGGCTTTGAAGGTGGGTTCGGGTTCCGTCTCTGGCCGTAGCATTGCTTGCAGTGGACTCTGCCTTTTTAGACAACAGTCCCAGCGTCTCGCCCAGTCTCAAATTAGAGGGGGCTTGCGGAACCAAAATTGGGGACGGTGCAGGAACCCTAACTCCATCACCCCTTCGGGGGATGAGGAGAGGGACCGTCCGCCTCCTTGCAGCACCGCAGTCTAGCATTGGTGGTGCAGTGGGGGCCGCACGGACTATATCCTGCCACTGTACAGCCTAGGGTTTCAATACTCTAGGGTGGTCAGGGCTGAGTCCGGCATCATGTCCCACGTTGCGGGAAAGGATACGTGGAGGCGACACTCCACGTGCTCGCCCGTTGATGGTTTGGGGAGATCGGACCCCTTCAAAAGGGTCCGTCGCCCCTATCTCATCTTCGTGGGAAAGTTTGAAAAAAAAAAAAAAAAAAAAATGGTCTGGAAGAAACCAGACGTGTGCCTCCATCAGACACTAAGCATGAACTGGGTTTGCCTGCGGCCAGTGCTGAGGTGTATACGGCGGAGGAGGAGCTAACCTTTTTTTTATGTTTACTTAGTGTCAGCCTCCTAGCGGCAGTAGCATACACCCACAGTCTTGTGTCCCCCAATGAGACGAAGGAGAAACACGGATTTTGGTAAGAACTTACCGGTAAAATCCTTTTCAGCGAAGGAAGGGAGGGAGACACAGGAATTCATTACTGATGGGTAGGCGGAGCCCCAGATCAGGATGTCACCTCAGATCAAAAGCGTGCTGACTGGCTGGCCCCTCCAGCTCGGGCTCCTCCTACTCAGCTCCAGTCGTACCAAAGCTTTAGGGAAGAACCAAGATCACCAGCGGAGCAACATAACCCCTTCTGAAGAAACTTCAGAGCAAAACACAAGGATACAGGTTATGCATGCAAAGTAAGCCAAAAACCACAGAGTTCCAGGTACTATTCACTGAACCTGACTACTGCGATGAGCTGGCGATGCTGGAACAGAGCCTTAGCGCGCTGACCTCAGCCCAGATATCGCAATCAGACAAGGGTCGCGCTGCATCTTTAAACATCAACACACTTCTGCCTTGGGAGGGTGCTGTGTCTCCCTCCCTTCCTTCGCTGAAAAGGATTTTACCGGTAAGTTCTTACCAAAATCCATGTTTCAGCTGCAGATGGAAGGGTGGGAGACACAGGAATTCATTACTGATGGGACGTCCCAAAGCAGTTCAAAAATAAGGGTGGGAAAAAACCAACAAAAGGCAGAAACCCAACAACCTTAACAACAAAGCGCAACCAGCGCTAAACACAAGTTCATCCAGAACTTTAAACTACAGCTGCCTGCAGGACCCTACGTCCGAGGGCTGCATCAGCGGAAGCACTGACGTCCACTTTATAAAACTTCGTAAACGTGTGGACAGAGCGCCAAGTTGCCGCCCGGCAGAGCTGCACTGCCGAAGCACCTTGATGAAAAGCCCACGATGAAGCCACAGCCCTCGTGGAATGGGCTTGAATCTTAATTGGGCAAGATTCACCCTGAAGACGGTAAGCTTCCAATATAGCTGACCGGATCCAACGAGCTATAGAATCCTTGGAAGCTCGATGACCACGCCGACGACCAACTGGAACCACAAATAGGGAGTCCGTCTTACGAAAACCTTGAGTAATAGATAGATAAAACTTCAAGGCCCGCACTAAATCCAATGTGTGCAAAGCTCGCTCTTTCACATTCTTCGGATCCGGGCAGAATGAAGGCAACACAATATCCTGGTTGACATGAAATTGTGACACCACTTTAGGTAAAAAATCACCCCGAGTGCGAAGCACTACACGATCCGGAAAAAAACTCCAGAAAAGGAGGCGAACAAGAAAGAGCTGCCAACTCAGAAACTCTCCTCAAAGAAGTGACTGCAACAAGGAAAGCCACCTTCCAAGAAAGTAAAGAAAGGCTAGCAGAAACCATAGGCTCAAAAGGTTTATGCTGAAGAGCCTCCAAAACAAGGTTGAGCCGCCAAGGAGACACGGGTGCCTTCCGCGACGGAAACTTACGAGATATACCTCGGAAAAAGGAGAGCACGTCTCTATTCGAAGCAATGGTTCTCCGGAACAATAAGGACAGAGCAGAAATCTGACCTTTCAGGGTGCTGACTGCCAAACCCTTGTCTAGCCCATGCTGCAGAAAAGCCAACAGATTGGGAATGGAAAACTTTCTCGGGTTCCGAGAGGACCCCAAACACCACGAAAAGAAGGTTTCCCAAGTTTTGTGGTAAATCCTAGTAGTAGCCGGACTTCTTGCAGCACGAAGGGTAGCAATGACCTCGGCTGAGAAACCTCTACGGGTCAAGATTTCGGTCTCAAGAGCCACGCCGTCAAACGCAGGGACATCAAGTCCGGATGACAAACGGGCCCCTGAGTCAACAAGTCCGGTTGAAGAGGGAGTGGAAAAGGAGGTGCCGCCAACAGCGACATTATTGTCGAGAACCACACCCTTCTTCGCCAGTCTGGAGCTATCAAAATAGCTGGAATTCTCTCTAGTCTGATCCAACGCAGTACTAGAGGAAGTAAGGATATCGGCGGGAATACATAGATCAGCTCGAACTGATCCCACTGAGCCACTAGAGCATCCACCGCCACAGCCTTCGGGTCCTTGTACCTGGACATGAACGTCGGTAACTTGGCATTGGACCTGGATGCCATCAAATCCACTTGGGGAGTTCCCCAACGAGAGCACAGTAGTGCAAAAACTTCCGGGTGGAGGCTCCATTCCCCGGGATCCATCCTTCTGCGACTGAGAAAGTCCGCTGTAATATTCTGAACCCCTGGAATGTGAATCGCCGAAATGGCTGGCACACTGGCCTCGGCCCAAATCAGAATTCGGGACACCTCTACCATGAGTCTGGAACTCCTTGTCCCGCCTTGGTGATTGATATACGCGACAGCCGTCGCATTGTCTGTCTGCACTCGGACTGGCAGACCGCTCAAAGGGACCGTCCAATGTTGGAGGCAAAGGAAAATCGCCCTCAATTCCAGGATGTTGATCGGAAGAACAGACTCTTCCGATGACCATACCCCCTGAATCCAGAGATTGTTCCAAACACCCCCCAGCCCGTCAGGCTGGCATCGGTGGTTATGACTGACCACTTCGGAGGGAGGAAAGACTTCCCCAGGGAGAATGCCCCTGGACGTAACCACCATTCTAGAGAATCCCGCACCTCGCGAGAAATGGTGACACTGCAATCCAGCGATTGCGACCGGTTCCATCGACTCAAGATGAACCTTTGGAGAGTCCTGGAATGGAACTGGGCAAAAGGAATTGCCTCCATGGACGCCACCATCAGTCCCAGAAGACGCATACACTCCCGCAGGGACATTGCTGTTGAGGATTTCATAATCTGCACATGTCGAAGAAGACATGATTGTTTGTCTGGTGGTAGAGAAACTACCGACCGAATCGTGTCGAGCTGCATCCCCAGAAAGAGGATTGCCCTCGATGGTTCCAGAAACGACTTCTCCCAATTGACCAGCCAACCAAAGTCCTTCAGAAGCTGAAGAGACAAGTCTCGAGCCGTCACTGCCTCTTCTTCCGAGGAGGCCACTATCAAAAGATCGTCCAGATAAGGCAGAATCGTAATCCCCTGTCTTCGAAGGATTGCCATGAGGGGCGCCAGAATTTTTGTAAAGACTCTGGGCGCTGAGGCTAAGCCGAACGGCAGAGCCACGAACTGATAGTGATCCTGACCTATGGCAAACCGAAGAAAACGCTGATGAGCCCTTCCGATGGGAACATGCAAATAGGCGTCGCGAATGTCGATTGACACCAGAAAATCGTTCTGTGACAGAGCTGCTACGACGGAGCGGAGTGACTCCATGCGAAATTTCCGGGCGTGGACATGCCGGTTTAATCGCTTGAGATCCAGAATCGGGCGAAATTTGTTCTCCTTTTTGGGAACTACGAAAAGGTTGGAATAAAATCCTTTTCCTCGGTCCTCTGACGGAACCGGTATTACTACACCCTTTTGTAGCAGAAATTCGACCTCTCGCTGTAGCGCGACAAAAAGCTCGGGTTCTGACGGAACGCGAGACTGACAAAAAACATTTGGGGGTCGAGAAGCAAACTCTATGAAATAGCCTGCCGACACTACCCGCGTTACCCAGAAATCTGGAACGCGAGCCGTCCAAGTCGCCTTGAAATGAAGTAGGCGACCCCCCACTCGAGAGTCCTCGAGTGGACCCCTGGCGTCAATCTGACTTGGCGGGCTTCTTGTCGGATTCCCGCTTGTCCTGGCGGAAATTCTGCTTCCAAGGAGTACGGGTTTTCTGAGAGGACTTTTTTCCTGAGAAAGAGGAACGACCCGATCCCCACGAGGAGTGACTAAGTCGTCCTTGGCCCCGAAAGGACCGCCGACCGCTATAGCCACCAGGCTTACCGAATACCGAAGCCATGGCTCTACGCTGTGGCAATGCTGCTTCCTTCGCCTTAGCCTTGGAAATCAGCTCTGTGAGGTCGGATCCAAAAAGGAGGCCACCCTTGTAAGGTAAAGCCAATAAACCCTGTTTGGAAACTGCGTCCCCGGCCCACTGTCTGAGCCATAAAGCTCTTCTGACTGTGACCGCTAAAGCCTGCGCTCTCGCCAGCAGGGATGCCGTATCCAGACCGGCATCAAAGTTTAAACGGGCTGCAGTTTCTAACAATTCGTAAGTTTCCCGTATATCAGGTAACGGAGATCCGTTCTGCAACTCCGTCTTTAAACGTGCCAACCAGCCTAGAGAAGCTCTAGCAGCACACATGGATCCTAGCACCGCTCGGAATCCATGCCCCGCAGCCTCATAGCTTGCTTTTGCCGCCATTTCCGTTTTTCTGTCCAACGGCTCCTGCAAACTCGCTTTCCCCTTAACAGGGAGTAGTGAGGATTTACTAAGCTGGGATAAGGAAACATCCACTTCAGGAGCAGAAATCCAATTATCCTTTAACTCCGCAGAGCAAGGATAAAGTGCATCAAAGAAATGCGTTCCGTGAAAACGCTTATCTGGGCACAGACGTTCCTCTTCTATTACACTATTAAGCTCCCTCAGAGCTGGTAATGTTGTACGCGAAGCACGGGACTCCTGGAACATACGTGCTGATTTACCAGGACGACTAGTTACCTCCTCTGGTAACTGTAACATCTCTCTCATGGCTTCAATCAATGCCTCCGTACGTTTCGCCAGAGAAGAACGCCCCTGCGGTTCGTCCTCATCTGAATCGGATATTTCTTCCGAATTTAAAGGGGAACTCTGTCCAAAATCGGATACATCTGACTCGCTCCGTGTAGAGGCCGGTAAAGGCCTGCGTCGCTTCCTCTGAGAGGAATTAGCAGACACATATTGACCTAAAAGGTCAGACAAGTTGTTAATCGAGCGAGCGATATCATCCAATTTTGCCCCACTGTCGACCGCAGTGCTAGACGCTGTTGAGGTCTGCGTATCTGATTGCCGCAGTGATACTGGGACATGGTCCGCGGCTTCTGAACTCTGTTCAGACATGCTTCACCTGTGTTTGCAGGTCAAAGAGGCAGTACCAGCAAAAAATATGCGTTTTTTTTTTTTTTTTGTAAACGCTGAAGGGTTAACGCTCCCACAGGAAGGGTTACCCCAGCGGCATTCAGTCAAAAACACTGGCAGAAATAACCCTCAGAAGGGTTAATGTTGCAAACTCTCCACAATATATATATACTGTGTGAGCCCAGCGAATTTTCAAGTCTCTAATAAGACTGCAGCTGCAGGATAGTGATCGCTGCGGGGTGAGAATTCAGCACTCACCCAGCTGGCCGTGGTGTCTATGCGGAGAGGAGCGGTCTGAGGAGCCCTGGAGCCTGTGTAATGGCCGCCACAGTGGGGGAGTCGGAGGAGAAGCGGCAGAGCGCGCGTCTTCCTGCTCAAAGACCGGGAAGCGATAGGCCACGCCCCCTGCCAGCTCAAATATTGAGCGCGAACTCCCTGGCTCCTGCTCCCTCCCTGTCCTGCAGGCATCTGCCTGCGGACAAAAAATCACCACTTCTACATGTACCGGCGCTGTCACCGCAGCGCTGAAGCATACTGACATACATGTAATAGCGCTGCCACTCAGACGCTAAAGCACTCACACATTAATAATAAAATTTTGTGTGGAGTACTCACCAGCTTAGCGCCACAGGGACCCCTCAGGATTTGTGGCGCTTGTGCCCATGCTTCCCCCCAGGGCGAGGAACGCAGTGACCGCACATGTGGTTTGCGTCCCCGCCAGGGAAGCTCTCCTCATCCCCAGGGCTGGCAAGATTCTGCAGGGACCATAGTGTAAATACAGATCCGCCGAGGGAGAGGGTGGGGTACAGCAGCGCTGGTACCCCTGAGACCTCTAGACCAACTGGTGATCCAAGTCTCTTGTCCGAAATAAAATAATAAAATCTTCTGAGGAGCTGCATTAGCAGCGACCATCCTCTGAGACCTCAAATCTTAGACTGGAGCTGAGTAGGAGGAGCCCGAGCTGGAGGGGCCAGCCAGTCAGCACGCTTTTGATCTGAGGTGACATCCTGATCTGGGGCTCCGCCTACCCATCAGTAATGAATTCCTGTGTCTCCCTCCCTTCCATCTGCAGCTGAAAAAAAAAAGAAGCCAGCCAGGAGTAGTTCTAGCCCCCATTTTCGCAAGCAGAAATCTGCAGCTCCAAGGACACAGTTCTTATCAGTGCCCACATAGCAGACTCCAGCCCCCCTTCAACTTAACCCCTGTGTTATGGGCAGTTAATGCAGTTACTGATCTGGAAACTCCAGTGGTGTCTAATATATATATATACTCTTTTGTTCCAGATATCTCAGGATGCTGCTTGGTTCACAGTTATCGATTTTGCCAATGTGTTTTTTAGTATTCTATTACACCAAGATTGTTAATTTCTGTTTGTATTTATTTATCAGGGAGGACAATTGATGTGGATATTTCTGTCACAAAGGGCCCTAAACAGTCCCAATCAGTTTGCAAAAATTATGGGCGAGTGTCTTTTACCCTGGCAATTGACCACCCCCATGTCACGCTGCTTCAGTATGTGGATGATTTTTGTTGTGTGTATGGACGGAGCAGGAAGCCATGTTGCTATTGTTAGTCTTCTGAAGCATCTGGCAGATCTGAATTGTCGGGTTTCGGCCTCGAAACTTCAGTTCTGTCTTGGTCAAGTGATATTTTTGGGTCACTGTCTCCTTCAGGGTGTCAGATAACTCACAGAAGAAAGAAAAATAGCTGTCAGCTCCCTTCCTTTCCCAAAAGATGAAAATGAACTATGTACTTATTGTCGTCAGTGGATACCGGATGCATCCCGCATAATGCAACCCCTTTACAATGCCTTAAGAGACGGTATAATGAACTATAAGGAAAGATCACCGGTTTGTATGGAAAGCCTTTATCGTGCCTTCTCTGAATTAAAGTGGCTTGTTTCTGCCCCTGCCTTGGGCATCCCGGACTATACTCCACCGTTCCATTTGTATGTATCTGAGAATGAAGGACACACAGCAGGTGTACTTATACAATCACATGGCAATAGGCAACGACTAGTGGACTATTATTCGGCCCGCCTCGACCCCGTGGCCCGAGTATCACCAAGTTGCATCGCTGTGCAACAATCAACCCCGCTATTTTACTGCTGGTCCCCAAGAGAGATGGCAGTGATGAGGATTATCTCCAACATTATTGTTCCCAACTTCTGACTGAAGAAACAGCTACTCTACCAAATGTCAGTGAGAATCCACTTCCAAATCCCGATCTGGTGTTATACACGGATGGTTCAAGATATGCTGATGAGCTTGGAAGATTCCACACGGGATATGCTGTTACCACAGAGGACACTGTAGTGCACGCAGCTGCGCTCCCACCATCACAGTCAGCACAAGAAGCAGAACTTCAGGCTTTGTCTACTGCATGTACTTTGGCCAAAGACAGACGGACTAATATATACATGGACTCACGATATGTATTTAGTATTGCTCACGATTTTGGAGCTCTATAAGCCAATCAAGGGTTTATTACTACTGCCGGAACTCCAGTGAAAAATGCTGAAGAAGTTAAAACCCTCATGGAATCGATCAAATTGCCTACTCAGGTGGCCATTATTAAAGTCAAGGAGCACAGCCCTAGGAACAGTCCACAGACTATTGACAACGTATTTGCGGATTTGCAAGCAAAGGCTGTTGCTCTTCTGCCCGTTGAACTAACCATACCAACTATGGTGACCACACGCTCTCAGCGTAAACAGTTGCAAGAGATCCTGACTCTACAAGAATCTGATGATCTACAACAGACTGAGGTTTTCTGTCGGACCCCGCGAGACCGCTTAACACTAGAACTACTGGATAGTCATTTTGACTACTTCGCACTATGTGCGAAGTAGTCAAAATGACTACCTCAGTAGTTCTAGTGTTAATGACAATGCAGAGAATATCTCCAAAAGAAGAGGTGAAGCAGTGGAAGGCTGATGGATCACGTATGGACAATGGTCTCTGGAAAAAGGACCAACTTGTGTGTCTCCCTAAGCGGATGTACCCTGCTATTGCCACGTGGGCATATGGACCTATATATTGAGGAAAAGTGTCACGCGGTCTTATGATATGTGTACGATGTCAGTAAACTATTCTTAAAAGAACAACACTCTATACAACATATAGATTAGCAACCTCAGCATGTAAATATAGAATAGATTTACCTGACACGATATCCGTTGAACTCAGGGTTAATCTTGAGGACTTGATACACTGTCACAGGAAAGAGGAGGACCGGGGGTCTAACCTGACCCTAAACTGGGGTCCCAACTAATCCCTCACCTTGGAGGTACTGATAATGGTTCAGAGGTCCAAGTCTCCAGCCTAACCCTGTCTCCTATCAGTCCCTGAACCCTGTAATCAGTCCTAAGAAGGATTCTGATTACCACCAAAGGGATATGGGCTGATCTCTGCTAAGTACACAGATTAGACATATAAGACAGACTGGAGAAAACACAGACTTGCATACACACTCAAACACAGAAGGAACATAAATGATCTGGGATATTAAACTCTAAGCAAGGTGAGCTTAAAACAACTAAGGAGCTCTTTAACTTAAGTCTATACAGATACAATCCTATCTGTGGTCTGCATGAAGAATTTCACTGGCAACTCCCAACACAGACAACCAGAGATTTAAAGGAAACCAATCAACAAATAATTAATTGCAGCCGGGAGAAAACTGCACCCAGTCCCAGAACTGAGCACAGACAGAATTAACTCCCTAACTGCCAAACACAAAGAAACAGCAACTCAGCTGTGAGAAGTCAGAATGTGCAACCGCGACGATCTTCGTGGCGATGCACACATGACAGTACCCCCCCTTCTACGAGGGGCCTCCGGACCCTCAGGGCCAGGTTTGCCCGGGTGAGTTCTGTGGAAGGTCCGCACCAAACGATCTGCGTTAATGTCAGACGCAGGAACCCACGTCCTCTCCTCTGGACCATACCCCTTCCAATGCACCAAGTACTGAAGGGACCGGCGATTCAGACGTGAGTCAATGATCTTTGACACTTGAAACTCCAAGTTACCATTGACCAACACTGGAGGAGGAGGTAGAGGTGACGGTATGACTGGTGCCACATACCTCTTAAGTAATGACTTGTGGAACACATTATGAATTTTAAACGTAGGAGGGAGGTCCAGACGAAATGCCACAGGATTAATTATGGAACTGATCCTGTATGGCCCGATGAATCTGGGGCCCAGCTTCCAGGAGGGAACTTTAAGTTTTATATTCCTGGTAGACAACCATACCAGATCGTTCACATTAAGATCTGGACCAGAAACTCTCCTCCTATCAGCCATACGTTTATAACGGTTCCCCATAGCACTCAGATTATTCAATACACCTCTCCACACTGAAGCAAGTGACGACGAGAAACGCTCCTCCTCAGGAACCCCAGAAGGGCCCCCCCCATTGAATGTACAAAACTGGGGATGAAAACCATATGCCCCAAAAAACGGGGACTTACCAGTGGACTCGCTCCGCCTGTTGTTAAGAGCGAACTCTGCCAGAGGCAAGAAAGAAGACCAGTCCTCCTGGTTCTCTGAGACAAAACACCGAAGATATGTCTCTAAGCTCTGATTCAGACGCTCTGTCTGACCATTGGTCTGCGGATGAAAAGCCGAGGAAAATGACAATTGCATCCCCCGACGTAAACAAAATGCCTCCAAAACTTGGACACAAACTGAGACCCCTATCTGACACCACATCAGAAGGCAACCCATAAAGTCTCACAATCTCCCCAATGAACACCTGCGCCAGAGTTTTAGCATTAGGGAGGGCAGGAAGAGCAATGAAATGTGCCATCTTACTGAACCTGTCAACAACCACCAGTATGACAGTCTTCCCTGACGACTGAGGAAGGTCCGTGATGAAGTCCATAGACAAATGAGTCCATGGACGCTCCGGAAGTTTCAAGGGTAAGAGGGTCCCAGACGGACGGGTATGAGGGGTCTTAGAGCGAGCACAAACCCCACAGGACGCGACAAAAGTTAAAACATCTTTATTAACGTTAGGCCACCAAAACCGGCGAGAAAGGAGATCTAAAGTAGCCTTACTCCCTGGATGTCCTGCTAAAGCAGAATTATGATGTGCCTCAATAACCTTTTGTCTCAACTGATTTGGGACAAACAGTCTCCCTGGAGGTCCTGCAGGGGCGTCCCCTGAGCCTCTAACACCTCCTCCTCAAGCTCAGAACATACAGCCGACACTACCACCCCCTCCTGAAGGATAGGAATCGGGTCATCCATTTTCCCGGCCCCTGGGAAACTGCGAGACAAGGCATCCGCCTTAACATTCTTAGATCCAGGGCGATAAGTGACAACAAAATTAAACCTGGTAAAAAACAACGACCATCGAGCTTGTCTGGAATTCAGACGCTTAGCAGATTCCAAATACAGCAGGTTCTTGTGATCAGTAATGACGGTGACCGGGTGGACTGCCCCCTCCAAAAAGTGACGCCATTCTTCAAAAGCCAACTTAATGGCCAAAAGTTCCCTATTGCCGATATCATAATTCCTTTTGGCGGACGACAATTTTTTAGAAAAGAAAGCGCACGGATGCCATTTACCAGGGACGGACCCTGGGACAATATTGCACCCACCCCTACGTCAGACGCGTCCACCTCCACAACGAACGGCTGTGATGCATCTGGTTGGATGAGAACGGGTGCCGAAGCAAAACATTTTTTAAAGAGGAAAAAGCTTGGCAAGCTTTGTCCGACCATTTAGAAAAATCCGTCCCTTTTCTTGTCATGTCAGTGAGAGGTTTGACAACAGATGAGAAATTACAAATAAATTTCCGGTAGTAGTTAGCAAACCCCAGAAAACGCTGCAGAGCCTTAAGATCCTCTGGCTGATCCCATTCAAGCACTGCTCTCACCTTTTCAGGGTCCATACGGAAACCGGAGGCTGACACCAAGAAACCCAAAAACTGAAGTTCCTGTACGGCGAATACACACTTTTCCAGTTTGGCGTATAGTTTATTGTCTCGCAAGATCTGCAACACCTGTCTCACATGCTCCTGGTGAGACACAAGATCTGGTGAGTAAATTAAAATGTCATCCAAATATACGACCACAAACAGCCCCACCAGATGACGAAAAATGTCATTAACAAAATGTTGGAATACTGCTGGTGCAGTAGTCAGACCAAAAGGCATGACAAGGTTCTCATAATGTCCCTCCGGCGTGTTAAACGCCGTTTTCCACTCATCCCCCTCTTTTATCCTAATCAGATTATACGCCCCCCTGAGATCCAATTTAGAGAACCATTTGGCGCCAACAATTTGATTGAAGAGATCAAGAATCAGAGGGAGTGGATACGGATCTCGAACAGTAATCCGATTAAGTTCGCGGAAATCCAAGCAAGGGCGTAGGCCTCCATCTTTTTTCTTCACAAAGAAGAACCCGCGGCCACTGGGGAAGATGAAGGTCTAATATGCCCTTTGGCCAGACTTTCCGAAATATAATCTTTCATAGCCTGCCTCTCAGGACCAGAAAGGTTATATAACCTAGCTTTAGGTAACTTAGCATCAGGAAGTAAATTAATAGAGCAGTCATACACGCGATGAGGAGGCAACTCCTGACACCCCTCCTCAGAGAACACATCCCCAAAGTCCTCCAAAAAAGGAGGCAAAGTACTAGGCACGACCGCACTGATGACTGTGTTCATGCAGTTACTTTTGCAAAACTCCCCCCATTGGCTTATATCTCTGGACTGCCAATTAATCACAGGGTTATGTTTAACCAACCAAGGAAGTCCCAACACAATAGGAGTAGGTAGACCCTCCAACACATAACAAGATAATAGTTCCCTATGTATTGCCCCTACCCGAAGGTCAATGTTATGAACCTCATGAACAAAGCTACCTTGGCCGAGAGGCCTGGCGTCAATGGAGAATATAGGGATCGGTTTGACCAATACACTCAGATGCATACCTTGAGCCTGAGCAAACTGAGCGTCAACCAGATTAGCCCGGACCCACTATCAAGAAGAACAGAAAATCTCTCCACTCTCGTACCAACCACCACCTCCACTGGTACAAGGAACTGAGAAGAACTAGCGGACGAAATACATACTCCCAGGTTGTCGTCCACCACACAACCTGGGATTAACAGTTTTCCGGCGACTTTTTGCTCAACAAGGCACGGGATGGACATCCCCCAACAAAATGTCCCTCTTTCCCGCAGAAGAAACACCTTCTAGTCCTGCGGCGTACCGCCAATCCCCTCCTACGAAATGATGTCCCTCCCAACTGCATAGGCTCCTCCGAACAGACAAGGGGAACCTCAACATAAGGGACTTTAGTAGTAGGTGGAGTAACAACAGGGGGCGGAGTTACCTCGCACCTCTCCCGGAGCCGTCTATCAGTACGGATAGCTAGGGCCATAGCAGCCTCCAGTGATGGAGGAGAATCATACTGAGCCAAAACGTCCTTTAATTTGTCAGAAAGCCCATGACAAAACTGGCTCCTAAGAGCTGGGTCATTCCACTGAGTATCTGTGGCCCATCTACGGAACTCAGAAGCAAATTCCTCCGCCGGACGATCTCCCTGCTGTATCTTACGTAATTTTGTCTCAGCAAGAGAGACCCGATCTGGGTCATCATATACCAAACCCAGGGCAGTAAAAAATCGATCTACTGACTGTAGAGCCGGGGATCCCGGAGGAAGGGAGAAGGCCCAGGATTGAGGGTCCCCTTGTAGGAGCGAGATAACAATTCCCACTCTCTGCTCTTCACTCCCTGATGATCGAGGCCGAAGCCGAAAATACAATTTACATGCTTCCCTGAAGGTAAAAAATTTGTCTCGCCCACCAGTGAACCTGTCCGGGAGAGCTACTTTAGGTTCAAATCTGGTTTGCTCCGAGGGAGACAAAACTTTGGACTTAATGTCCGTCAGCTCCATGGATAATCCTGCAACTGCAGAGCCAGCTGGGCTACTGGATCCATGGCAACTGGGAATAATTTTATGGGCCAGTGAAAATGTCACGCGGTCTTATGATATGTGTACGATGTCAGTAAACTATTCTTAAAAGAACAACACTCTATACAACATATAGATTAGCAACATCAGCATGTAAATATAGAATAGATTTACCTGACACGATATCCGTTGAACTCAGGGTTAATCTTGAGGACTTGATACACTGTCACAGGAAAGAGGAGGACCGGGGGTCTAACCTGACCCTAAACTGGGGTCCTAACTAAATCCTCACCTTGGAGGTACTGATAATGGTTCAGAGGTCCAAGTCTCCAGCCTAACCCTGTCTCCTATCAGTCCCTGAACCCTGTAATCAGTCCTAAGAAGGATTCTGATTACCACCAAAGGGATATGGGCTGATCTCTGCTAAATACACAGATTAGACATATAAGACAGACTGGAGAAAACACAGACTTGCATACACACTCAAACACAGAAGGAACATAAATGATCTGGGATATTAAACTCTAAGCAAGGTGAGCTTAAAACAACTAAGGAGCTCTTTAACTTAAGTCTATACAGATACAATCCTATCTGTGGTCTGCATGAAGAATTTCACTGGCAACTCCCAACACAGACAACCAGAGATTTAAAGGAAACCAATCAACAAATAATTAATTGCAGCCGGGAGAAAACTGCACCCAGTCCCAGAACTGAGCACAGACAGAATTAACTCCCTAACTGCCAAACACAAAGAAACAGCAACTCAGCTGTGAGAAGTCAGAATGTGCAACCGCGACGATCTTCGTGGCGATGCACACATGACAAAAAGACCAGGCCCTAGCCCTGGTACAAAAATTCTACTGGGCTCCAGGTGGACCATAAATGCCTAAGTCTGGAAGGTATGAATATTGTCTGGTGGTTGTCGATATGTTCTCCAGTTGGCCGGCAGCATTCCTCGTTACCAACATGACTGCAAAGAACACAGCAAAGAAACTGGATGGATATGGAGTTCCAGAAGTCGTTGAAAGTGACCACGGTTCGGCTTTTTCTTCTCATGTGTATCAGGAGGTTCTGACAATGTTTGGATCCACTGTAGCCCTCCATATTCCGTATTTTCCATAATCCAGGGGTGAAGTTGAGATGTTGAACGACACACTGAGGGGACAATTGACCAAAATGATGCAGGAGACTACTGCTCCATGGCCAGAGCTCCTACCCATTGTACTATACTACATTTGTATTACCCCTATTGCAAAACATGGCCTGTCCCTATATGAGATATTGTTTGGTGCTAGGACCCCTGTTGCAAATTTCCAGCCTCAGTAGTTATCAGAAGAAACTGACCGTACTGTTCAATATGTTATTCAGCTTAGTAAAAATCTTGCTAACACCCATGCTCAGTTTCTTTTTCTTTTCCAGATTCAGCAGAAACCGATATTTGTTAGTTTGAAGTCTGATGATTTTGTGGTTGTGAAAAGGCATGTCAGAAAACACGGACTAGCACCCTTGTATGACGGTCCTATTAAGTTCTCCTCATCACCCCTATGTCAGTGAAACTGGAAGGAAGACCAACTTGGATCTACGTATCGCACTGCAAGCTGGTTAAACAAGCCAATAGCAAATAAAGGGGACATGTTTTGGTTTTTCGTATTTTTTATGTTATTATTGGTAACTATATGGGACAGCCTAAATTCCCATTCTTAAATAATAAGTTTATATAATATTATGAAAAATTACTGAGAGATTTGTTGAATAATTCCCAGTCTCTGGCAGATATTTTCTTTTTAATCCAGCCAATTGGTTTAAGGGAATTGGGGTTGGATAGCTGGAATCTTGAAAAGTTTGTTATATATTGCTGTTTTTATTCTTGTTATGTATGTAATACTAAAACTTGTTGTTTTTTTGGTGTATTTCTGTATGTATTAGGAAATTCTGTACTTGGACAGCTAATGATAACAAAAGGCGTTGTTACCCCTGCTCTTCTCTACATCGATTTCAAGAAGTTATCTGATGAAGATGTTGAAGCCAAGTGCATGGCTATCTTCAAAAGATCTCCACCACCGTTATCAAAAATTGTTATTTGTAAATTGTAGTATACAGGGGGGATGGGTACGCCGCAACAGCCATGTCTGGTAACATGGCATCAGATATGTGAAGACCAGTACCCTCGAGCTTATAGCTTGGGATAGTACCTCTGATGCTGGACATAAGTTAACAAAATTTATCTAGGGGGGAATGTGAAGGACTAAATTAAGAAAGATCAAAACTGAATGCTCCATTTTGTGCTTGTATCTCCATCTTGTCTTTATGAGATAAATTCTGTTACTAGGCAATAGTTTCTGGCTGGTAAAGAGCCAAATAGTTTTTTCTGATTTTAAGTAGAGTAAAGGTTATGGGCTGTGATAAAACCAGACTGCTCCAGTTTGGACAAGATATGAGACCTTGGGATTTATCACTGTAGAATGCTTTGAGAAATGAGTATGTTATTGTTCTCTCCTATGTTACGTAGACATGACCATATATGTAGTTTCCTATTTTCTTGTATTCTTATAGGTTAATTTTCCTGTAATTCTTATAGGTCAATTTTCTTGTATTTTCATTGGTTAAATGTTGTAGGTGTGGTTTTATACTATTGGTTGAAGTACAAGCTCACTAAATACTATAAAAGATGATGATGTAATACATGGGATAGGAATCTTGCTTGATCCTCCCAGACGGAAACACGTGTCTGTTTGGTTATTTATGTTGCTAGCAACGTTCTGTTTATTAATTTGGAAATCACTAGGTCAACCGTGAAGGGTCACTTAGATCCTACCTTAACAACTTTACCTTACCGAGGCCAACCACCTGGGTAACACATATCTGCCACCCAGGAACTTACTACTCTGCAGCCACTATTACATTGTGTGTTCAGCTAAACATGAAAAATGTGGTGAAAAGTCCAATAACTAAACCTTTTTAACATTTTTTAATTGCAAGCAGATGGGAGGGGGGTCGGGTATGAAGAATGCATATGGAGCCCATTGAATCTGTGCCCCGCTCTGTGTGCGCACTCAGACAAGAGATGTTTGCTTTTGTCGTCTGAGCTGTGCAGCCCCTGAGAGGCGTTTTTGAGTGATTTGTGGGGGTCTCAAGGTCCAGACCACCATTTATCAAGCAAAGCCAGTAAAAAATCATCAGCGGGTGTAAGATCTAAATCATAATAATTTAATTTCTACAGCACCAACATATTCTACAGCACTTTACATTTCAGAGGGGACTTGTACAGACAGTGAAGACATTACAGAATAAACACAATTCAGATACCAAGAGGAGTGAGGGTCCTGCTCACAAGCTATAGGTAACAACCCGCTGTTACTGCTGCAATTGGTACTAACCTCTCACATGCCACTGTCAACAGCGACAGGAGCATGTAGATGCTTATTTGAGGGACTGGGGCTCCCTTTTAATTCCATTGCATTACAATCGCATGGTGCCAATGGTTGCTACTGTGACCACTGGACAAGTCCATTGCCTTGGGGTCACACAGCTACAGTAGCCTATTAGGATCTTCACTAAGCAGGGTCTGACTCGCCTCTGATCAGTGTAAGGCCTACAGGTCTAATGTACCACAATACAGAAGTATTGTAGGATATTAGTCTAACAATCAAAATAAAGGTTATAAAAAGAAAGGAAAAACTAATAAAATTTGCAAAAATAGAACAAAAGGGAAAGAGTTTGGCAACTAAAAACCCTATTTTTCTGGAAAATCAAGTCAACCAATAAAGTACCCACCTCATCCTTAGTGACCCAATCTATAAAATTATCCCTCTATTTAACGTGTATTGTGAACCCGTAAAAGTAAAATATCCCCAAAATGTTTTTTTTAGCATCAGTCTGAAACAAAAAAAAATGGAGAAAAAAAAAAGTGATCAAAAAGTCAAGTAAAAAAATGACATCACTGAAAATATCATCTTGTCCTGCACAAAAAACAATCCTCATGTGATACTGTTGGCAACAAATAAAAAAAGTTATAGCTATCAGAATATGACCATGCAAGAACAAATAATTGTTGGTAAAAAATAGTTTTAGTGTGCGAAATTAGGAAAAAAAAAAATAGATATGAGACACCACTGTTAGTGTATTCTGACCCGAAGAATAACATTTTCGTAACATTTTTACCACACAACAAATGGAGTAAAAAAGGTTAAATGAAAACAATGGAATGGAATGGCTACCATTGCGGCAATCATCTTTCCTAGTACTCTCATTCAGAGTCGAAGAGAGTGGGTTAATGGGCACCTTTTTTTGCAAAACGAATCCCAAAGCTAAGAGCTGAGATCTTCTCCTCTGGGAGAAGGTCTCTGGAGCTGGCGGTATCGAATAACATGCCTAGGAAAACTAGGCGCTGGAAAAGGATCAGAGATGATTTTGCGGTATTAACTGCCCAGCCTAGACGGGTAAGGGTGTCTAGGGTGACCTAAAGACTCTCGCAACAGTCTTGAAAGGACGGGACCTTGATCAGAAGATAGTCAAGATAGGGAATGATTATTATCCCCTTGGAGCGAAGAATGGCCATGACAGCCTCCATGACCTTTGTAAACACTCTTAGAGCAGAAGCTAGCCCGAAATGATAAAGGTGCATCTGCCGTTTTAGAAGTTTGATGTCCAGGATCGGTCGGAGTGAATCATCCTTCTTTGGGACCACACAGAGGTTGGAATAGAATAGCATTCTGTAATGCTGTAGATAAGCCCCCGATGTTACCTGAAAGATAAGAAAAACGATTTATATTATACTCACCCAGAGGCGGTCCGCCGATCGGTCCGGCGCCTCCCATATTCTAGCGAAGCCATCCTCTTCTCTGCGTCCCGTCGCGGCTCCTGTGCAGGCGCACTGATCTGCCCTGTTGAGGGCGGAGCAGAGTACTGCAGTGCACAGGCGCCGGACCTCTCTGCGGGAAGCAGAGAAGAGGATGGCTTCGCTAGAAGATGGGAGGCGCCAGATCGGACCACGACGCCCATCGGACCGGACGGCATACCGCCCCTGGGTGAGTATAATCTAACTCGTTTTTCTTCTCTTTCAGGTAACATCGGGGGATTATCTACAGCATTACAGAATGCTGTAGATAAGCCCCTGATGGCGGTGGCCGCATCTCAAACTCCAAAAATGAGGTGACATATTCCCTTTAATATTGACGGCATGATTGACGGCAGAGATGTGGCTGTTGACCATATACTAGTGTTTAGAAGTTTGGGCCGTATCAGCATCCAATTCTGGCTCGGAAGCAAAGTCGGACCCAGGGGCCACCTCAGGAGAGGAGCAGTGGGATACCGGGGGGCATCCTGGAGGATGTGGAAGACGAGGAATTGAAATGTGCCCGCTTCTTGGACCTTATCCTTTATCTGCCATGTTGATGATTGTGTGTGGGTGCCTGTGATTCGTCCAGAGAAACAATCGGTTCAGTAGTGGGGGCGCTGAAAGGTTAGATAAAGGTTCTGGGACCTGTACCAGTGACTGGGACACCTTGATTAAGTAAGATACTGATTGGGGACATAACTACAAGATGGAGACCAGGATAGGTAGCATTACTGCAAGATGAAAAAAATATTTTGCCACTAAAAATGCTGCAAACTAAAGTAAACAAAAAAAGTGAACATTTGTTATCGCTGCATCCGTAACGACCCAGCTATAAAGACTGTACCATAACCCATAAAATTAACGCTATTTAAAACAATTAAATAAATTACAAGCCAAAAATGTTCAAAAGGCGTATAGAAAAAAATGGTATCACTAAAAAGGTCATCTCATCCTGCAAAAAAATTGTCAAATTCATTTTTTTTCTATGTGCGGCCCATATACCCAGACGAGTTTGAGACCCTTGGCTTCCAGGCTCTGAATGCTGCTAATCTGCAATGGTGTTCAGTAACCGACAGTGAACATTAGACAATAAAGTAAAAAAGAGGATTGTTTATAAAGATTTCACCTGTAAATTTACTTGTTTTTACAAGGACTTGTTGAGAGAACGCCTAATCCCCTTTTATTAGTATTAGAGACCAGATTAAGCTCAATAACAAAACCTTTTGCCTATCCCGGTACAAAACTAAAGAAAATATGTGACTGCCAAGAAACAAACCTACTTTTCTGCTGATTTATCAGATCCTCGTTCCACCGATCTTAATATGGAGCGCTCTGGAGATAATGCGGGTGACTTCATAGTTGACGTAAGTGGTGATGAGGTACGGATGGATGATGTAGACAGACCGTGACGACGTAACTCCTGAACTGCACGCTCCCTAGTTTAATACAATATGCACGTAGACATATTAGAACCTTCATGATGGTGTAAGGGCACACATAACCGTGTCTAGGATCACCTAGTTCTGAGTGAGGTTCTGTGTGACAGATTTACTAAAATCAGTGCAATATATGTATCTGATGAACGAGGCAGTGTTTTGTATTATGATTATACACTATTGTGCTGAGGAGGGAGGTGGAAGATTCTTATGGCATTAGGTTTTCGATTAGCATCCAATTAAAGTCAACTTTACAATAGCCTGAAAACAATAATCTCAAGTTATTGACTCTTTCAATGAGTTATGTCTAGCTTAGGGCATTTCTGGTGGGGTCTATGTTGTCTTCTTTCAATTCATAAATATCAAAGGGAATCTGTCAGTAGGATAAACCTTCCTAAGATGTCTGTATGGGCTCGCAGGACATAAGAAGCTGAATAAAATGATACCTGGATATCTGTGATCCAATGTCTTATTCCAGAGAAATCCACATTTTGCTTATATGTAAATGAGCTGTTAAGATCTATGGGCCGGTTATAGATCTCCCTGAGAATCTGCCTCCAGGGCTCATTTTATATGAAAGGCGGAGTTACCAGTGTGAGAAATGTAGATCAGCAGCGCAAACTGTCAGTCATTACATGTGTCGCACTGGTAATGCCCCTTTCAGCTCAGGAGGCGGAGTCTCATGCAGATCTATGTCCGGGCCATGGTCCTGATAAACGAATTAGAAAAATGTGGATTTCTCTGGAATAAGACATCGGCTCACAGAAATCAAGATAACACTTTATTTAGCTTCCTATGACCTACATGCCCATATACTTAGGGGGGGGTTGATGCTTCAGACAGATTCCCTTTAAACTGTATTCTTACCTTTCAAATCGCTCTGTAGTAAGCTGCCTTTTTGCTATATCGTAGTCAGACTGCAGCTGTGTAAGCTTGTTACGGAGCATGGTGGCTTCCCGGGAGTGACTGTTGCTATAAATGTACAAGAATTAGACAGGGATTTACTATCAGAATACCATAGGTGAAATCTACTGTAAAATAGCAACTATACAAACATATTCACTTATTATTTTATATTTACATGGTTACAAATATTTTTAGATTGATTACTGTACAGAAAACATAAGATATACAGTACAGACCAAAAGTTTGGACACACCTTCTCATTTAAAGATTTTTCTGTATTTTCATTACTTTGAAAATTGTACATTCACACTGAAGGCATCAAAACTATGAATTAACACATGTGGAATTATATACTTAACAAAAAAGTGTTAACAACTGAAATTATGTCTTATATTCTAGGTTCTTCAAAGTAGCCACCTTTTGCTTTGATGACTGCTTTGCACACTCTTGGCATTATCTTGATGAGCTGCAAGAGGTAGTCACCAGAAATGGTCTTACAACAATCTTGAAGGAGTTCCCAGAGATGCTTAGCACTTGTTGGCCCTTTTGCCTTCACTCTGCGGTCCAGCTCACCCCAAACCATCTCGATTAGGTTCAGGTCTGGTGACTGTGGAGGCCAGGTCATCTGGCGTAGCACCCCATCACTCTCCTTCTTGGTCAAATAGCCCTTACACAGCCTGGAGGTCTCCTCTTAACAGTTGTTGTAGAGATGTGTCTGCTGCTAGAACTCTGTGTGGCATTGACCTGGTCTCTAATCTGAGCTGCTGTAAACCTGCGATTTCTGAGGCAGGTGACTCGGATAAACTTATCCTCAGAAGCAGAGGTGACGCTTGGTCTTCCTTTCCTGGGGCGGTCCTCATGTGAGCCGGTTTCTTTGTAGCGCTTGATGGTTTTTGCAACTGCACTTGGGGACACTTTCAAAGTTTTCCCAATTTTTCGGACTGACTGACATTCATTTCTTAAAGTAATGATGGCCACTCGTTTTTCTTTACTTAGCTGCTTTTTTCTTGCCATAATACAAATTCTAACAGTCTATTCAGTAGGACTATCAGCTGTGTATCCACCAGACTTCTGCACAACACAACTGATGTTCCCAACCCCATTTATTAGGCCAGAAATCCCACTTATTAAACCTGACAGGGAACACCTGTGAAGTGAAAACCATTTCCGGTGACTACCTCTTGAAGCTCATCAAGAGAATGCCAAGAGTGTGCAAAGCAGTCATCAAAGCAAAAGGTGGCTACTTTGAAGAACCTAGAATATAACATAATTTCAGTTGTTTCACATTTTTTTGTTAAGTATATAATTCCACATGTGTTAATTCATAGTTTTGATGCCTTCAGTGTGAATTTACAATTTTCATAGTCATGAAAATACAGAAAAATCTTTAAATGGGAAGGTGTGTCCAAACTTTTGGCCTGTACTGTATGTGTCTTAACCCCATAGTAAAGGTTACACTTTTAACAAATTCTGCTCCTCTGCCAGCAGACAAAAAAAATCCTAAACTCTATGCATAAAAAAAACCCAATAAGCCTTATATTTCAGGACCCTTAACACCCATATGAGTCGCACATTGGATCTACTAGCGGACATTGTGAGTCAGATGACACGCTTTGAAGTGCAGCTATGATCACGATTGTTGTCGTGAACTAGACAACAGCAGATGTGGTTTTCTAAACGCCAGCGGACTTGGAGAGCTGTTTCTTGAAATGGGAACAATAAAGAGCAGGCATTATGATGAGTAAGCAAAGTAATCATAAGTGACACATCACAAAATTGCTCATCTTTGAATACAGATTTTACTGGCCCTTGATGCAATCATACCAATGAATCTAATCACGTATAATTCAGGTTCATTTCGTTCTTTTGTGTTGATAGACAAAGAAAACTTTGCTATAAAGTGTTGTTCTTTATGGATATGGACACCTTCAGGGTTTTACTTAAATGCATTAATTTGGGGTTAAAAATAATTTTTGCAATTGGGTTCCATGAAAAAACTTTGCACCCTTTAGTTTTAAGGCTGTTTATTTAACGGCTCAATGATGGCTGCAGAATGAGATTAACGAAGAATAACCTATAGTCACCCCAAACTAATTTTCTCCCAAAAAATAACACCGAAAATACTATTTCCCAAAACATAGAGACTACCTCTAGAGACTAATGTGTGTGCAGTTGTGGGATCCTTGCATGCCAAGAGGCTTCCCACAACCCTCCAGGCCGGCATTTGTAGTCAGAATGAAAGATATCTCAGATTATCGTGACATATTGTGGATTTAACTAAAGGAACGCTGCGCGAAGCATGAAAACAACATTTACCAATGTAATCAATGTGACAGTGGCTTTAATGCTGCGTCAGCGTTTCTTTAGTCAAAACACCAGAACTGATATGTTATTCTGCATTTATCAAATTTTGAGATGCACTCATCGCCCCCCTCCCCAAATTTGGGCAGAAAATGGGGGTGCATCTTATAGTCTGAATGTAGCTTATCTGGCGCACTGCGAGTCACAGGAGACAGCATCGCCGCTGCGGTCTCCAGCAAAATGGTGCTGCTGGCGGCGCATGCAGAAATCTACATCTTGGCTCATCATTGAGCCGAGGTCCCAATCTGCGTATGTGCAGCTGCCATTTTGCTGGAGACTGCAGAAGGTTAATCGTAGCATGTGCTGCCCCCCAGCACCATTTTTCTCTAGAATGCTGCAATATGAATGTGCGCAAGTGCCGCCCACGGCAAGGGTGGAGCTAGCGCGAAATGTAAAACACGGATTTTGGTAAGAACTTACCTGTAAAATCCTTTTCAGCGAAGGAAGGAAGAGAGACACAGTAATTCATTACTGATGGGTAGGCGGAGCCCCAGATCAGGATGACACCTCAGATCAAAAGCGTGTTGACTGGCTGGCTCCTCCAGCTCGGGCTCCTCCTACTCAGCTCCTTCAGTCGTACCAAAGCTTTAGGGAAGAACCAAGATCACCAGCGGAGCAACATAACCCTTCTGAAGGAACTTCAGAGAAAACACAAGAATACAGGTTATGCATGCAAAGTAAGCCAAAAACCACAGAGTTCCAGGGACTACTCACTGAACCTGACTACTGTGATGAGCTGGCGATGCTGGAACAGAGCCTTAGCGCGCTGACCACAGCCCAGATATCGCAATCAGATAAGGGTCGCGCTGCATCTGAAAACATCAACACACTTCTGCCTTGGGAGGGTGCTGTGTCTCTCTTCCTTCCTTCGCTGAAAAGGATTTTACAGGTAAGTTCTTACCAAAATCCGTGTTTCAGCTGCAGATGGAAGGAAGAGAGCCACAGTAATTCATTACTGATGGGACGTCCCAAAGCAGTTCAAAAATAAGGGTGGGAAAAAACCAACAAAAGGCAGAAACCCAACAACCTTAACAAAGAAAAGCGCAACTAGCGCTAAACACAAGTTCATCTAGAACTTTAAACTACAGCTGCCTGCAGGACCCTACGTCCGAGGGCTGCATCAGCGGAAGCACTGACGTCCACTTTATAAAACTTTGTAAACGTGTGGACAGAGCGCCAAGTTGCCGCCCGGCAGAGCTGCACTGCCGAGGCACCTTGATGGAAAGCCACGATGAAGCCACAGCTCTCGTGGAATGGGCTCGAATCTTGATCGGACAAGATTCACCCCCAAGACGGTAAGCTTCCAAAATAGCTGACCGGATCCAACGAGCTATAGAATCCTTGGAAGCACGTTGACCACGCCGACGACCTGCTGGAACAACAAACAGGGAGTCCGTTTTACGAAAACCTTGAGTAATAGATAGATAAAACTTCAAGGCCCGCACTAAATCCAATGTGTGTAAAGCTCGCTCTTTCGCGTTCTTCGGATCCGGACAGAGTGAAGGCAACACAATATCCTGGTTAACATGAAATTGTGACACCACTTTAGGTAGGAAATCACCCCGTGTGCGAAGCACCACACGATCCGGAAAAAACTCCAGAAAAGGAGGCGACCAAGAAAGAGCTGCCAACTCAGAAACTCTCCTCAAAGAGGTGACCGCTACTAGGAAGGCCACCTTCCAAGAAAGTAAAGAAAGGCTAGCAGAATCCATAGGCTCAAAAGGTTTATGCTGAAGAGCCTCCAAGACAAGGTTGAGCCGCCAAGGAGACACAGGCGCCTTCCGCGGCGGAAACTTACGAGCTATACCGCGGAAACACGGATTTTGGTAAAAGCTTACCTGTAAAATCCTTTTCAGCGAAGGAAGGAAGAGAGACACAGTATTCATTACTGATGGGTAGGCGGAGCCCCAGATCAGGATGTTACCTCAGATCAAAAGAGTGATGACTGGCTGGCCCCTCCAGCTCGGGCTCCTCCTACTCAGCTCCAGTCGTACCAAAGCTTTTAGAAAAAGAGCCAAGATCACCAGCGGAGCAACATAACCCCTTCTGAAGGAACTTCAGAGAAAAAAAAAAAAACACAAGGATACAGGTTATGCATGCAAAGAAAACCAAAAACCACAGAGTTCCAGGTACTACTCACGGAACCTGACTACTGTGATGAGCTGGCGATGCTGGAACAGAGCCTTAGCGCGCTGACCTCAGCCCAGATAATCGCTATCAGATAAGGGTCGCGCTGCATCTGAAAACATCAACACACTTCTGCCGTGGGAGGGTGCTGTGTCTCTCTTCCTTCCTTCGCTGAAAAGGATTTTACAGGTAAGCTTTTACCAAAATCCGTGTTTCAGCTGCAGATGGAAGGAAGAGAGCCACAGTATTCATTACTGATGGGACGTCCCAAAGCAGTTCAAAAATAAGGGTGGGAAAAACCAACAAAAGGCAGAAACCCAACAACCTTAACAACAAAGCGCAACCAGCGCTAAACACAAGTTCATCCAGAACATTAAACTACAGCTGCCTGCAGGACCCTACGTCCGAGGGCTGCATCAGCGGAAGCACTGACGTCCACTTTATAAAACCTTGTAAACGTGTGGACAGAGCGCCAAGTTGCCGCTCGGCAGAGCTGCACTGCCGAGGCACCTTGATGAAAAGCCCACGATGAAGCCACAGCTCTCGTGGAATGGGCTCGAATCTTAATCGGGCAAGATTCACCCCGAAGGCGGTAAGCTTCCAAAATAGCTGACCGGATCCAACGAGCTATAGAATCCTTGGAAGCTCGTTGACCACGCCGACGACCTGCTGGAACCACAAACAGGGAGTCCGTCTTACGAAAACCTTGAGTAATAGATAGATAAAACTTCAAGGCCCGCACTAAATCCAATGTGTGTAAATCTCGCTCTTTCGCATTCTTCGGATCCGGGCAGAGTGAAGGCAACACAATATCCTGGTTAACATGAAATTGTGACACCACTTTAGGCAAAAAATCACCCCGAGTGCGAAGCACTACACGATCCGGAAAAAACTCCAGAAAAGGAGGCGAACAAGAAAGAGCTGCCAACTCAGAAACTCTCCTCAAGGAAGTGACTGCAACAAGGAAAGCCACCTTCCAAGAAAGTAAAGAAAGGCTAGCAGAAACCATAGGCTCAAAAGGTTTATGCTGAAGAGCCTCCAAAACAAGGTTGAGCCGCCAAGGAGACACGGGTGCCTTCCGCGGCGGAAACTTACGAGAGATACCTCGGAAAAAGGAGAGCACGTCTCTATTTGAAGCAATGGTTCTCCGGAACAATAAGGACAGAGCAGAAATCTGACCTTTCAGAGTGCTAACTGCCAAACCCTTGTCTAGCCCATGCTGCAGAAAAGCCAACAGGTTGGGAATGGAAAATTTTCTCGGGTTCCGAGAGGACCCCAAACACCACGAAAAGAAGGTTTCCCAAATTTTGTGGTAAATCCTAGTAGTAGCCGGACATCTTGCAGCACGAAGGGTAGCAATGACCTCGGCTGAAAAACCTCTACGGGTCAAGATTTCGGTCTCAAGAGCCACGCCGTCAAACGCAGGGACATCAAGTCCGGATGACAAACGGGCCCCTGAGTCAACAAGTCCGGTTGAAGAGGGAGTGGAAAAGGAGGTGCCGCCAACAGCGACATTATTGTCGAGAACCACACCCTTCTTGGCCAGTCTGGAGCTATCAGAATAGCTGGAATTCTCTCTAGTCTGATCCGACGCAGTACTAGAGGAAGTAAGGATATCGGCGGGAATACATAGATCAGCTCGAACTGATCCCACTGAGCCACTAGAGCATCCACCGCCACCGCCTTCGGGTCCATGTACCTGGACATGAATGTCGGTAACTTGGCATTGGACCTGGATGCCATCAAATCCACTTGGGGGGTTCCCCAGCGAGAGCACAGTAGTGCAAAAACTTCCGGGTGGAGGCTCCATTCCCCGGGATCCATCCTTCTGCGACTGAGAAAGTCCGCTGTAATATTCTGAACCCCTGGAATGTGAATCGCCGAAATGGCTGGTACACTGGCCTCTGCCCAAATCAGAATTCGGGACACCTCTACCATGAGTCTGGAACTCTTTGTCCCACCTTGGTGATTGATATACGCGACAGCCGTCGCATTGTCTGTCTGCACTCGGACTGGCAGACCGCTCAAAGGGACCGTCCAATGTTGGAGGCAAAGGAAAATCGCCCTCAATTCCAGGATGTTGATCGGAAGAAAAGACTCTTCCGATGACCATACCCCCTGAATCCAGAGATTGTTCCAAACACCCCCCCAGCCCGTCAGGCTGGCATCGGTGGTTATAACTGACCACTTCGGAGGGAGGAAAGACTTCCCCAGGGAGAATGCCCCTGGACGTAACCACCATTCTAGAGAATCCCGCACCGCGCGAGGAATGGTGACACTGCAATCCAGCGATTGCGACTGGTTCCATCGACTCAAGATGAACCTTTGGAGAGTCCTGGAATGGAACTGGGCAAAAGGAATTGCCTCCATGGACGCCACCATCAGTCCCAGAAGACGCATACACTTCCGTAGGGACATTGCCGTTGAGGATTTCATAATCTGTACATGTCGAAGAAGACATGACTGTTTGTCTGGTGGTAGGGAAACTACCGACCGAAACGTGTCGAGATGCATTCCCAAAAAGAGAATTGTCCTCGATGGTTCCAGGGACGACTTCTCCCAATTGACCAGCCAACCGAAGTCCTTCAGAAACTGAAGAGACAAATCCCGAGCCGTCAACGCCTCCTCCTCCGAGGAAGCCACGATCAAAAGATCGTCCAGATAAGGGAGAATCGTAATCCCCTGTCTTCGAAGAATTGCCATGAGGGGCGCCAGAATTTTTGTAAAGACCCTTGGCGCTGAGGCTAAGCCGAACGGCAGAGCCAGAACTGGTAATGATTCTGACCTATGGCAAATCGAAGAACGCGCTGATGAGCCTTTCCGATGGGAATATGCAAATAGGCGTCGCGAATGTCGATTGACACCAGAAAATCGTTCTGTGACAGAGCTGCCACAACGGAACGAAGCGACTCCATGCGAAATTTCCGGGCATGGACATGCCGGTTTAATCGCTTGAGATCCAGAATCGGGCGAAATTTGTTCTCCTTTTTGGGAACTATAAAAAGGTTGGAATAAAAACCTTTCCCTCGGTCCTCTGACGGAACAGGTATCACTACACCCTTTTGTAGCAGAGATTCGACCTCTCGCTGTAGAGCGACAACAAGCTCGGGTTCCGACGGAACGCGAGACTGACAAAAAACATTTGGGGGTCGAGAAGCAAACTCTATGAAATAGCCTGCCGACACTATCCGCGTTACCCAGGAATCTGGAACGCGAGCCATCCAAGTCTCCTTGAAAAGAAGCAGGCGACCCCCCACTCGAGAATCCTCGAGTGGACCCCTGGCGTCAATCCGACTTTGCGGGCTTCTTGTCAAGTTCCCGCTTGTCCTGGCGGAAACTCTGCTTCCAGGGAGTACGAGTTTTCTGAGAGGATTTCTTTCCTGAGAAGGAAGGACGACCCGATCCCCACGAGGAGTGACTAGATCGTCCTCGGCCCCGAAAGGACCGCCGACCACTATAGACACCAGGCTTACTGGACACAGAGGCCATGGCCCTACGCTGTGGTAATGCTGATTCCTTCGCCTTAGCCTTGGAAATCAGCTCTGTGAGGTCGGATCCAAAAAGATGGCCACCCTTGTAAGGTAAGGCCAACAACCCTTGTTTGGAAACTGCGTCCCCGGCCCACTGTCTGAGCCATAAAGCTCTTCTGACTGTGACCGCTGAAGCTTGCGCTTTGGCCAGCAGAGATGCCGTATCCAGACCGGCATCAAATATATAACAGGCTGCCGTTTCTAACCATTCACAAGTTTCCCGTATCTCAGATAACGGAGATTCATTTTGCAACTCCGTCTTCAGACGTGCCAACCAGCTTAGAGAAGCTCTAGCAGCACACATGGATCCTAGCACTGCTCGGAATCCATGACCCGCAGCCTCATAGCTTGCTTTTGCCGCCACTTCTGCCTTTCTATCCAAAGGCTCCTGTAAGCTCGCTTTTCCCTTAATAGGGAGTAGTGAGGATTTACTAAGCTGAGATAAGGACACATCCACTTCAGGAGCAGAAGTCCAATTAGCCTTTAACTCCGCAGAGCAAGGATAAAGTGTATCAAAGAAATGCGTTCCATGAAAACGCTTATCTGGACATAGACGTTCCTCCTCTACTACACTATTAAGCTCATCCAGAGCTGGCAATGTTGTACGCGAAGCACGGGACTCCTGGAACATGCGTGCTGATTTACCAGGACGACTAGTTACCTCCTCCGGTAACTGTAATATATCTCTCATGGCTTCAATTAATGCCTCCGTACGCTTCGCCATAGAGGAACGCCCCTGCGGCTCGTCCGCATCTGAATCGGATATTTCTCCATCCGAATTTAAAGGGGAACTCTGTCCAATATCAGATACATCTGACTCGCTCCGTGTAGAGGCCGGTAACGGCCTGCGTCGCTTCCTCTGAGAGGAATTAGCAGACACATATTGACCTAAAAGGTCAGACAAGTTGCTGATCGATCGAGCGATATCGTCCAATTTTCCACCGCTGTCGACCGCAGCGCTAGACGCTGTGGAGGTCTGCGTATCTGATTGCCGTAATGGCACTGGGACGTGGTCCGCGGCATCTGAACCCTGTTCAGACATGTCTCACCTGTATGAGCAGGTCAAAGCGGTAATACCAGCAAAAAACTATGCGGTTTTTTTTTTTTTTTTTTTTTTCAAACGCTGAAGGGTTAACGCTCCACCAAGCAGGGTTACCCCAGCGGTATTCAGTCAAGAAAATTTAGCTGGTAGAAATAACCCTCAGAGGGGTTAATATTGCAAACTCACCACAATATATATATCTGTGAGCCCCAGCCAATTTCTATGTCTCTAATGAGACTGCAGCTGCAGGATAGCGATCGCTGCGCTGCAGGGTGAGGAATTTAGCACTCACCCAGCTGGCCGTGGTGTCTTATGAGGAGAGGAGCGGTCTGAGGAGCCCAGGAGCCTGTGTAATGGCCGCCACAGTGAGGGAGTCGCAGGAGAAACGCCAGAGCGCGCGTCTTCCTGCTCAGAAGACCGGGAATAGTTAGGCCACGCCCCCCACCAGCTCGAATAATGAGCGCGAACTCCCCCGCTCCTGCTCCCTCTCTGTCCTGCAGGTATCTGCCTGCGGACAAAAAATCACCACATCTACTTGTAACAGCGCTGTCACAGCAGCGCTGAAGCATACTGACATACATGTAGTAGCGCTGTCACAGCAGCGCTGAAGCATACTGACATACAAGTAATAGCGCTGCTCATCCAGACGCTAAAGCACTCACACATAATTATAATAATAAAATTTGTGTGGAGTACTCACCAGCCAAGGCGCCACAGGGACCCTCAGGGTTTCTGGCGCTGTGCCCAAGCTTCCCCCCAGGGCGAAGAACGCAGTGACCGCACGTGTGGTTTGCGTCCCCGCCAGGGAAGCTCTCCTCATCCCCCAGGGCCGGCAAGGATTCTGCAGGGACTTTAAGTAAATACAGATCCGCCAAGGGAGAGGTTGGGGTACAGCAGCGCTGGTACCCCTGAGACCTCTAGACCAACTAGTGATCCAAGTCCCCTGTCCGAATATAAAATAATAAAATCTTCTGAGGAGCTGCATTAGCAGCGACCATCCTCTGGGACCTCAAATCTTAGACTGGAGCTGAGTAGGAGGAGCCCGAGCTGGAGGGGCCAGCCAGTCATCACTCTTTTGATCTGAGGTAACATCCTGATCTGGGGCTCCGCCTACCCATCAGTAATGAATACTGTGGCTCTCTTCCTTCCATCTGCAGCTGAAAAAGGAAAGTACGTCCCTATGCGAGGCAATGGTTCTCCGAAACAATAAGGACAGAGCAGAAACCTGACCTTTCAGGGTGCTGACTGCCAAACCCTTGTCTAACCCATGCTGCAGAAACGCCAACAGATTGGGAATGGAAAATTTTCTCGGGTTCCGAGAGGAACCCAAACACCACGAAAAGAAGGTTTCCCAAGTTTTGTGGTAAATTCTAGAAGTAGCCGGACTTCTTGCAGCTTGAAGAGTAGCAATGACCTCGGCTGAAAAACCTCTACGGGTTAAGATTTCGGTCTCAAGAGCCACGCCGTCAAACGCAGAGACTTCAAGTCCGGATGACAAACGGGCCCCTGAGTCAACAAGTCCGGACGAAGGGGAAGTGGAAAAGGAGATGCCGCCGACAGCGACATTATTGTCGAGAACCACATCCTTCTTGGCCAATCTGGAGCTATCAAAATAGCTGCAATTCTCTCTAGTCTGATCCGACGCAGTACTAGAGGAAGTAAGGATATCGGCGGGAATACATAGATTAGCTCGAACTGATCCCACTGAGCCACTAGAGCATCCACCGCCACAGCCTTTGGGTCCTTGTACCTGGACATGAACGTCGGTAACTTGGCATTGGACCTGGATGCCATCAAATCCACTTGGGGAGTTCCCCAACGGGAGCACAGTAGTGCAAAAACTTCCGGGTGGAGACTCCATTCTCCGGGATCCATCTTCTTGCGACTGAGAAAGTCCGCTGTAACATTCTGAACCCCTGGAATGTGAATCGCAGAAATGGCTGGTACTCTGGCCTCGGCCCAAATCAGAATCCGGGACACCTCCACCATGAGTCTGGAGCTCCTTGTCCCGCCTTGGTGATTGATGTATGCGACAGCCGTCGCATTGTCTGTCTGCACTCGGACCGGCTGACCGCTCAAAGGGACCGTCCAATGCTGGAGGCAAAGTAAAATCGCCCTCAATTCCAGAATGTTGATCGGAAGAACAGACTCTGCCGATGACCATACCCCCTGAATCCAGAGATTGTTCCAAACACCCCCCAGCCCGTCAGGCTGGCATCGGTGGTTATGACTGACCACTTCGGAGGGAGGAAGGACTTCCCCAGGGAAAATGCCCCTGGACGTAACCACCATCCTAGAGAATCTCGCACCGCGCGAGAAATGGTGACACTGCAATCCAGCGATTGCGACAGATTCCATCGACTCAGGATGAACCTTTGGAGAACCCTGGAATGAAACTGGGCAAAAGGAATCGCCTCCATGGACGCCACCATCAGTCCCAGAAGACGCATACACTTCCGCAGGGACATTGCTGTCGAGGATTTCATAATCTGCACATGTCGAAGAAGACATGCCTGTTTGTCCGGCGGTAGAGAAACTACTGTCCGAATCGTGTCGAGATGCATCCCCAAAAAGAGGATTGCCCTCGATGGTTCCAGGAACGACTTCTCCCAATTGACCAGCCAACCGAAGTCCTTCAGAAGCTGAAGAGACAAATCGCGAGCCGTCACTGCCTCCTCTTCCGAGGAAGCCACTATCAAAAGATCGTCCAGATAAGGAAGAATCGTAATCCCCTGTCTTCGAAGGATTGCCATGAGGGGCGCCAGAATTTTTGTAAAGACTCTGGGCGCTGAGGCTAGGCCGAAAGGCAGAGCCACGAACTGATAGTGATCCTGTCCTATGGCAAACCGAAGAAAGCGCTGATGAGCCCTTCCGATGGGAACATGCAAATAGGCGTCGCGAATATCGATTGACACCAGAAAATCGTTCTGTGACAGAGCTGCTACAACAGAGCGAAGTGACTCCATGCGAAATTTTCGGGTGTGGACATGCCGGTTTAATCGCTTGAGATCCAGAATCGGGCGAAATTTGTTCTCCTTTTTGGGAACCACAAAAAGGTTGGAATAAAAACCTTTTCCTCGGTCCTCTGACGGAACCGGTATTATTACACCCTTTTGTAGCAGAAATTCGACCTCTCGCTGCAGAGCGACAAAAAGCTCGGGTTCTGACGGAATGCGAGACTGACGAAAAATATTTGGGGGTCGAGAAGAAAACTCTATGAAATAGCCTGCCGACACTACCCGCGTTACCCAGGAATCTGGAACGCGAGACATCCAAATCGCCTTGAAATGAAGCAGGCGACCCCCCACTCGAGAGTCCTCGAGTGGACCCCTGGCGTAGTCCGACTTGGCGGGCTTCTTGTCAGATTCCCGCTTGTCCTGATGGAAATTCTGCTTCCAGGGAGTACGAGCTTCCTGAGAGGACTTCTTTCCGAGAAAGAAGAACGACCCGATCCCCACGAGGAGTGACCGAATCGTCCTCGGCCCCGAAAGGACCGCCGACCGCTATAGACACCAGGCTTGCTAGACACCGAAGCCATGGCCCTACGCTGTGGCAATGCTGTTTCCTTCGCCTTTGCCTTGGAAATCAGCTCCGTGAGGTCGGATCCAAAAAGGAGGCCACCCTTGTAAGGTAAGGCCAATAAACCTTGTTTGGAAACTGCGTCCCCGGCCCACTGTCTGAGCCATAAAGCTCTTCTGACTGTGACCGCTGTAGACTGCGCTCTGGCCAGAAGGGATGCCGTATCCAGACCGGCATCAAAGATATAACAGGCTGCAGTTTCCAACCATTCGCAAATTTCCTGTATATCAGATAACGAAGATCCGTTCTGCAACGCCGTCTTTAGACGTGCCAACCATTCTAGAGAAGCTCTAGAAGCACACATGGATCCTAGCACCGCTCGGAATCCATGACCCGCGGCCTCATAACTTGATTTTGCCGCCATCTCCGTTTTTCTGTCCAACGGCTCCTGCAAACTCGCCTTCCCTTTAACAGGGAGTAATGAGGACTTACTAAGCTGGGATAAGGAAACATCCACCTCAGGAGCAGAAGTCCAATTATCCTTTAACTCCGCAGAGCAAGGATAAAGCGCATCAAAGAAATGCGTTCCGTGAAAACGCTTATCTGGACACAGACGTTCCTCTTCTATTACACTATTAAGCTCCTCCAGAGCTGGTAATGTTGTACGCGAAGTACGGTACTCCTGGAACATACGTGCTGATTTACCAGGACGACTAGCTACCACCTCCGGTAACTGTAAAACCTCTCTCATGGCGTCAATCAATGCCTCCGTACGTTTCGCCAGAGAAGAACGCCCCTGTCGTTCGTTCTCATCTGAATCGGATATTTCCCATCCGAACTTAAAGGGGAACCCTGTCCACCATCCAAATCGGATACATCTGACTCGCTTCGTGTAGAGGCCGTTAACGGCCTGCGTCGCTTCCTATGAGAGGAATTAGCAGACACATATTGACCTAAAAGGTCAGACAAGCTGTTAATCGAGCGAGCGATATCATCCAATTTTGCACCACTGTCGACCGCAGCGCTAGACGCTGTTGAGGTCTGCGTATCAGATTGCCGCAGTGGCACTGGGACATGGTCCGCGGCTTCTGAACTCTGTTCAGACATGCCTCCCAGTATTAGCAGGTCAAAGTGGCAGCACCCGCAAAATATGCGTTTTTTTTTTTAAATCGCTGAAGGGTTAAAGCTCTCTTCAGATAGAGCTACACCAGCGTATTCAGCAAAAACGCTGGCAGAAATAACCCTCAGAAGGGTTAATGTCGCAGACTTCCCACAATATATATTGTGTGAGCCCCAGCTAAATATACAGGTCTCCAGTGAGACCGCAGCTGCAGGATAACGATCGCTGCACTGCGGGGTGAGGAATTTGCACTCACCCAGCTGGCCGTGGTGTCTATGAGGAGAGGAGCGGTCTGAGGAGCCCTGGAGCCTTTGTAATGGCCGCCGTAGTGAAGGAGTCGGAAGAGAAGCGCCAGAGCGCGCGTCTTCCTGTACAAAAGACCGGGCAGAGTTAGGCCACGCCCCCCGCCAGCTCAAATATTGAGCGCAAACTCCCTCGCTCCTGCTCCCTCTCTGTCCTGCAGGTATCTGCCTGCGGACAAAAGTTCACCACAACTACATGTACCAGGCGCTGTCACCGCAGCGCTGAAGCATACTGATATACATGTAATAGCGCTGCCACTCTCAGACGCTAAAGCACTCACACATTATTATAATAAAATTTGTGTGGAGTACTCACCAGCTTAGCGCCACAGGGACCCCTCAGGATTTGTGGCGCTTGTGCCCATGCTTCCCCCCAGGGCGAGGAACGCAGTGACCGCACGTGTGGTTTGCGTCCCCGCCAGGGAAGCCATCCTCATCCCCAGGGCCGGCAAGATTCTGCAGGGACCATAATGTAAATACAGATCCGCCAAGGGAGAGGTTGGGGTACAGCAGCGCTGGTACCCCTGAGACCTCTAGACCAACTGGTGATCCAAGTCTCTTGTCCGAAATAAAATAATAAAATCTTCTGAGGAGCTGCATTAGCAGCGACCATCCTCTGAGACCTCAAATCTTAGACTGAAGCAGCTGAGTAGGAGGAGCCCGAGCTGGAGGAGCCAGCCAGTCAACACGCTTTTGATCTGGGGTGTCATCCTGATCTGTGGCTCCGCCTACCCATCAGTAATGAATTACTGTGGCTCTCTTCCTTCCATCTGCAGCTGAAAAAGGAGGCTCATACAAATCGTGATGACAGGGTCTGTCATCACGATTTGTAGGAGTCTTCTTTTTTAAATTCCACGGCAGGGCCACCTGTCCATCTGGCCCTGCAGCTGTTGTAAAGCTACACTCCCATCATGCTTGGACAGGTTGGGATGATTGAAGCTGCAGTTTGGCACCAGCTGCAGAGTCACACAGGTTGTGCAAAACTACTGTCCCCATACAAGAGTGTTACACAACCTGTGGTCCTCCAGCAGCAGCAGATCTCTCCCATAACAGTGTCAGCAGACATGTTATTAATATATTTACGCATTTTTTGCTTCAATTTTTTTTCCTATTTTCCACCTCTAAACCCTAGGTGCGTCTTATAGTCTGAAGAATACGCTACTCATGAAATGATCAGACTAAAAAGTGATCAAATTGTCGGGATGATTGAAGAGTGTAAAGGGTATGCCACACTAAACAATATCGCTAACGGGATCGCTAAAAAACGTCACTATTTAGCGATCCCGTTAGCGATATTGTTCAGTGCGGCAGCTTCCAGCGACGAGCTTCCTGCTGTGATCTCGCTCGTCGCTGGAATCGTTCCGGACCCTATTTTCTCGTCGGCGCTCCCGCTGGGTAAGTATCTAATCGCTGTGTGGCACCTTTTCTTAGCGATTTAGCGGTACTTTTGTACCGCTAAAGTCGTTAAGAAGATCGCTAACGGCGATAGCGTCGTTAATTATATCGCTAAATGTGACCGCATTTAGCGATATAGAAACAATCCCGCTAGCGATCGCATTAGTATGCGTCGTTATCGTGATCGCTAGCGGGATTGTTTAGTGTGGCAGTACCTTAAGAGTTTTATAGGAATCTCAGGGAGAAAGGATACTCACAGTTTACTCTCTGCTAGGGTCAGCTTATCTTTCAGCAGCTGAATCTCCGATTCCTTCTCATGTGAGCTTAGATGACTCTGGAACTCCTTCTCTCGGTTTGTGGCTAGCAAAGTCTCCAGATTCTTAATTGTGAGTCTTTCACTTGCTAACTGTTTCTTTAAAAGTTCAGCTTCAGACTTCATATCTTCCAGTTCATCTAGGACCTTGAGAAGAATACACAGTAACATTCTTTGATGAGAAAGTCCTAGTCATTGTAAATTTCCTTACTGGGGTTATGGAAACCACTATGGCCACATTCAACAACTGAGGTGCCAAAGTACACCGGCAGGTATTCACACATACTGGACTGGTGCATGTTCGTGCCGGCAACTCCTGCTCTGATCTGCTATGTGGGGAGCAAAGAGAGCTGCACACGGACTCCGCAGTCCATAGATGTGATTGGCCTTTTTCCCATGCTGCTGATTTAACCTGGCCTAAAAGTGGTCATACACATGAGATAATTCACTAAGGCCCCTTTCACACATCAGTTTTTTGACGTCAGTCACAATCCGTCAGCTTGACGGATGGGTCGCAGATTGTGAAAAACTGATGCGACGGATCCCTTTTTTCGACTGATCCGTTTTTAAAAACGCCCATAGATAGATAGACAGATCTATAGGTAGATAGAATACATAGATATATCTATGGATATATCCATAGATAAATAAATAATAGCAAGGGCTATGTTTATTAATGAACAATGTTTTATTTAAAAAAAAAATTGGTACTTACTCGTTCATACTCCATGTTTCGTGCTGTTAGTTGTCTAGAGAACTGCTCTTTGCTGGAGTCCAGCTTCACACACAGTTCCCTCACTGATGCCAAGTCAGACAGAGCCAAAGCCTTCTCATCCAGCTCATGCCGCAGTTGCTCCTCATATTTAGACAAGGCTTTGGCCATGGAAGATATTTGAGTTTCATAAGCCTGATGAGCATTCATGTGCTGCGAGAGAGAAATTCACAGATTACTGCAGAACTGACAACTTGTAAAATACATGTAATATTGTGTTGGGGTATGTGCAGACGATCAGTATTAGGCAGCGCTTTGGACGCAGGGCATGTCCGCTGTGTCCATAGAGCTGCCGGCTTTTGAACGCAGGTGAATCCGCATGTGATCATTGAACCGTACAGAATCACCACACCCAATACATTGCATGGGTGAAACTTATCTTACAGAGACTAGTGTCTCCACAAGATAAATAGACATAATGCGGTCTGGAAAGATGCGCCGCATGTCCGTCTCCGCAGGTAAGCCGCGGGCGCTGGTGCCAGCATAGTGGACAGGGGATTTCTTGAAATCCCATCCACTATGCTGTAACATCTGGACGCTTACTGACCGTGGGAACATACAAACATACCCTTGGAGGTACAGATCGGTGGGCACACAGTTGCATCCATCGCCCACCGGCTCCCTTATGCCAGATGCCTGTATATAGAACAGCAGAAGAGACTGCAATATGCCTTACAGTTCATGAAAACTCATACCAACACGATAACAACACAAAGGACAAAATGACCGAGGGGCCTAAGGGTACATCTGCTTTAAGTGAAACACAGAGGTTATTTTAGTTTAGACAAATTTTGGAGGAGGACTAGCATGGTCTACAACAGACATTAAAGATATTGTCCGACCACGAAATCCATATTTTTTTTATTTTGTTAGCTAATCTGTGCTGTATTATAATATACAACACCCCTATATATTTTGTTTTTTGTTTCCACCTTTTGTTCCTCCTGAATTCCACTTCACTCCCTACATGAATCAGACACTGGCTCTATTATTGCAGTCGTGTGTGTTTTATTCTGATGCTACCACAACTCTAATAAAAAATACATTTAATATCCGTCCGGCAACTGTGATGACTAGCTCAAGAGTCCATCCCCTGCGGCTTCTCTGTGCTTTGCTCACCTAGACTGACAGGTGTCCCCCGTGTTTGCAATTCTGTAAGTTAACATTGACGTGCTGAGTCCTAAAGGTGTGCAATATGTGTTCTGTTAGGATTTCGCTCTACTTGCTGACTCAAGTGGTCATCGTGTGATCACTCACATGCAATTTGCAGATCCTGGGTTCTGCCGCAGCTTTTTTATTTCTTTCTTCCAGTCTCATGAGACTGTTATGTGACCCTAAGGTCAGGGGAGGGTCTGGCAGAGACTGGGGGCATGGTGTATGTTGTGACTTTACTGAGCAGTCTCTGCCAGACAGAAAAACCTAGACGGATGTGACCAGCTCCTCTAGAATCTGGAGAGAGCTGCTCAATGGCTAAGTGTGACATCTAGGTAACAATGCAAAATGCTGACAGGGAGTAGATTACAAACTGTCAGCATTCTGCAGCCAAGGCACACACACAAATTATACAGAAAGAACGGACAGCCCCTTTAAAAATAAAGCTATGTTATGCCATGTTTAGATCCACTCTGGAGGTACCCTCGTTCTCATTTTGGGCAGCGGAAAAGTTGTACATAAAGACAATGTTTGGGAGAGGAACCGTGGGAACTGTGGTTCTTTACATGCTAATTCTGCCTAATACAAACCCTGGTGGTATGCACATATGGTGCAGCACAGAGATGGAAAAGATGATGAAAATACTACTTTTGTGAAACATGAGTATTTAGTACACACATAGGTATTTTTCTCCATTTTTATTAGCCTGACAAGCACTGTTAAGTTATTGTATGAGTGCACCACACCATCACCACCTCACTGTGTGGAGGCTGCAGTATTTTACCCTCGTGCAGAATTACATTTATATAGTAACATGATAAAGGTAACATGTTCTTAAAATATGAAATAATATTCATCCGGATTTGGAGAACATATGAGGTTTATTGAGTCTTACCTCTTGGACTTCATTTTCCAGGTCTTCAAGTCGTTGTCGAAGATGCCTTCTATCAGTATCCACAGAAAGGAGCTCCATCTTTATAGAACTGCTTTCTCCGAGAGCACTTTGTGCCTTAACCTCCCATTCCTCTGCCTGGCTATGAACCATTCTGAATTGATCTAAAAGATCTCGATTCTCTTGTTCCTAAATGGCGCAAAATGAAGTAAAACAAAAGCAGAAACACTGTAGAGTACATACACAACATATGGTAAGAGTCCGCGCTCCATGAATGAAGCAGCACTGTATTTTTGGCATAGTGTGCTTGACTTTAACACCTTCTTGGGGCAGTAACTTTTGCTACATCATTACATGTAGTTATGAATGTCAGTATTATGCAAAATGAAATCAGCCAAGATTACAGTGAAACCTAGAGCACAAGGCATGGGATCTAATACAATGCGAGCAAGGACTCACCTTGGCAGCCATTAATGTCTCAATTCTAGACACCTCACAAATGTACCCATGAACTCTCAGTTTTAATTCTTCTTTTTCACGCATTGCATTCTCTAATTCCAATGTAACAGTCTAGAAAAAGAATAAAACATAGCACATTATCTTGGAACAGCCAAAGTGTAAATCTGCATACTAGTCGCAGTAGTGACATTGGACGAACATGTAGCTACAGCTGACTTCTAATATACCACATGGGATCACTATTAAGGAGTTTAGGTGACTCGATATTCCTGACTGTCACAAATCGACACTAGAACAGACGGTTCACAGACGGCATCATAGCAGACCAGTCCACATATGCAGATATCTTGTAGTTTGCAGGTTGTGAGAGGAGGGAACGCAGCAGAACTGCAACCAGTAAAGTGACCTGGAAGTGTAAAAAACCTTTACCCTTCTGAATATTCACATGACCCTGGCTGATACTGCGAAGTGCTGCTCTCCGGTCCAGACACAACCTTCCATAGGTTTGGTATTACATCAGTCAGTGTGCGGTAAAAGATCGGCCAATATTATTCTTCTTACACCGATACCAAGATGTTAGAAGCAGGTGCCGGCTACTCAACACACCTGACGTCCTCTGGATATGCAATAGGCTCGGTTCCTGAGTCCGCTCTATACACATACACCCCAATAGAGGGGTCTGAGCTAGCAGACAATTCAATATTTATACCTGATTCTCTCTAGCCATGGTGGCCAAATCATCTTGCAATCTTCTGTTCTCCTTCAGAGAAATTTCTCTCAACTTCACATTTTCTGAAAGATCTGAATGGGCAGAGTCAAGTTGTCGGCGAAGACTGGAGAGCTCTCGGTCTTTGTTACAGAGGCCATCTTTCAAGTGGCTGCAAATGAAAGTTATATGATTAGACAAAAGAAACTGTAACGAAATGTTCAAATATCTCGGGACTTAATCCGAGGTGGATTTACAAGAGGATCTGCAGTACAAATCTGGAGAGGACACTCAGATATCTGCCACCAATGTGACATAGATCTGCATGAAGATTGACCTCCTTGTCAAAAAATGCAGGCAATCTCGGCACACACCTTACTGAATCTATAAGATGTGCATGCGCATTCTTGTGGATTTTCCATGGTATGTGAAAAGGGTATGAAATATTGCATAGACTAGGTAATGTCACTGATCTGATGAAGATTTCAGCAGGGAATCTGTGCTTAAATCCTGAACGTGTGAACATTAACTTGTCATGCACTAAAACTAAAAACTGACCTAAAGGTTCGTTCGTAAAGCACATACACATCCCAAATTACTTGTGACTCAAGTTTGTAGGTATCACAAAAAACAAACGTCATCAAAATCATAGTTATTTAAAGGGAACCTGACACCATGTATTTATTCTTATATTAAAACCATTCCTAACAAGCCATTTGTACTGTATATTTGATTATACTGTATGGCAAAGGACTATTTTATATAAATATTATATTATCTAATTTACTGAGATAATGACTTTTGGGTTTTCATTGGCTGTAAGCCATAATCATCAACATTAACAGAAATAAACACTTGAAATAGATCACTCTGTTTGTAATGACTCTATATAATATGAGTTTCACTTTTTGTATTGGAAGAACTGAAATAAATTAACTTTTTGATGATATTCTAATTTAGTGAGAAGCACCTGTATATCTATAATGCGTCTGCAGATAGAAAAGAAACAGTAGGAAGGAGACACTAATGTCACAACTAAGCTACACTTTCCATCACTCACGCGAAAAAAAAAAGTGCTTTATACTAGATGGACTTACTCGACAGTAGCCTCAAGCTCAGAAAGGGTCAGCCGCAAGTTGGTTATGGTCTTGTCCTGGAAGAGATTTTTTTTTTTTTTAATTAAAACTCAAACTCTTTAGAAATATAAAAGTTTTGCCAGAGAAAATTAACACAGAGTTTTATAACATACTTTATTATCTAGATTCTCATCTAAACATGCTACATGCTCCGTCTTCTCGTCCACTTCTTCCTGAAGGTTATCTTTTTCCTTGTCCAAGACAGAAATTGTGTTCCTGAGAACGGTCATTTCAGTGGTTTGTGCAGACACTTTGTGATTCAGTTCGCCTAAAAGTCATATAAAAGCAAAAAGTGTTAAAAGGGTCGTCCGGCTGAAGAAATTCTCATGTGTTCCTATTTTAAGTAATAGAATTTGATTTCTTCAGTTATCAGCCTCAGTCCCAGCAGTTCCATCTTCTATGTCAGCATGTTGTCAGTGCTTTTTGTGTGAAGTGGGCTGGTTGGTTGGCTCATATCCATAGCTGAACAACCTCATCTGTCAATGCATCATGAGTCATGACAGCTTAGCCAGCCCCATCCGATTGAATTGAGCCAATCAACCAGTCCCAATCACACACAGCACTATTCATGGATGATGTGCCAACACAGAAAACATTCTCCTGAGTGGTGCCCTGGCCAGAAGCGAAGGTAGCGGAACATACACACGTGGTCAAAATTGCTGGTATCCCTCGTTTAATGACAGAAAAACACACAATGGTGACAGAAATAACTTGAATCTGACAAAAGTAATAATAAATCAAAAATCTATGAAAATGAACAAATGAAAGTCAGACATTACCTGTCAACCATGCTTCCACAGAATTAAAAAAATAATAAAACTCATGAAATAGGCCTGGACAGAAATGATGGTACCCCTGAAAATAATGTGACAAAAGGTACATGTTAAATTGCGGTGTGTCCCACTAATTAGCATCACAGGTGTCTACAATCTTGGAATCAGTGAGTGGGCCTGTATAGAGGGCTACAGATACTCACTGTGCTGTTTGGTGACATGGTGTGTATCACACTCAACATGGGGCAGACAAAGCGAAGGAAAGAGTTGTCTCAGGAGATTAGAAAGAAAATTATAGACGAACATGTTAATGGTATAAGTTATAAGACCATCTCCAAGCAGCTTGATGTTCCTGTTAACTACAGTTGCACATATTAAGATATGTAAGCTCCATGGGACTGTAGCCAACCTCCCTGGACGTGGCTGCAGGAGTAAGATTGATGACATATCAAAGAGACAGATAATACGAATGGTAATAAAAGAGCCCAGAAAAACTGAACTTGAAGCTCAAGGAACTTCAGATCGTACCATTCGTCGTTGTATGAGCCAAAGTGGACTTCATGGGAGACAGCCAAGGAGGACATCACTGTCGAAAAAAAATCATAAAAAGGCCAGACTGGAATTTGCCAAACTACATGTTGACAAGCCACAAATCTTCTGGGAGAATGTCCTATGACAGATGCGACAAAAATGGAACTTTTTGGCAAGGCACATCAGCATTATGTTCACAGATGGAAAAATGAAGCATATGAAGAAAAGAACACTGTCCCTACTGTGAAACATGGAGGAGGCTGTTATATTCTGGGGCTGTTTTGCTACATCAGGCACAGAGTGTCTACAATTTGTGCAGGATACAATGAAATCTGAAGACTATCAAGAGATTCTAGAGATAAATGTGCTGCCCAGTGTCATAAAGCTTGGTCTCAGTCACAGGTCATGGGTCTTGCAACAGGATAATGACCCAAAACACACAGCTAAAAACACCCAAGAATGGCTAAGAGGAAAACATTGGACTATTCTGAAGTGACCTTGTATGAGCCCTGACCTAAATCCTATTGAGCATCTTTGAGTCTCATTGACAGTTACAGGAATCGTTTGATTGCAGTGACTGCCTCAAAAGGTTGTGCGTGCAACAAAATATTAAGTTAAGGGTACCATCATTTCTGTCCAGGCCTATTTCATGAGTTTTCTTTTTTTTAAATTCTGTGGAAGCGTGGTTGAAAAGCAATGTCTGACTTTCACTTTTTCATAGATTTTTGATTTATTATTACTTTTGTCAGATTCAAGTTATTTCTGTCACCATTGTGGGTTTTTCTGTCATTAAACGAAAGGTACCAACAATTTTGACCACGAGTGTATATATAGTGAAGCTAGCAGAAATTGTGTAACAGTACAGAATAAGAAAACCAAAGTTAATAATTAGGAATATTCTGTACATATATTATACATGAAACAAATAAGTACAGTAAAGTGCATATCCTGACTGTTACTGTATACTCCTCCTTCCAGCCCTCCCTTCACTCTTTAGATTCCCATTCTGTTAAACTCAGTTTCTATGCTGAATCCCAGCTAAGATTATTTGACGAATTCTTTAGGCGCTATCTTATCAGTTCTCTTGCAGCCATGCCTGATTTGCTAATCCAGAGTGCCCATAGTTTCCCAAATTGCATTTCTCCTTAAAGGGGTTTTCTCAAGAACAAAGTTAATTTTTAAAGTTGATTTTAAACAATAGATCTTGGAATAATAAGTCCCACAATTGGATGTGTTTAAATAAAATGTTCCTGTGCTGAGATAATCTTATAAATGTGCCATTATGTGTACTGTGTAATGGCTGTGTCTGATCGTGTAGGAAGATGGTCTGATCATCACAGCTACTGGTCTGGGGAGGAAAGAAAGAAGGATTTTCTAGTACTCACCGTAAAATCTCTTTCTTGGAGCCTTCATTGGGGGACACAGGTAACCATGGGTGTATGCTGCTGTTGCTAGGAGGCTGACACTATGCAAAAAAGGAAAAAAGTGGCTCCTCCCCCGGCAGTATACACCCACCGACAGGCAGAAAGTACGTCAGTTGGTGCAAAAAAGCAGTAGGAGCAGTAACAGGAACTCGAACGTATGTACCAACCCAACAAGAGGCTCTTAAGCCCAACATGGTACAACTATTAACCAGGGGGGTGCTGTGTCCCCCAATGAAGGCTCCAAGAAAGAGATTTTACGGTGAGTACCAGAAAATCCTTCTTTCTTTATTGCTTCATTGGGGGACACAGGTAACCATGGGACGTCCAAAAGCAGTCCCAAGGGTGGGAAATAACTTAGCAACAAGAAGAAGCTAGGTCGGTCGGTGATCCACCGCCGCCTGCAGAACATTTCTACCTAAGCCTGCATCGGACGAGGCCTGGGTATGGACCCTGTAGAACCTCGCAAAAGTGTGCAAGGATGACCAAGTCGCAGCCTTGCAGATCCGAATTGCCGATGCTTGGTGCCGAACTGCCCAATAAGCTCCGACAGCTCGAGTGGAGTGAGCTCTCACTCCCGGAGGGGGCCGTTTTTCCTGAACGCGGTACGCTTCCAGTATCGCAGAACGAATCCAACGAGCGATCGTGGACTTAGAGGCCGGGAGACCGTTCCAGCGACCTTCAGAGATGACAAACAGAGAGTCGGATTGACGAAGAGGAGCAGTCCTAGAAAGATAGACCTGGATGGCTCTTACCACATCCAGCTTGTGAAGAGACCTCTCCAGAGGATGAACCAGGGAAGCACAGAATGAAGGAAGAACGATGTCCTCATTAATGTGGAAGGATGATACCACCTTGGGGAGGAATGAAGGAACGGGTCTGAGAACTACCTTGTCCTGATGAAGAATCAGGAATGGGGAACGACAGGATAAGGCCGCCAACTCAGAGACCCTCCTAATTGACGTGACTGCAATCAGGAAGGCCACTTTCCAAGAAAGGAAGGAAAAGGAGATGTCCTGAAGAGGCTCGAAGGGCGCAGACTGGAGAGCGCTCAGGACCAGATTAAGGTCCCAGGGGTCCAAAGGAGAACGATAAGGGGGAGCCAAATGGGCAACCCCCTGGAGGAAAGTCTTTACCTGAGGCAAAGAAGACAGGTCTCTCTGGAAAAGGATGGACAGGGCGGAGACCTGACCCTTTAAGGTACTGAGGGAAAGACCCGAATCAAGTCCTAATTGAAGGAAAGTAAGAAGAGAAGGAAGGGAAAAGGACATGGGAAATCGGTCGTTTTCCTCACATCATCTGAAGAAGGCCTTCCAGTACCGATGGTAAATGCAGGAGGAAGCTGGCTTTCTGGCTCTGATCATGGTCTGGATGACCTGGTGAGAGAATCCCGACTCCCTTAGGACCGCGGCCTCAACGGCCATGCCGTTAAACTCAGAGACTGAGAACTCTGGTGGAAGAGGGGGCCTTGCAAGAGGAGATCCGGACGATCTGGAAGACTCCAAGGCGCGTCCGCGAGCATGTTCACCAATTCTGCATATCAAGGGCGCCTTGGCCAGTCTGGCGCCACCAGGATAACCGGGATACCTTCCGCTTTCATCTTCTTCACGACCCTTGGGAGTAAGGAGAGTGGAGGAAACAGGTAAGGAAGCTGAAACTGAGATGACGGAATCACCAAGGCGTCGTAGTCGATTGCCAGAGGGTCCCGGCACCTGGCCACAAAACGAGGAACTTTGTGGTTCATTCGAGACGCCATGAGATCGACGTCCGGAAAGCCCCAACGCTGACAAATTTGACTGAAGACTGAGGGATGAAGGGACCACTCGCCTGACGCTATGCCCTGGCGACTGAGAAAATCGGCTGCCCAATTTTCGACCCCTGGAATATGAACGGCTGATAAGGCCGGAACGAGACATTCCGCCCAACGCAGAATCTTCGCCGTTTCCGCCATCACCTGTTTGCTGCGGGTCCCGCCCTGATGGTTCATGTACGCCATGGCCGTGGCGTTGACCGACTGAATGCGAACGGGCTTGCCTGCTAAGAGAGACTGCCAGCGGAGGAGGGCCAGGAAGATTGCCCTGATTTCTAGGAGATTGATGGGAAGAAGGGCTTCCTGGGCGTTCCAGCGGCCCTGCGCTGTGTGCCCGCGGAAAACCGCTCCTCACCCGAGGAGACTTGCGTCGGTGGTGATGACCTGCCACCGAAGGGAAAGGAAGGACCTCCCTTGCAGGACTGAGGAAGACAGAGTCCACCAGGTCAGAGACTGCCTCACTTGGAGAGGCAGACGAACAGGACGGTCTAGGGTGGCAGGGGCTTTGTTCCAGGAGGACAGGAGGAACAGTTGAAGAGGGCGAGAGTGAAACTGGCCTAAGGGCACAGCTTCCATGGAGGCGACCATCTTCCCCAGGACCCTCATGCAGGATCAGGGAGGGAGGGGAACTGGGCGCTTTAGGGATCGGACTTCCTTGCAGAGAGCTGAGAACTTGTCCCTTGGGAGGAACACCCGGGACAAATATGTGTTGAATTCCATGCCCAGGAAGGTCAGATGCTGAGATGGAGTCAGGGAGGACTTCTCCCAGTTGATGATCCAGCCCAGACGAGTCAGGGTATCCAAAGTGACTTGAAGACTGAGCACAGTCTCGGCGGGATGAGCCCTTGATCAACAAATCGTCCAGGTAAGGGATTATGAGAATCCCTCTGGAGCGAAGAATGGCCATGACCGTCGCCATTACCTTCGTGAAGACCCTGGGAGCAGAGGCCAGACCGAAGGGGAGAGCTGTGAATTGGAAGTGATCGTCCTGGATCGCGAACCGAAGGAAACGCTGGTGCTGCAGACAAATGGGGATGTGCAAGTAAGCATCCTGAATGTCTACGGAGCAGAGGAATTCCCCCGGTTCCATCGCAGCGATCACTGAGCGCAAGGACTCCATCCTGAAGTTGCGGATCCAAACATGCCGATTCAGCATTTTGAGGTCCAGGATTGGGCGGAGAGAACCGTCTTTTTTCGGGACTGCGAACAGATTTGAGTAGAAACCTGAAAATCGTTCGTCTGGAGGAACGGGAACTATTACTCCGGCTGCCAGAAGGGAAGAGACGGCCTGGAGAAAACCTGGGGCGTGGGACGGCTGCCTTGGAGGACGAGAGAGAAAGAAGCGCCTTTCCGGGAGGGAGGAGAACTCGATCTTGTAACTGGAGGTAACGATCTCCCTGACCCAGGCATCGCCGACCACCGACAGCCAAGCGTCCCTGAAGGAAAGAAGTCTGCCTCCCACCCTGGAAAGCCTTCCAGGTGGGGGTGACCCGTCACTTGGAACGAAACCTGTTAGAACTGGACCCAGAGGACTTAGAGCAACGGCCTTTTGGTTTCCAGTGAGGGGAGGGTTTGAAAGAAGGCCTTCCCCGTCCTCGTGGAATAGAGGGACGCTCCTGCTGAGAAGAGGATTCTGAGGCTGTGAAGGGACGAAAAGGCCTGAAGGGCCGAGAGCCCTTTCTGCTAAAAGGACGCTTAGGCCTGGATTGAGGGAGAGAGGTACTCTTGCCCCCAGTAGCGTCAGAAATCATCTGGTCCAGCTTATCCCCAAAGAGCCTAGAGCTCTGGAAGCCTAGGTTGGTGAGAGATCTTTTGGAAGTAGTATCCGCGCTCCACGCCTTCAACCAAAGGATGCGGCGAATAGCCACGATGTTGCTGATTGCTCTAGCGGCACAACCTGCAGAGTCCAAGGAAGCAGCCAGAGCGTATTTAGCGGCATGACCAATTTGGTCTGCCAACTCCGCCAGCTCGTCTGGGGAAGCTGAAGCCAAGATGCCCTTGCGAAGTATCTTAGTCCAGGCATAGATGGCTTTCGCCACCCAGGTGGACGAGAAACTGGGACAAAGGGAAGTGCCAGCTGCCTCAAAAGCTGATTTGGCCAGGGACTCGATCTGTCTGTCCGTAGTGTCTTTAAGAGACGCGCCATCCGGTAAGGACAGGACCGTCTTGGAAGAAAGATGAAAAACAGGTGGATCCACATTAGGGGACTCTGCCCACTTGTTGAGAAAGTCAGGGTTAAAGGGATAGAGAACATCTAAGTGCTTCCTTCCTGGGAAACGCTTTTCGGGATGTTCCCAGTGTTTAGACAGGGTAGAATCAAACTCTTTGTGGTTTGGAAAGGTGCGTGAGGGACGTTTAACCCGTTAAAATGAGACGGAGGAATCCTGGGCAGGAGACTCGTCCTCGTTTAGTTTAAGTGTTTGAGAGATAGCTGAGATGAGACTATCAACCATGACCCGAATCTTGGAGGTCTGGTCCGAATCCGAGTCAGAATCGGACTGGGAATCTATGTCCGACCCACGGTCCTCCTCCGAAGAGGGGAAACGGGAGGATGAAAGCAGCTTGGATGCTGCGGAGGGGCCCGGGGAGCTGGACGAGAAGCCAGACAGTCCTTTTTCTAGAACCTCTCGCCGTACTGTCCCTTTAAAGGTTGAGGTCAGGTGCATGCGAATCGACATGGGAGACGTTCGGAGCGCCGGTGGCTGAGGAGAGCTGTGGAAGGCACTCAATGACCTGGACCAGGGACTGGGATACCTTAGTTAGGTCTGCGACCTACTGAGACATGGCAGCGGCCGACTGAGACATGGCAACGGCCCACTCGGTAGAGGGGGAGTGCCGTCATCCCGGGAGTCGGAGTGCTCCTGCGGGGCAGACATGGTGGAAGGACTGCAGGACGGGCAGAAAGGCGACGACTGGCCTGATGTCTACTTTTTCTTGCAAAGTGCGCAGGCGTAGTGGGTCATAGTGGGCTTAGGGTAAGAGGCCCCTGCAGGGTTGGACATAGGTAGAGCCTGTTGCGCTATAGCAATAGGCAACGGGGAAAATACTGCGGAGGGGCGCTAAATAGGGCACGTGGAATACCACGGGATATGGGCAGAGCCTACCCGATCAGCAAACTGCAGCAGGCGAAGTTAGCTGTGTCCCCCAGGCTGAGAGTCCGTCCAGAGCAGGGCAACATGTGTTGCTGCTTCCTAAGATGGAGGCACGCAGAGACCCTCGTGATGTCTGACTGCGGTAGCTAATAGGCTGCTCGCCGCAGGGGGAAAGGCTGGAGGAGGGGCTGTGCGGAGTAAGAGCGCTGTAACAGGACGGGGGCGTGCCTACAAGGGGACGAACAGCGCCTGATTGGATTAGCAAGGGCGCCAAGAGAACGCGCGCACAGAGGAGGGCGTTTCCAGGAGAGCCCGCCGAGAAGAAGGGGGAAGTGAAAATGAAAGTAAAAATTAAAGTGCCAGGCAGCGACGTGCCCGGCAAACAAACACCGCTCCCGCACCCCGACATTGTGGCTGAGCTGTAAGAAGGGCCAGCGAGGTAGGAGCGCACAAGCGCAGGGAGCAGGAGGTGGAGGCCCCCCCTCGGGGAAGCCTGGCGCAGTCTGTGAGACATTCAAGGAGAGGGAAGCGCCGACCTGTAGAGAAGCCGCGAGCATAGGGAGCACGAAATTCAAATACCCCTGCAACGCTAGAAGGCTGCTGTAGCTCTGCGGCTTACTCAGACGCATCAGCGTCTAGCCGCGATTTTTGGTTGAAGTGTGTGGGGGACCAGGTCGCACAGCTTTTTCTTACTTGAGCCGCCCAGCTCCACATGCTGAGGAAGGTGAGGATCGCTCAGGGGCCCTTGGATGAAGAGGGTCGCTGAAGACGCATCCTTCTTCCCACACCGTATCATGGTCGGTGCAAAAGACGGCCTTGACCCCTTGAGGGAAAGGGGGAAGGTCACCGCCAGTGACCACCATCTTCCTCTCAGCCCTCTCCGAGGAGAGGGGTGAGGAGGGAAAATGGCAAGGACCAGCCACCGGTATCAACCCTGGAGCACCTGTGAGGGTGACAGGGGATAGGGTCCTGCCTGCGGGCCTGAGAGTTGCGATGTTGGTGACACCACATTGCTCGCTCAGCCGCATGATGGGAAGGCAGGGTGAGAAATTACACCCTGATTCCCTAACACTGTATCTGAAAAACAAAGGAAAAAGATTAATAAAACACAACAAAACCTAAAAAGGAAAAAGAGATTATCTGCGGATCTGGGGAGATCCAGGTCCGCCTCCTACAGACACTAAGCACAAACTGACGTACTTTCTGCCTGTCGGTGGGTGTATACTGCTGGGGGAGGAGCCACTTTTTTCCTTTTTTGCATAGTGTCAGCCTCCTAGCAACAGTAGCATACACCCATGGTTACCTGTGTCCCCCAATGAAGCGATAAAGATAAGAGTATACAGACAGTATAGCAGGGGATCACAACTGATTCATTCTGTGAGATAAAGCACTTACCTGCCTGCTTTTAAAAAATGTTTTATCTCAAGAAGAATCCCCTGCTGTAATGTCTGTATACTCTTACCACCACCCCCCTGCCTAGGAGCTGTGGTATGATCAGACCATGTTCCTGCATGGTCAGACACAGCCATTACACAGAACACAGCAGGGACACATTTATAAGATTATCTCTGCACAGGAACATTTTTTTTAACCACATCTAGGTGTGGAAATTATTATTCCAAGATCTATTGATTAAAATGAACTTTGTTCAAGGTAAAACCACTTTAAATAAATACCCCTTTTCAGATTCAACATACAATTTTATTTATGAATTCTGTGATCATTACGGACGGCGCCTAATCTGTTATCCAATGCTGTGCTATCACCTCTCGTGACATATACAGGATTCCAGCCACTGCCATTTTATCATATTCTGCAGTGATTACATCTTCCCCTTGAGAAAGCAGTAGCGAAACGCATGTTGGGGCAGTGTGGGGACTTCAAGCTTCACTACAACATGGTTAAGTGATAGACTCCATTCATGATACTTCACTGTCAGTCATTCTAGTACACATGTGGAAGTCTGGGCACTATACTTGTGCCTAATGTAACTGGATAGCATTTACTATTGTCACGATCCATTTGTGGATCTGTGGCAGATCTGGCTTTTCTTATGGAAACTTTTTTTCTTTCAGGCCATCGGGAATTAATGTCTGTTTTTCCCCAGGTGGCCTGCTGGTGTAATTGCATTACTGCAGTGTTGCTGGGTCAGCTGATGTAGGTGGTGACCACTCCCACCATCCTTTATAGAGTCACCTGATGCATCCGCTGACTGTTGGTGATACAGTTCCTCTTTGAAGACCAACCTTCACAGAAGCAGCTCTCTGGTGTTTGGAGTCCTGTTGGGGGGCCCAGGTTCCACGTCCCGTTTTCCCACTACTGCCCCGTGACATTATCTCCAACCGACACATTTTATTTTCTCTGGTGAGCCCTGGCCCAATTGCATGCCTTTGGCTAACTGCTCCAGACCCTCACCGATGAGCTCAAGGTGCTGTGTGGTGAGGTGGTGCAGCAGCTACAGCAGTTGACGGGGATCTTGGCCTCGGCTCAGTTGCAGACTCTTCTGGAACCCAAAATATCTCTCCCTGACTGGTTTTCTGGAGGTAGAGATGTTTCTGGTGTTTAAGGAAGCCTGCAAGTTATACTTCAGGCTCCACCCTCGTTCATCAGGGAGTGAGGAACAACAGGTGGGAATCCTTCTCCCTTCTTAAGGGTGATCCCCAATCCTGGGTCTTCTCCCTGCCGACAGATTCACCATCTTTGCGGTCGGTGGACGAGGCGCTTCCCTGGCGGAATCCCGACTCCGGAAAATCAAGCAGGGGGGGCGGCTGGCTGAGGGGTACTGCTCATAGTTCCGGAGGTGGGCCACTGACACACAGTGGAATGACCCTGCCCTTAGGAGTCATTTTGTGCAGGGTCTGTCCCCAAGGTTGCAGGATACCCTGGTGCAGTATGTCGCCCCCAGGTCGTTGGAAGCCGCCATGTCCCTTGCCATCCAGGTGGATAGACGCTTGAGGGAGAGGCATACACCAAATGTGCCCCCTGTAGTCCTTACTAGGGAGGAGGACATACCGGTGCAGGCGGATGAACCCATGCAGGTGGGAGTAGTTGGGGGCATGTTTTTTCTGTGGGCAGACGGGTCATTTTATCGGGGTCTGCCCAGCTCGTGCCAAAATTATACCATCTAAGAATCCGCGTCCCCCTGGTTGTGTGGAGGGAGGCGACCAGGGTGTGTATATTTCCTCCATTTTTTCCCCTCAGTGTACATTGTCTGCTGAAGTGGTGGTTGGCGGAGTAACTGAGGGAATACCGATGCTTGTGGACAGTGGAGCAGGAGTCAATTTGGTGGATTCCCACTTTGTCCAGGCCCACGGCCTGAGGAGTAAGACACTGGCGAAACCCCTAAGCGTCCAGGCCATTGACTCTGTCCCACTCAGTCAGGAGAGAATGACCCCAGTCATAGAGGATATACACCTGCGTATAGGGACTCTTCATGAGGAGTCTAGGGACTCTTAATGAAGAGTCCCTGCCGTGCTACGTCTTGGAGGGAATGCCAACAACCATCGTTTTAGGCCTCCCTTGGTTGAAAAGGCACAACCTGGTCATAGATTGACGGTCCAGGTAAGTAGTCAGCTTCACAGAAGCAGCTCTCTGGTGTTTGGAGTCCTGTTCCTGTGCTATCTGTGGTGTGGAGTTAAGCAGCGGTGTGCACAAGCTAAGTGCTGTATTTTAGTTTCCCTGTCCCTTTGGTGTCTGTTTTTTCTTTCCTTTAGTTGTATCGGTGCAGTTTTATTTATTCCCTGTCTCACCTCCTGGGGTGGGGGTTTAGCTCAGGGCTAAACAGAAGATAGGGACAGGCCGGTGACTTGGGCCTCCCTACCTTCAAGGGTACCCCCAAGTTAAGGAAAGACAGGGCACCCCCTTAGCCTTAGGGGCAGTTCAGGGGCCCAGGTTCAAATCTCGTTTTCCCACTACTGCCCCGTGACTATACACCGGCACACGTTACCAGCATTTCTTCCTTTCCTCCACATCCATTTCTATGCATGTGGAGTTTCCCTATCAGGTCTACGACAGAGTATGGTTGAGTCCTATGCAGCACTTAGCACTTTCCTATAACTTGACATTACTTGGTGTTTTCTCTTCCCATGTATGAAATCACCCTTTGGTTGATCCCCCCATGTGTTCCTCCTTTGCCTCATAAATTCACTGTTTTTTTGCTTGATGTTTTATGTGAATTTCCAATAAAAATACTGATTTTTATCCTTTTCTCCGAGTCACTCATTGGGGGACACAGGACCTGGGTGTTATGCTCTGCCACTAGGAAAAACACAAAAAGATTAGCTCCCCCTCTGCAGTATACACCCACACACTGGCTCCAGCCCGAACCAGTTCAGTGATAAAGCAGTAGGAGGAGATCATAAAAGTCATATGAAGGAATAAAACGACAAACCAAAAGAACATACTCAAGACATCAGGCCAACAGGGTGGGTGCTGTCCCCCCCCAATGAGTGGCTCAGAGAAAAGGATTTTACGGTGAGTACACAAAAATCCCTGTTTCAACTTCACATCACTGGGGACACAGAACCATGGGACATCATAAAGCAGTCCCTGGGAGGGGAACCGACAGGACAGACAACCTCACGCCCAGCTGACTAGAGATGCGTTACCGCGGCCTGAAAGATCCGTCTTTCTAGACTCGCATCTGCTGAAGCCTGAGTCTGCAGGTTGTAGTGCATCAAAAAGGTGTGCAGACTGGACCAAGGAACAGCCCTGCAAACCTGTTACGCTGATGCCTGGTGCCGAATGGCCCAGGAAACATCCACCTAACAAGTGGAGTGTGCCTTAGTCCCCACTGGGATAGGCTTGCCTCTGACACGGTAAGACTCCTGAATAGCCGAGAGTATCCATCTGGCTATTGTGGATTTGGAAACGGCTAGTCCCTTCATGTGACCCTCAGGAAGAACAAATAAGGCGTCCGTCTTGTGTAAGGACGCCAAGTTTAAGAAAAAGAGCAGCATCCATCCAGGTGAAGAAAATGCAAAAGCTTTATTCTGCCATAAAAGGTAGCAACGTTTCGGCCATCTTGTGGCCTTTTTACTTGAAAAAGGCCACAAGATGGCCGAAACGTTGCTACCTTTTATGGCAGAATAAAGCTTTTGCATTTTCTTCACCTGGATGGATGCTGCTCTTTTTCTTAAACTCGGATACTATGTTTCAGTGTGATCCATGAACTGGAGCGCGCACCCCTTAACTCCTTGTGTGCTGTCTGCAAATCTCATACTGAAGTCTTTGTGTAAGGACGCCGTCTGGGAGATGTATCTTCTGAGAGCCCTCATGAGAGCCCGAGCGTGGAGAGCCCTCTCAAAACGGCGTATTGGTGCCGGGCAAGACAATGTAATCGTTAAGGTGAAAGGAAGAGACCACCTTGGGTAAAAAGGAAAAGGAGCTCGACAGGAAAGAGCGGCCAGCGCCGATACTCGCATGATCAAAGTTGTCGCAACAAGGAAGGTGACCGTCCAGGAAAGAAGAGTCAGAGAGACGTACTGCAGCGGCTCAAATGGAGCCTCCTGTGGGCCACCCAGGACCAAGTAAGGGCCCCAGCTGTCCAACGGCCCTCTGTATGAGGGCACCACGCGGGAGACCCCCTGAAAGAAAGTATTCACCTGCTGCTTAGCAGCAATCCAGCGCTAAAACAAAACTGATAAGGCAGAGATCCATCTTTTGAGAGAGCTAAGCTCTAGGCCTGAGACCAGCCCAGTCTGAAGGAACTATAAAATAGTCGGAACGGAAAAGACAAGAGGAGAACGACGGCGATCTCTGCACCATGCGAAAAACGCTTTTCAGGTGTGGTGATAAATGGGGCCCGATGCAGGTTTCCGAGTGCGAAACATAGGAGGAAACCACTTCTCGGGAGAATTCAATTTGGATTAGGACCCAGGATTCAACGGCCAGGCCGTTAAGCAGGGCCCTTGAGTTCTGGCATCAAATCGGGCCCTGGTAGAGCAAAACTGGTCGATACAGTAACCGCCAGGGACCATTGACGATGAGTTGAATCAACTTTTAGTTCCACGCCCGGAGAGGCTAGTCTGGAGGGACAGGATCACCGGAATCCCTTCCGCCTTGATCTTCCTGATAACCCTCGGAAGTAACGGAAGACGAAGTTGACGCCACTGATGAACCGATGCATTCGCCCCGATAACCTCTGGATTTCGAGACTTTGGCGTTTAGCCTTGACGCCCTGAAGTCCCATCCGGAGTCCCCCTGCGATGACAAATCTGTTGGCATACTTCCGGAAGAAGTGACCACTCTCCCGAGGCAAGACCCTGATGGCTGAGGAAGTTTGCCACCCAGTTTTCCACGTCTGGGACGTGAACCGCTGAGATGACTGAGAGTGACATCTCGGTCCAGCGGAGAATGTGTTCCACGTCACGCATTGCCGCCCTTCTGCAGATGCTCCCTTGATAATTGATATATGCCAAAGCTGTGGCGTAGTCCGATTGTATTCGGATGGGACGACTCGCCAGGAGGTGATGGAACTGCCGCAAGAACAACCGAATTGCCCAGATCTGCAAGACGTTGAACGAAAGAGGCGACTTCGAGATGACCAGCGCCCCTGGGCCGTGTGATGACGAAAGACAGCCCCCAGCCAGAAGGCTGGCGTCGGTGGAGACCACCGGCTATTGCAGTGGGAGAAAAAGATTTTCCCTGGGTGAGGGAAGACAGTAACGTCAACCACCTGAACGTCTGCTTGACCCGCGGAGACAAGCGGCATAGACGGTTGAGAGAGAATGGATTCCTGTCCCAGGTCAATAGTGAGGAAATGAGCGACAAAGTGCCCAAGCCCCCTGTTGAAGGGCTATGACCGTGTTTCGAGTCAAAATTGCAAACCCTTGGAAGGTGCAGGGTCATTCCTAAAAGGGATATCCGCTGAGCCGGGACGGGGGAAGATTTGTGGAAGTTTAGTAGCCAGCCCAAGCGAGAAAATGTGTCCAAACAGAAAACGGATGCCTCCGTGAAGGCTTGGAAAGACGGCCCCTTGATCAGGAGGTTTTCTAGATATGGCAGAGCGACCACGCCCCGAGAATGCAGAACAGATATGACAACCGCCATGACCTTTGTGAACGCCCTGGGAGTGGTGGTGAGGTCGAAGGGTAAAGCGGTAAACTGGAAATGTTCCTCTCGGGTGGCGAAGCGCAGGGACCTTCGGTGAGTCGGAAAGAGCGGGACATGAAAGTAATCATTCCATATGTCGATGGATGCTAGGGACTCCCCCTTCTACATTGAAGTGATGACATAACAGAGGAATTCCATCCTGAAGGATCCAGACGAACTTGATGAGTAACTTCAGGCCCTGGATGGGCCGTATCGTTCTGTCCTTATTTGGCACGAATACAGTTAGGTCCATAAATATTTGGACAGAGACAACATTTATCTAATTTTGGTTCTAGACATTACCACAATGAATTTGAAACAAAACAAATCAGATGCAGTTGAAGTTCAGACTTTCAGCTTTCATTTGAGGGTATCCACATTAAAATTGGATGAAGGGTTTAGGAGTTTCAGCTCCTTAACATGTGCCACCCTGTTTTTAAAGGGACCAAAAGTAATTGGACAATTGACTCCAAGGCTATTTCATGGACAGGTGTGGGCAATCCCTTCATTATATCATTCTCAATTAAGCAGATAAAAGAGCTGGTGTTGATTTGAGGTGTGGTGTTTGCATTTGGAAGGTTTAGCTGTGAAGGAAACATGCGGTCAAAGGAGCTCTCCATGCAGGTGAAACAAGCTATCCTTAAGCTGCAAAAAACAGAAAAAACCCATCCGAGAAATTGCTACAACTTTAGGAGTGGCAAAATCTACAGTTTGGTACATTCTGAGAAAGAAAGAAAGCACTGGTGAACTCATCAATGCAAAAAGACCTGGGCGCCCACAGAAGACAACAGTGATGGATGATCGCAGAATACTCTCCATGGTGAAGAGAAACCCCTTCACAACAGCCAACCAAGTGAACAACACTCTCCAGGAGGTAGGCGTATCAATATCCAAATATACCATAAAGAGAAGACTGCATGAAATTAAATACAGAGGGTTCACTGCACGGTGCAAGCCACTCATAAGAATCAAGAATAAAAAGGCTAGACTGGACTTTGCTAAAAAACATCTAAAAAAGCCAGCACAGTTCTGGAAGAACATTCTTTGGACAGATGAAACCAAGATCAACCTCTACTAGAATGATGGAAAGAGAAAAGTATGGCGAAGGCGTGGTACAGCTCATGATCCAAAGCATACCACATCATCTGTAAAACATGGCGGAAGCAGTGTGATGGCTTGGGCATGCATGGCTGCCAGTGGCACTGGGTCACTAGTGTTTATTGATGATGTGACACAGGACAGAAACAGCCGAATTAATTCTGAGGTATTCAGAGCCATACTGTGTGCTCAGATCCAGCCAAATGCAGCCAAACTGATTGGTCGTCGTTTCATACTACAGATGGACAATGACCCAAAACATAAAGCCAAAGCAACCCAGGAGTTTATTAAAGCAAAGAAGTGGAATATTCTTGAATGGCCAAGTCAGTCACCTGATCTCAACCCAATTGAACATGCATTTCACTTGTTAAAGACTAAACTTCAGACAGAAAGGCCCACAAACAAACAACAACTGAAAACCACCGCGGTGAAGGCCTGGCAGAGCATCAAAAAGAAGGAAACACAGTGTCTGGTGATGTCCATGAGTTCAAGACTTCAGGCAGTCATTGCTAACAAAGGGTTTTCAACCAAGTACTAGAAATGAACATTTTATTTACAATTATTTAATCTGTCCAATTACTTTTGGTCCCTTTAAAAACAGGGTGGCACATGTTAAGGAGCTGAAACTCCTAAACCCTTCATCCAATTTTAATGTGGATACCCTCAAATGAAAGCTGAAAGTCTGAACTTCAACTGCATCTGATTTGTTTTGTTTCAAATTCATTGTGGTAATGTCTAGAACCAAAATTAGATAAATGTTGTCTCTGTCCAAATATTTATGGACCTAACTGTAAGTTTGAGCAAACCCCTTAAAAACTTCACGCTTTCAGGGACAAGAATGATGACCCCGTCTTGGTGTAACAAAACCATGGCTCGATAGAAAGGCCGAGCCCGCGCAACTGTTTTGGGGAGACGATAAGGGAAGAACCGTGCTGGAGGCTGAGAGGAAGTTCTATCTTGTATCCGGAGGACACTAGGTGACTAACCCATTCGTCGTGAAGGCCGGAGAGCCCGATATGACAACACAGGAGTAGACGTCCGCCTGCGAAAGGACCGGAAACGTGCCTGTTGTTGATGACGAATAGGACGCTCAGTCTTTTCGTGGGGAGGGAATTTACTTTATTCCCCTGTGGTGTCATAGATAAGCTGATGCGGCTTCTCAACGAATAAACGCCCACTCTGGTAGGGCAGAGACGTCAAAAACTTTTTGGACGCAGAGTCCGTTCGCCATCCCTGAGTCAGTGTCCGTCGGATGTGGATGGCAGTTGCAGCTGTAAGCGCAGCACAGAACCAAGTGTAGGGACGCGTGCAACAAATATTCCCCGGCCGAGGAGATCTGATCGGCTAGTCCTGCTGCTTCCAGAGGAAGGTCACTGTCCTGTATGGTCCTGCTCAGGGTATCGGCCCAAGAGACCATAGCTTTAGTTACCCACACTATGGCAAAAGAGGGAGAGAGTGCCGAGCCTGAAGCCTTGAAAAAAACGAACAGGCCAGGATGTCTATCTGCCCGTCCTTGGGGTCTGTAATTGAGGAACCATCTGGTAAGGACAGAAGGGTTTTGAGACCAAGCGAGAGAAAGATGGATCAACCGGAGGGGATTCTCCTATTCCTTCCTCAATCAGGGGAAAGGTTGTCCTGCCTCTATAAGGCTTCTGACTTGCGAAGCCTCTATAAGGCTTCTGAACTATGTCCTAGCCTACCATCTACCCACTCCGAGGTCAGGTCTGTCTTCCTGCCAACGCCGCTGTTCATCAGGGCGATGAGGAGGGAGCTGCCCGGGCACGTAGATGCCTCTGGACATCCAAGGGGTTAACTGCCCGAGGATGGGTCAGGCTGTTGGTCCGGCGCAGGGAAAAAGGGTGGTGTGAGCCTGGTTGAAGAGGGGGGTACGTAGAGGCGATACTCCACGTTCCCATCGGTTGCCGGTGTGGTGAGAAAGGTACCCTGAAGGGATCCGTCGCCCTGTAATATCACGGCATACCCATAAGAAAAAAAACGATGCAGTAAGGGGTATGTGGAGGCAACACTCCGTGTTCCTGCCTGTTGTAGGTTTGGGGAGCGGATACCTTAAGGGATCCGTTGCCCTCTGTAATGTGAGTTGAAGGAATCCTCCGAGACAGGCTGGCGAAAGCCCCGGCCGCTAGATGAGGGACTGTAACTCTTTGCCAGTGACGTCATGGATTGCGGCAGCAACGAAGCCCGCTCAGGGGTGTTGGGTACCCTTGGTTCGGTAGCTGCGGAGGGCTCTTGAGCGCAGTTGGGATCACAGTCACTGCAGAGTGGGATACTATGTCCCCGCGGTAACAAAGTCTGGCAGGCAGCACATGAAGTGAAATACACCGTATGTACCTTGTTACCCTTTTTAGATGTCCAAGGGAGTGGCAAAATGCACCGCAGTATGCCCCCTGACTTCTTATACTGTTAATATCCTCCAATAAGGAGTGTACAGGAACTGCAGGGTAGTGTCCAATGTGGGCTGATGTGTCTGCTGCAGGGCCAGGGCTCTTACCCAGGTTCTGGTGCCCGTGAGTGCTGCAGATTCATTGTGTCCCTTTAAAAATGCCCTGGTATCTGCTTGGCGCCATGCCAGCATTGAGAAGAGCCGGCTGGGTGGAGAAAGATGGCCCTTGGGAGTTGCAGATGCGGCAGTCTCGCAGTGAGCGAGAAGCGCCCGTTCGGGGGCGGGCTACGGGCATGACGGCATCAGGTGGGTGGAGCCTTGGGATTGCTCTGTGAATAGGCCCAAGCCAAGGGAGGCGGGCGCTACAGGGGAGTGCTGGGAAACCTGCTGCAGGACCCCACCGCCGACCTGGATTCCCTTACCAGCTGTGCGCGTCCCGGCATGGAGCCGCCGCGGGTGACTGCCTGGCTTCAGCGTAGTCGGTGTTTCAAGGCCCACAGGGATCAGGAGGATGAAGCGCAGAGTTCAGGCTGCTTCGCCTGCAGGTCAGCTGCTGCAATGTGGACAGTGCCGGGAACCCTCCATCCACCATCCCGTTGTCCGCGAGGTGGAGAGGGACCATCTGTCTCCTTCCATCGCTGCTGTTTGTCAGTGGTTATGCAGTGGGGGCCGCATGTACGCCATAATTGCCTCAGGACATCCCAAGGGTTCACTCCCCTAGGATGGAGCAGGGCTGTTGGTCTGGCTGCAATAAGCCTGGCGCAGAAGGGGATACATGGAGACGACACTCCATGTTCCCATCTGTTGTTGGTATGGGGAGATCGGTGCCCTGAAGGGACCCGTCGGCCCTAAAGAGAGCTCAGGCATACCTTTTAATGGTGCAGGAGGGGCTACGTGGAGGCGACACTCCACATTCCAGCCTGTTGTTGGTTTGGGGAACTCGGAACTCTGAAGGGATCCGTCGCCCCCTGTAATCCATTAAAAAGAAATAAGAATAAAAAATTGTGGTCTGAAGACCAGACCAACGTGCCTCCTACAGACACTAAACATGAACTGGTTCGGGCTGGAGCCAGTGTGTGGGTGTATACTGCAGAGGAGGAGATAATCTTTTTGTGTTTTTCTTAGTGTCAGCCTCCTAGTGGCAGCAGCATACACCCATGGTCCTGTGTCCCCCAATGAGGTGAAGGAGAAATTTCATTTTTTTATTTTACCTTCTGTGGTTTATGGTTACCGTATTTTTTCGGACTATAAGACGCACCGGACCATAAGACGCACCCCAAATTTTCAGAAGGAAAATAGGGAAAAAAAAATAATGTGTCAAATGGGGATCCATCTTACAGCCCGAATTCAGCTTACCAGCGAAGGGATCAGCACAGGTAGAGGAGTGGTCACAGGGGTCGTTCAGTGGTCCAGGCTGATGCGGTGGTGGTGCTCTGTGTTGCAGGGGTGCTCTGTGGGGTGGCTGTGGTCTGTGGGGTGGCTGTGTCCGTGAGGTGACGGTGTCCGTGGGGTGGCGGTGTCCGTGGGGTGGCGGTGTCCGTGGGGTGGCGGTGTCCGTGGGGTGGCGGTGTCCGTGGGGTGGCGGTGTCCGTGGGGTGGCTGTGTCCGTGGGGTGGCTGTGGTCCGTGGGGTGGCTGTGGTCCGTGGGGTGGCTGTGGTCCGTGGGGTGGCTGTGGTCCGTGGGGTGGCTGTGGTCCGTGGGGTGGCGGTGGTCCGTGGGGTGGCGGTGTCCGTGGGGTGGCGGTGTCCGTGGGGTGGCGGTGTCCGTGGGGTGGCGGTGTCCGTGGGGTGGCGGTGTCCATGGGGTGGGTGTCCGTGGGGTGGCTGTGTCTGTGGGGTGGCGGTGTCCTGGGGTGGCGTGTCCGTGGGTGGCTGTGGTCTGTGGGTGGCGGTGTCCGTGGGGTGGCGGTGTCCGTGGGGTGGCTGGG
>JARQOD010000001.1:95474975-95559626 GCA_033576555.1 Oophaga sylvatica
ACATACAAACACCACAGATTTCAATTATTAAAATACAAATTATACTAAATCTTTTCCAACAAACCTATAGATCATTGTAATACTGAAGGTTAAATAAAAATAAGCTCATGTTTGTAAAGTGCACTTCACAAGACAGTGTAAGGTTGATGTATAGGGCGCATAATGCATTTGACTATGATAAGACGATATTTACCAGACATCTAAGCCTGACGCAGGTTTCGCAGTCATTTTAGCACGGGGTGCCCCTTATTATCGTCAAATACATTATGCTCCCTATAGGTAAAAAAAGAAACTTGATCTTGTGATATGCACTTTACAAGCAGAAGTTTATTTTTATATATACCTTTGGTACACATATGCTCTTATACTATAGTATCTCCTATTTACCAATAGATGGTATACTAAATACAGCAATTTAAATGTTTAGCCCCTTCATGACCTTTCACGCAAGTTTACGCTATGGTCGGGATTCACAACTTATGACGTAAACTTTGCCGCTGGGAGCTCGGTGTATGTACAGTCATGGCCAAAAGTTTTGAGAATGACACAAATATTATATTTTCACATGATCTGCTGCCCTCTGGTTTTTATGTGTGTTTGACAGATGTTTTTATCACAGACAGAAATATAATAATTGCAAACATATGAGTAACAAAAGCTTATATTGACAGTTAGACTGAGTTAATGCAGCAAGTGAATATTTGCAGTGTTGACCCTTCTTCTTCAGGACCTCTGCAATTCTCCCTGGCATGCTCTCAATCAACTTCTGGACCAAATCCTGACTGATAGCAGTCCATTCTTGCACAATCAATGCTTTCATTTTGTCAGAATTTTTAGGTTTTTGTTTGTCCACCCGTCTCTTGATGATTGACCACAAGTTCTCAATGGGATTAATATCTGGGGAGTTTCCAGGCCATGGACCCAAAATCTCTATGTTTTGTTCCCTGAGCCATTTAGTTATCACCTTTGCTTTATGGCAAGGTGCTCCATCATGCTGGAAAAGGCATTGTTGATCGCCAAACTGCTCTTGGAGGGTTGGGAGAAGTTGCCCTTGGAGGACATTCTGGTATCATTCTTTATTCATGGCTGTGTTTTTAGGCAAGACTGTGAGAGAGCCGATTCCCTTGGCTGAGAAGCAACCCCACACATGAATGGTTTCAGGATGCTTAACAGTTGGCATGAGACAAGACTGGTGGTAGCGCTCACCTTGTCTTCTCCGAATGAGGCGTTTTCCTGATGTCCCAAACAATCGAAAAGGGGATTCATCAGAGAAAATAACTTTACCCCAGTCCTCAGCAGTCCACTGCCTGTACCTTTTGCAGAATATCAGTCTGTCCATGATGTTTTTTCTGGAGAGAAGTGGCTTCTTTGCTGCCCTCCTTGAGACCAGGCCTTGCTCCAAGAGTCTCCGCCTCACAGTGCGTGCAGATGCACTCACACCTGCCTGCTGCCATTCCTGAGCAAGCTCTGCACTGCTGGTAGCCCGAACCTGCAGCTGAAACACTTTTAAGAGACGGTCCTGGCGCTTGCTGGTCTTTCTTGGGCGCCCTGAAGCCTTTTTGGCAACAATGGAACCTCTCTACTTGAAGTTCTTGATGATGCGATAGATTGTTGACTGAGGTGCAATCTTTCTAGCTGCGATACTCTTCCCTGTTAGGCCATTTTTGTGCATTGCAATGATGACTGCACGTGTTTCTTTAGAGATAACCATGGTTAACAGAAGAGAAACAATGATGCCAAGCACCAGCCTCCTTTTAAAGTGTCCAGTGGTGTCATTCTTACTTAATCATGACAGATTGATCTCCAGCCATGTCCTCATCAACACCCACACCTGTGTTAATGGAGCAATCACTGAAAAGAGGTTAGCTGGTCCTTTTAAGGCAGGGCTGCAATGATGTTGAAATGTGTTTTGGGGGATAAAGTTCATTTTCTAGACAAATATTGACTTTGCAAGTAATTGCTGTTAAGCTGATCACTCTTTATAACATTCTGGAGTATATGCAAATTGCCATTAGAAAAAGTGAAGCAGTAGACTTTGTAAAAATTAATATTTGTGTCATTCTCAAAACTTTTGGCCATGACTGTAACAGCAGAGCCCCGGCTGTAACAGCCAGGAGTGGTGGCCACATTGCCGAGGGCCATTTAACTTCCTAAATGCTGCGATCGATAACGACTGCAACATTTAGGAGGCTGGGAGAGGGGGCTCCCTTTCCCTTCATATCGGCCTCCCCTCAACGCTATTGGGAGGGTCAGATCGTTGCCATGGCAACCTGAGGTCATCATCAAGACCTCAGAGTCAGCCAGCTATGGCAAGCCTGTTAGACCATAGTCTAAGAGGCGTCTGTCAATGTAATACTGACATGTTCAAAGCATTGCTGGTGCATTGCAATGCATTATGCCAGCAATCAGTGTAATAAAATTTAAAGTCTCATTGGGAGAATAAGTAAAAAACAGGGATTTTTGTGTGTACTCACCGTAAAATCCTTTTCTCCGAGCCACTCATTGGGGGACACAGGACCATGGGTGTTATGCTGCTGCCACTAGGACACTAAGCAAATACACAAAAAAGGTTAACTCCTCCTCCTGCAGTATACCCCTCTGCTGGCTCAAGCCTGAACCAGTTCAGTGCCAAAGCAGTAGGAGCTCACAACAGAAGTGCAATATGTCGAAACCAAACAACTACAGCCAACAGCTAACAGGGTGGGTGCTGTGTCCCCCAATGAGTGGCTCGGAGAAAAGGATTTTACAGTGAGTACACACAAAAATCCCTGTTTCTCCGTCGCCTCATTGGGGGACACAGGACCATGGGATGTCCCAAAGCAGTCCCTGGGTGGAGAAACCATCACAACAGGTGAAACCTCACGCACTCAATGCTTAAAAGATTAAATGAATGCCTACAGATGTGAAACTGCCGATTGCAGAATCTGTCTGCCGAGGGCCGCATCTGAAGAGGCCTGAGAATGAACATTGTAATGTTTAGCAAAGGTGTGAAGACTGGACCAAGTCGCAGCCTTGCACACTTGCTGTGCCGATGCCTGGTACCGAATGGCCCAGGAAGCCCCCACTGACCAAGTGGAGTGATCCCCTTGACATGGTGTAAGCCTCTTGAATCGCAGATCGGATCCATCTGGCTATTGTGGCCTTAGAGGCAGGAAGACCCTTTCTGTGTCACTCCGGAAGCACGAAAAGGGCATCCGATTTGCGAAAAGATGCAGTCCTGGAAATGTACCTGCAGAGAGCCCTCACCAAATCCAAAGTGTGAAGAGCTTTCTCAGTACAGTGGACCGGAGCTGGACAAAACGAAGGCAAAACTATGTCCTCATTAAGATGAAAAATCGAGACGACTTTAGGCAAAAAAGACGGCGTCGTTCTCAACACCACCTTGTCTTAGTGGAAAATCAGGAAGGGGGGCTTGCAGGACAAAGCCGCCAGTTCCGAAACCCTTCTGATAGAGGTTATTGCCACAAGAAAGGCGATCTTCCACGAAAGAAGAGAGAGGGAAGCATCTTGCATTGGCTCAAAGGGGGTGTCTTGAAAGGCACTTAGGTCCCAAGGCTCTAAAGGCCTTTTGTAGGGCAGAACAAGGTGAGACACTCCCTTGAATAGAAGTCTTAACCTGGGGCTTAGATGCTATCCTTCGCTGGAAAAGCACGGATAGAGCTGAGATTTGTCCCTTGAGGGAAGACAGCGCTAGGCCCGAATCCAACCCTACTTGGAGGAACTCCAGAATGGAGGGAGTGGAAAACACCAACGGGGAAAGACCCTTATCCTTACACCAGGAGAAAAAAGTTTTCCAAACCCGATGGTAAATGTGCATGGAAACAGGCTTCCTAGCGTTGATCATGGTAGCCACCACCTGTTGCAAGAACCAAGCCTGGGCTAGAATCCAGGATTCAATGGCCAAGCCGTTAAATTCAGTACTGTCGAGTTCTGGTGGCAAATGGGACCCTGAGAGAGAAGGTCCGGACGATCCGGTACCTCGGCGGCTAGATGAACTAGTTCCGCATACCATGCCCGGCGCGGCCAGTCTGGCAAGACGAGAATCACCGGAACGCCTTCCGCCTTGATTTTCCGAATGATCCTTGGAATTAAGGGGAGCGGAGGAAAGATGTAAGGAAGGTGAAATTGGTTCCAAGGAAGCACGAGAGCATCCGAGCCGATGGCAAGCGGATCGCGGGACCGGGCTATGAAAGCCGGGACCTTGGCATTCAGCCTGGATGCCATGAGGTCGACATCCGGAGTGCCCCACCGCCTGCAGATCTGAAGGAACACTTCCTGGTGGAGAGACCATTCTCCCGAGACTAGGCCTTGGCGGCTGAGAAAATCCGACGCCCAATTGTCTACTCCCGGAATGTGAACCGCGGAGATGAGCGAGCGGTTTGTCTCGGCCCATTGCAGAATGTGCGTCACTTTGAGCATCGCTCTTCTGCTTCGCGTGCCCCCTTGGCGATTGATGTACGCCACGGCCGTGGCGTTGTCTGACTGGATCCGGATGGGGCGACCGGCCAGGAGGCGGTGGAAGTGAAGAAGAGCTAGCCTGATTGCTCTGATCTCGAGGATATTGATCGGTAGGCGTCCCTGAGCCGTGTGGTGGCGAAAGTTCGTACCCCATCCGAGGAGACTGGCATCGTTGTCACCACCAACCAGTGCACCGGGAGCAAAGACCGCCCCGATTCAAAGATGATGTTGCGGTCCACCGTTTGAGGGACCGCCTGATTGAGGGCGTCAGGTGAAAGCGGCGACCCAAGGAAGCTGGGTTTTTGTCCCAGACTGAGATCAATTGCTGTTGCAGGGGGCGGAGGTGGAATTGGGCAAAAGGTACTGCCTCGATGGACGCTACCATCTTCCCCAGGACCTGCATGGCGAACCGTAGAGAGAGCGGCCCAGATATAGCAATTGGGCTCCCCGAGATAGAGAAGAAATCTTCTCCGAAGGGAGAATCACCAACCCTCGGGAGGTGTCCAAGATCATCCCCAAAAAGGAGAGTTTCTGAGACGGAATCGGGGAGGATTTGTCCAGGTTCACCAGCCAACCTAGGAGGGATAGAGTGTCCACTGTGACATCGACACTTTCTGAACAGGCCCGAAAGGACGGACCCTTGATGAGCAGGTCGTCCAGGTAGGGAAGGATCACCACACCCCGAGAGTGTAAGATTGACATGACGGCCGCCATGACCTTTGTGAACACTCTGGGGGCGGTGGCGAGACCGAAGGGCAGAGCGGTGAATTGAAAGTGTTCGTCTCCGATCGCAAAGCGCAGAAACCTTTGATGACCCTCGAAAATTGAAATGTGGAGATATGCGTCTTTGATGTCGACAGACGCAAGGTATTCCCCTTTTTCCAACGAAGCGATGACAGAACGGAGAGCTTCCATTCTGAAATGGCGCACCCTGACAAATTTGTTTAACAGTTTTAGGTCCAGGATGGGGCGCATGGTTCCGTCCTTCTTTGGGACCACGAATAGGTTAGAGTAAAACCCCTTGAACCTTTCCGCATGAGGAACCGGGACAATGACTTCGCTGTTGTGGAGAGCGTCTAAGGCCTGATAAAAGGGATCTGTGAGAGCCTTTGACTTTGGGAGACGAGACTGGAAAAAACGCCTTGGCGGAGGGGACAAGAACTCGATCTTGTATCCGGAGGCTACGAGATCTCGGACCCACTGGTCGTGAACGACGGACAACCAGACCTTGCGAAACAAGAGTAGGCGGCCGCCTATCCTGTTTGTGTCCTCCGGACACGGCAAGGAGTCATAGAATCATAGAATGGTAGAGTTGGAAGGGACCTCCTAGGCCTTCTGGTCCAACCCCCTGCTCAAAGCAGGATTCTCTAAATCATCCCAGACAGATGTCTATCCAGCCTCTGTTTGAAGACTTCCATTGAAGGAGAACTCACCACCTCTTGTGGCAGCCTGTTCCACTCATTAATCACCCTAACTGTCAAAAAGTTTTTTCTAATATCTAATCTGTGTCTCCTCCCATTCAGTTTCATCCCATTGCTTCTAGTCTTTCCTTGTGCAAATGAGAATAAAGATGAACCTTCTACAATGTGACAGCCCTTGAGATATTTGTAGACAGCTATTAAGTCTCCTCTCAGTCTTCTTTTTTGCAAGCTAAACATTCCCAAATCCTGCAACCGTTCCTCATAGGACATGGTTTGCAGACCGGTCACCATTCTGGTGGCTATTCTCTGAACTTGCTCCAGTTTGTTGATGTCTTTTTTAAAATGTGGTGCCCAAAACTGGACACAGTATTCCAGATGAGGTCTGACCAAAGAGGAGTAGAGGGCAATAATGACCTCACGTGATCTAGACTGTATGCTTCTGTTGATACATCCTAGAATTGCATTTGCCTTTTTTGCTGCTGCATCACACTGTTGACTCATGTTAAGTCTGTGATCAATTAGTATACCCAAGTCTTTTTCACATGTGCTGTTACTTAGCCCTATTCCTCCCATTTTGTATATGCTTTTTTCATTTTTATTGCCCAGATGTAGTACTTTGCATTTTTCCCTGTTAAAATCCATTCTGTTAGTTGCTGCCCACTGCTCGTTTATGTATATCTTTTTGAATCCTCTCTCTCTCTTCTCTAGTATTAGCTACCCCTCCTAGCTTTGTGTCATCAGCAAATTTGATCAGTTTACCCTCAATTCCTTCATCTAAATCATTGATAAAGATGTTGAACAATACAGGGCCCAAAACAGAGCCTTGTGGTACCCCACTTGAGACATTCTTCCAACTGGATGTGCAGCCATTTACAACCACTCTTTGGGTCCGATCACTAAGCCAGTTATGAATCCACCTAACAGTTGCCTTGTCCATTCCATACTTAGTCATTTTTTCAATAAGGATTGTGTGAGATACTTTGTCAAATGCTTTGCTGAAGTCAAGATATACTATATCTACAGCATTTCCCTGATCCACCCAGTCAGTGATTCTGTCATAGAAGGAAATTAAGTTAGTCTGACATGACTTATTAGTTACAAACCCATGCTGACTCTGTTTAATCACTTCATTCTTATCCAGGTACTTGCATACATGTTCTTTAATAATTTGTTCAAAGATCTTTCCTGGTATAGAAGTCAGACTCACCGGCCTGTAGTTCCCTGGGTCCACCTTCTTCCCCTTTTTGAAGATAGGAACAACATTTGCTCTTCTCCAGTCTTCTGGGACTTCTCCTGTTCTCCAAGAATTTTCAAAGATTATGGACAGTGGTTCAAGAATTTATTCTGCTATCTCCTTCAGTACCCTGGGGTGTAATTCATCTGGACCTGGAGACTTGAATTCATTTATGTTAGCTAAGTGTTTCCTCACTGTCTTTCTCTTTATAGATATCCTGGATTCTTCTATTCCTTTAATAGGACAGTGAAGATCAGTTGATGTTACATTTCCTTTCTGAGAGAAAACAGATGCAAAATAGGAATTTAAAAGTTCAGCCTTCTCAACATCCTGACTTACCATTTCATCATTTTCATCCTGTAAAAATCCTATAGCATCTTTGACTTTTCTTTTACTTTTGACGTATCCCCAAAATCCTTTTTTGTTGCTTTTGACGTCACTTGCAAGCCTTAATTCATTGTCAGCTTTAGATAATCTGATTTGTGCCCTGCAGGTTCTGCAGACGGCATTATATTCTTCTTTAGATATGCCTCCCTCTTTCCATTTGATAAACATTTCTTTCTTCCTTTTTAGCATGTGTTTAAGTTCTATGTTCATCCATCCTGGTTTCCTTAAATGCTTCCCATTCTTCCCTCTTTTCGGAATTGTTAACGATTGTGCTTTGAGAATCTCATTTTTCAAGATTTTCCATCCTTCCTGGACATTTTTGTCCTTAAGGATATCCAGCCATTGGATCCCTCCAATTCTCTTTCTGAGTTCCTTAAAATCTGCCTTTCTGAAATCTAACCTTGACGTCTGAGTCTTCACAGGTCTTCCTCCTCTTGTTATCCAAAATTCTAAAATAGCATGGTCACTACCTCCTAGAGTCCCAGCCACTCTTACCTCCTCCACCATTTCCTCCCTGTTTATGAGGATTAGATCCAAGGTAGCAGATCCCCTTGTTTTCTCCATTACCTTTTGGAAGATAAAGTTGTCAGCAAGAGAGGATAAGAATTTCCTGGACCTGTTAGTTTTGCCTGAGAGAGATTCCCAACAAATGTCTGGATAGTTGAAATCTCCCATGACCACTATGTCATATTTTTTGGAGAACTTGGCCATTTGATGCATAAAGAGTTCATCCATATCTTCAGCTTGCACAGGCGGCCTGTAGTAAATGCCTACAATGGTGTCCTTTCCATTGTTCTGTCCTTGTATTCTTACCCAAACAGTTTCCACAGAACTCCCAGTCTCTGAAGCGTCAATCTCTGTGCAGATATACGCTTTTCTAACATACAATGCAACACCTCCTCCTCGTTTATCAAGTCTGTTTCTTGCAAATAAGTTGTATCCTTCTAGCCTTGTATTCCAATCATGTGTATCGTCCCACCAAGTCTCAGTGATTCCAATGACATCATATTTATTTTCCTGCATTAGTAGTTCCAGTTCTCCTTGTTTGTTGCCCATGCTTTGTGCATTCGTATAGAAACACTTTAGTTTGTGATTGGTTTCTCTTCCTTCAATATTTTTATTATGTAAATTTTTTTGTCTTTGTTCTTCCCCTTCACTTCTAATAGCAGAAATCTCAATAGTATTTGTCAAGTGTATGGCTTTTGCTGGCGTTTTGCTTCCCTTCCCACATTGTTCTAGTTTAAAGCTCTCCTGATGAGTGTAGCAAGGCGACTTCCAAATACATGTTTTCCAGTCTTCGTAAGGTGCACCCCATCTCTAGCAAGTAGTCCATCGTATAGGTAATTCACTCCGTGATCCAGAAATCCAAATCCTTGCTGACGGCACCATCGACGTAGCCAGTTGTTCACCTGCAGAATCTTATTCCACCTCCTTGTTCCATGGCCATCCACTGGGAGGATGGAAGAGAAGACCACCTGCGCTCCCAGTTCTTTCACTTTCTTACCTAAGTTTTCAAAGTCACTGCAGATGGTTTCCAGGTCGTTTCTAGCGGTGTCATTTGTCCCCACATGTATTAGCAGGAATGGGTAGTCATCTTTAGGTCTGAAGAGTCCTGATATCCTGTCAGACACATCTTTAATTTTTGCACCTGGAAGACAGCACATTTCTCTTGAGGTTATATCCGGTCTGCAGATAGCGGCCTCTGTTCCTCTCAACAGGGAATCGCCCATGACAACAACTCTCCGTTTCTTCTTCACAACAGTTTTCTTTCTCCATTCAGGAGGACTCTGAGGGCGTACAAGGTTGTTTGTGGGCAAAGTCTTATCCTGATGTATTTCTTCATCGTTCTCCTGTGTAAGAGCCTGGTATTGGTTCCTGAGCAGAATTGGTGCTGACTGCCTCCTGATCCTCCTGCTTCTCTGGGTCACATGCTTCCATTCCTCTGTTTCTTCAGTTGCACTTCGAATTTCTTCTCTTTCTGTACCATGAAGAGATAATTCTGCTCTGTCTAAGAACTCTTCACCTTCCTTAATGGTCTTCAATGTAGATAACCTCTCTTCCAGATTTTGCAACTTTTCCTCCAACAGGGACACAAGCTTGCATTTCTGGCATGTGAAGTTTGGCTTTTCCACTGGTAAGTCTATGAACATGTAGCAAGAAATGCAGCTCACCACATGGCTCCTAGCCTCTTCCATGTTCTTATTGTTCAAGAGATAATCAAGCGGTGAAATATAAGCCTAGCCTAGCGGCGCGCGGTTTACTGATGTCCTCCTTTCAGCTGCAACAGCCAAAATCCAGTGTTCCTTGAGCTCGCGGAGACTCTTCACTTATCCCAGAAGGCACTGGGAATATGCAAATTATCTCCTCGGGACTCCTCCCCTGGTTTACTGATGTCGTCCTTTCAGCAGCTTCAGTCACTGAGAGAACTTGCGAGAAGAGGAACCCTTGGGTCCGGACCGGGAGGATGTTTCTCCAGGACTGAGAGGGCTTAAACGAGGGGTGAGAGCCCCTGTCTCTGCGCGGAGGGCGGGCAGCGCGAGAGGAGGTGGTTGCGGAAGACCAGTTTGAGGTACTACAAAAGTGCCGGCTGGGTCTACGCTGAGGGAGGTTATATCAAAAAACTGACCGGCACATCCAAACATAGACCTAGTGTGAACAGGTGCTAAAACCCAGAGTCACCAACCCATACACATTCAAGAAAAACAGGTAGCACACTGTAGCACTATAGCTTGCAGACACAAAATATGAAAAAATTAATTGCATCACTGCTTTAGAAATAAGAAAAATTGAGAAGTCTTAGCGCATAAAATGGCCAATTTATGTGTACCTGGAAGCCACGTTAAGGCTCTTCTCGTATTCCAGGTCCTAACTAATGCCAATCCTCGCTTAGAAAAGTCTGTCTGCATGGGAACATATGAATCCTCTCTCAAGACTAAAAGACGGATTTTGGTAAGAACTTACCTGTAAAATCCTTTTCAGCGAAGAAGGAAGGGAGACACAGTCATTACTAGTGGGTAGGTGGAGCCCAGATGAGATAGACACCTCAGATTAAAAAGAGTGTTGACCGGCCCCTCCAGCTCGGGCTCCTCCTACTCAGCTCTCCAGTCGTACACAAGCTTAAGGAAGAGCAATATCACCAGCGGAGCAACATAACCCCTTCTGAAGAAATTCAGAGAAGAAAACACAACAATACAGGTTATGCAGACATGTAGGCAAAAACCACACAGTTCCAGGTACTACTCACTGGACCTGACCACTGCGATGAGCTGGCGATGCTGGAAAAGAGCCTTAGCGCGTCAACCTCAGCCCAGATAATCGCTATCAGAGGAGGGTCACGCCGCATCTGAAAACAACAACACACTTCTGCCATGGGAGGGATCTGTGTCTCCCTTCCTTCTTCGCTGAAAAGGATTTTACAGGTAAGTTCTTACCAAAATCCGTCTTTCAGCTTCAGATGAAGGAAGGGAGACACAGTCATTACTAGTGGGACGTCCCAAAGCAGTCCAAAAATTAAGGGTGGGAGAAAACCATAAAAGGCAGAACCCAACAACCTAAGAAAATGCGCAACTAGCGCTAAATACAAGTTAACAAGAGAACTTTAAACCACAGCCGCCTGCAGGACCCTACGTCCCAAGGCTGCATCAGCGGAAGCACTGACGTCCACCTTATAAAATTTTGTAAAGGTGTGGACGGAGCGCCAGGTCGCCGCCCGGCAAAGCTGAGCTGCCGAGGCCCCTTGATGGAAAGCCCACGATGAACCCACAGCTCTCGTGGAATGGGCTCGAACCCTAATCGGGCAAGGTTCGCCCTTAAGTCGGTAAGCCTCCAAGGTGGCCGACCGGATCCAACGAGCTATAGACTCCTTGGAAGCTCGATGACCACGTCGGCGACCTGCTGGAATCACAAACAGGGAGTCCGACTTTCGAAAACTTTGAGTAAAAGACAAATAGAACTTCAAAGCCCGCACCAAATCCAAAGTGTGCAAGGCGCGTTCCCTCGCATTACTCGGCCCCGGACAAAGAGAGGGCAACACAATATCCTGGTTAACATGAAAACGCGACACCACCTTAGGTAGGAAGTCGCCCCGCGTCCGAAGCACTACGCGATCCGGGTGAAACTCCAGGAAAGGAGGCGAGCAAGAAAGAGCCGCCAACTCGGAAACCCTTCTCAAGGAGGTGACCGCCACTAGGAAGGCAACCTTCCAAGAGAGCAAAGAGAGGCTAACAGAGTCCATAGGCTCAAAAGGCCCGTGTTGAAGAGCCTCCAAAACAAGATTGAGACGCCAAGGAGAGGCAGGTGCCCTCCGCGAGGCGATAGCCTTCCGGAACAGCAAGGGCAGAGAAGAAACCTGACCCCTCAGGGTGCTCACTGCCAAACCCTTGTCTAGCCCAAACTGCAGGAAAGCCAACACATTGGGAATGGAAAAAACCCTTGGATTCCTTGAAGAACCCGAACACCACGAAAAGAAAGCCTCCCAAATCTTGTGATAAATCCTAGTAGTAGCCGGACCTCTGGCAGCCCGCAAAGTGGCAATGACTTCGGCTGAAAACCCTTGACGGGTCAATATTTCGGTTTCAAGAGCCACGCCGTCAAACACAGAGACTTCAGGTCCGGATGACAAACGGGTCCTTGGGTTAACAGGTCCGAGCGAAGGGGAAGAGGAAATGGTGGCGCCGCCAGGAGCGACACCAGAGTCGAGAACCACGTCCTCCTTGGCCAATCTGGGGCTATCAACATAGCCGGGATTCTCTCCAGTCTGATCCGACGTAGCACCAGAGGAAGCAAGGAGATCGGCGGAAACACATAGACTAGCTCGAATTGGTCCCACGGAGCCACTAAAGCATCCACCGCCACAGCTTTCGGATCCTTGTACCTGGACATGAAAATCGGTAGTTTGGCATTGACCCTGGATGCCATCAGATCCACTTGGGGAGTTCCCCAACGGGAGCACAGCAGTGCAAAAACTTCCGGATGAAGACTCCATTCTCCGGGATCCATCTTCTCGCGACTGAGAAAGTCCGCCGTGATATTCTGAACTCCCGGAATGTGGATCGCAGAAATAGCTGGCACTCTGGACTCTGCCCATACCAGGATACGAGATACCTCCGCCATGAGCTTGGAACTCCTTGTCCCGCCTTGGTGGTTGATATATGCGACCGCCGTCGCATTGTCCGTCTGCACTCACACTGGCAGACCGCTTAAATGGACCGTCCAGTGTTGGAGGCAAAGGAAAATCGCCCTCAATTCCAGAATGTTGATCGGCAAGACCGACTCTTCCGACGACCAAACTCCCTGAGTCCAGAGATCGTTCCAGACACCCCCCCAGCCCGTCAAGCTGGCATCGGTGGTTATGACCGACCACCTTGGAGGGAGGAAGGATTTCCCCAGGGACAACTCTTTCGGACGTATCCACCATCCTAGAGACTCTTGTACTCTGCGGGAAATGATGACATTGCAGTCCAGTGAAACCTGCGATCGATCCCAACGGCTCAGAATGAACCTTTGGAGGACCCTGGAATGGAACTGGGCAAACGGAAGTGCTTCCATGGACGCCACCATCAACCCCAGAAGGCGCATACAGCTTCGCAGGGACATTGCTGTCGCAGACTTCATGATCCGAGCATGTCGAAAGAGAGATGCTTGCTTGTCTGGAGGCAGGGACACCACTGCTCGTACCGTGTCGAAATGCATCCCCAAAAGCAGGAACGACTGCGATGGTTCCAGAGACGACTTCTCCCAATTGACCAGCCACCCGAAGTCCTCCAGGAGCTGAAGGGATAAATCGCGAGCCGTTATCGCCTCCTCCTTTGAAGACGCCACAATCAGAAGGTCGTCCAGGTAAGGAAAAATCGTAACCCCCTGCCTTCGAAGAATCGCCATGAGAGGTGCCAGAATTTTTGTAAAAACTCTGGGCGCCGAGGCCAACCCGAATGGCAGAGCCACAAACTGATAATGGTCCTGACCTATGGCAAAACGAAGGAAACGTTGGTGAGCCCTTCCGATTGGAACGTGCAAATAAGCGTCGCGAATGTCGATTGACACCAAAAAGTCGTTCTGCGACAAGGCTGCCACAACGGACCGAAGCGACTCCATGCGAAACTTTCGGGTGTGAACATGCCGATTCAACCTCTTGAGATCCAGGATGGGGCGAAATTTGTCCTCCTTTTTGGGGACCACGAAGAGGTTGGAATAAAACCCTCTTCCCCTGTCTTCTGATGGAACCGGCACCACTACACCCTTCTGCAGAAGGGAGTCGACTTCTCGCAGAAGAGCGGCACGAAGCTCGGGCTCTGACGGGATGCGAGATTGACAAAAACTGTTTGGGGGCCGAGAGGAAAACTCTATGAAGTAGCCTGCCGACACAACCTGTGTCACCCAGGTGTCCGGGACGCGGGAAACCCAAGTCAATCGGAATTGAAGCAGGCGACCCCCCACTCGAGAGCCCTCGAGTGGAAGCCTGGCGTCAATCCGCCTTAGCGGGTTTCCTGTCAGATTCCCGCTTGTCTTGACGGAAACTTTGTTTCCAGGGAGTGCGGGATTTCTGAGACGTCTTTTTTCCTGAAAAAGAGGGACGGCCCGATCCCCAAGAGGGCTGACCGAACCGTCCCCTAGACCGAAAGGACCGTCGGCCACTACCGGAACCCGGCCTGCCAGATGTAGAAGCCACAGTTCTTCGCTGTGGTAAAGCAGCTTCTTTTGCCTTTGCCTTGGCAATCAGCTCCGTGAGGTCAGATCCAAATAACTGACCTCCTTTGTAAGCCAAAGATAGCAGACCTTGGTTGGAAACCGCATCACCAGTCCACTGTCTAAGCCACAGTGCCCTCCTGACTGTGACCGCCGAGGATTGTGTCCTGGACAACAGTGACGCAGTATCCAGGCTTGCATCATAACCATATTGAATTGCACTTTCCAACAATTCGAAAAGTCCATCCTCGTCAGCTAACTGACATTTCTCTCGTAAACGGTCCAACCAGACCAGAGAGGCTTTATAAGCACACATGGATCCTAGCACAGCTCTGAAACCATGACCCGCGGCCTCATAGATGGATTTTGCCGCCAATTCCGTTTTTCTGTCTAGCGGGTCCTGCAGACTCGCCTTCCCTTTAACAGGGAGTAATGAAGATTTGCTAAGCTGAGATAAAGGAACATCCACTTCAGGGGAAGGAATCCAATTATCAATCAATTCCGTAGTACACGGGTATAGTGACTCAAAAAGTCGTGTCCCCTGAAAACGCTTGTCTGGACACAGACGCTCCTTCTCCACAGCTTCATTAAGCTCTTTCAAGGATGGTAAGGTCGAAAACGACCTACGCGACTCCTGAAACATCCGGGCCGACTTACCAGGGCGTGTAGTTACCTCCTCAGGTAACTGCAATGCCTCCCTCATAGCTTCAATAAAAGCTTCCACACGGCCCGAAAAAGAAACAGAGTGCCTTTGCCGATCCTCTTTATCCGAATCGGATATACCTCCCGAACTGGAAGGAGAACCGTCAATATCAGAGTTCTCTGAGTCGCTACATGGGAAAAAAGGCACCGGCCTGCATCTCTTCCTGCCATGAGAAGATCCGGCTGACACCCAGTATCCTATAAGATTAGACAGGCCATCAATAGAACGAGTGAGGGCCTCCATTTTCACATCACTGAGGCCTCCGACTGCTGCGCTTGACGCAGTCGAGGTCTGCGTGTCAGATAGGTGAGACTGCTCTTGTAGCGGAGCTGGGTGACGGTCCGCACCTGGGTCCTGATCTGACATGTCCTCACACAGTACAATGGCAGGCAAAACCTGTCAGTAACTAGGAAAGTGTGGTTTCTCAACGAAACAAAGCGAACGCTGAAGGGTTAAGCTCCTAAAGAAAGAGCTACCCCAGCCGCTCAGTGAAGGGTTAACCGCCAAGGAAGGGGTTAAAATCACAAGCTCCCCACAACCTGTATTGATGCCACTGGTGTGCGAGCCCCAGGCGCCTCTTATGAGGTAGCAGATGCAAACTGCACAATCCTGAAAATTATGCCACACTAAACAAAAAAATCGCTAAAAAATAGCGCTATTTTGCGCATCACAAAGTGTGATTTTAGCGGCGTTCAGTGTCCAGAAAAACCAGGACAGTGCCCTGCGCTGCGGGGGTGAGAAATTCGTAAGCTTCTGCCCTGATAGGCAGAAGCTACTCACTGTGCTCGCGGTGCTGCTTCTTTCTGTGTACGGGAGGAGCGAGAATGAGGAGCCTGAAGCGCTGCAATGGCCGCCGCGCTGAGGATGAAGCCGGAAGAGAAAGGCAGAAGCGCTTAGGAGTGCTTCCTGCCCGGGAAATGCTAAGCCACGCCCCCCTAAGGCTTCAAAATAAGTGCGGGACTCCCCCGTTCTCCGGTCCCGTCCCCGTCCTGCAGGCATCCACCTGCGGACAACAAATAAACACACACAGTCACCTGCACTTGTAACAGTGACTGCCGCAGCAGTCACTGAAAACACTCATACACAATAAACATGTGGAGTACTCACCCAGGAAAAGCGCCACAGGGACCCCCAGGGGTTGCTGGCGCTATGCCCATCGCTTCCCCCCAGGGCGGGGGACGCAGTAACCCCTGCAGCGCGGTTTGCGCCCCCGCCAGGGAAGCCATCCTCATCCCCCCGGGCCGGCAGGGTTCTGCAGGGACCACCATTAGGGTAATACAGATCTGCCAAGGGAGAGGTTGGGGTCCAGCAGCGCTGAGACCCCTGAGACCTCTAGACCACTTCTGGTGATCCAAGTCTCTTGTCGGATAAAAATAATAAAATCTTCTGAGGAGCTGCTTCCAGCAGCGACTATCTTCTGAGACCTCAAATTGTAAACTGGAGAGCTGGAGAGCTGAGTAGGAGGAGCCCGAGCTGGAGGGGCCGGTCAACACTCTTTTTAATCTGAGGTGTCTATCTCATCTGGGCTCCCCTACCCACTAGTAATGACTGTGTCTCCCTTCCTTCATCTGAAGCTGAAATATACATCTCTGTGGGTATAATTAAAACGCCTGTGACCAACAGGTGGAGTGCTCAGGCAGAAGTTAAATGAATACATATCAAAAAACTGACCGGCACATCTAAACATAGACCTAGTGTGAACAGGTGCTAAATCCCAGAGTCACCAACCCATACGCATTCAAGAAAAAAGGTAGAACACTGTAGCGCTATAGCTTGCAGACACAAAATATGAAAAAACTGAATGTGTATGGGTTGAGACGCAGCGGAGAGGGGCACGACCATGGCAGCGCAGAGGAAGGCTGCAGCGACGGCTCCTGTAGACTGTGGCAGCCGCAGCAGGGATGGATACGGCCGCGGCTGGTGGTGGCGGCTGGAGAGAGGATCGCAGCTGCGCAAGTTCCCCCCCTCCTCCGGGGGGCCCGGAGACCACGAGGAGCCCGGGGTTAGTACTCACGGTGGGGCAGAGTCGGGAGCACGGCCCAAAGGGGAGATCGACTTACCACCAGCAGATTTTTGGCAGCGCCAAACCTCCTCAATACACCATCCCTTTGGTAGAGAGGTGTAGAGGGCTCCTTAGATTCCAGGCACCATCCACTTTCTGCAGTGGTGGTGCTATGGGCCACACAGATGCTGTCCTCTGGGAGCTTTTGCCGGTAATTCAGTGGCCCTGGCTCTGGAAGGGGGTACGTTAGGGCGACACCTAACGTTCCTGTCCATTAATGGTGGGGGGAGAGCGGACCCATTAAAAGAATCCGTCGCCCCGATAAGAGCCCAGGCCGTAAACGTTGCAGGAGGGGATATAGGGAGGCGACACTCCGCGTTCCCGCCTGTTGCTGATTTTGGGAGATCGGGACTTTTGAAAAGACCCCGTCGCCCTTCCATAACTTGAGGAAAAAAATATAAAAACTTTAGAAAAAAAACAAAAAATAGAAAATTGGGGTCTGATAGCAGACCCTAGTGCCTCCTACAGACACTAAGCAAGAACTGGTTCAGGCTTGAGCCAGCAGAGGGTGTATACTGCAGGAGGAGGAGTTTACCTTTTTTGTGTATTTGCTTAGTGTCCTCCTAGTGGCAGCAGCATAACACCCATGGTTCTGTGTCCCCAATGAGGCGACGGAGAAAAAAAAAAGTTTAAAAAAAAAAATTGTAAAAATATTAAAAATAAAAGGTCACAAAATAATACATTCATTTATGTATAAACAAAAAAAATACACATTTGTTATTGCAGGGTTTGGAACGACCCGAACAATAAAACTGGCACACTATTTAGCCCCTTGTGTGAACAGCAAATAAAAAAAGGCAAAAAACAATGCTTTTTCATCACACCAACAAAAAGTGGAATAAAACGTGATCAAAACGTGCTGCTTGTATCTGTAAAACACCCATGGAGTCAAAATCATCTGTACACCTGTAAATAAATTCTCAGAGGGGTGCATTTTCCAAAATGGGGTCATTTGAGGGTGGGGATTCTGCACTGCATGGCTCTGTATATGGAGTCCACAAACTATTCTATAAAAATGTGTTCTCCATGAGTCAAATAATGCTACTTTTTATCGCCACATGAAGGGACACTGGTCAGAAATGTAAAATTTGGCCAGATCATGAAGAAACCAGGCTGGGGGGGGAGTGAAGGGTTTAGGAACTACATCTTGCTCTTTTCTCCTTAGCGAATTTTAGATAAATTTATTTAATTCTGCAGTAAGAATTTTACATTTATGAAACATCACTTAAAGACGCACTCCCATAAAAGTTTTTATCTTCTTAACCCCTTAACCCCCAAGGGTGGTTTGCATGTTAATGACCGGGCCAATTTTTACAATTCTGACCACTGTCTCTTTATGAGGTTATAACTCTGGAACGCTTCAACGGATCTTCGCGATTCTGAGATTGTTTTCTTGTGACATATTGTACTTCACGTTAGTGGTAAAATTTCTTCCATATAACTTGCGTTTATTTTTGAAAAAAACGCATATATGGCGAAAATTTTGAAAATTTAGCAATTTTCAAACTTTGAATTTTTTTCCCTTAAAACAGAGAAATATGTCACACAAAATAGTTAAGAAATAACATTTCCCACATGTCTACTTTACATCAGCACAATTTTGGAACAAATTTTTTTTTTCTTAGGAAATTATAAGGGTTAAAAGTTGACCAGCGATTTCTCATTTTTACAACAAAATTTACAAAGCCATTTTTTTTAGGGACCACCTCATATTTGAAGTCAATTTGAGGGGTCTATATAGCAGAAAATACCCAAAAGTGACACCATTCTAAAAACTGCACCCCTCAAGGTACTCAAAACCACATTCAAGAATTTATTAACCCTTCAGGTGCTTCACAGGAGCTGAAGCAACGTGGAAGGAAAAAATGAATATTTAACTTTTTAGCCACAAAAATGATCTATTACAAACTTTTTTTTTATTTTCACAAGGGTAAAAGAAGCAAATGGACAGATAAAGTTGTTGTGCAATTTCTCCTGAGTACGCCAATAGCCAATATGTGGAGGAAAACCACTGTTTGGGCACACGGCAGAGCTCGTAAGGGAAGGAGCGCAGTTTGACTTTTTCAAACTAAAATTGGCTGGAATTGAGATTGGACGCCATGTCATGTTTGGAGAGCCCCTGATGTGCTTAAACAGTGAAAACCCCCACAAGTGACACCATTTTGGAAACTAGACCCCCTAAGGAACTTATCTAGATCTGTTGTGAGCACATTGAACCCCCAAGTGTTTCACAAAAGTTTATAATGCCTGGGTCTGAAAAATAAAAAAAACAATTTTCCACAAAAATGATTTTTAGTCCCAAATTTTTGATTTTTCCCAAGGAAATTGGACCCCAAAAGTTGTTGTCCAATTTGTCCTGAGTACGCTGATACCCCATATGTGGGGAGGGGGTAAACTGTTTGGGCGCACGACAGGGCTTGGAAAGGAAGTAGTAACGTTTTGGAATGCAGACGTTGATGGGGGTCATGTTCCGTTTGCAGTGCCCCAGATGTGCCTAAACAGTGGAAACCCCCCACAAGTGACCCCATTTTGGAAACTAGACCCCTAAGGAGCTTATCTAGATCTTTGGTGAGCACTTTGAACCCCAAGTGCTTCACACAAGTTTATAATGCCCGAGCATGAAAATAAAAAATCCTATTTTTTTCCCACAAAAATTATCTTTTAGTCACTAATTTTTTATTTTCCCAAGAGTAACAGGAGAAATTGGACCACAAAAGTTGATGTCCAATTTGTCCTGAGTACGCTGATACCCCATATGTGGGGGGGAACCACTGTTTGGGCGCACAGCAGAGCTCGGAATGGAAGGAGCACCATTTGACTTTTTCCAAACAAAATTGGCTGGAATTGAGATTGGACGCCATGTTGCATTTGGAGAGCCCCTGATGTGCCTAAACAGTGGAAACCCCCCACAAGTGACCCCATTTGGGAAACTGGACCCCCTAAGGAACTTATCTAGATCTTTGGTGAGCAATTTGAACCCCAAAGTGCTTCACACAAGTTTATAACGTAGAGCCGTAAAATTAAAAAATCATATTTTTTCCACAAAAATGATCTTTTCACCCCAATTTTGTATTTTCCCAAGGGTAACAAGACTCCAAAAGTTATTGTGCAATTTGTCCTGAGTACGCTGATACCCATATGTGGGGGTAAACCACTGTTTAGGTGCATGGCAGAGTTTGGAAGGGAAGGAGCGCCGTTCGACTTTTTCAACACAGAATTGGCTGGATGCCATGTCGTGTTTGGAGAGCTCCTGATCTGCCTAAACAGTGGAAACCCCCAACAAATGACACCATTTGGAAACTAGACCCCTCAAGGAACTTATCTAGATGTGTGGTGAGCACTTTGAACCCCGAAGTGCTTCACAGAAGTTTATAACGTACAGCTGTAAAATAAAAATCTTTTTTTTTTTTTTACAAAAATGATTTTTTCGTCCCCAATATTTTATTTTCACAAGGGTAACAGGAGAAATTGGACCCCAAAAGTTGTTGTCCAATTTGTCCTGAGAACGCTGATACCCAATATGTGGGAGTAAACTACTGTATGGGTGCACGTCGGGGATCGGAAGGGAAGTAGTGAGTTTTGGATTGCAGACTTTGATGGAATGGTCCGGGGGCGTCATGTCGCATTTGGAGAGCCCCTGATGCGCCTAAACAGTGGAAACCCCCACAAGTGACCCCATTTTGGAAAATAGACCCCACAAGGAACTTATCTAGATGTGTGGTGAGCACTTTGAACCCCGAAGTGCTTCACAGAAGTTTATAACGTACAGCCGTAAAAATAAAAAATCCTTTTTTTTTTTACAAAAATGATTTTTTCGCCCCCAATATTTTATTTTCACAAGGGTAACAGGAGAAATTGGACCCCAAAAGTTGTTGTCCAATGTGTCATGAGTACGCTGATATCCAATATGTGGAGAGAAACTACTGTATGGGTACACGTTGGGGCTCGGAAGGGAAGTAGTGACGTTTTGGATTGCAGACTTTGATGGAATGGTCTGGGGGCGTCATGTCGCATTTGGAGAGCCCCTGATGCGCCTAAACAGTGGAAACCCCCACAAGTGACCCCATTTTGGAAAATAGACCCCACAAGGAACTTATCTAGATGTGTGGTGAGCGCTATGAAGCCCCAAGTGCTTCACAGAAGTTTATAACGTACAGTCGTAAAAACAAAAAAATCATTTTTTTTTTAAAAAAAATGATATTTTTACCCCCAGTTTTTTATTTTCCCAAGGGTAACAGAAGAAATAGGACAAATTACACAATAACTCTTGGGTCCAGAGTACACTGATACCCCATATGTGGGGGTAAACTACTGTTTGGGCGCATGGCAGAGCTCAGAAGTGAAGGAGCACTGTTTGACTTTTTCAATGAAGAATTGGCTGGAATTGAGATCAGACGCCATGTCACATTTGGAGAGCCCCTGATGTGCCTAAACAGCGGAAACCCCCCAATTCTAACTCCAACCCTAACCCCAACACACCCCTAACCCTAATCCCAACCCTAACCCTAACTTTAGCGCCAACCCTAACCCTAACTTTAGCCGCAACCCTAACCCTAATGGGAAAATGGAAATAAATACTTTTTTTTAATTTTATTATTTTTCCCTAACTAAGGGGGTGATAAAGGGGGGTTTGATTTACTATTTATAGCGGGTTTTTATGATTGGCAGCTGTCACGCTAAAAGACGCTTTTTATTGCAAAAAATAGTTTTTGCATCATCACATTTTGAGAGCTATAATTTTTGCATATTTTGGCCCACAGAGTAATGTGAGGTCTTATTTTTTGCGGGACGAGGTGACGTTTTTATTGGTACCATTTTTGAGCACGTGACGTTTTTTGATCGCTTTTTATTTCGATTTTTGGGAGGTTAGAATGAACAAAAATCAGCAATTCATGAATTTCTTTTGGGGGAGGCGTTTATACCGTTCCGCGTGTGGTAAAATTGATAAAGCAGTTTTATTCTTCGGGTCAGTACGATTATGGCGATACCTCATTTATATCATTTTTTTATGTTTTGGCGCTTTTATAGAATAAAACCAATTTTATATAAAAAATTATTTTTGCATCGCTTTATTCTGCGAGCTATAACTTTTTTTTTTTTCGTTGATGATGCTGTATGGCGGCTCGTTTTTTGCGGGACAAGATGACGTTTTTTAGCGGTACCATGTTTATTTTTATCCGTCTTTTTGATTGCGTGTTATTCCACTTTTTGTTCGGCGGTATGATGATAAAGCATTGATTTTTTGCTTTGGTTTTTTTTTTTATTTTTTTTTTAAGAGGTTCACTAAAGGGGTTAACTAGTGGGACAGTTTTATAGGGGGGGTTGTTACGGACGCGGCAATACCAAATATGTGTACTTTTACTGTTTTTGTTTTTTTATTTACAGGAAAAAAATGAATTTATTGGGGAATATTTTTTTTTTTTTTTTTATGATTTTTTTAAACAATTTTTATTTTTTTAACTTTTTTACTTTGTCCCAGGGTGGGACATCACTGTATTTTAGCAGATCGCTGGTGTGACAGTGTGCACAGCACTCTGTCACACCAGCGATCGCTCTGGCACTGCTGCAGGCTTCTCAGTGCCTTCTCTCAGCAGGCACTGACGAAGCCGCCTCCCTGCAGGACCCTGGCGCCATCTTGGATTCGGGGACCTGGAGGGAGGACGGACCCTCGGAACAGCGCGACACATCGCGCTGCTCTGAGGGTCTCAGGGGAGCGCGCAGGGAGCCCCACCCTGCCGATCCTCCCCTGTGCCCCCAGTACACCGCGATCATGTTTGATCGCGGTGTGCCAGAGGTTAATGTGCCGGGAGCGGTCCGTGACCGCTCCTGACACATAGTGCCGGGTGTCAGCTGTGATAATCAGCTGACACCCGGCCGCGATCGGCTGCGCTCCCCCCGGGAGCGCGTCCGATCGCTGGGACGTACTATCCCGTCCATGGTCATACGGGCCCAGGTACCATGGACGGGATAGTACGTCGGATGGCAGTAAGGGGTTAATATATAGCAATCATTGTATTATACAGCACTGTGTAATTACAATTACTTATTTTGCCTTTCTACCCAGCTAATTCATCTCTTTCCCATTAAATCTATGGCATTACGTGATTAAAAACTGACGAGCTGAATCCTTCTAAGCTCTATGAAGAAACGGGAGATTAAATTTCCCTGTATGAGTCATGAGTCACGGCAATAGTCCCTGGCAGGGGGAGGTGCAGAGAAGCTGGGTCAGGGGTTCAAGAGAGGAATGATAAACACAAGGACAAGTGACTTCCAGTTACTACAGAGAGGAGAAAATAGAAGAAGAATTGGCTGGGTAGAAAGCCAGTATGAGCAATTGTACATACACAGTGCTATCTAATATGATAACTGCAATATATTAAGAGGATAAAAACTTTGATTGGAGGAGGAGGAGGAGTGATTCTTTAATGAAGTAATGTTTGTTAGTTCAATCATCCAAGTCCATCTGCTTGCTGTCATCTGATTTTTACCACTCTGCAACATTTCCTCTAATGGTATATAACAGTGCCTGCTGAATGTTTGCTAAATTCATTTGTTGCATTGTACTCAATACTTACTGCTGTATATCCATGTTGGGTTCAGTACAGATGCCATCAGGTGCAAGGTGTTACAAGCATATGGATGTAGCCAGGCCCTGTGCCTTTGATTGTCTAACCTCCCCGGTGTGCTGGCCAGCTACTAATTTATCCCAAACCAGCTCACAATCCCTCTCACCTGATCCTCTACTCAGTCCTATATAATTGGTAGCATCCTAAGGGGGGCACGCGTGTGGGGTCTGGCACGCGTATTTCTGCAGCATAAGTATCACTGCAGCAAAAGCATCAGGACGCTGCAGTTATTTCAACGGCAGGAGTCAGGACCCCACACTATATCTCTTTTGGGTATGTCTGCTGAGTAATCACTTCTTATTACTTCTACCTGGCTTTTATATTTACCCATCTTACTCCTTCACCATGTTTTCATCTGCCCTCACAGTGTTTGCTCCATTAATCCTTAACTCTCCTTCGCTATCTCCAAACCCCAGCACCCGCTAACCAAATAATCATCTCTCCTTCCCTCTTACCTCCCCACTTGACCTCCTCTGCTGACCTGCTCCTCAACCTCAAATCTGTCCTAATAAAACAAGCCGCCCACTCTCCTCCTCACACCTGCTCTCTCTCTCTGCTTCTCACTGCTGGTGACATATCTCCCAATCCTGGACCCCGACAGCTCATACCCACCATTACTACCCCTTCCTACCGCTCCCTATCTAATAAGAACTACCGCAATGTTTCTAACTTAAAACCCGTGCCATTGACACCCACCCCCCTGCTCCCTCTCTCTGGAGCACCCTGGAATGCCCGCTCCATCTGCAATAAGCTTCATGTGATTCATGACCTCTTTCTCGCATTCTTGCCTTCCTCGCCCTCACAGAAATATGGCTGACGCCCTCTGACACCGCCTCCCCTGTTGCTCTGTGTTACGGCAGCCTCCACTTCACCTACACTCCTCGCCCTGGCAAAAGACACTGGGGAGGAGTGGGTATTTTCCTTTCCTCTAACTGCACCTTTAACCCTAATCCTCCCCTCTTTCGAAGTCCACTCTGTCCGCATCTACTCTCCCTCCAATTGGCCGTCATATACCGATCTCCAGGCCCGACAACTGCCTTCATTGACCAATTTTCTACCTGGCTTCTTCACTTTCTTTCCACTGACATCCCCACTATCATCATGGGTGACTTCAACATCCCGACTGATACCCTTTAGTGAGTAGCCTCCAAACTCCTGTCCCTTACTTCATCCTTTGGACTTACTCAGTGGTCCTCCTCAGCCACCCACACAGACAGACATACACTAGACCTGGTCTTCACCCGCCTCTGCTCTCTAACTTCACCACCTACCCTCTCCCTCTATCCGACCACCATCTACTTTCTCATCCCTGCCCTCCTCTCCTGTCACCCATGTCCAGCAACACGCACTCCCCGCAGAAATCTTGCACACCTAGACACCCACACACTCTCTGACTCTATTCTACCACTGGCATCCATATCCTCACTATGACTCAGACAGTGCCACTGCTTTCTACAATGCCACTCTCGCATCGGCTATTGACACGGTCGCCCCTCTCGTTCATAAGCAGATTGCGACGTACCAACAGACAACCCTGGCACAATAACACCACTAAAAAGCTCCGGCAAGTGTCCAGGATTGCAGAGCGGCGTTGGAAGAAAAAAAAATTTGCAAGATGACTTCACTGCATTCAAACAAGCAACACTCGCTTTCAAATCCGCTCTCACCTCTGCTAAACAGGCCTACTTCACAACCCTTGTATCTTCCCTATCCTACAACCCCAAACAGTTATTCAAAACTTTTTAACTCCCTCCTCCGCCCACCACTGCCCCCTCCTACCTCCCTCATCTCTGCTGAGGACTTTGCCACACACTTCAAAAATAAGATTGACCACACAAGGCAAGTCTTCATTGTTCAACCACCACAACCCCTTTGTATACCAGACCAATGCCCAAACCCCATAACCTCCCTCTCCAACATCACTGAAGGGGAGCTTAATTGTCTCCTCTCCAAAACGCACCTCACAACCTGTACACTTGACCCCATCCCATCCCACCTACTCCCCAACCTCACCACCACTATTTTCCCATCCCTAACCCACCTCGTCAACCTATCACTAACTTCTGGTACCTTCCCTTCTGCTTTCAAACATGCCACAATCACACCTATCCTTAAAAAGCCAACCCTCGACCCAACCGCTATGTCCAGCTATCGCCCAATATCGCTGCTCCCATTCGCTTCCAAACTCCTGGAGCAGCACGCCACGCTGAACTTTCCTGCCACCTCTCATCTAACTTGCTCTTTGACAATCTACAATCTGGCTTCCGTCCCCATCATTCCACTGAAACAGCCCTGACCAAAATTACTAACGACCTACTCACAGCCAAAGCTAACGGACAATACTCTATACTCCTGCTTCTAGACCTGTCCTCTGCTTTTGACACAGTTGACCACTGCCTTCTACTACAGATCCTCTCCTCCTTTGGCATTAAGGACCTCGCCCTATCCTGGATCTCCTCATACCTTTCCAACTGCACATTCAGCGACTCCCACTCCCACACTACTTCCTCATCCCACCCTCTCTCCGTTGGGAGTCCCCAAGGCTCTGTTCTAGGACCCCTACTCTTCTCAATCTATACACTTGGCCTGGGGCAACTCAAAGTCCCACGGATTCCAGTACCACCTTTATGCTGATGACACTCAGATCTACGTCTCTGGCCCAGACGTCACCTCTCTGCTGTCCAGAATCCCGGAGTGTCTATTCGCCATATCCTCCTCCTTCTCCTCTCGCTTCCTCAAACTCAATGTGGACAAATCTGAACTCATCATCTTTCCCACATCTCACAGATCTTCCTTACCTGACCTATCTATCACAATTAACGACATCACGCTTTCCCCCGTACCAGAAGTCCGCTGCCTCGGAGTAACCCTGGACTCTGTACTGTCCTTCAAACCGCACATTCAAGCTCTTTCTACCTCCTGTCGCCTCCAGCTCAAAAATATTTCCAGAACCCGTCCTTTCCTCAACCCTCAATCTACTAAAATGCTTGTGCATCATCTCCCTCCTCGACTACTACAACATCCTTTCTGTGGCCTCCCTGCTAATACCCTCGCACCTCTCCAGTCCATCCTTAACTCTGCTGCTGGACTAATTCATCTCTCTCCTCGCTTCTCCCATCTGCAAATCTCTTCACTGGCTCCCAATCCCTCAGCGTATCCAGTTCAAATTACTAATACTGACCTACAAAGCCATCCATAACCTGTCTCCTCCATATGTCTCTGAACTAATCTCCCGATACCTTCCCTCACGTAATCTCCGGTCCTCCCAAGAACTCCTTCTCTCCTCCACACTTGTTCGCTCCGAGTCTTCACCCAACCGCCTCCAAGACTTCTCCTGAATATTCCCCAGCCTCTGGAATTCTTTGCCCCAACGCGTCCGACTATCAACCACATTCGGATCCTTCAGACGGAACCTGAAAACTCACCTCTTCAGGAAAGCTTACAGCCTGCAATGACCCCACTGCCTCCTCACCACTACCGGAGATATCGCCTCAACCAACATCGGAACTGTTGCAACCCCCCAACCTACTGTCTCCTTCCCCACCATCCTGTAGAATGTAAGCCCGAAAGGGCAGGGTCCTCTCTCCTCTGTATCAGTCTGTGTTTGTTAATTTGCTTACTGTAAGTGATAACTGTAATTTGTATGTAACCTCTTCTCATGTACAGCGCCATGGAATCAATAGTGCTATATAAATATATAATAATAATCTGCTGCAGAGCCTTTTATATGCATGTTTGTATTTGGAACTTTCTATATAATCCCTTACCGTCCATCATGTTTTTCATTGTTGTTAATCTTTCCCCACATTTTAGTGGTATTTGTTGAATCGTATAATATACAGATTTTTGTGTTACTCACCGTAAAATCCTTTTCTCCGAGACGCTCATTGGGGGACACAGAACTGTGGGTGTATGCTTATACCTCTTGGAGGCTGACACTAAGTAGACAAAAAAAGAGTTAGCTCCTCCTCCGCCGCATACACCTTGCCACTGGCCGCCACTGAATCCAGTTTAGTGCAAAAGCAGTAGAAAAGGCACAAATCTAACTCAGACATAAGATGTCTAAAAATGTAAACCCACCGATAAATTTATCAAAAAATATAACAAAAAGCAAAGCCATCTGGCTATAAGGTGGGTGCTGTGTCCCCCAATGAGCGTCTCGGAGAAAAGGATTTTACGGTGAGTAACACAAAAATCCGTATTTCTCCATCGTCTCATTGGGGGACACAGAACTGTGGGACGTCCCAAAGCAGTCCCTAGGGAGGGAAGCTATTCTAGACTTAACATACAGGCATTAGGTATGACCTATCGGTGAGCCACCGCTGCCTGAAAAATCCTCCTACCCAGGCTCACATCTGCCGAAGCCTGAGTGTGGATATTATAATGCTTTGTAAAGGTGTGCAAACTAGTCCAGGTTGCTGCTTTACAAACCTACTCCAACGATGCCTGGTGTTGAAGGGCGCAGGAAGTCCACACCACCCGAGTGGAATGCGCCCTAAGTCCTTCAGGTACTGTTACGCTCCTGACGCGGTAGGCCTCCTGGATGATTAACCGAATCCATCTGGCCAGCGTTGTTTTAGAAGCAGCGAGCCCCTTTCTGCGTCCCTCAGGGAGAACTAACAGAGAATCCGACTTACGGAAAGGTGCCGTCCTAGAAACATACCTCCTTAGTGCTCTCACTAAATCCAAGGTATGAAGAGCTATCTCCACCCTGTGGGTTGGAGCAGGATAAAAAGACAGTAACACAATGTCTTCATTGATATGAAAGGAAGATACCACCCTTGGTAGAAAGGGTGGTGCTGGCCTCAACACCACCTTGTCCTGATGGAATTTCAGGTATGGAGCTTGACATGATAGAGCCGCCAGCTCTGAGACTCATCTAATAGAAGTTATTGCTACCAAAAAGAAGACAACCTTCCAGGAAAGAAATCTTAAAGATACTTCCTGGAGAGATTCAAAAGGAGATTCCTGCAGAGCTCCTAAGACCAGGTTGAGATCCCAGGTCTCCAGTGGAACCCTGCAGGAGGACACTATGTGAAGAACACCCTGAATAAATGTTCTCACCTGGAGATTGGCGCTGAAAAAGAACGGTTAATGCCGGTATTTGTCTCTTTAAGGTACTAGGAGCTAGACCTGAATCCAGTCCGGCTTGAAGAAAAACTAGGATGTTAGGAATAGAAAAAAACGTAAAGGAGAACAACCATGTTCCCCACAACACTTAAAAAATACTTTCCAAGTATGATGGTATACTCGCTCAGAAGAAGCTTTTCGAGCACTGGTCATGGTAGCAGTTACCTTTCGAGAAAACCCTGCCCTAGAAAGGACCCAAGATTCAACAGTCAAGCCATTAAATTTAGGGCACCTGAGTTCTGGTAGCAAATCGGGCCCTGGGATAGAAGATCCATGCGGTTTGGAAGCTTCCAAGGAACGTCTGACAGAAGTAACACCAGTTCCGCGTACCAGGAACAACGTGGCTAATCTGGAGCCATTAAGATTGCTGCGACTCCCTCCATCCTTATTTTCCTGATCACCCTGGAAAGTAGAGCAAGAGGGGGAAACAGATATAGAAGCCGAAACTGGTTCCAAGGCATCCACTGCGAGTGCCCGTGGGTCTCGATAACGAGACACGAACCAGACTACTTTGGCGTTGTGTCTGGAAGCCCTCAGGTCTACGTCCGGAGACCCCCGCGGAGACATATCTGCTGAAACACTTCGGGATGGAGAGACCACTCCCCTGATGCCAGACCCTGGCGACTGAGAAATCTGCTGCTCAGTTTTCCTCGCCCGAAATGTGGACTGCTGAAAGAATTGAGTGATTCTTTTCGGCCCAAGTCAAAATCTGACCTGCCTTGCGCATGGCTGTCCTGCTGCGGGTACCCCCTGGAAATTTATATATGCCACTGCTGTGGCGTTGTCCGATTGAATCCGGACGGGGCGACCCGCAAAGTGGATCTGGAAATGCCGTAGTGCAAGCAAAAATGACCCGAAAACTCCAGCAGGTTGATCGGTAGAAGAGACTCTTCCTGAGACCAACAGCCCTGGGCTGTGTAATGGAGAAACACGGCTCCCCATCCTACAAGACTGGCATCCGTCATGACTACAAACCAATGAACAGGAGGAAATGTTTTCCCCTACTGTAGGAAGGAGGATGATATCCACCCTTTTAATACCTATTTCACCTGAACAGGAAGCCAACACCAAATTTCCTAGGACAAAAGATTCCTGTCCCAGGCCGCTAAAAGGGCGTGCTGTAAGGGACACATGTGAAACTGAGCAAAAGGCAGAGCCTCTATTGTTGCTACCATTCTCCCCAATATTCTAATGCAGAATCGGAAGGACTGAGGAGCAGGTCGGCAAAGGGTTCGAACCTCCTGCTGGAGGATCAAGGTCTTCTCCCGGGGAAGAATTGTCTTCCCTTGAACAGTGTCGAGGATCATTCCCCAAAAAATTACCCAAAAAAGTTACCCTTCGGGACGGCGTCAAGGAGGACTTCCTGATATTTACCAGCCAGCCTCGGTGAGCAAGAGTGTCCAGCGTAATGTTGACACCTTCTCTGCAGGCCTGAAAGGGAAGACCTTTGACGAGGAGATCGTCTAGATAGGGCATAACAACAATCCCTCGTACGTGCAGTATGGATTCTACAATGGCCATTACCCTTGTAAAAACCCTGGGTGCCGTGGCCAACCCAAAGGGCAGGGCTGTGAATTGAAAATGTAGTTTGTTTACTGCAAACCGTAGGAACCTTTGATGAGCCGGAAAAAAAAAAAAAGGGAATGTGAAGATAGTCGTCCTGAACGTCTATAGATGCCAGAAAATCTCCCGTTTCCAGGGAAGAGATTTACAGAACGAAGAGATTCCATTCGAAAATGTCGTAGTTTTACATGCTTGTTTAAGCATTTTAGATTCAGGATGGGCCGTACTGATCCGTCCTTTTTGGGTACCACGAAAAAGTTGGAATAAAATACCCCCACCTCTTTCGCCTACCGGTACTGGAATAATTACCCCGGTTCTGGGGAGACGAAAAGGGAAAACCTGTTTGGGGGATACGAGACAAACTCTATCTTGTAACCGAAGATACCAAATCCCTGACCCACCTGTCGTGGGTGACATCTATCCAGACGTGTCGAAACCAGAGAAGACGGCTGCCCACTCTGGTTGTACTGACTGGATTTAACCTCCAGTTATTTAGCCGGAACCTCTGGGATTGGAATTCCCTGGTTTTCGGCTGTTAAGAACGCCCCCTTCCCAAGGGATTTGTTCTATAGGAGACCTGACTCGTCCTTCCCTGGCTAGGCTGGGCTGGAACTGAGGAAACTGGGGATGTGGTCCAACCTGAGTTCCGAAAGGCTCTAAACTGTGTTTGTGGCCTACGATAAAAAAGGCTGTCTCAACTTTTGTTGTGGCAGAGAAGTACTCTTACTACCCGTAGAGTCAGCAATGAGCTGATCCAATCTTTCACCAAACAAACGTCCGCTCTGATAGGGCAGGGATGTTAGTGATTTCTTTGGAGATGAATCGGCTCACCATGTCCTCCCATAAGGCGCTTCTAATAGCAATAGAGTTTGCAGCAGCTGCTGCTGCACAATTCGCCGCATCCAGAGAAGCATTGACCAAGTAATCACCATCCTGAGCTATCTGATTTGAAATTTCAAATACCTCTGGCGGTACATCCCTGCCAAATAGAGTCCAATTAAACGCATCTATCCATGAGAATTGACCGCGATAGATCATCTATGAGACGGTCGGTTGGATCCTTGATAGCAGACCCATCTGAGAGTTTTTACGCTAGTCGAGATACCGGAGGATCTACGGCGGGTGAATCCGCACACTTCTTAATCAGATCCAGGGTAAAATGGGTACCTGACAAGGAGAACTTTTTGCCCCGCAAAGCGTTTGTCCGATTTTTCACGGAAACGCTGTATTAGGTCCTCGAACCCATGGTGACACCCAAAAGTTCTGTGAGACCGTTTGGGAAATCGCCAACTGGACCAGGGATTCCCAGCTGGTCTCCCATTCTGGTGCTTGCCCGGCCTCAAGCTGCTTATTGCTGCAATCTGACAAGGGCAGGCCACTTCAGCTTAGAATGGCAGTTGACACTGTTTAAAACAAACCGCCAGTGGATAGAGAGGGTTCATCAACGACCTCTAAAGTCTGATTGACCGCCTCAATAAGGCTATCCATGGTCTCTTGGAAAGAATCTTCCTGTAGTTTAAGCTCAAAATCCGAGTCTAGATGTATCCTTGACTTGGAAACTCAACCCTGGAGGGGAGAGGGAACGAGAGTCCGACCAGAAGCCGAGACTCCTGAAGGCTCTGGTGACGCCGTATAGGTTCGCTTCCCACGGGTCAACCATTGTAAGAGCACAGCCCCTGCAGGCCGAGGGTTCCTGAGAGACTGACCATCTCTCTGATGTCGAGGAACCACTCTCTCGACCCCTATCAGGGCTTGGAGAGACTTAACTGCTCTAGTGAGTCCATTCTTGGGATCCTCGGGCTCCTTTGATAAAAGAGGCTCTTGGGCACGCTCCGATTCACAGGCCCTACAGGTCTTACTGGTCTGGGCACATGGAAACGGTGACTGACAGGCCACCCATGCCATATAAAATATTTCTTTCGGAGAGACTGTCTTTTTAGACATACTGTGCCAATGAGGTCAATCTGATATAAATCAGTCAAATTCTCCCTCTGATCGGATGGCAGGAGGGCCAGCACTAAAGTGCAGCGGAAAAGAAATGGAGCTTCTGAAGGGAGCACTTACCCCGGTCCTTCATCCGACACTGGGTCTCTCCAGCCTATCGCTTGAAAGAGAGCGTAAGATGTCTATGCGTCCAGCTCCCCCTGCTTCCGGCGCGTCACCCGGCTCCTTCCTGGAGGCTTTGCGCGCCTCTGTAGCTGGGGGCGGAACCGCCAGGAGACACGTGTCTCCAGGAGGCGGGACTTCCGCCTGCGGCCTGCATCCCACGAAGCCGGGACCTCGCGTACCCGCCGGTGCCCGATGCCGATCCTTACTTCCGTCTGCGGCCTTCCAGGACGCGACGCTTGACTCCCAGCCTGCGGCCACACGCGTCGCTTCCCACGGCTCCATAGCGGGGGTTCTCCGGCCGCTCTCGGCCTCATCGCTGTCTTCAGGTGGCGGGTCGCCAGAGCGCAATGCACTCACCAATCCTCATCAGCTCCGCTGCTGCCATGCGGTGTATGGGACACCCAGCTTCAGCCACAAGGCTCCGATGTCGCTCCGTATCCGGGCTCTGGAGATCACCTCCTCAGGTTTGTGTGCACTATGCTCCTGCTATCCTGAGTCATGTCAGCGGTTTCCCGCTGCAGAGGGTATTAGGACGGTGCAGGCACCCTAGCTCCGAGCCCTTTTAGCAGAAGGGAGGAGAGGGACCGTCCACCCCTCAATCACCGCGGTCTATGCGTTGGTGATACAGAGGGGCTGCACGGACAAGTGCCACTGTACAGCCCAGAGTTTCAATACCTAGGGGTGGTCAGGGCTATCCGGCACGTGTCCCTCGTTGCGGGAGAGGATACATGGAGGCGACACTCCACGTGCTCGCCCCGTTGATGGTTTGGGGAGATCGGACCCCTTTCAAAAAGGTCCGTCGCCCCTGTCTTATCTTGATAGAAGTAAAAAAAAAAAAATCGTCTGAAACAACACAGACGTGTGCCTCCATGAGACACTAAGCATAAACTGGATTCAGTGGCGGCCAGTGGCAAGGTGTATGCGGTGGAGGAGGAGCTAACTCTTTTTTTGTCTACTTAGTGTCAGCCTCCAAGAGGTATAAGCATACACCCACAGTTCTGTGTCCCTCAATGAGACGATGGAGAAAAATACATTTTTTTGTGTTAGGTCTGTAGCACGTGAAGATCTAGCAATGGCCAGATATAAACACATGGATCAGAGCTGCACTGCGCATCCCCATTCAGTGCAGAACAGCTCCTGGGCAGAAGACTAGGCGCTGTGCTGGAGCACTCGGAATCACAGAGCTGCGCCGCTCCATGTGTTACATGGGACTGCCAGTAGGGCTTGTAATAGAGGACCAGTGGTGGTGCCGAACACTCATAACGCTGACAGTGATGACTGATCTAACAGGTAGGTCATTTATATATTCTGAAAGGACGACCTCTAGCAATTGATGACTTATCCTTATCTCAAATCATCATTATAAGATCAGGCAAAATCTGCTCCGGCAGGAGAGACACAAACAATGTATGTAGCCCCGAACATTATTTAGTGGCACGTGCCAAGCAATGCAATTTATTCCCATTACTCGGTATTGGTCATTAAGCGATGTAAAGAGCTGCGGTGCTCAACATCGTCTGTAGCCGCTGCTGCAGGAGCAGATTTCAGCTGATCGGTGGTGGTGGTGCTGGACCCCCGACAATCTCATATTGATTAGATCCAAAGGATAGGTCGCCCATTGTAAAGACCCGGACAATCCCTTTAATTCCAAGAGATACATTTTAAGTAACGAGACAGCTTACTGAGATAAATGAGAATTATTATTATTGAAGGCATTTGGAAATAACAGTGTAATTGCAGACTGACTGGAAGCTGCAGAAATAGTAAATGAAAACCAGGCCAAGGACACTGTGAGCAGATTTCACTACAGTAATTAGTGCTGATAATGAGAACACATTTACTCATCGTGTCAATTATTACAATAACCATCCGATTGGAAAAATAAATTCAGATTCGATCATTTTCATAATTTAGTGCCTTTAAAGGGAATCTGCAGCAGGTTTTTAAGATGTAATATGAAGGCAGCATAAAGGAGGGGTTAAAAGACGGATTTCAGCGATGCATCTCTCATCAAGCGCCACGGTCTTGTTTGCTTGCAATGATTGTTTTAGCAAAAGCAGCTTATCATTGCTGGGACACAGCAGCACATGCATGTCTGACACACACCCTTCTGTGATGAGCACCTCACTGTCTATGGACATTGTATATACAGAGCCTGGTGTGGGTGGGGCTAGCTTCCTCAGCTCTGCTTCATTGCTAAATCTAAAAGCTCTGATTGTGTGAGAACGACGGCACACAGTAACCTCAGTGATACATTGTTGGATTCAGCTTCTCTTTGCCCACATCAAGCTGCTCTCAAAAACTTGCTGATAGATTCCCTTTAAGTGTTCACTACAATGGACAGGAGCACACCTTTTCTGGGGAATTTGGTGTCCTGCTGGTTTCCTGCATGGAAATATTCCGGGTGCTGGATTTTAGATTAAGCGCTCGCTCCAATTTCTCCATCTCTATCCTGTAATGGTTTCTTTCTTCCTCCAAGGATTTAACAAAGGAATCCAATCGAGACGGTGAACGATCAGATCGCAAAATGCCATGCTGTGTCCGCATCCTTTCATTCTCGAGCACCAGTTCCCGTTCTGAAAAGAAATTGAAGCATAAAAACACGGATTTTTGTGTTACTCACCGTAAAATCCTTTTCTCCGAGATGCTCATTGGGGGACACAGGACTGTGGGTGTATGCTACTGCCTCCTGGAGGCTGACACTAAGTAGACAAAAAAAAGTTAGCTCCTCCTCCGATGCATACACCTTGCCACCGATGAAGCCAGTTTGGTGCAAAAGCAGTAGGAGAAAAAGGCACAAATTAACCTCAGACACAACCTGTCTAAAAATTTAAACCCACCGAAAAAATAAAAATAAAACAATACAAAAGCCATCTGGCTACTAGGGTGGGTGCTGTGTCCCCCAATGAGCGTCTCGGAGAAAAGGATTTTACGGTGAGTAACACAAAAATCCGTATTTCTCCATCGTCTCATTGAGGGACACAGGACTGTGGGACGTCCCAAAGCAGTGCCTGGGAGGGAAACCGCCTAGACATCATATACAGGCACTTAGGCATGGTCTATCGGTGTGCTACCGCCGCCTGAAGGATCCTCCTACCCTGGCTTGCATCCGCTGAAGCCTGAGCGTGGACATTGTAAAGTTTCGAGAAAGTATGCAAACTGCTCCAGGTTGCCGCTTTACAAACCTGCTCCGCCGAAGCCTCATGTCGAAGAGCCCAGGAAGCCCCTACCGCCCGGGTGGAATGCGCCCTAAGTCCTGTCGGCACCGTTGCGCCCCTAATGCGGTAGGCCTCCTGGATGGTTGACCGGATCCATCTGGTCAGAGTAGCTCTAGAAGCAGCGAGCCCCTTCCTGTGCCCCTCAGGAGAACGAACAGAGTGTCCATCTGACAAAAGGGCGCTGTCCGAGAGATATACCTCCTTAGTGCTCTCACCAGATCCAATGTATTGAGCGCCTTCTCCACCATGTGTGTCGGAGCTGGGCAAAAGGATGGCAACACAATGTCCTCATTGATATGAAGAGGATACGACTTTCGGTAAAAAGTCAGACCAGCACCACCTTGTCCTGGTGAAAGAGCAGATACGGGGCTCGACAAGACAGAGCCGCTAGCTCTGATATTCGTCTAATGGAAGTTATTGCAACCAAGAAAACGACCTTCCAGGAGAGATATCTCAAAGACACCTCCTGGAGCGGCTCAAAAGGAGACTCCTGCAAGACTCCTAGAACCAGGTTGAGATCCCAGGTTTCTAAGGGAGCCTTGTAGGGGGCACTACATGGAGAACACCTTGAATAAAGGTCTTCACCTGTAGATTAGTGGCAATCTTTCGCTGGAAAAGGACCGTCAATGCCGATATTTGTCTCTTCAGAGTACTGGGAGCTAGACCTGCGTCTAGGCCGGCCTGAAGAAATGCCAGAATATTGGGAACAGAAAAACGAAGCGGCGAACAATCGTGCTCCCTACACCACTTGAAGAAAACCTTCCAAGTATGGTGATACACTCGAGCCGAGGAGGCCTTCCGAGCACTGGTCATCGTGGCAGCAACCTTCCGGGAAAAACCTGCCCTAGAGAGGACCCAAGATTGAACGGCAAGGCCGTCAAATATAGGGCCTCTGAGTTCTGGTGGCAAATCGGGCCCTGGGAGAGAAGATCCGCGCGTTCTGGGAGCCTCCAAGGAACGTCGGACAGCAGCAGCACCAGTTCCGCGTACCAGGAACGGCGGGGCCAATCTGGGGCGATTAAAATCGCTGCGACCCCCTCCCTCTTGATTTTTCTGATCACTCTGGGGAGTAGAGCAAGAGGAGGAAATAGGTACGGAAGGCGAAACTGGTTCCACGGCAGAACCAAGGAATCTACCGCCAATGCCTGCGGATCTCGATAGCGGGATACGAACCGGGCTACGTTGGTATTCTCTCTGGAAGCCATCAGGTCCACGTCCGGCGTACCCCAGTGCTGACAAATCTGTTGGAACACTTCGGGATGGAGAGACCATTCCCCTGACGCCAGACCTTGACGACTGAGGAAGTCTGCCGCTCAGTTTTCTTCGCTCGGAATGTGGACTGCTGAAAGAACTGAGTGATTCCTTTCGGCCCAACTCAATACCGGTCTCACCTGCCCTGGGCTAATGAAATGAATGAGTTTTTCAACAGATTCACCAACACAAGCACAGTGTCATCAGAAATGGGGGATGGATCCGGGAAAAGATCTGCAGCATTGACATTGGGGGATAAGCTGCCTGCTTTCACTGTCTCCCAAAGCGACGTGAGAAGACAGTTTAGCAGACTTGTTATTGGCAAAGCAGCTGGGCCTGATGGCCTCAGCCCACGTGTCCTCAGAGCATGTGCAAACCAACTGTGTATTGTCTTCCAGCACCTGTTTGGAGACTTCAATCACAGGGGGTACCAGAACTGTGGAAGACCACCTCACCTGCCTGGTGCCGGTTCCTAAGACCACTTTTCCAACTTCCCTACACGACTATCGTCCAGTGGCCTTAACATCGCATGCTATGAAGTCCTTGGAGAGAATAATACTCGCCTACTTGTGTCCGAGGGTGAGGGCCTACACTGACCCCCTGCAGTTTGCGTACCAGCAGAGATTGGGGGTGGATGATGCTGTAGTGTCTCTGCTACATACAATGCATTCGTTCTTGGACAATGATGGAACTGCAGTGCGCGCCATGTTCTTTGACTTCTCTAGTGCTTTCAATACCCTACAGCCGCTCTTACTACGTAATAAGTTGACTGATATGGCGGTAGATGAGGGGATGGTGAACTGGATAAGTGACTACCTGACAGACAGGCCGCAGTTTGTAAGGATGGGGGAGGTGGTATCTGGCAGTGTACGGAGCAGTGTTGGAGCCCCTCAGGGTACAGTGCTGTCACCCTTCCTCTTCTCATTGTATACAGCTGACTTTCAGTATGAATCTGATTTTTGTCACCTCCAAAAATTCTCAGATGACTCTGTGATTGTAGGGGGCATTGTGGGGGGCCGGGGGGAGGAGAAATATAGAAGGGTGGTTTCTGACTTTGTGGATTGGTGTCAGACTAACTGTCTAGAACTAAATGTAAAGAAAACCAAGGAGATGGTGGTGAGTTATAGAAGGAAAAAGGAGGATTACGTACCGATCACTATTGCTGGCCAGGAGGTTAAGATTGTTGAGAGCTACAAATATTTGGGGGTTCACCTTGACAGTAAACTCGATTGGAGGTGTCATACAGAAAAGGTTTACAAGAAGGGAATGAGCAGACTGTACTTTCTGCGGAAGCTCAGGTCGTTCAATGTGTGCAGTAAAATGATGGAGATGTTCTACCAGTCCGTTGTAGCAAGCGCCATCTTTTTTGCTATCATTTGCTGGGGCAGTAGTGTGCGAGTAGCTGACGCTAATAAGCTCAACAAACTTATCAAGAAGGCAAGTGCAGCTGTTGGCCTCCATCTTGACTCTTTTGAAGAGGTATTGGAGGATAGAATTCAGAAGAAGTGTAGGGCTATAATGAACAATAATACACACCCCCTATACGAGCTGTTCTTGAAGCAGAAGCGCACATTCAGCAGCCGTCTAATCCTATTAAGGTGCAAGAAGGAGAAATTCAGGAAATCGTTTGTACCTACTGCTATGGGGATGTATAATAATTTCCTAAGGGTGGTAGAAAATAATGACTGATGGCTGGTGTACTAATGTCAATTAACATTGTCTTATATACACCTGAACTACACACTTTTATTTATTATGTAATGTTGGTATACCTGTGCAAGATTTGTGTCCTAATATTTTACGTACTGCTGTTTGTATTGCTGCTGTAATACTGTAATTTCCCCCCGGGATCAATAAAGTGTATCGTATCTCGCGCATGGCTGCCTTGCTGCGGGTACCCCCCTGATGATTGATATATGCCACTGCCGTGGCGTTGTCCGATTGTACTCGGATGGGGCGACCTGCCAAGTGAGGATGGAAATGCCGGAGGGCCAGCCAAATGGCCCGAATTTCCAGTAAGTTGATCGGTAGGGCTGACTCCTCCCGAGACCAACGTCCCTGAGCTGTGTAGTGGAGAAATACAGCCCCCCATCCCAGAAGACTGGCATCCGTCGTGATCACCAGCCAGTGAAGGGAGGAAACATCCTCCCCTGCTGAAGGGAAGAACTCGACTTCAACCATGTCAATGCCTGTCTCACCTGAGCGGATAGACAGCACCGGGTATCCAGAGAGCGAGGATTCCTGTCCCAAACGGCCAAGAGAGCATGCTGTAAGGGACGCATGTGAAGTTGAGCAAATGGCAGGGCCTCTATTGTCGCCACCATTCTTCCTAACACCCTCATGCAGAACCGAATGGACTGAGGGACAGGCCGGCAAAGGATTCGGACCTCCTGCTGGAGGGTCAAAGCCTTTTCCTGAGGGAGGATCGTCTTCCCCTGAGCCGTGTCGAGGATCATGCCCAAGAAGGTGATCCTTCGAGAAGGTGTCAGGGAAGATTTTTTGATATTCACCAGCCAGCCCAGGCATGATAGTGTCCATCGTGATGCAGACACTTTCTCTGCAGGTTTGAAGGGATGGGCCCTTGACGAGAAGATCGTCTAAATAGGGCATCACAACAATCCCTCGTACGTGTAGGATGGATACAACAACAATAATAATAATCTTTATTTTTATATAGCGCTAACATATTCCGCAGCGCTTTACAGTTTTGCACACATTATCGTCGCTGTCCCCGATGGGGCTCACATTCTAGATTCCCTATCAGTATGTTTTTGGAGTGTGGGAGGAAACCGGAGTACCCGGAGGAAACCCACGCAAACACGGGGAGAACATACAAACTCCTTGCAGATGTTGTCCTAGGTGGGATTCGAACCCAGGACCCCAGCGCTGCAAGGCTGTAGTGCTATCCACTGAGCCACCGTGCTGCCCCTGATAGCCATAACCTTCGTAAAAACCCTGGGAGCCGTGGCCAGCCCAAAGGGCAGGGCTGCAAATTGAAAATGCAGACCATTCACCGCAAACCGTAGGAATATCTGATGAGAGGGGAATATGGGGATGTGAAGATAGGCGTCTTGGACGTCTATAGCCGCTAGAAACTCTCCCTTTTCCAGAGAGGCGATTACCGAGCGGAGAGTTTCCATTTGGAATTGTCGCACCCTGTTTAGGCATTTTAGGTCCAGAATAGGCCTTACTGACCCGTCCTTTTTGGGTACCACGAAAAGGTTGGAGTAAAACCCCCAACCTCTCTCGTTCTCTGGTACTGGAATAATGACTCCGGCCAGTTGCAGTGACCTGACAGCTCTGATCAGCGCTCGAGCTCGAGACTCTGACCTTGGAAGCCGAGAAGAATCTGTTCGGGGGACATGAGATGAACTTTATCTTGTACCCTGAGGTGACCAATTCTCTGACCCACCTGTCGTGAGTGGCTGCCACCCAGGCGGGACGAAAGCAGAGAAGGCGGCCGCCTACTCTGGCTGGATTGACTGGATTTAGCCTCCAGTCATTTAGCCAAAAACCTCTGGGATCTGGATCCCCTGGTTTTCGACCGTTGGGAGCGCATTTTTCCCAAAGGGTTGGCTCTATAAGAGACCTGACGTGCTCTGGCCTGGCTAGGTTGACCTGAAGCGGAGGAAACTGCCGCTGTGGTCCAACCTGGGCTGCGAAAGGTCCTGAATTGTGTTTGAGGCCTGCGACGAAAGGGCTGCCTCAACCTCTGCTGCGGAAGCGAAGTGCTTTTTCCTCCAGTGGAGTCCGCTATAAGCTGATCCAGTTTTTCACCAAACAGCCGACCACTCTGATAGGGCAAGGACGTCAAAGATTTCTTTGAGGTCGAGTCAGCTGCCATGTCCTCAGCCACAAGGCCCTTCTGATGGCAATTGAATTTGCAGCAGCCAGTGCCGCGCAATCAGCTGCGTCCAGAGAAGCATTAACCAGGTAGTCTCCAGCAAGAGCTATCTGATTTGAGATTTCAAACATCTCTGGCGGCACATCCTTGCCAAATAGAACCCCATTAAGTGATTCTGTCCAAGAGACTATGGCTTTGGCAACCCAGGTTGCCGCAAAAGACGGAGCAAGGGCTGATCCTGATGCCTCAAAAACCGAACGTGCCAGGTTTTCCATGAGGCGGTCCGTTGGATCTCTGATAGAGGATCCATCCGAGAGAGAAAGTAATGTCTTTGATGCCAGCCGGGACACTGTAGGGTCCACTGCGGGTGATTCTGCCCATTTTTTAAGCAGATCAGGAGAAAATGGATACCTAGCGTGGAGAGCCTTTTGCCCTGCAAAGCGCTTATCTGGCCTCTCACGGTGACGCTGCACTAGGTCCTCGAACTCAGGGTGAGGCTCAAATATCCTGTGAGACCGCTTGACCCGCTTAAAACACACCTTATGACCAGTGGTCAGAGAGGGTTCATCATCGACCTGTAAGGTCTGATTAACTGCCTCGATAAGGCTATCCATAGTTTCCTGAAAGGAAGGTTCCTGCAGTTCAAGGGAGTCCTCTGAATTATCATCTGAGCCCTAAAGGGATGAACCCTTGACCTGAAAACTCATTCCTGGAGGGGAGAGAGAGCGAGAGTCCGAGTTGCCGGAAGCCGAAGCTCCTGATGGCTCAGGAGACGCCGTATAGGTTCGCTTCCCCCGGGTCTGCCTGGTGAGAGCACAGCCCCTGCAGGCCGCGCCATAGATTCAGACAAAGACAGGGCCCACTCTGGGGGTCCTGACGGACTGGGCTCAGTCGGCAGGGGAGGCTCTTGGGCACATTCAGAATCACAGGTTTCACAGGTCTTATTGCTCTGGGCACGCGGAAAAGGCGCCCGACAGGCCACGCATGCCGTGTATAAACCCGTATGAGATTTCGTCCCTTTGGACATGATGAGCTTATGAGGTGTAGCCTGATAACACACTACTGGAAAAAATAAATCCACGGGCGCCAGTGGCTAGAGTGCAGCAGGGGATGGAATAGAGCTACCGGTGTGGAGGGAGCACTTACCCCAGTCCTGTGCCCCTGCGACTTGAGGTGAGAAGATAGGAGATGTCACTTGCTGCAGCCCTTCCTTTCAAAACATGTGCCTGTTTACATAAAGAATGCCCCTAAAATGAATCCTTTTGGTGTGGGCGTTTTGAGTCTTCTGGGGCGGACCCACCAGAAGTACACGCGCTTCCGGGGGCAGTACTTCTGCCCGCGGCCTAGCGCCTACAAAAGCCGGGACCTCGCGTGCGCGCACGTCCCGCCCGGCCGATGTACTGGCGCCGCTCATCCAAATGCAGCGACGTCGGGCGGCGCCGCTATCCTTGGAGACACGTCGGGCGGTGCCTGGCGAAAACCTCTTCTGGGAAACAGGTAGTCTCCCCCTGCAGGCCGAGCTCCGAGGACGCTTTGATGAGGGACTGACGATGCCATCTTCACATGGAAAAAGAGGCGCCTGTTTCCTGGAGCCTTCCCCTCTCCTGCGAGGGCTTCTCACGTTGCCCCATCATCAGGTTAGAGGGGATCAGGAGGGTGCAGGCACCCTAGTCCGAACCTTCTAGGGAAAGAGGAGAGGGACCGTCCGCCCCTTCCATCACCGCAGTCCAGCGTTGGTGATGCAGAGGGGGCCGCACGAACCATCCATTGCCGCTGTACAGCCCAGGAGTTTCATTACCTAGGGGTGGTCAGGGCCAGGTCCGGCATGTGTCCCTCGTTGCGGGAGAGGATACATGGAGGCGACATTCCACGTGCTCGCCCGTTGATAGTTTGGGGAGATCGGACCCCTTCAAAAGGGTCCGTCGCCCCTATCTTAATCTTGATAGAAGAGAGGAAAAAAAAAAAATAGTCTGAAAAGAAACCAGACGTGTGCCTCCATGAGACACTAAGCATCAACTGGCTTCATCGGTGGCCAGTGGCAAGGTGTATGCGTCGGAGGAGGAGCTAACTTTTTTTGTCTACTTAGTGTCAGCCTCCAGGAGGCAGTAGCATACACCCACAGTCCTGTGTCCCTCAATGAGACGATGGAGAAATATATTTAGTACTATAATGCAAACAGGCTAAAATCTCAGTGATTAACGGTGGGCACCAATTAAGAGACCACGCACCATGTAAACCTAAGTCTAGGTAAGAACAAACCCCTGATCGGCTATGAGAAGCAACTTTTCCAAAGATTCACCTGTATCCATCTGCGTCTCAAGTTTACTTGAAAGCCGCTGCTTTTCGTTCTCAGCGTGGTTCAGGAGGGACTCTAATTTGCGGTTTTCATCCTTTGTGGTCTCAAACTCATCAGCTAGTTTATTCTTTTCAAATTCACAAGTGCCTACATCCTAAAAGAAAACAAACCAAGTTCGTGAAAGGGGTGGGCCACTACTTTTTATTTACGACCCATCATCTGGATAGGCCATCAATATCTAATCCGGAAGTTCTCAGACCCTGCAGGAACATAGCTGAAATCATATGTATGATGGCCTTAAAGATCCATCAGCGATTTAGCAGACAAAAAATGTCTGCCAGAAGAGCGCAAATCATGTGTTCCAGTTTTAAAGCACGAGGAGGGTTAGACACGTGGTAGCATTGGCCAGTGGGTCAGGAAATACCCAGGAGTGAATGTAAAGAGATTTAATCTTAAATGGCAATAACATTTCTTTACTGTAAAATGTTTATTTTCCTTCTTGGAGTAAGAAAGAAATTGTTCTGCTCTTGTAGTCGCACGCGACCATTGTGAAGACTACTTACCGACTTATACTGAGATATGATGCTTTCTAGTTTAGTGATTTCAATGTGAAGTCTTTTTATTTCACTCTAGAACGAGGGAAAATTCAGTTAGAAAGTCAATTTTCTAAGTATTCACAAACAATAGTGTTAATGAAAACAGCCCCCAATACCATAATTGTCTATCATAGTCAATATGATGTAGTGTTTTGTTTTTTTTCTATTATGGCAAAAATTATTAGTATTAGGTAGAAATTATTCAGATTACAGCTCATTTCTCAGGGGATTTGCTCTTGAGAAAAGTAAACCAGCAATCTGATTAAATCTGATTAATGACTATGTGAAACTAGTAGAGCCAGAGCCGGGTATTAAATTATTTAATTGATAAATAACTAATATAAACTGTTTTATTTACATAAACTACATGTTTCTGTTATTAAAGAGGGAACTAATGGAACATGAATAAAGTAAAACGATGCCTTACAACATCACTTACTTTTGCCTCTTCAATTTCAGCGTCAGCCGTCACCAGTACCCGTTCCTTGTCCCTCTCCAGCTGCTGGGCCATGTGATCTATCTCCAGTAGCTCTTGACACAGTTCTTCGTTTTTGGTACTCAGGTCTACCACCTCACTGGTGACATTTTGTCTGGTTTCTAGCAGCTCTCGTGCACGATTTTCAAGGTCTCGGTTTGCTTGCTGGAGGTATTCGATCTAATAAAACACACACAAAGCATTTATGAGTTCCAACTGTTTTTCATTATCAAAACAAAACCAGTCATGTGGTTGGCGTGCACAGAATATTAAAACTAGCAGCCAGATTTCTGTTCTATGATTACAAATTAGACAAAGAGATCCTGGTCCAGCAGCCACAGAGCAGAGCCCAGTGAGCCCCACCACCTCTTCTAGACTACGGACATGGCTGCTGGAACAGGCTCCTGCAAATCTTTTTGCTACCGTCACTTCCCAAAATGCCATCTGCCTGCAAATACAGGGGTAATCTGCAGATAAATAGCATTTAAAGAGCCACTCCAGCGTTCATCTTTACTGCAGAGCTGGAGTGGTGCTACTGATCTACGTTCCCTGTCCCTAGTATTATACTTAGCAGCCGCCATGTGACCAGCCGGATCGCTCCAGTGTTTGCTGGATATCACTACTTAACGTAAGTCTAAGAGAACTGCGCCCCCTTTTTGAAGAAGCTATCGGCTAAACAGCGTCATCGGGGTAACATAGTTATTAAGGTTGAAGGAAGACTTTAAGTCCATCTAGTTCAACCCATATCCTATCCTAACCTGCCCTAACATGTTGATCCAGAGGAAGGCAAAAAAAACCCCAAGTGGCAAACAGTAAGCTTCACATTGGGGAAAAAAATTCCTTCCCGACTCCACATACGGCAATCAGACTAGCTCCCTGGATCAACGCTGTATCTAGGAAACTAGTGAATATAGCCTGTAATATTATACTTTTCAAGAAAGGCATCCAGTCCCTTCTTAAATTTTAGTAAGGAATCACTCATTACAACATAAGACGGCAGAGAGTTCCATAGTCTCACTGCTCTTACAGTAAAGAATATGCGTCTGTGTTTATGGCTAAACCTTCTTTCCTCCAGACGTAGAGGATGCCCCCTTGTCCCCGTCACAGGTCTAAGAGTAAAAAGATCATTAGAAAGGTCTTTGTACTGTCCCCTCATATATTTGTACATTGTAATAAGATCACCCCTAAGCCTTCGTTTTTCCAAACTAAATAACCCCAAGTGTAATAACCTATCTTGGTATTGCAGACCCCCCAGTTCTCTAATAACCTTGGTCGCTCTTCTCTGCACCCGCTCCAGGTCAGCTATGTCTTTCTTATACACCGGAGAACAGAACTGCACACAGTATTCTAAGTGTGGTCGCACCAGTGACTTGTATAGAGGTAAAATTATGTTCTCCTCATGAGCATCTATGCCTCTTTTAATGCATCCCATTATTTTATTTGCCTTGGCAGCAGCTGCCTGACATTGGCCACTAAATGTGAGTTTGTCGTCCACCCATACACCCAGGTCTTTTTCAGTGACAGTTTTGCCCAGTGTTTTACAATTAAGCACATAATTATACATCTTATTTGTTCTACCCAAGTGCATGACCTTACATTTATCCCCATTAAACTCATTTGCCATTTATCAGCCCAAGCTTCTAGTTTACATAAATCCTCCTGTAATATAAAATTATCCTCCTCTGTATTTATTACCCTGCAGAGTTTAGTGTCATCTGCAAATATTGAAATACTACTCTGTATGCCCCCTACAAGGTCATTAATAAATATGTTAAAGAGAAGCGGCCCCAATACTGACCCCTGTGGTACCCCACTGCTAACCGTGACCCAGTCCGAGTGTGCTCCATTAATAACCACCCTTTGTTTTCTATCCATGAGCCAGTTCTTAACCCACTTACACATATTTTCCCCTATCCCCATTGTTCTCATTTTATGTATCAACCTTTTGTGTGGCACTGTATCAAAAGCTTTTGAGAAGTCCATGAACACCACGTCCACTGCATTCCCTTGGTCCAGTCCTGAACTTACCCCTTCATAAAAGCTTATCAGATTAGTCTGACAAGAACGGTCCCTCGTAAACCCATGCCGATACTGTGTCATGAGGTTATTCAGCTTCAGATACTCCAATATAGTATCCCTTAAAAAACCCTCCAGGATTTTACCCACAGTAGATGTTAAGCTCACTGGCCTATAATTTCCAGGTTCAGTTTTTTCCCCCTTTTGAATATTGGCACCACATTTGCTATATGCCAGTCCTGTGGTACAGACCCAGTTATTATGGAATCTTTAAAGATTAAAAATAATGGTCTATCTATAACTGTACTTAATTCCTGCAGTACTCGGGGGTGTATCCCATCCGGGCCCGGGGATTTGTCAACTTTAGTGATTTTTAGACGCCGCCGTACTTCCTGCTGGGTTAAGCAGGTGACATTTAATGGAGAAATTTTTTTATCTCTGATCATGTTATCTGTCATGGGGTTTTCTTGTGTAAATACAGTTGAAAAAAAGTCATTTAGCATATTGGCTTTTTCCTCATCCTCATCCACCATTTCACCCAGACTATTTTTAAGGGGACCAACACTATCATTTTTTTAGTTTCTTGCTATTTATGTAGTTAAAGAATATTTTGGGATTATTTTTACTTTCTCTGGCAATGAGTCTCTGCCTCAATCTTTGCTGTCTAGATTTGCTTTTTACAGAATTTATTCAGTCTTCTGTATTTATTTAATGCCTCATCACTACCTACTTGCTTTAATTCCCTAAACGCTTTCTTTTTGTCCCTTATTGCGCCCCTTACAGCTCTATTTAGCCATAGTGGTTTCCTCCTAATTCTAGCATGTTTATTCCCATAGGGTATATACTGTGCACAGGTCCTATTCAGGATACTAATAAACGTCTCCCATTTTCTTTGTGTATTTTTATGTCTCAGGATATCGTCCCAGTTTATTGCACCAAGATCATCTCTCATCCGTTGGAAATTTGCCTTCCTGAAGTTTAGTGTCCTTGTAACCCCTCGACTACACATGTTATTAAAGGATACATGAAAGCTTATTATTTTGTGATCACTATTACCCAAGTGACCCCCAACCCTTATATTTGATATGCGGTCTGGCCTGTTGGATAATATTAGGTCTAGCAGTGCCCCCCCTCTTGTTGGGTCCTGAACTAGTTGTGAAAGGTAATTGTCTCTCATAGTTGCCAAAAACTTATTACCTTTGCTGGAACTGCAGGTTTCTATTCCCCAATGTATTTCAGGGCAGTTGAAGTCCCCCATAATAATGACTTCTCCTTGAGTTGCTGCTTCATCTATTTGCTTTACGAGGATATTCTCTGTTGCTTCCATTATTTTAGGAGACTTATAACAAACCCCTATCAGTAATTTATTATTTTTCCCCCCTCCCCTAATCTCCACCCACAGAGACTCTACATCTTCATTAGATTCACAGATATCACGCAGGATGGGTTTTAACCCCTTAAGGACAGAGCCATTTTGCAGCTTAATGACCGGGCCAATTTTTACAATTCTGACCACTGTCACTTTATGAGGTTATAACTCTGGAACGCTTTAACGAATCCCGCTGATTCTGAGATTGTTTTTTCGTGACATATTGTACTTCACGTTAGTGGTAAAATTTCTTCGATATGACTTGTGTTTATTTATGAAAAAAACGGAAATATGGCGAAAATTTTGAAAATTTAACAATTTTCAAACTTTAAATTTTTATGCCCTTAAATCAGAGAGATATGTCACACAAATTTCTTAATAAATAACATTTCCCACATGTCTGCTTTACATCAGCACAATTTTGGGACCAAAATTTTTTTTTGTTACGAAGTTATAAGGGTTAAAAGTTGACCAGCGATTTCTCATTTTTACAACACCATTTTTTTTTAGGGACCACATCACATTTGAAGTCACTTTGAGGGGTCTATATGATAGAAAATACCCAAAAGTGACACCATTCTAAAAACTGCACCCCTCAAGGTGCTCAAAACCACATTCAAGAAGTTTATTAACCCTTCAAGTGCTTCACAGGAGCTGAAGCAATGTGGAAGGAAAAAATTGACATTTAACTTTTTTTGCAAAAGCTTTACTTCGGAACCAAGTTTTTTTATTTTCACAAGTGTTAAAAGAAAAAATGAACTACAAAATTTGTTGTGCAATTTCTTCTGAATACTTCGATACCCCATATGTGGGGGTAAACCACTTTTTGGGCGCGTGGCAGAGGTCGCAAGGGAAGGAGCGCCGTTTGACTTTTTCAACGCAGAATTGGCTGAATGCCATGTCGCGTTTAGATAGCCCCTGATGTGCCTAAACAGTGGAAACACCCCACAAGTGACCCCATTTTGGATACAAGACCCCTTAAGGAACTTATCTAGATGTGTGGTGAGAACTTTGAACCTCCAAGTGCTTCACACAAGTTTATAACCTAGAGCCGTGAAAAAAAAAAAAAAATTTTTTTCCACAAAAATGATCTTTTCACCCTAATTTTTAATTTCCCAAGGGTAATAAGAACGCAAAAGTTTTTGTGCAATTTGCCCTGAGCATGCTGATACCCCATATGTGGGGGTAAACCACTTTTTGGGCGCACGGCAGAGGTCGCAAGGGAAGGAGCGCTGTTTGACTTTTTCAACGCAGAATTGGCTGGATGCCATGTCGCGTTTAGAGAGCCCCTGATGTGCCTAAACAGTGGAAACCCCCAACAAGTGACCCCATTTTGGAAACTAGACCCCCTAAGGAACTTATCTAGATGTGTGGTGAGCACTTTGAACCTCCAAGTGATTCACACAAGTTTATAACGTAGAGCCGTGAAAATAAAAAATCATATTTTTTCCACAAAAATGATCTTTTCACCCCAATTTTTATTTTCCCAAGGGTAACAAGACCCCAAAAGTTTTTGCAATTTGTCCTGAGCATGCCGATACCCCATATGTTGGGGTAAACCACTTTTTGGGCGCACGGCAGAGGTCGCAAGGGAAGGAGCTCCGTTTGACTTTTTCAACGCGGAATTGGCTGGACGCCATGTCGCATTTGTAGAGGCCCTGATGTGTCTAAACAGTGGAAACCCCCCACAAGTGACCCCATTTTGGAAACTAGACCCCCTAAGGAACTTATCTAGATGTGTGGTGAGCACTTTGAAGCCCCAAGTGCTTCACAGAAGTTTATAACGCCCGGGCGTGAAAATAAAAAATCATATTTTTTCCACAAACCTGATCGTTTAGTCCCCAATTTTTTATTTTCACAAGGGTAACAGGAGAAATTGGACAACAAAAGTTGTTGTACAATTTGTCCTGAGTATGCTGATACCCCATATATGGGGGGGGGACCACTGTTTGGGCGCACGGCAGGGCTTGGAATGGAAGCAGCACCGTTTGACTTTTTCAAACCAAAATTGGCTGGAATTGAGATTGGACACCATGTCGCGTTTGGAGAGCCCCTGATGCGCCTAAACAGTGGAAACCCCCCACAAGTAACACCATTTTGGAAACTAGACCACCTATGGAACTTATCTAGATCCGCTGTGAGCACTTTGAACCCCCAAGTGTTTCACAAAAGTTTATAATGCCTGGGTGTGAAAAAAAAAAAAAAAACAATTTTCCACAAAAATGATTTTTTAGTCCCAAATTTTTGATTTTTCACAAGGAAATTGGACCCCAAAAGTTGTTGTCCAATTTGTCCTGAGTACGCTGATACCAAATATGTGGGGGGGGGAAACTGTTTTGGCGCACAGCAGGGCTTGGAAAGGAAGTAATAACGTTTTGGAATGCAGACGTTGGTGGGGGTCATGTTCCGTTTGCAGTGCCCCAGATGAGCCTAAACAGTGGAAAACCCCCACAAGTGACCCCATTTTGGAAACTAGACCCCATAAGGAACTTATCTAGATCTGTGGTGAGCACTTTGAACCTCCAAGTGTTTCACAAAAGTTTATAATGCCTGGGTGTGAAAAAAAAAAAAATCAATTTTCCACAAAAATGATTTTTTAGTCCCAAATTTTTGATTTTTCACAAGGAAATTGGACCCCAAAAGTTGTTGTCCAATTTGTCCTGAGTACGCTGATACCAAATATGTGGGGGGGGGGACTGTTTTGGCGCACAGCAGGGCTTGGAAAGGAAGTAATAACGTTTTGGAATGCAGACGTTGGTGGGGGTCATGTTCCGTTTGCAGTGCCCCAGATGAGCCTAAACAGTGGAAACCCCCCACAAGTGACCCCATTTTGGAAACTAGACCCCTTAAGGAGCTTATCTAGATGTGTGGTGAGCACTTTGAACCCCCTAGTGCTTCACAGAAATTTATAAACGCAGAGACGTGAAAATGAAAAATCATTTTTTTTCTCAAAAATGATTTTTTTAGCCAGCTATTTTTTATTTTCCCAAGGGTAATCGGAGAAATTAGAACCCCAAAATTGGTGTGCAATTTGTCCTGAGTACGCTGATACCCCATATGTTGGGGTAAACCACTGTTTGGGCGCACGGCAGGGCTCGGAAGGGAGGGAGCGCCATTTGACTTTTTGAACGCCACATCGTGTTTGGAGACCCCCTGATGTGCCTAAATAGTGGAAATCCCTCAATTCTAGCTCCAACCCTAATCCCAACACACCCCTAACCCTAATCCCAACCCTAATTCCAACCCTAATTGTAACCCTAACCTTAATTATAACCTTAATTATAACCCTAACCCTAATTGTAACCCTAACCCTAATTCTAACCCTAATTATAACCCTAACCCTAAGGCTAGGTTCATTTTGCGTTTTACCAGCCCGTTCAACACATAGCGTTTACGGGCTGGTAATGGTATAGCATAACGCGATCGCATTATGCTATACCCGCTAGCGCAGAGGAATCAGCAGATGATTCATCTGCGCTAGCGGTGACGGAGCCCAAACGCTGCAGCCCGCGTCCGAGGCTCCGTCACTGAATGATGGCACGTCGCAAACGCATGCCGCTTTACGGCATGCGTCGCGATGCGCCCTCAAATGGGGGTGAATGGCAGCGTTAACGGACTGCGTTACACCGCGTTATACCGCCTAACGGACTGCCATAACGCAGTATGAACCCAGCCTAACCCTAACGCTAATTATAACCCTTACCCTAAGGCTGCTTTCACACTTCCAGCGGGCGCCTGTCGGCGCCCCCGGCATTTTGCCGCAGCGCCGCATCAGAAAACCTGATGCGCCGCCGGCGGCCGCATGCGGTTTTTGCCGGATGGTTTCTGATGCCCGGAGACATCAGAAACCATCCGGCAAAAACAAAAAACGTTACATTTGCGCCGCATCCGGACAAAGTTGCATGCAACGCATTGACATGCGGCGCCATCCGGCGCTAATGCAAGTCAATGCAAAAAACCGCATGCGGCGCATCAGATTTTCTGATGCGGCGCTGCGGCTAAATGCCGGGGGCGCCGTCAGGCGCACACCGGATGTGTGAAACCAGCCTAATGCTAACCCTAACCCTAATTATAACCTTAACCCTAATTATAACCCTAACCCTAATTATAACCCTAACCCTAACCGAAAAATGAAAATAAATATAATTTCTACTTTTTATTATATGTCCCTAACTAAGGGGGTGATAAATGGGGGGTTATGTACTGTTTTTTTATTTTGATCACTGTGATAGTTTATCACAGTGATCAAAATGTACTTTTATGAGAATGAATGAAAAAAAATTTGAATCTGCCGCCAAAGCAGATTGGCGGGCGCACTGCGCATGCGCCCGCCATTTTTGTTTTGCAGGGAGAAGAAGCCGGGATCCTGGGCCTGCGGGAGGACGGAGGACACCGGTAAGTATACGGGGGGCGATCGGGGGACCTTCATCTTCTCCCCTCTGATGTGCGATCACATCAGAGGGGAGAGAAATCATTTTTTTTTTTTTTTTTTTTTTGCGATCGCGGCTATGCTTGCTTAGCCGCGATCGCAACACCGGGATCGGTGAATACCGACCCGGAACATGTTCTCTGGGGTCTCGGCTACCCCCGGTAGCCGAGACCCCAGAGAATATTTGCACATCCCCCCACCAGCACAGCGGCACATAGCGGCGGGCGCACTGGGCATGCGCCCGCCATTGTCTTAACGGCGCCGGCACCGGGGGACACCGGAGGGTCCGGGGGCCACATGGATCTTATTGGGGGCCACATGGGGGTCCTGGGGACCCTTTTTCTCTGTCCTCTGATGTCCGATGACATCAGAGGACAGAGAAATTAAATGGCACAACTTTTTTTTTTTTTTTTGTTGCGGTCGCCGTTATAGGGTTAATAACGGCGATCGCAACATCGGTCGGTAAAAACCGACCCGATTCATGTTCTCTGGGGTCTCGGCTACCCCCGGTAGCCGAGACCCCGGAGAAAATGCGCCTCTGGGGGGCGCTATTCACTTTTTCCACAGCGCCGTTAATTAACGGCGCTGTGGTTTAAGTACCCTTAATGACCGCCGTTAAAAGGCGTATCGGCGGTCGTTAAGGGGTTAAGGATGATTTTACATATAAACACACCCCCCCACCTCGCTTATTTTTACGGTCATTCCTAAACAGACTATAGCCCTGTAAATTAACCGCCCAGTCGTGGCTCTCATCCAGCCAAGTCTCAGATATCCCCACCATGTCATAATTATGTTTCAACAAAATTAATTCTAATTCCGCCATTTTGCTGGTGAGGCTTCTGGCATTAGTATACATGCACTTTATGTATCTCTCTGAACCTCTATTCTTTCTTAAATTATTAACTGTTCTAACCCCACCCCCCATGCCACCCCACCCCCAATTTCATTATTTGTGCCCAGGTCTCTATCTGCACTGCCTTCCCCTCCTATAAAATGAATACCCTCCCCCCTAGTTTAAAGACTCCTCCAACCTTCTAGCCATTTTCTCCCCCAGCACAGCTGCACCCTCCCCATTGAGGTGCAGCCCGTCCCTAGCATAGAACCTGTAGCCAACTGAGAAGTCAGCCCAGTTCTCCAGGAACCCAAACCCCTCCTTCCTACACCAATTCTTGAGCCACTTATTAACCTCCCTAATCTCCCGTTGCCTCTCTGGTGTGGCACGTGGTACCGGCAGTATTTCAGAAAATACCACGTTGGAGGTCCTTGCTTTAAGCTTGCAGCCTAATTCCCTGAAATCGTCTTTAAGGACCTTCCACCTACCTCTAACTTTGTCATTTGTGCCAATGTGCACCATGACCGCTGGGTCCTCACCAGCCCCTCCCAGTAATCTGTCAACCCGATCAGCGATGTGTCGGACTCGAGCGCCAGGTAGGCAGCACACTGTTCGACGATCCCTGTCTTTGTGACAGATTGCCCTATCTGTTCCCCTAATAATTGAGTCCCCCACTACCAGCACCTGTCTGGCCTGCCCTGCTCTCCTAATTCCCCCCTTACTGGAGCAGACACTCCCCCGGCTTTCAGAGGACATGCCTGGCTGCAGCAGTGCTACCCCTGTACTGACAACCCCCTCATCTGCCAACTTTGCAAACTTATTGGGGTGTGCCAGATCAGGACTAGCCTCCCTGGCGCTCTTCCCTCTACCCCGCTTTCTAACTGTCACCCAGCTTCTACTTCAGTGTCCTGCATCTCCACCCTAGCATCCCCCCCCTCATCTATCCCATTGAGTGTCTGCTCAGTGAGCAGAAGACTCCTTTCCATATTGTCTATGGATCTCAGTGTTGCCAGCTGCACATTTAGATCCAGGATTTGGGTTTCCAAATGCACAACGTGCTCACATCTCGCACAGCAGTATGCACCCTCGACCGGCTGTTCAAGGACTGCATACATGTGGCAAGATGTACACTGGATGGCATTGCCAATAATAGTGGAGCACATTTCTAATGGGGATTTCACCAGACAGCAAAGAGAAGTAAAAATAAATAAAAAGTATTAATAAAATATACCAGCAATTCAGTAATCCCTCCCTTGGAAACTCCCTGAATCCAAAGTCACTGAATCTCAATTCACACTTACCACCGTTCGCACTTACGCACCGGTCACACTCAGCTCGCTCACACTCGCTGAAGCAGAAGATTTAAAGAGAGTTTTTTTTTTGTTTTTTTTTCTCCTTCAGCAGCAAATCACCCTGCTGCTCAAATGCACTTCCAAAAAGACTTGAGCCCCAACCAGCTGGCCCTTATAAAACCTTAATTATAACCCTTAATTATGAACCCCAACCCTTAATTAACCCCTTATAGCTACACCAAGATTTAAATGCAATATAGTTAACCTTTAAACCTTTAAACACACAGATAGTAAAATAAGAGATTAATCCTTTAGGGAGAAAAAATAGGTTAAAAAAGCCCCCAAAAGATAGAACAGGTAGAAAGGCACTCAGCAATCCACAATTCAGCCACTCACACCAATTCACACAGGTATTTGATTAAAGGTTTTTCAAATACTTCTTCACTGAATCTCAAGTCACACTTACCACCGTTCGCACTTGCGCACCGTTCACACTCAGCTCGCTCACACTCGCTGAAGCAGAAGATTTAAAGAGAGTTTTTTTTTTTTTTTTTCTCCTTCAGCAGCAAATCACCCTGCTGCTCAAATGCACTTCCAAAATGGGTAGGAATGAGCGACGCATTGAGGAAAAGCACAGGTCACTTTAGTAAGTAATTTACCCAGGGGGGTTTAGGGAAACACCTCTCCCTCGCATACACTTTGCTTTATGCAAACTCTCCATATATTTTGCTCTCTATACCTTGATTCATAGGTTTTATCCAACATTATTGATCATGTACTGAGAAATGTATATATGACTGTTGTGTCCTCTGAGTCTGTGTCATTTAGGCCAAAATATTTCTAGGTATACAATATGCACTTGCACTTTGATTATTATAATTAGTGTCTCTCGGCCCAACCACATTGTACATCTATACAGACAATAGACTTACTTATGCATTTGCCATTTTAGGGTAACAAATATACCTGCTGTTAACATAGCTATTCCTCTAGAAAGATCACAGTGCCAGCGCATTTTCGTTTTTGTTCCCTATGCTTGAATTTTTTTATATTATGGTTTTAATAATTTATCATTAAAGATTTATATTTTAATCAATAAAAAAATTGTTTGCAATTTAACATCTTTTTCCACACTGCCGCTAAGGCGACCATGGATTCTTTATGCCCTCTGAAAGCTCATAAAGCCAGGTTCAAAGTACCCCGCGGGGGGCAAGGCTCATTCTGCTTGGGCAGAGGGGGGCTTCCTGGGCTATTTGATATCAGGCTTCCACCTTGCAGTTTTGTAAAACTCCTACTTTCCTTCGTTCTTGTTTTCTCAAAATTCTTCAGGTTTCACACTTTTGCCTTGGTGGTAGTGAGTCTGGGCAGAATGGTGCTGTAAGCGGTGGTCACCCGGATTACTACTTGAGGGATCTGAATGACACATTTAGACATATTTACTGCCTTAGGGAATTACTTTAGGATTTCCCATAGCTTCCAGTCTCCCTGATGAGGTATCTGAGAAAACAGGATTTTTGGACTTAGTGTAAAATCCCTTTATCTTAACCTTCATTGGGGGAACATAGAACTTATCCTTTTGTTCCTGTTGTCCATGTTGGATGTTGTGTATTTGTAATTTTTTTTGCTTCTCCTACTTTTTTAATTACCTTTATTGCCAGTAGGCAGGTATAGCATGCTGAGGAGGACCCGACTTTTTTTCTTAAAGATTGTAGCTCTTAGTGTCAGCAGCATACACCCATGGTTTCCCATGTCCCCCAATGAAGGGGATTTCACAATAAGTCCTAAAATCCTCTCTTTTCGTCATGGAAAAATGGTCACTTTTTCATCCACATAGTTACATCCATATAATAGTCGCATTATACATCCACAGTTTAAATTATAATAGTCAAATATCATATCTCTACACTGAAGGAAGTCTGGCACCCCCAAAATTGTAGATTTTGAGCAGCCTAAACATTTATATGGGAGACCCAGTACCTATTTAAAACAGGCTGGGCAAATATTGATTAACTTTAAAGTTAAAAAAAAAAAAAACTACTTTTGATATGCAAATGAGTGCACTTTGTGCATCCTTGGCGTGGTCTGTGCCTTAGCACACGGTCAATCCCTCCTATCTTCATACTAAAGACGGTATCTCACATTGATTGACTTGGATCTAAAACCCAGAGAGAACACTGCGTCTCCTGTCTGCGCACTAACACAGGACGATCATGACAGTGCACACAGTGCCAATGCGGGCACGGACACAAGGCTGTGTGCGTGTGCTGACATTTAGCTCCTGTCTGTGGCTGCCTCTTGCTACACCCTTAACGGCAATTTATCTGTAAAAAACAGATGCCATACGGATGGCATCTGTATGGCATGAGTTTTTTTTGTAAAAACACCCATCAAGTTTAATGGGCAAGACTGATCCTAAAAAAAGAACATGACTAGTGAATGTTGAGATTTCTTACACACAGACCATCAGTCTGTGAATAAAACCGTTCATGTGAATTGCACCATTGACTTGCGCTGGTTAGTGCGCTGTCCATTCGCTAACAGTTTTGTATGCGGATAGCATATATATGTAAAACACACTCTGATGAACAGGCCCTACACGTGTACCTTACCTGCAGATTTAGATGGGCAACAAGTTTCTCATTACTTCTATATCTGGCTTCCAAAGAAATAACATCATGAGAACGCCCACCATCCAATGCTAGTGCTAAACGCTCTAATTCCTTGTCTCTCATTTCAACCTTAAGAGGAAAAAATATAACAAATTAATAATGCAATGTAACACTATTACAGTCTTTGGCAATCAGATGTGATCAAATAGGACTCTCTCCAAGAAAGGATATAAAAAAAACACAACCACATCTTCAAATAAGTCACATGCTGAATGAGAACAAGCAAACCTGATGGGTAAGGTGCATCACCGCTCTGTCTGAAGACTGTAACTTTTCTTGCAGAGAGGAGACGTCTTGTTGTAGTTCTCGAATTCTGACAAGCACAATAAGTTACTACAGCATGCCAGCAACCAATCTCAAGACACAGAATATTGGACATGGTATCTGTCTTATAAAATGACTTTTGACATATGAAGACTTACCGGTCATCAGCAACTTGTATAAGATCAGCCACATATGGATCCTCTGGCTGTGGGACGGGATGTGTGCTTACTCCTGAGGGAGGGATTGGCTGATCAATCTGCATGCGCTGACGTCTAAAAGGAATATTTCTTTTCTTTCCACCTGAATAAAAATAGTGAATATGAACACTTGAGAAAATAAGAATTAACATAGATAAAAAAAAAATGTATGAGACCTAAACCATTTAGCCCTAATGAAACATTTCAAAGACTTACACCAATACACCTGCATAGTGTATGGAAGGACACAGAAGCTTTGCCTATACAATGGATACAGAGTCTACACACCCCCGTAAAATGCCAAGTTTTAGTCATTGTAAGAGGAAAAATTGTAAAATCCATAGAGACACTCCAGAAATGAGACATATCACCCTCACATTAAACATATGGGATTAATTAAAACTGGGGAAGAAAGAGGGAGCTGACATTTCAACCCTCATTGAAGTAGGACCTCCTGCCGTGAACATGTCATTACAAAAAAGGGATCTCTGCGAATCAGTCAAGTCTAGGATTCATATACTCTAAGGCAGGGGTCCCCAACCGCCGGTCCGCGGCCCAGGACCGGGCCGTTGCAGTTCTGTTGCCAGGCCGCGGAGCCACAGCACAGAATGCTGGACACACATGGAGTCGGCGGCTGTAGCACTGTAGTGATAGCTACAGCCGCCGGCTTCCAGAAGACTCAATATTCACCCTCAGTTCCTGCATCCCTGTCGGCCGCGGCAGCTTTATTCAGTGCTGAGCGGTGACGTAGTACCGCTCATTAAGGTCATGAATATGGATGCGACTCCACTCCCATAGGCGTGGCGTCCATATTCATGACCTTAATGAGCGGTACTACGTGACCGCACTGCACAGGAGGAAGCTGCCGCGGCCGACAGGGATGCAGGGAAGTTCAGCGACGGTGTGAGGGTAAGTATGGGGGGAGGACGGGGGAGCCCAGCCATGCATACAAGGGTGGGAGCAGAGCCCTGTATACAAGGGAGGGAGCGGAGCCTTGTATACAAGGGTGGGAGCGGAGCCATGCATACAAGGGTGGGAGCGGAGCCATGCATACAAGGGTGTGGGCGGAGCCATGCATACAAGGGTGGGAGCAGAGCCTTGTATACAAGGGAGGGAGCGGAGCCTTGTATACAAGGGAGGGAGCGGAGCCATGCATACGAGGGTGGGAGCGGAGCCATGCATACGATGGTGGAAGCGGAGCCATGCATACAAGGGTGGTAGCGGAGCCATGCATACAAGGGTGGGAGCCGAGCCTTGTATACAAGGGTGGGAGCGGAACCATCCATACAAGGGTGGGAGCGGAGCCATGCATACAAGGGTGGGAGCGGAGCCTTGTATACAAGGGAGGGAGCGGAGCCATGCATACAAGGGTGAGAGCGGAGCCATGCATACAAGGGTGGGAGCGGAGCCATGCATACGAGGGTGGGAGCGGAGCCATGTATACGAGGGTGGGAGCGGAGCCATGCATACAAGGGTGGGAGCGGAGCCTTGTATACAAGGGTGGGAGTGGAGCCATGGATACAAGGGTGGGAGCGGAGCCTTGTATACAAGGGAGTCACATTCACATTATAAATGTTATAATTAAATGATAAGTATGTACTACTACTAAACTACAACCCCGTCCATAGCTTCGCCCCCTTATGACCAAAGCCCCACCCCTGCCACACCTCCATCCTCGCCCTGCCGGGCCATGGAAGAATGGTCTTGCTTGAAGCCGGTCCCTGGTGCAAAAAAGGTTGGGGACCACTGCTCCGAGGCACAGAGGGGCTTCCTCTGTTCAAAAGGAATCAGCTTCCTCTGTTCAAAGTAATTATCTCAGACTCACGGAAGTCAGTGAGAAATATTGGGGTTTGCATTAATCCGATATTTATGGGATATATATTGCCGGTGTCATAGAAAAAGATATGAACATAACACATTCACTCCCATCAACGTAAGGCTGGCCGAACGCCTTCAACGTATTATCGGTCAGATAGATGATGCTATCCATGCTGTGTTTCATCTTTATAGAAAGGTAAAATCATGACAGGCAACTTGACAACGATATCTCTCGCCTGGGACCTCCAGGGGCGAAGACATCCTGAAAGTTGGGTATCTCAAACTTCTAAAAGACCTAGCACATCCCACAACCAGCCCTGATATGAGCTTATCTACGGAAGGCACATGGGCTTAACCTTGATCTAATAAAAATCACAGGTTGGACTTCTGTCAATTGTCAGCCCTGGAAGGTACAGCTTGCTGTGGTTCTGTCCGTTTTCCTAAGGAGTACCTCCCTCTACTTAGCTCTGAGCCATTTCCGTGACACAGATTTAGTCATTTTCTTTTGTTATCCCTTTTAAGTCATTTAATTGAATATACCGTATTGTTTTGTATCATCTTTGTATATATATATATTTTTTCTTATAAACACTGCCTACCTTTCTGGATTAAATATATAAAATGTAAAAGCTCTGTTCCTCTTGCTCTGTAAACCTACACTACCTATAATGGGTGTTAAATCTGCCTGTATAAATGATTGGTAGTGGCAGCTAGTTGTTTCTTTTGTTACTGTGGAGTTGGCAGTAATCGTCTAGGGATGTATATACAGTGCTTTGCGAAAGTATTCGGCCCCCTGGAACTTTTCAACCTTTTCCCACATATCAGGCTTCAAACATAAAGATACCAAATGTTAATTTTTGGTGAAGAATCAACAAGTGGGTCACAATTGTGAAGTTAAATGAAATTTATTAGTTATTTTAAATTTTTGTGGAAATACAAAAACTAAAAGGTGGGGCGTGCAATATTTTTCGGCCCCTTTAACTTAATACTTTGTTGTGCCACCTTTTGCTATGATTACAGCTGCAAGTCACTTGGGGTATGTCTCTATCAGTTTTGTACATTGAGAGACTGAAATTCTTGCCCATTCTTCCTTGGCAAACAGCTCAAGCTCAGTGAGGTTGGATGGAGATCGTTTGTGAACAGCAGTTTTCAGCTCTTTCCACAGATTCTTGATTGGATTCAGGTCTGGACTTTGACTTGGCCATTCTTACACCTGGATATGTTTATTTGTGAACCATTCCATTGTAGATTTTGCTTTATGTTTGGGATCATTGTCTTGTTGGAAGACAAAGCTCCGTCCGCGTCTGAGGTCTTTTGCAGAATCCAACAGGTTTTGGAATGGTCCTGTATTTGGCTCCATCCATCTTCCCATCAATTTTAACCATCTTCCCTGTCCCTGCTGAAAAGCAGCCCCAAACCATGATGCTGCTACCACCATGTTTGATAGTGGGGATGCTGTATTCAGGGTGATGAGCTATGTTGCCTTTACGCCAAACATATTGTTTGGCATTGTTGCAAAAAGTTCGATTTTGGTTTCATCTGACCAGAGCACCTTCTTCCACATGTTTGGTGTGTCTCCCAGGTGGCTTGTTGCAAACTTTAAACAACACTTTTTATGGATATCTTTGAGAAATGGCTCTCTTCTTGCACTCTTCCATAAAGGCCAGATCTGTGAAGTGTACGACTGATTGTTGTTCTATGGACAGACTGTCCCACCTCAGTTGTAGATCTCTGCAGTTCATCCAAGGTGATCATGGGCCTCTTGACTGCATCTCTGATCAATCTTCTCCTTGTTTGAGATGAAAGTTTAGAGCAGGGGTGGGGAATCTCTTTTCTGCCAAGGGCCATTTGGATATTTATACCATGCTTCGGGGGCCGTACAAACTCCGCCCACAAAGTACATCCTGACTCTGGCACTGGTCTCAAGGCGTAATCTTGCATTGCATGCCCTTCAGTGTTCAGTAGTGAACACTGCTTGTGTGTGCTCACAGATCAAGAAGAAATTAATGAGCTGCAGGCAATCAAAATACAGCTCTCTGCCAAAGCACTGCGGTCCCTGAGAATCTGCCCGGGGGCTGGATGAAAGGTCATCGAGGGCCGTAAATGGCCCTGGGGCCTGAGGTTCCCCACCCCTGGTTTAGACGGACGGCTGGGTCTTGGTAGATTTGCAGTGGTATGATACTCCCTCCATTTCAATATGATCGCTTACACAGTGCTCCTTGGGATGTTTGAAGTTTTGGAAATCGGGGCACTTTCGGGACTATCTATTAACTGGGACAAGTCTGTGTTGTTGCTCTTGGATGTGGCGGCTCCTCTGACACTTGACCCTGGGATCCCCCTAAGGGTAGTACACGAGTTCAAATATTTGGGTATCGTGGTTTCGGACAAAATAGGGGACTATGTGCGGCTCAACCTGACTCCTTTGCTTGGGAAATTTCAGCAGAAGATTGGGGCCTGGAAGAAACTATTTCTGTCTGTGGCAGGTAGAGTCAATCTAATCAAAATGATCCTTATGCCTCAGCTCCACTATATACTGCATAATTGCTTCAGTGTGGTTGGCACAGAGCAAATTTTATAGAATTAATACTCTATTTAGGGATCTGATTTGGAAGGGTGGACGGGCACGCATCAAATTAGGGCATCTGCAGAGATCAAAGGACGAGGGTGGTTTAGCGGTCCCTAACCCCTGGATATATTATATAGCGTCCCAATGTCAGCATATGGTGGGCTGGGGAGAATCTAGCCAAAACACATCAGCTGGGATAACTTACTATATAGTGGGGAAGGGTCCATTGTTATCTAGTTGGAAGCGGGCAGATTTAGATTGAACCCAGAAAAATACCCAACCATAGTTATGATGGGGAAAGTTTGGCAGAAAATTAAACAGTGGAGGGGGGGTGACACAATTTACGCGATATGCGTCGATTTGGTTTGACCCTAGAATGATGGAGCTCATGAGATTGCGGGGGTTTGGTCAGTGGAGGCGTATTGGCATTTGGTTCGTGTCTCAGTTGTTCAATGGTAGTGTTATTAAAACGTTTGAAATGCTCAGGAATGAGTTTCCTCTGAGCCAGTTGTTTTTCCAGTATCTGCAGCTGAGACATGCCCTAAATAAACAGAACGAAGTGTCACCTGTGGTTCTGCAGTCAGATAGTTTGTTGAATCTCATAGGACCTCGAAGGAACACGAGGGGGTTCATCACTTTGATGTACAGGGGCCTGTTGGACACTGTTTTATTGAGAAATCCGTTAATGTTGAGGGAGAAATGGATGGTGGACCTGGGTCCTGTATCAGAGTCTCAGTGGGAGTCCATATTACAATACATTCCTAAGGTTTCTTTAAGTGAGGCTAAAAGGTGTCACAGCTATATTTAGTCTACAGAGTTTACAGGACCCCGTTATGGATGATGAAGACAGGTCTGAGAAGAGACTCAAAATGTCCAAGGTGTTCTGAGGTAGGAGCCGACCTTCTACACATGATGTGGTCGTGTTCTCGCCTTCAGCCCTTTTGGGTGAAAGTGCTCAATCTGATTCAAGAGGTGATGGGGGTATTTTGCGTAACCCGCTGACTTGCCTCCTGGGATGTATGGATGATATTGCTACGGACGAATGTGGGAAACTGACTATTGCAAGATTGCTATATGCCGCTAGGAAGCTTATTGCGATGCATTGGTTAGATGAAAAACCACCAGTCAAAAAAGATTGTGAATAAAATAAACTTTATTGTCCTCAAGGAAAAGAATATTTACACTAAGGCTACTTTCACATTTGCGCTCGGGCGACCTGCGCCTATCTGCGCACGGCCGCGCCTCCTCCCGGCGGCTCCGCCTATGGGTGCATGACGGCGCATGCGACCTGTGTACCCTATCTTTATCATTGGGTACGCAGGCCGTGCGCAGTATGCGTTTGACTGCGCATGCGTCCTTTTTGACGGTGCGCCGAGCGCACTAAAATGCAACATTGTGCGCTTTGGTGCGCTCGGCGCAGCGTCAAAAGGACGCATGCGCAGTCAAACGCATACTGCGCACGGCCTGCGTACCCAATGATAAAGATAGGGTACACAGGTCGCATGCGCCGTCATGCGCCCATAGGCGGAGCCGCCGAGAGGAGGCGCGGCCGGGGGCGGAGCTTAGCGGCGGCCGTGCGCAGATATGCGCAGGTCGTCCGAGCGCAAATGTGAAAGTAGCCTTCGAGAGGTCAATATAAAAAATCTGAAAATATGTGGGACGGATGGATGGATTGTCCGGGTGTGGTGTCGGTTGAGTTGTTGCAGAGTAGGCTGGGAGTCGGCTAATTACCTCTGTAGTAACTGTACTTGTGCGGCTGAGCTTTTGTGAAGTGGTGTATAAATTTATCAAGAGGAGATGTACCAGTTTGATAATAAAGGATATTGGGATGGGGTGTGGGCGGGGAGGTGGGGGTAGGGTACTGGGTAAAGGGGCTAGTTCATGTTAAATGAAAATGTTTCAATCTGCTCTGTAATTTTGGTATCTGTCTGAAGTTCGTGTCAGACTGTACTACATTTTTGATATATGCCTTAATAAAAAGTATTTGATTAAAAAAAAAGTTTTGGAAATCATTTTGTATCAAAATCCTGCTTTAAACTTCTCCACAATAGTATCACGGACCTGCTTGTTGTGTTCCTTGGTCTTCATGATGCTCTCTATGCTTCAAATAGAACCCCGAGACTATTACAGAGTAGGTGCATTTATACGGAGACTTGATTACACACAGGTGGATTATATTTATCATCAGTAGTCATTTAGGACAACATTGGATCATTCAGAGATCCACAATGAACTTCTGGCGTGAGATTGCTGCATTGAAAGTAAAGGGGCCGAATAATATTGCACGCCCCACTTTTCAGTTTTTGTATTTCCACAAAAATTTAAAATAACCAATAATTTTCGTTCAACTTCACAATTATGTCCCACTTGTTGTTGATTCTTCAGCAAAAATATACATTTGATATCTTTATGTTTGAAGCATGATATGTAGGAAAAGGTTTAAAAGTTCCAGGGGGCCGAATACTTTTGCAAGGCACTGTATATATTCCAAGCTTGGAATCGCAGGTGTATATACAAAATACGCTCTCTGCAAGTTCCCCAACAACTTGCCTAGTAGTGGAAAAAGCAGCAGCCTTGTCCATCACTTGTCAGTCAAGTGCGTGATTGTTCTGATGATTGGAGGCAGCAGAGTTGCGTCTCCTTGACAAATTGGTGGCAGTGGTGGCATCTGCGTGATCTCCCGATGTCATCCATGAAAGTCATATAAAAAAATTATACCAAAAAGAATAATTTCTGAACATTTACCACCTTTAACCCCTTAAGGTTAAGTGAGTTTTTATTTCTGCACTTTCGTTTCTTCCGATAGCCATGTGATCTGTAGGATGAGTTGTAATTTTGAAAGACATCATTCACAGAATATAATGTACTGGGAAACGGAAAATATCCAAGTGGGATTAAATTGCAACCTCCCTCCCATCCTCAAAAAAATTCTGCATTTGTTTTTGGGGTTTATTTTTATAGGGTTCATTCATTGTTCAGTGAAAATCAAGTCAGCATGATAGCGTAGATACTAAACTTGCATACATTCTTTTTTCTCAAGCAATAAAAAGAAATGGGGTGGATAACACATTTAGATGGCTTCTTATTTAATTTAACAGATTAATAGCTGGAGTGGAGCTCTGTTACACTTGCCGCCGTTAGAGGCAGATATGGCTGAATGACACATCCATCACCTGATGGGAGCAGGGCAGGCTCAGGTCCTGAGCACTCTCCATTCATCTTCTGCCAACCAGCATAGTACATGTAGGTTGCTAGTCGTTAAGGGGTTACTGTCAACCATATTTTGTACAATTCAATTGAGAAGTAAACTTAAATCTTTTCAGGTCGAAAAATAAAAAAACTAAATAATGTGGATGCATAAATATGCACATCCTTAAACTAATACTATGTTGAAGTACCCTTTCAATTTCAGAAAATCAGTCTTTATGGTAGTAGTCTATCACCTAGAATTAGCACACTTCGCCTCCTCTTCCCTGCAGTCACGCTCCAAATCTGTCAGGTTATGAATGCATGTCCTGTGTACAGCGCCCTCTTCAGGTCACCCCACAGATGGATTCAGGTCTGAGCTCATGCTGGGTCATTCCAAAACTGTGATCTTCTTCTGGCAAAGACATTCTTTTTTTGATTTGGAGGTATGCTTAGTGTTGCTGTCATGCTGGAAGGTGAAATTCCTCTTAATCTTCGGATTTTTATCAGAGGCCTGAAGGCTTTGTTACTAAAAATGTACTGATATTTGGAATGGTTAAGGCTGTGCTTCCACGATCAGGAAATACAGCGCTTTGGACGGAGCGGAAAGTCCGCTCCGCCCAAAGCCCCGTCCCCTTGTGAACGCGTGGTGAATCCGGATGTGTTCATTGAACACATCCGGAATGACCGCAGCGCTACACAGGCCTGTGTTATTTCCCTTGCGACGACAAAGCGTCGCCGCAAGGGAATAGGACATGCTGCGATCTAAAAAGACGCGCCGCATGTCCGTTAACGCAGGTCTGCCGCCTGCGTGTTTTTATGCATAGAGGAGACGGGATTTCTTGAAATCCCCTCCACTATGCTGTAACATATGGACGCTGCGTGTTTGATGCTGCGCCAGCGCACAGCGTCAAACACGCAGCAATTACTGACGGAATCCGGATGGTGGAAACAGACCCTTATAATTCCCTCCACCTTGACTAAAGCCCCAGTTCCAGCTGCCGAAAAAAAATCCTCAAAGTATAATGCTGCCTCCATCCTGCTTCATTCTAGGTATGATGTTCTTTTGGTGATAAACAGTGATGCTTCGCACTAATCATAATTCTAAAAAATATGGACAAAAAGTTAAACTTTGGTCTCATCACACCATAACATATTTTCCCACATACTTTTGGTAGACTTCATGTAGGTTTTGGCAAAACATAGCTGGATTTGGGCGTTTTCCTTTGTAAGAAAAGGCATACGTCTTGTCATCCTACCCCACAGGCCAGACAAATGAAGAATACCTAAGATTGTTGCCAAATGCACATGCTGTAGGCCTCTTATCAGCCTACATCAATTTTCTTCTAGACTTTCCATCAATTTTTGAGGCACATCCAGTTCTAGGTAATGGTTTAGTTCTTTTCTCTTGACTGATAACTTTCAGCAATGAGATCCCTTTGCTATGTTATATGCTGTTTACGGACTATGACATTGTTCTAAAATATAACTAAGAAAATGTAAGACAAATTCTACTAGGAAAAATAACCACAGATCTTCTGGGGATGTAGGTTTGTGCAAATCTTTTTGTCTCTTAGTGCAGTCCCAGATAGTCTCAATGATGCTGAGATCATGCTGTGGGGCCATATCATAACTTCCAAGACTCATTGTTCTTTTTTACCCTGAAGATAGTTCTTAATGACATTAGCTGCATGTTTGGGGGGGGTCATTGTCCTGCTGCAGAATACATTCTGAGCCAATTAGATGCTTTCCTGATGATACTACATGATGCATAAGTATCTGCCTGTATTTCTCAGTGTTGAGGACATTACTCCTGAACAAATCCTTACCTCCATTTGCAGAAATGCAGCCCCAAACCTACAAAGACCTACCACCATTCTTCACTGTTGACTGCAGACACTCGTTATTGTACTGCTATCCAGCTCTTACATGAAGAATCTTTCTTCTGTTACAGTCAAATATTTCACATTTAGACTCATCAGTCCAAAGAACCTGCTGCCATTTTTCAGAACCCCAGTTCCTTTGTTTTTGTGCCTAGTTGAGTCACTTGGCCTTAGATTCATGTAAAAGATAAGGCTATTTAAATACAATTCTTCCATGTAGACTATTTTTGGACATACTTCTCCAAACAACAGGTGGGTGCAGTGATGTTCCACTGGTTGCTGCCATTTCTCAGCTGATGGCACTGATGAAATCTTCCAATTTGGAAGGGAAGTAAGCATGATGTGTCTTTTATCTGCACTAAGTTTCCTTGGCTGACCACTGTGTTTTACAACCCTCGACGTTATCCATTTCTTGGTTCTTCTTCCAAAGAGCTTGAACAGCACATCTTGAAACCCCAGTCTCCTTTAACCCCTTAACGACAGCAGATGCGTATTAAAACGGCGGCCGCTAAAGGACCTTATTCCCACACCACTGTTTTAAAAGGGCAATTAAGAATAAGTCTATAGCACCCCCCAGTCTGAAAATCTCTGGGGTCTCAGTTACCGGGGCAGCGGAGACCCTGGAGAACAAGATCAGGGCTGTTTACTTCTGATCCCCAATCACATGATCGTCGTTATTTAATGAATAATGGCAATCTAGCAAAAAAAAGTGTGTTCGCTATGAAAAATAGGGAGTTTTGTGTACTCACCGTAAAATCCTTTTCTCTGAGCCAATCATTGGGGGACAAAGAACCATGGGTGTTATGCTGCTGCCACTATGAGGACACTAAGTAAACACATAAAAATTAACTCCTCCTCTGCAGTATACACCCTCCCGCTAGCTGAGATTCAACCAATTCTGTTATGATCTGCTACAAGCACTAAGGAAAGATGGGAATTCTATCCCTACAATAGGACTGAGCTGGATCCCTACGATGTAACGGGGAACCTGATCCTGCGACCAGACCCGCTAAAGTCCTCAGCTAGTCTGAACGAAGACCTATAGTTACGAGGGAGGAATCCCTACAAGATCTAGGGACTGGGTGAAAAGGTGGACACCTCCTAACAGAAAGTGTAGCAGGGAATATAAAACAGAAAACAAATACTAAGAGATCCTAAGATCAAGCAAAACTGACAGAGTAAGGCACCTAAGCACCCGGCTAGCTTAAGAGTAGATAATACAATGAAGTCCAGCAAAGCCAGAAGGGCGGAGCCAGACTAAATAGGGTAAAAAGGTCATGTGACCAGCAAACTGAAACAAAATCTAACAAGAGGGTTCTAACAGTACCCTCCCTTCAAAGAGGATCCTCCGGATCCCCTAGGACTTAGGCTTATCCGGAAACCTCTTGTGAAACGCTCTAACAAGTCTAGACGCAGAAACATCATCCGCCCTCACCCATGAGTTATCCTCGGGTCCATAACCCTTCCAAGCGACGAGGTACTGCAAACTCCCTCTATACCGTCTAGAATTTAGGATGCGGGAAATCTCATATTGCCTGTCCTCCACCACCAGGGGAACAGTAGCCGAGACGTCTCCATCTGAGACCTCAGCTTTTTTCAAGAGAGAAACATGAAACACCGGATTAATCTTCCAGGAGGTAGGAAGCTCCAACTTAACAGCAGATTGGTTAATAACCTGAAGCACCTTAAAGGGCCCTACAAACTTGGGACCCAATTTCTTAGACGGAATCCTCAAGCGCAGATTCTTAGAGGACAACCAAACCATGTCACCAATAGCAAACAAAACCTCTTGTCGTTTTCTATCAAAATACACTTTGGATCTTTTGTTAGCCTCCTGAAGATTACCACGCACATCAGTCCAAACTCTCTCCAAAACAGCAGAAAAATTCTCCTGTTCAGGTACAGCCGATCCCAACTTGGAAAATGACCCAAAAGACGGATGTCTCCCAGTACAACAAAAAAAAAGGCGAACAACCAGCAGAAGCGGATGTATGATTGTTAAGAGCAAACTCAGCAAGTGGCAGAAACTCAGACCACCCCTCTTGATTATCAGTCACAAAACAACGCAAGAACTGCTCAACATCCTGGTTTTTCCTTTCTGTCTGGCCATTAGACTCAGGATGAGATCCGGAAGAAAACGACAAATGAACTCCCAACCTGTCACAAAAAGCGCGCCAAAAACGAGCCACAAACTGAGGTCCCCTATCGGAAACAATATCAGTAGGAACGCCATGTAGTTTGACTATTTCCTTGACAAAGGCCTTAGCGAGAGTCTTAGCGCAGGGCAGTTTGATGAAAGGAACCAAGTGACACATCTTGCTAAAACGGTCCACGACCACCCAGATGACAGTGAAACCCTCAGAGGGGGGAAGGTCAGTAATAAAGTCCATAGCCAAATGTGTCCAAGGTGCACTAGGGACCTCCAGAGGGCAAAGCAACCCCGCAGCAGGAGTATGAGAAGACTTAGATCTAGCACACACAGTGCATTGACGCACCCACTTAATGACTTCCTTCTGCCATCCTGGCCACCAAAAACTGCGACCCACAAGTCTCTTGGTCTCAGAGATTCCAGGATGACCTGCCAACCGAGAGTCATGACATTCAACAAACAAATCTCTCCTCAGGGTACCAGGCACAAACAACCTCCCATGCGGCATGTTAGATGGGGCATTCTCCTGTGCTTTAAGAATCTCATCTTCCAACACGGAGTCCAAAACAGCAATAACAACCCCCTCTTGCAAGATGTTCTCCTCCTCCTCCTCAGTACCCACCATAGGAGAAAAGCTGCGAGACAAAGCATCAGCTTTAACATTTTTAGTACCTGCGATGTAAGTAACGGTAAAATTAAACCGTGAGAAAAACAGTGCCCACCTAGCCTGACGGGCATTCAAGCGTTTGGCAGCATCAAGGTAGATCAGATTTTTATGATCGGTGAAGACTTGAATAGGAAATTCCGCTCCCTCCAAAAAATGACGCCAGTGTTCAAATGCGAGTTTAATTGCCAACAATTCCCGATTACCGATATCATAATTTAGTTCAGACTCAGAAAATTTCTTTGAAAAAAAAGCACAGGGATGTACTCCATCCGTCTTTGCCTGAGACAACACCGCGCCGACCCCCACAGAAGAAGCATCAACCTCAACCAAAAATGGTTTAGTCACATCAGGCTGCGTAAGGATGGGAGCAGAGCTGAACCTCTCCTTTAGCAACACAAAAGCCTCAATGGCCTCAGTAGTCCACTGAACCGCATCAGCACCTTTCCTGGTGAGATCGGTCAGAGGTTTGGCAATCACAGAAATTTTTTTTATGAATTTTCTATAATAATTGGCGAACCCCAAAAACCTCTGTATTGATTTCACACCAATAGGTCTAGGCCAATCCTGCACAGCTTGCACTTTCACTGGTCCATCTCAAAACCTTCACTGGAGACAATGTAGCCCAAAAAACTAAGTCTCTGTACAGCGAACTCACATTTTTCTAGTTTGGCAAAAAGTGAATTATCACTCAGTAACTGTAATACTTCACGCACACTCCTCCAATGAGACTCCAAATCTGATGAATAAATCAAAATGTCATCCAAATACACAACCACATTTCTGCCGATCAAAGGTCTAAGGATGTCATTAATAAGATTCTGAAAAAATGCCGGAGCACTGGAAAGTCCAAAGGGCATGACCAGATTCTCAAAATGACCCAGTGGAGTGTTAAACGCAGTCTTCCATTCATCCCCCTCCTTCATGCGCAACAAATTGTATGCCCCTCGAAGATCATTTTTCGAGAACCACTTGGCCCCCACTAACTGATTAAACAAATCAGGAATCAATGGCAGTGGGTAAGGATTGCGTACAGTAATCTTATTAATCCACGAAAGTCTAGACAAGGCCGTAAACCGCCGTCCTTTTTTTTAACAAAAAAAAATCCAACCGCCACAGGAGATTTGGAAGGCCTAATGTGACCGGCGGCCAAGCTTGTCTGTATGTATTCCTCCAAAGCCTTTCTCTCAGGAATAGTCAAATTAAATAAACGACTTTTAGGAAGAGTCGCTCCAGGGACAAATTCAATTGCACAATCATAATCTCTATGAGGAGGCAATACCTGCGATTCCTTATCAGAAAAAACTTTCCAAAAATCCTGAATAGGTACAGGTAACTCCCCCTTAACTACAGCAGCAATACGCCCGTTACAACACTTGTCATAACAATTGGGACTCCAGGACTTCATTTCATTGGTAGACCAATCCAGTACCGGATTGTGCAATTTTAACCAGGGTAACCCCAAAATCACCGGTGAGGGCAAATTATTCAAAACTACCAAATCCAAATTCTCTTGATGAACACCATTAATAGTAAGAGGAAATTCACAGATATGGTGAGTAACATTTTTCAAGGGAGAACCATCCACAGACACCACATTAATAGGGGAAGACAGAAGTTTGGGTTTTAATTTTAGTTTTTCCAAAAATTTCCCATCAATCACATTGAGAGTTGAACCACAATCCACAAATACCCGAAACTCCATTAATTCCTCCTCAACAGCAGTGGTAGCAGAAAGAAAGACACCTTTATTGTTTAAACAAGCTATGCGGGCAAAACTGACCTCATTTTTTTTTCTCTCTTTATTCATTCGAAGCACACAGTTCTTAATGAAATGCTCAGATTTACCACAATGGAAACACAAACCTTGAGCAAATCTGCGTTCTTTTTCTCGAGAGTGAGGTGCCATTGCTCCAATTTCCATCGGCTCTGCAATGTCAGTACATTCCTTCTCCAAACTTGGAGCTGACAAGGCAGATTTACTCTCATTAACCCTTGCACGCAGTCTCCTATCCACCCGTATGGCTAATTGCATAGCCTCTTGCAAGTTACCAGGTATGGGATAAGCAATCAGCAAATCTTTAACCCTCTCACTTAACCCTGCAAGAAATAAACTTTTCAAAGCTGAATCGTTCCAGCCCACCTGAGTGGACCACCTTCGGAAGTGAGTACAATATTTTTCCACATTACCTGATCCCTGTCTCAAACGTCTCAATTCTGTCTCAGCTGATGAAACACGATCCGGATCGTCATACAATAACCCCAAAGCAGAAAAAAAACTATCCACTGATCTAAAGCATGGATCACTAGACTGCAGAGAAAAGGCCCAGTCCTGAGGTTCTTTGCGCAAAAGTGACATTATGAACCCTATGCGCTGTGATTCATCACCGGAGGATCTGGGTCTCAAACGGAAATACAACAAGCAAGCATTTTTAAAAGAAAAAAAATCTTGTTGTTCACCAAAAAATAAATCAGGCAAACGTACCTTTGGCTCCACGAAATGTGCTCCAGAACAACTACTCACGTGTTGCTTTATCTCAGCCACCTCCAGAGAAAGTCCCTGCAGGCGTTGAACCAAATCCTGAACCGAAACCATGATGAAACAGAAGAGATTTTTTTTTTTTTTTCTTTGGGCTGGACTTACTGTTATGATCTGCTACAAGCACTAAGGAAAGATGGGAATTCTGTCCCTACAATAGGACTGAGCTGGATCCCTACGATGTAACGGGGAACCTGATCCTGCGACCAGACCCGCTAAAGTCCTCAGCTAGTCTGAACGAAGACCTATAGTTACGAGGGAGGAATCCCTACAAGATCTAGGGACTGGGTGAAAAGGTGGACACCTCCTAACAGAAAGTGTAGCAGGGAATATAAAACAGAAAACAAATACTAAGAGATCCTAAGATCAAGCAAAACTGACAGAGTAAGGCACCTAAGCACCCGGCTAGCTTAAGAGTAGATAATACAATGAAGTCCAGCAAAGCCAGAAGGGCGGAGCCAGACTAAATAGGGTAAAAAGGTCATGTGACCAGCAAACTGAAACAAAATCTAACAAGAGGGTTCTAACAAATTCAGCACAAAGCAGAAGTAATGGACAAAGAACAGTAAACTATGTCAAAAACTAAGAACTAAACAACAAGCCAATAGGCTAACAGGGTGGGTGCTGTGTCCCCCAATGATTGGCTCGGAGAAAAGGATTTTACGGTGAGTACACAAAAATCCCTATTTCTCCTACGTCTCATTGGGGGACACAGAACCATGGGATGTCCTAAAGCAGTCTCTGGGTGGAGAGCACACAATTGCTAATACCCCATGTACCACTGACTTACAGCTGTGGTACTGCCGATTTCAGGATGTGCCTGCCAAGAGCAGCATCTGCAGAGGCCTGAGAATGAATGTGGTAGTGTTTTGCAAAAGCATGCAAGTTGGACCAAGTCGCAGCTTTGCAGACATGTTGTGCTGACGCCTGGTGCCGAATGGCCCAAGAGGCGCCCACTGACCGAGTAGTAAAGGGCCCTAATCCCTGTGGGACAGGTGTGCCCCTGAAACGCTAGGACTCCTGAATAGCTGAGCGAATCCACGTGGCCAGTGTGGCCTTTGAAGCGGCTAGACCCTTCCTATGCCCCTCTGGAAGCACGAACAGGACCTCTGACTTGCGGTAGGGAGCAGTCCGCGAGATGTATCGTCTAAGAGCCCTAACCACGTCCAGAGTGTGTAGAGCCTTCTCAATACGATGGACTGGTGCCGGACAGAAAGAAGGCAAAATAATCTCCTCATTGAGGTGAAAGGAAGAAACAACTTTGGGCGGGAAAGGGGCCGTCCTCAAGACTGCCTTGTCTTGATGAAAAATCAGGAACGGAGGTCGGCAGGATAAGGCTGCCAACTCAGAGACTCGTCTGATTGACGTAATCGCCGCTAGGAAAACCAATCCTGCGTTGGAATAGAACTGACAAGGCTGAAACTTGCCCTTTGAGCGACCTAAGCGCAAGACCCGATTCTAATCCGGATTGAAGGAATTCCAATATAGAAGGGATGGAGAACACGAGAGGAGATCGTCCATGGTCCTTGCACCATGAGAAGGTTCTCCAGGTGCGATGATAAATGCGTATACTGTAGATGCGGGCTTTCTAACACTAATTATGGTGGAAATCATTTCATGAGAGAATCCAGCTTGGGCTAAAATCCAGGATTCAACGGCCATGCCATCAAAGACAGGGCCCCGGAGTTCTGACGGTAAATCGGGCCCTGCGAAAAGAGATCCATGCGATCTGGAAGTCGCCAGGGAACGTCGGCGAGAAGCAGGGTGGATAAAAATCAATGATTTTTTTTTAAAAAATCAAAAAAAAAAATCGGATTTTTTTGATTTAAATCGGATTTTTTTCAATAAACTGCTTTTTGAGGAAAATATTTTACCATCCAAAGGTTCTTCCATCATGAGATAAAGCTGAGTTGTTTAACTCAGTAGAATAAAGGCTGTATATGTGTAACATTCACAATGCCATGCTCTTCCAGAGGTTTCTGTAGGATTAGTGGGCAGTTTCTCTCCTATATTATCACAGACGCTCGCTTTACTTACGCAGTTCTCAAAACTGAATTTAGACTGTGAGCCCTCGCGGGCAGGGTCCTCTCTCCTTCTGTACTTGTGTGTCCCTTGTCTAGCACATGTTTATTGTATCTGTCTATATTTTTCCCTTTTCATATGTAAAGCGCCATGGAATAAATGGCGCTATATAAATGTATAATAATAATAATAATAACTGAATTTGACTCCGCAGAGGTCCCAGCCTCTTCTTCACGGCAAAAATGTTACAACATGTCATGAACAGAGTTGAGAAAAAGACCTTAATCCTATTGTTCTACAAACCTATGAATACAGAATCAACCCCTTCAGTGCCAAGTCCAAGAAGTTAGACAATATGTTTCTGATTGTTTGGAGTGGAATAGATCTGCACAACACAAGAAGAATGTGAATCTAAGTGTGAGGAGGAGGAAGGGCAAGCAGACAAGAAAATGAAAGTGAAACTTTTAGCACAATACTGCAGCATAGCCACAGACAGACAAGTCTGGATCTGTTTGTGTGTACAATCTGAGGTTTATTACATTCTTTCCTTATAATGGCAGCAGGCCGTAAAAGAGACCCAGTTTGGGAATATTTTAATGAAGCTCCTTCGCCTATCGGTAAGGCAGGCATGCGTGCAAAATGCAAACGATGCAACAAAGAGATGCAAGGCCTGGTGGCGCGAATGAGGCAACATCATGAGAAGTGCGGTGATGAAGATGACCAAAGAAACACTTCTGAACAGGCAGGATCTTCAGGTTGGTAAACATTTTTATTGAATCCTATTTCTAAAGACTGAACTGTCATGTGTGAGAAAAATTATATTTCTTATTATTACTGCATGTTACTGTCATTTGGTACAGTTATGAAGAAAAACAAATATTCCTTTTGGGGCAGTGCTGTGTTGTGTACAATAAGCAGAAATTGTATAAACAATAAAATAACAGTATTGACTTTTTTTGTTTAGGGGAATTCATGGATTCTGGAAACTATCCACCTCCAAGATCACCATCATCCTGTTCTACAGTTTCAGAGTTATCCATCCAGGATAGTGCTTCATTAGCAGCAGCATCATCATCAGACACCCACAGCCACATATCACCATCACCCAAAAGGAAGAAAAGACCTTTACCTCCTGGAACCACCATAGATAGGTTTGTGATAAGAACTAGCAGATTAGAAAAAGAGTTGATTGATGAAAAAATTGCCCAGTTTATTTATGCAACGAACTCTTCTTTCCGTCTGACTGAGAACCCACATTTCATTAATATGGTTCAGTCACGGAGACCAGGATACAGTCCACCCAGCAGAGCTGATGTTGCAGGGAAACTGCTGGATCAAGTGTATGACAGAGAAATGGAGCAATGTGCAACAGCTCTGGAGGGTAAAATTGTTAACCTAAGTATTGATGGGTGGAGTAATGTCCACAATGATCCTATTGTATGTGCTTGTATAACAGAAGAAGGTAAAGTCTTCCTTGCACAAACAACTGATACGTCAGGAAATGCACACACAGCAGAATACTTACAAGAAGTGGCAGTAAAAACTATAACATGTGAACAAAAATTCAAATGTCTAGTACGCAGTTTGGTCACTGACAATGCTGCAAACGTATCCAAGATGAGAAGAAATTTAGAAGAGCAGGGAGGGAATACAAAGCTAATAACATATGGTTGCAGTGCTCATTTGCTGCACCTCTTAGCCAAAGACTTAAGTGTTCCAGAAATAAAGGCTAATGTTGTTGAAATTGCTAAATACTTCCGTAATAATCATTTTGCTGCAGCAGCTCTGAAAAGGATGGGTGGAACCAAGCTAACGCTCCCACAAGATGTTAGATGGAACTCTGTGGTGGACTGTTTTGAGCAGTATATCAAAAACTGGCCTATTCTGATGACACTTTGTGAAGAAAATCGAGATAAAATAGATGGCACTGTCACGGCCAAAATCCTCAACATTGGGCTTAAGAGAAATGTTGAACATATGCTGAGCTTCCTGAAACCCATCTCTCAAGCTTTAAACAAAATACAGAAAAATAGCTGTTTTATTGCGGATGCTGTTGAAATTTGGAAGGAACTGAGTGAACACTTAAAAACAGAACTACACATGGACAGAATTAAATTACAAGCAGTAAACAAACGAATGGGACAAGCACTGACTCCAGCTCATTTTTTGGCAAATATTGTCAATATCCAATATCAGGGTCAAAACCTAAGTGCTGAGGAAGAGGAGTTAGCTATGACATGGGTATCCAGCAATCATCCATCTTTAATGCCAACTATAATAAACTTCAGAGCTAAGGGGGAACCATTCAAGAAATATATGTTTGCTGAAGATATTTTAAGGAAGGTCACACCAGTAAACTGGTGGAAGTCACTTAAGCGCTTGGATTTAGAGACTGTTCAAGTAATGATTTCACTTTTAACAGAAGTAGCTTCTTCTGCAGGCGTTGAAAGAATATTCTCTTCCTTTGGACTCATTCATTCTAAATTGAGAAATCGGTTGGGACCCAATAAAGCAGGAAAGCTTGTTTTTCTTTTCCAGATTATGAATAGGAACAAAGAAGAAGATGATGATGAAGATGACGACGAGTGAGCTACAGAGGACAGCAGGGACAGTAGTATTTAAGTTTTTCATGTGTCGGCTGGGCTGACAGTCTAAGTTTCTTAAAATATATATATATTTTGTTTAGCCAAATTAGTTAACAAACATGGATGTTTGTTTAACCCCTTAATGACCGCCGATACGCCTTTTAACGGCGGTCATTAAGGGTACTTAAACCACAGCGCCGTTAATCAACGGCGCTGTGAAAAAGTGAATAGCGCCCCCCAGAGGCGCATTTTCTCCGGGGTCTCGGCTACCGGGGGTAGCCGAGACCCCAGAGAACATGAATCGGGTCGGTTTTTACCGACACCGATGTTGCGATCGCCGTTATTAACCCTATAACGGCAACCGCAAAAAAAACCAAAAAAAAGTCGTGTCATTTAATTTCTCTGTCCCCTGATGTCATCGGACATCAGAGGACAGAGAAAAAGGGTCCCCGGGCCCCCCATGTGGCCCCCGATGTCCTGTATGTGGCCCCAGGGCCCTCCGGTGTCCCCCGGGGCCGGCGCGATGAAGAACATGGCGGGCGCATGCTCAGTGCGCCCGCCGCTATGTGCCGCTGTGTCCTGGGGGGGATGGGCAAATATTCTCTGGGGTCTCGGCTACCGGGGGTAGCCGAGACCCAGAGAACATGATCCGGGTCGGTATTCACCGATCCCGGTGTTACGATCGCGTCTATGCAAGCATAGATGCGATCGCAAAAAAAAAAAAAAAAAAGATTTTTCTCCCCTCTGATGTGATCGCACATCAGAGGGGAGAAAATGAGGGTCCCCCGATCGCCCCCCGTATACTTACCGGTGTCCTCCGTCCTCCCGCAGGCCCCAGGAACCCGGCGTCTTCTTCCTGCAAAAAAAAAAAAATGGCGGGCGCATGCGCAGTGCGCCCGCCGATCTGCTTGGCGGCAGATTCAAAAATTTTTTCATTCATTCTCATAAAAGTGCATTTTGATCACTGTGATAAACTATCACAGTGATCAAAATAAAAAAAACAGTACATAACCCCCCCATTTATCACCCCTTAGTTAGGGACATATAATAAAAAATAGAAATTATATTTATTTTCATTTTTCTGTTAGGGTTAGGGTTTATATAGTTTAATTAGGGTTAGGGTTATAATTAGGGTTAGGGTTAGCATTAGGGTTATAATTAGCGTTAGGGTTAAGCTGGGTTCATACTGCGTTATGGCAGTCCGTTAGACGGACTGCGCTACACCGCGGTATAACGCGGTGTAACGCAGTCCGTTAACGCTGCCATTCACCCACATTTGAGGGCGCATCGCGACGCATGCCGTAAAGCGGAATGCGTTTGCGACGTGCCATCATTCAGTGACGGAGCCTCGGACGCGGGCTGCAGCGTCTGGGCTCCGTCACCGCTAGCGCAGATGAATCATCTGCTGATTCCTCTGCGCTAGCGGGTATAGCATAGCGCGATCGTGTTATGCTATACCGTTACCAGCCCGTCAACGCTATGTGTTGAACGGGCTGGTAAAACGCAAAATGAACCTAGCCTTAGGGTTAGGGTTATAATTAGGGTTAGGGTTACAATTAGGGTTAAAATTAGGGTTAGGGTTACAATTAGAGTTAGGGTTACAATTAAGGTTAGGGTTACAATTAGGTGGTTGGGTGATTTAGGTTAGGATTAGGGTTGGGATTAGGGTTAGGGGTGTGTTGGGGTTAGGGTTGGAGCTAGAATTGAGGGATCTCCACTATTTAGGCACATCAGGGGGTCTCCAAACACGACGTGGCGTTCAAAAAGTCAAATGGCGCTCCCTCCCTTCCGAGCCCTGCCGTGCGCCCAAACAGTGGTTTACCCCAACATATGTGGTATCAGCGTACTCAGGACAAATTGCACACCAATTTTGGGGTTCTAATTTCTCCTGTTACCCTTGGGAAAATAAAAAATAGCTGGCTAAAAAAATCATTTTTGAGAAAAAAAATGATTTTTTATTTTCACAGCTCTGCGTTTATAAATTTCTGTGAAACACTTGGGGGTTCAAAGTGCTCACCACACATCTAGATAAGTTCCTTAAGGGGTCTAGTTTCCAAAATGGGGTCACTTGTGGGGGGTTTCCACTGTTTAGACACATCAGGGGGTCTCAAAACACGACGTGGCTTTCAAAAAGTCAAATGTCGCTCCCTCCCTTCCGAGCCCTGCCGTGCGCCCAAACAGTGGTTTACCCCAACATATGGGGTATCAGCGTACTCAGGACAAATTGCACACCAATTTTGGGGTTCTAATTTCTCTGTTACCCTTGGGAAAATAAAAAATAGCTGGCTAAAAAAATCATTTTTGAGAAAAAAAATGATTTTTTATTTTCACAGCTCTGCGTTTATAAATTTCTGTGAAACACTTGGGGGTTCAAAGTGCTCACCACACATCTAGATAAGTTCCTTAAGGGGTCTAGTTTCCAAAATGGGGTCACTTGTGGGGGGTTTCCACTGTTTAGACACATCAGGGGGTCTCCAAACACGACGTGGCTTTCAAAAAGTCAAATGCCGCTCCCTCCCTTCCGAGCCCTGCCGTGCGCCCAAACAGTGGTTTACCCCAACATATGGGGTATCAGCGTACTCAGGACAAATTGCACACCAATTGTGGGGTTCTAATTTCTCCTGTTACCCTTGGGAAAATAAAAAATAGCTGGCTAAAAAAAACATTTTTGAGAAAAAAAATGATTTTTCATTTTCACGGCTCTGCGTTTATAAATTTCTGTTAAGCACTTGGGGGTTCAAAGTGCTCACCACACATCTAGATAAGCTCCTTGGGGGGTTTAGTTTCCAAAATGGTGTCACTTGCAGGGGGTTTCTACTGTTTAGGTACATCAAGGGCTCTGCAAACACAACATGACGCCCGCAGAACATTCCATCAAAGTCTGCATTACAAATGGCGCTCCTTCCTTCCAAGCACTCCCATGCGCCCAAACAGTGGTTTCACCCCACATATGGGGTATCAGCGTACTCAGGAAAAATTGCACAACAACTTTTTGGGTCCAATTTCTCCTGTTACCCTTGGGAAAATAAAAAAAATAGCGGGCTAAAGAATCATTTTTGAGGAAAAAAATGATTTTTTATTTTCACGACTCTACGTTTATTAATTTCTGTGAAGCACTTGGGGGTTCAAAGTGCTCACCACATATCTAGACAAAGTTCCTTAAGGGGTCTAGTTTCCAAAATGGTGTGATTTGTGGGGGGTTTCGACTGTTTAGGCGTATCAGGGGCTCTCCAAACGCGACATGACGTCCAATTTCAATTCCAGCCAATTTTGGTTTGAAACAGTCAAACGGCGCTCCTTCACTTCCAAGCCCTGCCGTGCGCCCAAACAGTGGTTTACCCCCCCATATGGGGTATCGGCATGCTCAGGACAAATTGCACAAAAACTTTTGGGGTCTTGTTACCCTTGGGAAAATAAAAATTGGGGTGAACAGATCGTTTTTTGGAAAAAAATATGATTTTTTATTTTCACGGTTCTATGTTATAAACTTCTGTGAAGCACTTGGAGGTTCAAAGTGCTCACCACACATCTAGATAAGTTCCTTAGGGGGTCTAATTTCCAAAATGGGGTCACTTGTGATGGGTTTCCACTGTTTAGACACATCAGGGCCTCTACAAACGCGACATGGCGTCCAGCCAATTCTGCGTTGAAAAAGTCAAATGTCGCTCCTTCCCTTGCAACCTCTGCCGTGCGCCAAAAAGTGGTTTACCCCCACATATGGGGTATCGGCTTAATCAGGAGAAATTGCACAACAAATTTTGTGGTTCATTTTTTTTTTAACAGTTGTGAAAATAAAAAAAATAGGTTCCGAAGTAAAGTTTTTGCAAAAAAGTTAAATGTTAATTTTTTCCTTCCACATTGCTTCAGTTCCTGTGAAGCACGTAAAGGGTTAATAAACTTCTTGAATGTGGTTTTGAGCACCTTGAGGGGTGCAGTTTTTAGAATGGTGTCACTTTTGGCTATTTTCTATCATATAGACCCCTCAAAGTGACTTCAAATGTGAGGTGGTCCCTAAAATAAAAATGGTGTTGTAAAAATGAGAAATCGCTGGTCAACTTTTAACCCTTATAACTTCATAACAAAAAAAAATTTTGGTCCCAAAATTGTGCTGATGTAAAGTAGACATGTGGGAAATGTTATTTATTAAGAAATTTGTGTGACATATCTCTCTGATTTAAGGGCATAAAAATTTAAAGTTTGAAAATTGTTAAATTTTCAAAATTTTCGCCATATTTCCGTTTTTTTCATAAATAAACACAAGTCATATCAAAGAAATTTTACCACTAACGTGAAGTACAATATGTCACGAAAAAAACAATCTCAGAATCAGCGGGATTCGTTAAAGTGTTCCAGAGTTATAACCTCAAAGTGACAGTGGTCAGAATTGTAAAAATTGGCCCTGTCATTAAGCTGCAAAATGGCTCTGTCACTAATGGGTTAAGCAAATAACTTATGCTGTAATGTTGTTATTGTTTCAGTTGAATAAATCTATTTAAATTGTTATTAAGGTCAGGATTATTTTTCTCCTTCCTAAGTACAACAGAACAGTGGTGTCCAAATATGAATGATTAACCCCATTAAACTGGGGAGAAAAAAGTAATATAAAAAGTGATTCTAAAAATCTTCATCTACTTGCATGTTAAAGTAGCAAGAACTAGTTTAGGTAGAAACTTTGATTTAAATCACTGATTTAAATCAAGCCTTACTGACTAATGATTTAAATCGTGATTTAAATCAGTTTGATTTAAATCAAATCCACCCTGGCAAGAAGTTGAACTAGTTCCGCGTACAATGCCCGGCGCACCAATCCGGCGCGACTAGGATCACTGGTACCCCCTCTGCTCTGATTTTCTTGATGACTCTCGGGAGTAGGGGGAGAGGCAGGAATATGTACGGGAGTCTAAACTGCTGCCACGGCAGAACCAAGGCGTCTGCTATGACGGCGCATGGATCGTGCGATCAGGCAATAAACTGGGGAACCTTGTTGTTTAGCCTTAAGGCCATGAGATCCACATCAGGAGTTCCCCAGCGACGACAAATCTGCTGAAAAGACTTCCGGGTGAAGTGACCATTCTCCCGAGGCGAGGCCCTGGCGACTGAGAAAGTCCGCCGCCCAATTCTCTACCCCCAGAATGTGGATCGCAGAGAGGGCGAATGGTTGCTCTCGGCCCAACGGGGGATGTGACTCACTTCGTGCATGGTCGTCCTGCTGGGGTACCCCCTTGATGGTTGATATACGCTACAGCCGTGGTGTTGTCGGATTGGATCCTGATGGGGTGACCTGCGAGGAGATGGGGAAAACTCGTAGGGCTAGTCTGATCGCTCATATCTCCAAGATGTTGATGGGGAGATGCGACTCTCGAATGGGCCAACGACCCTGTGCCGTGTGGTGGCTGAAAACTGCACCCCAGCCCAGAAGACTGGTGTCGGTGGTCACCACTATCCAATGTACTGGGAGAAAGGACTTTCCTTGGTTCAGGGAGGATCTCAGCGTCCACCACCTGAGGGCCTGCCTGACTCGCAGGGACAGACGGAGCCTACGGTCGAGAGAGAACGGATCCTGTCCCAAGCCAAAAGCAGCGTATGTTGCAAAGGGCGGAGACGGAACTGTGCGAACGGGAACGCTTCTATCGCTGCTACCATTTTCCCAAGAATCCTCATGCTGAAATGTATGGAGTGAGGGGCTGGGGGAGAAAGACTCCGTGCTCCTTGTTGTAAGGCCAAGGCCTTTTTCGGAGAGAGAATGACCAACCAGAGGGAAGTGTCCAGGATCATTCCCAAGAAAGAAATCTGCTGAGCCAGTATTGGAGAAGACTTTTCGAAGTTTATTTTCCAGCCCAGGCGAGAAAGTGTATCCACCATGATACCTACGGACTCCTCGCAGTCTGGAAGGGACAGGCCTTTGATCAGTAGGTGGTCCAGATACGGAATTACCACCACTCCCGAGCATGAAGAATGGTCATGACGGCTGCCATGACCTTGGTGAAGACTCTGGGGGGCGGTGGCGAGGCCGAAAGGCAAGGCCACGAACTGGAAGTGTTCCTCGCGAACTGCGAAGCGTAGGAACTGTTGATGGGAAGGAAAGATTGGAATGTGAAGGTAAGCATCCTTGATGTCGATGGATGCTAGAAACTCACCTTTTTCAATGGAGGCGACGACTGAACGGAGAGATTCCATTCTGAACTGCCGTACCTTGACAAAAAGTGTTTAACAGCTTTAGGTCCAGAATGGGCTTGTAGAGATCCGTCTTTCTTTGGAACCACAAATAGGTTCGAGTAAAACCCCTTGAACTTTTCGTCCTGAGGGACGGAATGATGACTCCGTCCCTTCAAAGCGAATGTACGGCCTGGAGGAAAGCTGTAGTCCTTGTTTTGGGAGGGGAAGACCGGAAGAAACGTGTAGGAGGGGGGGAAGAAAACTCTATTTTGTATCGGAGGACACCAGCTCTCTGCCCACATGTCGTGTACGACCGAGAGCCAGGCTACTTTACATCAGCACAATTTTGGAACCAAAATTTTTTTTTTTTTAGGAAGTTATAAGTGTTAAAAGTTGACCAGCAATTTCTCATTTTTCCAACAAAATTTACAAAACTATTTTTTTAGGGGCCACCTCACATTTGAAGTGAATTTGAGGGGTCAATATGACAGAAAATACCCAAAAGTGAAACCATTCTAAAAACTGCACCCCTCAACGTGTTCAAAGCCACATTCAAGAAGTTTATTAACCCTTTAGGTACTTCACAAGAATTGAAGCAATGTGGAAGGAAAAAAATGAACATTTTACTTTTTTTCCCAAAATTTTCTTTCGACACAATTTTTTTAAAATTTTGTCAAGGGTATCAGGAGAAAATGAACCACAATATTTGTTGTACAATTTCTCCAGAGTACTCCGATACCCCATGTGTGGGGCTAAACCACTATTTGGGCGCATGGCAGAGTCGGAAGGGAAGCAGCGCCATTTGACTTTTTTGGCTGGAATTGAGATTGGAGCCATGTCGCATTTGGAGAGTCCCTGTGTGCCTAAACAGTGGAAATCCCCCACAAGTGACCCCATTTTGGAAACTGGACCCCCCATGGAACTTATCTAAATGTGTTGTGAGAGCTTTTAACCCCAAGGGCTTCACAGAAGGTTATAACGTAGAGCCGTAAAATTAAAAAATCATATTTTTTCCACAAAAATGATCTTTTCATCCCAATTTTTATTTTCCAAAGGATAAAAGGACCCCAAAAGTTATTGGCAAATTTGCCGAGTACCGATACCCCCATGTGGGGGAAAAAAACCCATTTGGGCAGGCAGAGTGGGAAGGGAACAACGCCATTTGACTTTTTTGGCTGGAAAAGGATTGGACGCCATGCGTATTTTGGGGAGCCCCTGTGTGCCTAAACAGTGGGAAACCCACAGGACCCCCAATTTTTGGGAAAATAGCCCCCCCAAGGGAAATTATTTGATGTGGGTGAGAGCTTTGAACCCCCAAGGGCTTCACGAAGGTTATAACGTTTGAGTAGTAAATTAAAAAACATATCTTTTCACAAAAAGATCTTTCCACCCCAATTGTTATTTTCCAAAGGGTAACAGGACCCCCCAAAAATTATTGTGAAATTTTTTCCCCGAGTACCTGAACCCATATGTGGGGGGGAAAACCCCTATTTTGACGCATGGCAAGTCGAAAAGGGGAAGGGGGCGCCTTTTTTAAATGCAGACTTGGGAAGGGTTTGCGGGTGTAAGGGCAGTTTAAGAGCCCCTGAGTGCCTTAAAAGTAGAAACCCCACAAGGACCAATTTTGGAAACTAGACCCCCCCAAAGGGAAATTATTGATGTGTGGGAGCACTTTTTAACCCCCCAAATGTTCCAGAGTTTTTTAAAAGTAGAGCCCCTGAAAAAAAAAAATCTTTTTTTTTTTCCCCAAAAAAAATCTTTTTTCCCCCCAATTTTTTTTTTTATTAAAGGGTAACGGGGAAAAAAAAAGGCCCAAAAGCTATTTTGCAATTTTTCCTGATTCGTGATAAACCCCTATGTGGGGGGGGAAAACCCATTTGACGACGCGAGATCGGGGAAGGGGAAAGGACACCGTTTTTTAAATGCAGACTTTGATGGAATGGTCTGCGGGGTCATGT
>JARQOD010000001.1:95559726-95599977 GCA_033576555.1 Oophaga sylvatica
TAATAAAGGCAATTTGTTTTTACATATATTGTGTTTATTAGTTTTTTCTACTGTTTCCCTGCTGGTGGGCTTTCCCCCTCTTCTCTTCCTTTTCCTGGGTGTTGTTTTTTTTTTTTTTTTTCTATTTCCCAGCAGTGTGTGATCTTCTTAGGCATGCAGAAAAGCACAGTGAACCGCTCTTTTGTGCACCTATAAAATGACATGCATCATCGGAATAAAGGCCTGAAATCCAAAGTATCTCGATCTGCCTCATTACAGTAACCCATTGTGGCTTTTATCTAAATCACATCTTTTGCATATTTAGATTAGTCGTCTTCCTTTCTGAATAGGCAATTTGCATATTTAATTTCCCAGAGGAGCATGCATGGCGTATTAGTCTCCTTACTCTGACATGCCATGGCTTGTCACTCTCCACAAGGAAAAACTTTACCGCTTAGACCCTAGTCTAGAGCCCTCACTTCACTAAATCAGATCTCATACATACCCTGAAACTCCTTGTCTGCAAATTGAGATTCTGGTTTGGCTTTTATCCTAAGTCATATTTTAAGGCTCGTTAATGAGTCCATACTGACATTTAGGATTGCTACTTCGAATAGGTGGCGCTACAGTTCTAGACTTCTTCCTTCTGCATAGACGGAAACCCTAACCTAAAAGCTCAGCATAGAGCACTTAGCCTTAAAAGTGATCCAAAATATATCCCAATAATGCTAATAGAAAAGTTTAAAGGGTTGTGCCACCATATAACATGTATTTAATGCTGCAGGTATCTTAGAAATAAAAACTTTTTCAATTTAAATATATTAACAATTTTGCTCTACTCAAAAGCTATGTACCTTTGCTGTTTGGCGTTAATATTGCTGGCCGCTATGTCCGTCCTCTCTCCAAGTGTCCGAGCACGTGTAATTCTCTCACTATGCAGCAAGCTGCTGCTTCAGCCGTCCAGTGGACTAGGGTCCATCCGCCTTAGCCAGCCGGATCGTTTCTGCTGGCTGTTGGCTAGTCTGCGCGGGAAGCTCCAGCTCCGAGGGCACTACGAACACAGACGTTCCCAGCTGTCACCAGGGCAGGAGCTTCTCCTCTACCTTTATACAAAACATATGAAGTTTGTGTGTGTGTGTGTGTGTGTGGTGTGTGTTGTATATATATAATATATATATATATAATGTGTGTGTATGTGTATATATATATATGTGTGTGTGTATATATATATATGTGTGTGTTTGTATATATATGTGTGTGTATATGTATATATATATATATGTATGTGTGTGTATTTGTGAGTTATATATATATATATATATATATATATTATATATATAATATATATACACTCCTCAAAAAACAAAGGGAACACTTAAACAACAGAATACAACTCCAAGTAAATCAAACTCTGGGAAATCAAACTGTCCACTTAGGAAGCAACACTGATTGACAATCAATTTCACATGCTATTGTGCAAATGGAATAGACGACAGATGGAAATTATAGGCAATTATCAAGACACACTCAATAAAGGAGTGATTCTGCAAGTGGGGACAACAACCACATCTCAGTACCAATGCTTTGTGGCTGATGTTTTGGTCACTTTTGAATGTTTGTTGTGAATTCACACTCGTAGTAGCATGAGATGGACTCTACAACCCAGACAAGTGGCTCAGGTAGTGCAGCTCATCCAGGATGGCACATCAATGCAAGCTGTGGCAAGAAAGTTTGCTGTGTCTGTCAGCGTAGTGTCCAGAGGCTGGAGGCGCTACTAGGAGACAGGCCAGTACACCAGGAGACGTGGAGGGGGCCATAGGAGGGCAACAACCCAGCAGCAGGACCGCTAGCTCCGCCTTTGTGCAAGGAGGAGCACTGCCTGAGCCCTGCAAAATGACCTCCAGCAGGCCACAAATGTGCATGTGTCTGCACAAACGGTTAAAAACCAACTCCATGAGGATGGTCTGAGTGCCCGACGTCCACCGATGGGGTTGTGCTCACAGCCCAACACCGTGCAGGACGCTTGGCATTTGCCACAGAACACCAGGATTGGCAAATTCACCACTGGCGCCATGTGCTCTTCACAGATGAAAGCAGGTTCACACTGAGCACGTGTGACAGACGTGACAGAGTCTGGAGACGCCGTGGAGAGCGATCTGCTGCCTGCAACATCCTTCAGCATGACCTGTTTGGCAGTGGGCCAGTAATGGTGTGGGGTGGCATTTCTTCCGAGGGGCGCACAGCCCTCCATGTGCTCGCCAGAGGTAGCCTGACTGCCATTAGGTACTGAGATGAGATCCTCAGACCCCTTGTTAGACCATATGCTGGTGCGGTTGGCCCTGGGTTCCTCCTAATGCAGGACAATGCCAGACCTCATGTGGCTGGAGTGTGTCAGCAGTTCCTACAAGATGAAGGCATTGAAGCTATGGACTGGCCCGCGCTTTCCCCAGACCTGAATCCGATTGAGCACATCTGAGACATCATGTCTCACTCCAACCACCAACGTCACGTTGCACCACAGACTGTCCAGGAGTTGGCGGATGCTTTAGTCCAGGTCTGGGAGGAGATCTCTCAGGACACCATCCGCCGCCTCATCAGGAACATGCCCAGGCGTTGTAGGGAGGTCATACAGGCACAGGGAGGTCATACAGGCACGTGGAGGCCACACACACTACTGAGCATCATTTTGACTTGTTTTAAGGACATTACATTCCACTTTAATTTTGTGTGACTCCAAATCCAGGCCTCCATTGGTTAATAAATTTGATTTATATTGATGATTTTGTGTGAATTTGTTGTCAGCACATTCAACTTTGTACAGAACAAAGTATTCAATGAGTATATTTCATTCATTCAGATCTAGGATGTGTTATTTGAGTGTTCCCTTTATTTTTTTGAGCAGTGTATATGTATATGTGTGTGTATATATATATACACACAGTACAGACCAAAAGTTTGGACACACCTCATTCAAAGATTTTTCTGTATTTTCATGACAATGAAAATTGCACATTCACACTGAAGGCATCAAAACTATGAATTAAACACATGTGGAATTATATACTTAACAAAAAAGTGTGAAACAACTGAAAATATGTCTTATATTCTAGTTTCTTCAAAGAAGCCACCTTTTGCTTTGATTACTGCTTTGTACACTCTTGGCATTCTCTTGATGAGCTTCAAGAGGTAATCACCGGAAATGGTTTTCACTTCACAGGTGTGCCCTGTCAGGTTTAATAAGTGTGATTTCTTGCCTTATAAATGGGGTTGGGACCAAAGATCTCAAATTTGGACTCATCAGACCAAAGCACAGATTTCCACTGGTCTAAGTCCATTCCTTGTGTTCTTTAGCCCAAACAAGTCTCTTCTGCTTGTTGCATGTCCTTAGCAATGGTTTCCTAGCAGCTATTTTACCATGAAGGCCTGCTGCACAAAGTCTCCTCTTAACAGTTGTTTGTAGAGATGTGTCTGCTGCTAGAACTCTGTGTGGCATTGACCTGGTCTCTAATGTGAGCTGCTGTTAACCTGCGATTTCTGAGGCTGGTGACCCGGATAAACTTATCCTCAGAAGCAGAGGTGACTCTTAGTCTTCCTTTCCTGGGGCGGTCCTCATGTGAGCCAGTTTCTTTGTAGCGATTGATGGTTTTTGCAACTGCACTTGGGACATTTTCAAGTTTTCCCAATTTTCAGACTGACTGACCTTCATTTCTTAAAGTAATGATGGCCACATCGTTTTTCTTTACTTAGCTGCTTTTTTCTTGCCATAATACACATTCTAACAGTCTATTCAGTAGGACTTTTCAGCTGTGTATCCACCAGACTTCTGCACAACACAACTGATGGTCCCAACCCCATTTATAAGGCAAGAAATCCCACTTTTTAAACCTGACAGGGCACACCTGTGAAGTGAAAACCATTTCCGGTGACTACCTCTTGAAGCTCATCAAGAGAATGCCAAGAGTGTGCAAAGCAGTCATCAAAGCAAAAGGTGGCTACTTTGAAGAAACTAGAATATAAGACATATTTTCAGTTGTTTCACACTTTTTTTGTAAAGTGTAATGTATAATTCCACATGTGTTAATTCATAGTTTTGATGCCTTCAGTGTGAATGTACATTTTTCATAGTCGTGAAAATACAGAAAAATCTTTGAATGGGAAGGTGTGTCCAAACTTTGGTCTGTACTGTGTGTGTGTGTATGTGTATGTGTGTATATATATATATATATATATATATATATATATATATAATATATACACAGGGTGGTACAAAAGTAGGTGGACAGTATGTGTAATAAGGTTATGAAGGGGGAGATTTATCAAACATGGTGTAAAGTGAAACTGACTCAGTTGCCCTTAGCAACCAATCAGATTCCACTTTTCATTCTTCACAGACTCTTTGCAAAATGAATGGTGGAATCTGGTTGCCAAGGGCAACTGAGTCAGTTTCACAGATCCAGTTTTCACAGGTAAATCTCCCCCAAAATGGTAAATAATTTAAATACAGATCTAAGAAAATGGATTTTAAAAGAGTATTGGAAATCTCAAAATGCTGAAACAGTTAGAGCAAATTGGGATGAAACATTTGGTACTCAAGCCCCAAAGAGACAAATCATTTACCGCATTTGTGACAAATTCGATGCCACTGGCGCAATCCTTAATGCTCCAAAAACTGGTTGACCCAAAACAGCCTGTACAGAAAATAATAAACAACTTGTTGCTGAAACATTTGTTCAGAGTCATAAAAGTCCATCAGAAGAGTCTCTCTAGAATTGGGAATTTCACAAGCTTCCATCAGTCTCCTACTGTCCAGGCTCCACTCTCTAGGTATTAAGGACACTGTTCTCTCCTGGTTCTCCTCCTATCTTTCTGACCGCTCCTTCAGTGTTTCGTTCTCTGGCTCCACTTCATCTCCTCTCCCTCTCACTGTCGGTGTACCCCAGGGCTCAGTCCTTGGCCCCCTTCTCTTCTCTCTCTACACCGCCCCAATTGGACAGACCATCAGCAGATTTGGCTTTCAGTACCATCTTTATGCTGATGACACACAATTATACACGTCATCCCCCGACCTTACCCCCGCTGTACTACAGAACGCCACCGACTGTCTGTCCGCAGTCTCCAACATCATGTCTGCTCTCTATCTGAAACTCAACCTCTCCAAAACTGAACTTCTTCTGCTCCCGCCGTCTACTAACCTCCCTAAATCTGACATTTCCCTCTCAGTGGGCGGCACCATAATAACACCCCGGCAGCAGGCTCGCTGTCTGGGTGTTATGTTTGATACCAATCTCTCCTTCACCTCCCATATACAATCTCTTGCCCGCTCTTGCCGCCTACACCTAAAGAACATCTCTAGAATCCGCCCTTTTCTCACCATGGAAACAACAAAAACCCTCACTGTAGCATTGATCCACTCCCGCCTGGACTACTGTAACGCTCTATTACTTGGCCTCCCCTTACTCGACTATCCCCTCTCCAGTCCATCCTTAATGCAGCAGCCAGGGTTATCCATCTGGCTAATCGGTACTCGGACGCGTCCGCTCTTCGCCAGTCCTTACACTGGCTGCCCATTCATTATAGGATCCAATTCAAAGTACTTGTTCTCACCCACAAAGCTCTCCACACTGCAGCACCCCCCTACATCTCCTCCCTCATTTCTATCTATCGGCCTAACCGACTGCTGCGCTCTGCAAACGACTTTCGACTAACCTCTGCACTAATCCGTACCTCCCACTCCCGACTCCAAGACTTCTCCCGCGCTGCGCCAATCCTCTGGAATGCTCTACCCCAAGAAATTAGGACTATCCACAATTTGCATGGTTTCAGGCGCTCCCTCAAAACACATCTGTTCAGAGCGGCCTATCACATTCACTAATCAAAGTCATTCTATGTGTAAGTGTGTGTGTAGCCCATTCACTATCTCCATCCATCCCTCACTCCCTTAAGATGGCTGGACCATCATTGTAAATGCACCATTGTATATACACACCTGTATTTTGTATCTCCCCCACCTCATTGTAGATTGTAAGCTCTCACGAGCAGGGCCGTCTTATTTTGCTTTAATTACTGTATTGTTAACGTTGTGACTTATGACTTGTGTTTTGAAACTGTTAAACTGTAAAGCGCTGCGGAATATGATGGCGCTATATAAATAAAGATTATTATTATATTATTATTATCATGCGAATCCTGAAATCGCTGGAAAGCTTATCGTCCATGACTAAGTCATGGTTTATTGGAGGATGATCCAGACAGGCGGCTGCAATTTAGTGAGATTATGCTTAACGAAATTGAAGAAAATCCAGTAATTTTAGATAACATTATGTGGAGTGATGAAGCTTCTCTCACATTATCTGGCCATATTAACAGACATAATTGTATTTACTGTTATAATAAGAACATGCATTTAACATTAGAGCAGCAACTAAATGAGCCTGGTGTCAATGTTTGGGGTGGTATTTCAAGTTTTGGTGTTTTTGGACCATTTTTTTTTTATGAAACAGTCACAGGAGATAAGCATCTCGAAATTCTAATGAATCAAGTTTTTCCCCAGTTAGAGCAACAGCCTAATTCAAATGACCTTTATTTCCAACAAGATGGGGCCCCTCCACATTATTCAAGAGTAGTCCACGAGTATCTTGATGAAACATTTCCTAATAAATGGATTGGCCGAAGAGGCCCACTTGATTGGCCGGCACGTTCACCAGACTTGACCCCAATGGATTTTTTCTTTTGGGGAGTACTCAAGGACAAAGTTTATAGTCGAAAACCAAAAAGTGTCAGTGATTTGAAAAATTACATAAGAGATGCATTTCAAGAAATTAATACCCAAAGCGACTTGTGCAAAAATGTTTGTCGAAGCGGAAGAGGCAGCCTTCAAAGCTGTGCAAATTGTGATGGAAAACAGTTTGAGCACCTGCGTTGATAGATTTAAGGGCTTTTGTATTATTGTTCAGAATAAAATTTAATTGTCAATGTTATGCTTGTTAGTAAATATAATTTTATACATAAATCAAAATAAATGTTATTATTCTCTATCCACCTACTCTTGGACCACCCTATATATATATATATATATATATATATATATATATATATATATATATATATATATATTATTATGTGTATGTTAGATTGATTAACCTAATTGTTTGCTGAGAGCATACAAGCAAAAATTAGGTAATTCTTCACACCAAATGTTGTTCGATTAGCTCACCCACCAAATTTCTTTGTGGTCTGTATCTGCCACTGGGCTGTTTGCTCTACATATATGGTTTTAACATCTGCATCACATGTCAATTTACAAGTGGTAGAAAAAAGTATACATGAGATTTCTAAAATGGCATTTTATTCCACTATGGGTTGTATTCTGTGCAAAAAAATGCACAGAAATCATATTGTGTGGAATGCAATCAGCCGCAGATTTCATTGGAGGAATTTCTGCAACTGAAAATCTCAAGCATGTAAATTCACCCATGACATTTGCCATCTTTAGCAAAGGAGGTCTGTCTTTTACTCTGACCTTGCGGGAAAGTTGGAAAGTTTGATTATGTAAAATAACTGTTTATAATGTGCCAGAAAAATTAAATCTCCTAAACTACACTGTGTTCCAAATTATGCAAAAATTGTTTAGGAATGATAAGGTAAGAATTTTTTTGTTTGTCAGTTAAACTCATTGATGGTGATATGTGTCAGGGCTCTTTATATCACTGTAAGCAATTGCAGACACCTGTGCTAATTAGTTTGGCAGGTGTGTCCAATGAAAGACAAGACTACTTAAGAAGGCTGTCCCACATTATTAAGCAGCCTACATTTTCTGCCAAAATGGGAAAGAAAAAGGATGTGTCGGCTGCTGAGAAGCAACAAATTGTGGAGTGTTTAGGTCAAGGCATGACTACAATCAACATTGCCAAGACACTTCATCGTGATCATCGCACAATCAAGAAGTATGTAGCTGATTCACAGTACACACGTGTGCGTGCTGATAAGGGAAAATTGAGGACGCTTTCCTACAGGCAATTACGTCAGTTTAAAAGAGCAGCGGCAAAAACCTTTGTCATAGCAGCAGAAAAGTTTTTGAAGCTGCTGGTGCCTCCATGTCCCCCGAACAACAAGATGCAGGGTCCTTCAGAGGTTTGCAGCTGTGCGTAAGCCATCCTGTCGACCTCCTCTATCCACTGCACACAAGCAGAAACTGCTCCAGTGGGCCAAACAATACATGAAGACTGACGTCAAAACTGTTTTGTTCACCGATGAATGCCGTGCAACGCTCGATGGTCCAGATGGATGGAGTGGAGGATGTCTGGTTAATGGACACCCCATGCAAACACGGCTACGGCGCCAACAAGGAGGAGGTGGAGTAATGTTTTGGGCTGGAAGCATGGGGAGAGGGATTGTCGGCTCGTAAGGATCCCTGAAGGGGTAAAGATGAACTCCATAGTGTATGTTGAGTTTCTCAAACAGCACTTCCTGCCATGGTTCAAGAAGAAGAACCGTGCATTCCGCAGCAAGATCATTTTGATGCATGATAATGCACCGTCTCATGCTGCACATAACACATCTGCATCTCTGGCTGCTATGGGCATAAAAGGGGACAAACTTATGGTGTGGCCCCCATGCTCCCCTGACCTCAACCCCATTGAGAACCTCTGGAGCATCATCAAAAGGAGTGTCTATGATGGCGGGAGGCAGTTCACATCTAAGCAACAGCTCTGGGAGGGTATTCTGTCCTCATGCAAAACAATTGAAGCAGAAACCATCCAAAACCTGACAAATTCAATGGACGAGAGAGTTCAGAAGCTCCTTTCGAACAAGGGGTCCTATGTGCAAATGTAACATCACCTAGAATAAAGTTTTGAGTTGAAAACTGTTTGATTTCAGTTTGTAAGAACCTGCTAATGCTTATAATTTCAAAAAATGACCATTTTTTTGTTCTTTATTAAAATGAAAAGGTAGAAAACTCTGTTGTGCATAATAATTTGGAACATGCATTTTGAGTGCAGTTTGAGTGTTTTATTTTTTAAAAAATATACTATTATCATAGGCAGTTTGTACAAAAACATTTCATTTGTACTCTAATAGTTATTTGACTGGAAAAATTACAGTGACTGCAATTCATATAGGTAATTTGGGAAAATCTGAGAAAATATTTGCATAACAATTTGGAACACAGTGTAATGTCTGCTCTTTATCTATCTATTATTATTTATTTATATAGCACCATTGATTCCATGGTGCTGTACATGCGAGGGGCTAACATACAAATTACAGATATCACTTACAGTAAACAAACTAACAATCACAGACTGGTACAGAGGGGAGAGGACCCTGCCCTTTCGGGCTTACATTCTACAGGATGGGGGAAGGAGACAGCAGGTTGGGGGGTTGCAGCAGTTCCGGTGTTTGTTGAGGTGATATCTCCGGTAGTGGTGAGGAGGCAGCGGGGGTCATTGTAGGTTTTCCTGAAAAGATGGGTTTTCAGGTTACGTCTGAAGGATCCGAGAGTGATTGATAGTCGGACGTGTTGGGGCAAATTATTCCAGAGGATGGGGGATATTCGGGAGAAGTCTTGGAGGTGGTTGGGTGAGGAGCGAATAAGTGTGGAGGAGAGAAGGAGGTCTTGGAGGACCGGAGATTACGTGAGGGAAGGTATCGGGAGATTAGTTCAGAGACATATGGGGGAGACAGGTTATAGATGGCCTTGTAGGTTAGTATTAGTAATTTGAATTGGATTCGATGAGAGAATGGGAGTCAGTGAAGAGATTTGCAGAGGGGAGATGCGGAGGAGTAGCGAGGAGAGAGATGAATTAGTCGGGCAGCAGAGTTAAGGATGGACTGGAGAAGTGCGAGGGTGTTAGCAGGGAGGCCAGAGAAAAGGATGTTGCAGTAGTCGAGGCGGGAGATGATGAGGGCATGCACAAGCATTTTAGTAGATTGAGGAAGGGACGAATTCTGGAAATATTTTTGAGCTGGAGGCGACAGGAGGTAGAAAGAGTTTGGATGTGTGGTTTGAAGGACAGGGTAGAGTCAAGGGTTACTCCGAGGCAGCGGACCTCCGGTACGGAGGAAAGCGTGGTGTTGTCAATTGTTATAGATAGGTCAGGTAAGGAAGATATGTGAGATGGGGGAAAGATGATGAGTTCAGATTTGTCCACATTGAGTTTGAGGAAGCAGGAGGAGAAGAAGGAGGATATGGCTGATAGACACTCAGGGATTCTGGACAGCAGAGAGGTGACGTCTGGGCCAGAGAGGTAGATCTGAGTGTCATCAGCAAAAAGGTGGTACTGGAATCCGTGGGACTTTGAGTTGCCCCAGGCCAAGTGTATAGATTGAGAAGAGTAGGGGTCCTAGAACAGAGCCTTGGGGGACTCCAACAGAGAGAGGGTGGGACGAGGAGGTAGTGTGGGAGTGGAGACGCTGAATGTGTGGTTGGAAAGGTATGAGGAGATCCAGGATAGGGCGAGGTCCTTGATGCCAAAGGAGGAGAGAATCTGTAGTAGAAGGCAGTGGTCAACTGTGTCGAAAGCAGAGGACAGATCAAGAAGGAGGAGTATAGAGTATTGTCCGTTAGCTTTGGCTGTGAGTAGGTCGTTAGTAATTTTGGTCCGGGCTGTTTCAGTGGAATGATGGGGGCGGAAACCAGATTGTAGATTGTCAAAGAGCAAGTTAGATGAGAGATGGGAGGAAAGTTCAGCGTGGACGTGCTGTTCCAGGAGTTTAGAAGCGAGTGGGAGCAGCGATATTGGGCGATAGCTGGACATAGCAGTTGGGTCGAGGGTTGGCTTTTTGAGGATAGGCGTGATTGTGGCATGTTTGAAAGCAGAAGGGAAGGTACCAGAAGTTAGTGATAGATTGAAGAGGTGGGTTAGTGATGGGATAAGAGTGGTGGCGAGGTTGGGGAGGAGGTGGGATGGGATGGTGTCGAGTGCACAAGTGGTGAGGTGTGATTTGGAGAGAAGATGAGCAAGCTCCCCTTCTGTGATGTTGGGTAAGGAGGTTATGGGGTTTGAGCATTGGTCAGCTATACAAAGGGGTTGTGGTGGTTGAATAATAAAGACTTGCCGTGTTTGGTCTATCTTGTTTTTGAAGTGCATGGCGAAGTCCTCAGCAGAGATAAGGGAGGTAGGAGGGGGCAGTGGTGGGCGGAGGAGGGAGTTAAAAGTATTGAACAATTGTTTGGGTTTGTGGGATAAGGAAGATACAAGGGATGTAAAGTAGGCCTGTTTAGCAGAGGTGAGAGCTGATTTGAATGCAAGTGTTGCTTGTTTGTGTGCAGTGAAGTCGTCATGTGAATGCGTTTTCTTCCAGCGCCGTTCAGCAATTCTCGATGCTTGCCGAAGCTTTTTTGTGGTGTTATTGTGCCAGGGTTGTCTATTGATTTGTCGCAGTCTGTTATGCATGACGGGCGACCGAGTCGATGGCTGATGCAAGAGTGGCATTGTAGAAACTAGTGGCAGTGTCTGTGTCGTGGAGTGAGGATATGGATGCCAGTGGTAGAATAGAGTCAGAGAGTTTGTGGGTGTCTAGGTGAGCAAGGTTTCTGCGGGGGTGCGCATGTTGCTGGACATGGGTGACAGGTGAGGAGGACAGGGATGAGAAAGTGAGTGGATGGTGGTTAGATAGGGGGAGAGGGGAGGTTGTGAAGTTAGGGAGCAGAGATGGGTGAAGACCAGGTCGAGTGTGTGCGTGGCTGAGGAGGACCACTGGGTAAGTCCAAAAGATGATGTAAGGGACAGGAGTTTAGAGGCTGCCGACTGGTGGGTGTTAGTGGGGATGTTGAAGTCACCCATGATGATGGTGGGAATGTCAGCAGAGAGAAAGTGGAGGAGCCAGGTGAATTGATCAATAAAGGCAGTGGTCGGGCCCGGAGGTCGGTATATGACGGCCATTTGGAGGTTGGAGGGAGAGTAAATGCGGACAGAGTGGAGTTTAAAAGAGGGGAGGATAAGGAAGGAAAATGTGGGATTGGGTTAGATATAGTTAGAAGAAAGGAGAAGGCCCACACCTCCACCATGTCTGTTGCCGGGGAGGGGAGTGTGGGTGAAGTGGAGGCCGCTGTAACATAGCGCAGCAGGGGAGGCGGTGTCGGAGTGTGTCAGCCATGTTTCAGTGAGGCCAAGGAAGGTAATATTATGAGAGGTAAAGAGGTCGTGAATCACATGGAGTTTATTGCAGACGGAGCGGGCATTCCAGAGTGATCCAGAGAGAGGGAGCAGGGTGTGGGGCGTCAAGGGCACGGATTTGAGGTTGGAAAGATTTCGGGTGTTAATACTGGGTTGGGAGCGATAGGAGGGGGTAATAATGGGAGGTATGAGCTGTGGGGGTCCAGGATTGGGATATGTCACCATCAGTGAGGAGAAGCAGAGAGAGACAAAGTATGTGGGAGAAGGACAGTGGGCAGCTCGTTTTGTATCTTATTAGAATCTATCTATCTATAAATATACACATATACAATCCGTCCTGGACTAACGAACATTCGACATGCCTATAACTCAGTTACTTACGTAAGGCTTGAAAAAAACTAATACTCGCCTAATCGCTTGCCTTTCCTGCCACCCGGCCATTTGTGCCCATTGTCCGGTCCTGTTCTTTCTGCCATTGTGCGCCGCAGCTCTGGCCTCTTCACTATAGGGCATGTCATACACGCAGTGACCACTGAGGCCTGGACACGGCCAGAAGTACTTGTCTATAGTGAAGAGGCCTTAGCTTCAGTGCTCTATGGCAAAAAGGGACAGGATTTTGTGCAAAGCAAACCAGAAAACATATAAAAAGGTATTATTTATTCAAGTTATCCACTTTAAACATTTTCTGTGAACATTTTTCCTATTTTAGGAGCTTTTAACAGCAAAGTGTGTCGTGGCACAACGCCTTTAACTCAACCCACAAAAAAACTAGCCCCTGCTTAAAACTGTCATCTGTCAATGCAAATATATGTGATTAGATCTGGAAAAGTAACTCCCTCCACCCACCAAAACAAATGTAGCAAAATCTACCTCCAAAATCCAAATCACCCATCTGCTATTTCTGTGTCTAAACCTCAGTTAACGTCCTCATATTTGACGTAAGTGTAGCAGGGTGAACTTACATGATGATTTATGAGGCGCGTTTCTTTAGAAGCACAAGCTGGGCACTACGTATTGGGCACTACAATGTCAGATTTGCCATTTTCACTCTAAAACATCCACTGTTTTGATTACTGGAAAACGCCTGTAAAGACAAAATGGTCACTAGACTTGTAGAGTAACTTCCAGAGAGGAGTAATTTACCAAATGGGGCAACTGCGGGTGGTTTCAGATGTTCTGGCCCTTAGCGGCTCTGCAATGGCTTCCACACACACTTCCAGGAAATCTGTGCTCCAAAAGTCAAAATGGCGCTCCTTCCCTTTCTATCCCTGCCATGTGTCCTAAGAGTAGTTTCCAATCACACATGTGTTGTCACGTTCAAGAGAAATTGTTAACAAATTATGGGGACCATTTTCAACTATTACCACTCTCGGGGAAAAATCTGGAACTAAAACAACATACAAATGTAATTTTTTTATTTTATTTTTTTTAATTTTCATGGTCCAATGTTGTAAAATTGTGTGCATCACCATTGGGGTGAAAATGTTCACTGCACTGCTAGATGAATTCCTTGAGGGGGTCTAGTTTCCAAAATATGGTCACCTTAGAGGATTTTTGCTTTTTTTTCGCCACCCTGCTAATATGACATGGCATCCACCATGTATTCAGGCCAAATTTGTGCTCCAAAACATATTTGTGATGATCACACATGGAATATCGACATACCCAGGAGAAGTTCGTCCATCAAATTCGTCCATCCATTTTCTCCTGTCACCTTTTGTGAAATGAAAAAAATTGTGGCTTAAAGTACGATTTTAATCAAAAACAAAACCTTTTTCCTTCCACAAAGTATTAAACTGTGGTTTTAAATACTTACGGTGGTGAAGATTGTGAAATGTTGTTTGGGGGATTTTAGATTTATTGGTCCCTTAGTAACAGTGAAGTCTTCCCTGAAAAAAACTAGGTTTTGTAAAAATTTTGTTGAAAAAATGTGAAAATTTGCTGCTAAATGTTTAACCGCTTAACAAAGCAAAAAGTCTTTTCAAGAAGGATGCTAACATAAAGTAGACGTGGTAAAGGTTATTGAACAACTATTTTGTGTGGTATGAATCTTTATGCCCTTAAAACAGATAGTTCTCTTTTTTGTTGTTATAATTTTCATACTTTGACTAAGAGCCACCTCAAGTCCCAATAGAGTGACCAGACGCTTCCCATAAATGTAATAAAAACCTATTTTTATTATTGAAAAACATGAAATGCAGACAAAATGACTTTAAGGAAGGAAAATCATAGAAAACATAGGTACACTTGTCAAATTTGCATGAGCCTAGATAAATAGATCGTAGTCATTGAAATGTGAATACTCAATGGTACAAGTTGTATATAATGATAGCAGCCAATGATAGGGACTACGTGTATATCTCTTTAGTAGAATTTAATAAGGTATAGTATAATTTATTAAGGAATCAATCAGCAGTACCAGCCAAAAGAACCTTATAGCAATCTTTGTTTACAACGCCCCCAGATGAAGGTGAAGATGTTGAGGTGTTTATTTGATGAGTCCACACTGCGACATTGAGCTAAGTATGTCATCTACTGTATATGCGATTAGCTTCTTTTGGCTGGGTCTGCTGATTATCACTGGTAGTAATTACTTCTAAATATTTATCAGGTTATATCTATTTTCTTTCTTTTTTTATTTTGATTGTATGTTTTCATATACCTAGCCATAACATTGATAGCTTATTAAATTCTACTATAGATATAGTAAAGAGACATACATATAATCCATATCATTGGCTGCTATCAATATATACATCTTGCGCCACTGGGTATTCACATTTCAATGATTACGCTCTATTTATCTAGGCTCATGCACATTTCACAAGGGTATCTATCTTATGTTTTCTATGATTTTGCTTGCTTAAAGTCAGTTTTTCACCACCCATTCAAGTCAATGGGTGAAAAATGCTGAAAAAACGCTAAAAGAAGTGACATGCTCTGTGTCCGAAAAACCATGCAAAGCACTAAAATACTGATGACAAAAAAAACTAATGTGTGTGCATAAGATTTCTGAAATCTTATAGGCTTTGCTGGTACTTTAAAAAGCATCTGAAAATTAGCATTAAAAAAAGCCTAGTGCGAACGTGGTTCTTTTATATGTCATATATTTCTAAAGAGTGGGTGTCCAGCCACTGATGGATCCATATTAAGCTTTCTCTAAAGTTTGAAAACTGTACATTTTTTTTCAAAATTTTTGGCAAATTTTAGATATTTTCATTAATAAATGCAAAACAAATCCACCTAAATTCAACACAAACATAAAGTATAATAAGTCAAGAAAAAGAGTCTCAGTATCACTGGGATACATAGAAGCGCCTTTCATGTCGCCTATGCAATATGGGTGCTCCTCCTGTAAGATCTCCGAGAAATCATCATCTATCTACTTCCATTACTTGTGTATTAATCGCTGCTGCCGGCCATTGGTCTGGCTATCAACGTAGCAAATCCGTAGGATAGGTGTTGATATGCAGACTAGTCGAGATCTCTGTAGATGGGTAGGAATACCCCTTTATGGCCCATATTAGATTGTACCCTAAGGAGTTAATAACTCTTGTTCACAGCATGATAGGAATATGTGCATGTGATGGATATAGGCTGTATCTCGCTGCTCTTCGGTGATGCATAATTAATGGTGAAAGCATCATTCTTATGACGGCTATTTCATATTTAATCCCACCTTATGGATGTAAATGTAAGTCCACTTATTGTAGGGGGGCAATGACTAATTGATGAGTGCGGAGGCCACGTTTGCTTTATGGAGGTTAAGTATGCCATGTATTAGTGTCAACGCTTTGTGATTTTTATCGTTTCCTATATAACATTGTCTTTGGGGATATTCCATAATTGTCTTCTAATGGCAAATGTTTGTGTTGCAGTGACGTTTTTCTGGTTAGTTAGTTTTTGGTTTTTTTTAACAATATTCCATGTTTGGTATAAAAGTTTAAAAAATGTAAACGCTTGTCTTTTTGATGGTGTTTTTTTTTTTTTTTTTAAAGGGCCACGATCAGACTTCCACCCTTTCCGTAGAGATGACACTACCCAATCACCATCCTTTTCATCGTGACCTTCTGCGATATGCCAAGTTGATGGAGTGGCTGAAAACGACGGAGTACACAAGATACGAGGGACTTACCAAGGTCTGTAGGGTTTGCGCTCTGTCTCCAAAATGTTTACTGCTGTATACTAAGACCAAGGGTGCATTATCAGACGCTTGTCTCTGAACTTGTATTTTGCTTTTCAGAACTACATAGATTATATTGTCCGCTTATATGACAGAGAGATCAGGGACTTTTTTGAGGTGGCTAAAAACAAGATGACTGGTGTCGCCAAGGAAGGAAAGAAATTTGGTAAGCTATTTGGCCAAATTACAGTAACTCTGAGAGGTTAGGACCACATTCCACATTAGGTTAGAATGGCCCTAAATCACCCTTACTGTTTTATATTGGCAATAATTAAAGGGTTTATCCAGTACTATTTTTTCTTTTTTTTTTTTTTACTGATGGGCACCATCACAGAGTGGTCATTGACCGCTCCTGATGGCGATTCAGCTGCTCAGAGTCAATAGATCAGCTCTTCTTCTCAGCCACTCTTGTGAAGGGGCGTGACTGCTAACATCGTGCTGATTGGCAGCTGGCTGCACCAGAGTTAGGCAGCGGTGAGCCGGCTGCCAATCGGAATGACGTTGGCAGTCACACCCCGTCGATGGTGCATAGAGGAAGACAAGCCGCTGCCCTATCAAAGCGACATCAGCACAAGCTACTGAATTGACAGCAGGAGTGGTCTGTGACCGCTCTGTGTCGACAGAGGTTGGCGCTGGACAGAGCAGTCGAGTAGTTAGAAACTACCTGCGTGTTAGCTGTAAGGCCCATAGTAAAATAAAACGAAAAAAATACAAAGAAACCTGGATAAACCCTTTCATGGAAGCTCCAGAAACATCAGAATGGTTTTGCTGGTTCCATTTTCTTCATGGACGATGGCTAGACACCTACTTCTTCTGCTTCAAGGCCTGGATCTAGGACTTGAGGCCCCTTGTTCTTGGTAACAATGAATTGGTGACGTTTTACTGCTGCCTATTATACTTTTATGGCCTGTCTGATTAACAGGTTAAAAAAACAACCTAAAATACAATGGGACAAGCTCTATTTAAGACAATTGAGATACGTGAAAACAGGACTGATCCACTGTGGATTTTTCTGTGAGGCCTCTGCAGTGGCAAAAACATCTGCAGTATAAATGGACTCGTCAGTTTCTAATGCAGATTTTCTCAGTACAGTGTGGATGAGATTTCTTAAAAATCTCATCCATTTTGCTGGATCGCTAATAAGCAGTAGATTTTCTGCTCGTAAATCCAAAACTTGCTGCGATCTGTCCCGCGTTGAGGTTCTTTAACTCCGCAGGCATTGCGAAGGCTTCCTGTGCTGTACTTGCTTGGTAACGCTGGACGCCGGCAGCTTGTGTGCAGTTCTTCCTTCTACTTACAACCCTATCATGTTAGGACATGATAGATTATTTTATGCTTGCTATACAATGCCTTGCTTGATGATGTGCGGAGCTCGGAGGATTAACATGTAGAGGTTTATATAGTGGCTGTGCGTTACATGATCTCGAGTTTTCTTCACACAACACGTTTTTCTCCTTTTTAATACAGATTGTGTTGGTTCCACAAGAATAATCAGTAAACACGGTAAAAGAAGAGAGTCCATAAGTTAATGTGCACTAAGCATAATGGATACACCCTATGTTCACCTGCAGTCAGAACCCTTGTCTTACAGTCATAATGTTGTCCTGTTTCTTACCCAATTACACACTCCCCACATTTTATCTAGAAAGGCTCCTGTTAGGAAAGTACTCGGTTATTATACTCTGATGCCTTTTATATGTGTCTGAAATGAATAAATATAAGGCAGCGACTGCCACAAAGATGGGGAGGGTCCACAGGATCAATAAATTTGCATTGGTTCTTTAAACAGGCATTTATAGATATATCCAGCCACATCCTTGTCTTCTGACATCCTTTCCATGCCTGAGATCTAGTTCCCATCATCACATCCCACATGAATGACTGGGTGCCTCTAATATAACGTGTGCCGTCGTGTGTCTAACAGTTAGGCGTTGACTTGTCCATGTAACTGTGTACAGCCTAAGATAACCGTATCTGCTTAATCTAGTCTTCTGCACGTCTCTTTCCAACTAGAGCCTAACTCGCCTCTTGTGCATGGTCTCCGCTAAATGCCTGTTTTTTCTAATGCATCTTTGTCTTTGGTGCTTGCGACTTAATCCAAACCAGCTACGCTGCCTCGAAAAGAGACTGCCGTGAAACAGGAGACAGAAAGTAAGTATACCATGGCTGCCTCTTATTGGCAACTGCGTAATGAAACCCTTTTACCAAATGGCTTGATAAATGGCGGCACCTATAGATGTATCGTTGTCCTAATTCTAAGATTGGCGAATTGCATGGGGTTCATAAAAGACCTTGGGGCAGTCATCATGTCCACAAGTAGTTATCTGTCTTTACTATTATTCAGACTCTTCTTCTGCCATCAGCGCCTTCTTTTCATATGAAACCCAAAAAACAAAGGGTTTCAAAAACAAAACATTATCAAGATTTATCACCTTCTCGCACATGATGAATGTATGATCACTGGTGGTCCGGCTGCTTGAGCAGCCATGCTTCTGAGAACAGGAGTTCCAAATGGTGCAGTACTGAGCATGTGCGACTTATAGCCTGCTAAAGGAGCAGTGGTCGCACATGCGTGCAACCACTATTTTTACATGTGCGACTTGGGACCCTGTTTCTTGGCGTTGTTGGCTGTCTCCACAACCAGACCTCCACTGATCATACATTTATCCATTGATATCAATACTATATTAAGTGGACATCAGAAAAAGTCAATGGAAATGTGCAACACAACTGGTATAAAAGACCACCAATCTACAAGCTGGAAAAGGTTTGGAAATGTTTGCTCTTATACTGACATTTTGTCGTAATTGACAAATCTATTTTGAGAGTAACCATCATTTTCTTTTCATAAATCAATAATAATAGTAACTTTGTCATATCTTATTGGTGAAATCTGCTTCTTATTCTGCCTGGCCTGATCATTCATTCTCAAAATTCTCATTTCATGGATAAAACCTGTATTCTGTGATGACAGATATTTATAATACGGAGATAGGAGGTGATAGTTGGTACTTATAATAGTCTATGTACAGTGTGGGTAATAAGTAATCCAGAAAATCACATTGTATAAATTATATAAATTTATTTGCATTTTTAGTGAGAAATAAGTATTTGATCCCCTACCAACCATAATAATAATAATAATCTTTATTTATATAGCGCCAACATATTCCGCAGCGCTTTACAGTTTAACAGTTTCAAAACACAAGTCATAAGTAACAACGTTAACAATACAATAATTAAAGCAAAATAAGACGACCCTGCTCGTGAGAGCTTACAATCTACAATGAGGTGGGGGAGATACAAAGTACAGGTGTGTATATACAATGGTGTATTTACAATGATGGTCCAGCCATCTTGAGGGAGTGAGGGATGGATGGAGATAGTGAATGGGCTACACATACACACTTACACATAGAATGACTTTGATTAGTGAACGTGATAGGCCGCTCTGAACAAATGTGTTTTGAGGGAGCGCCTGAAACTATGCAGATTGTGGATAGTCCTAATTTCTTGGGGTAGAGCATTCCAGAGGATTGGTGCAGCGCGAGAGAAGTCTTGGAGTCGGGAGTGGGAGGTACGGATTAGTGCAGAGGTTAGTCGAAAGTCGTTTGCAGAGCGCAACAGTCGGTTAGACCGATAGATAGAAATGAGGGAGGAGATGTAGTTGGGTGCTGCACTGTGGAGAGCTTTGTAGGTGAGAACAAGTACTTTGAATTGGATCCTATAATGAATGGGCAGCCAGTGTAAGGACTGGCGAAGAGCGGATGCATCCGAGTACCGATTAGCTAGATGGATGACCCTGGCTGCTGCAGAAAGATAGGACGAGAACCAGGAGAGAGCAGTGTCCTTAATGCCTAGTGACTGGAGCCTAGAGAGTAGAAGACGGTGGTCAACAGTGTCGAAAGCTGCACAAAGGTCGAGCAGAGTGAGCAGAGAGTGGTCACCGTTACGTTTTGCTGTCAGAAGGTCATTAGTCACTTTGATGAGTGCAGTTTCAGTCGAATGTAGGGGCCGGAAGCCGGACTGTGAAGGGTCTAGGAGTGAGTGGAGAGGTAACGGGTAAGGCGGGAGTAGACTAGGCACTCCAAAACCATTAAGAGTTCTGGCTCCAAAACCATTAAGAGTTCTGGCTCCTACAGAAAAATTAGATGCTCCTAATCAACTCGTTACCTGCATTAAAGACAGCTGTCTTGCATAGTCAACCTTATAAAACACTCCTGTCCACAGACTCAATTAATCAGTCAGACTCTAACCTCTACAACATGGGCAAGAGCAAAGAGCTTCCTAAGGATGTCAGGGACAAGGTCATAGACCTGCACAAAGCTGGAATGGGCTACAAAACCATAAGTAAGACACTGGGAGAGAAGGAGACAACAGTTGATGCAATAGTAAGAAAATGGAAGAAATACAAAATGACTGTCAATCGACATCGATCTGGGGCACTATGCAAAATCTCACCTCGTGGGGTATCCTTGATCATGAGGAAGGTGAGAGATCTAAAATTACACGGGGGGAACTTGTTAATGATCTCAAGGCAGCTAGGACCACAGTCATCAAGAAAACCATTGGTAATGCATTACGCCGTAAAATCTTGCTCAAGAAGGCACATGTGCAGGCCCGTCTGAAGTTTGCCAATGAACACCTGGATGATGCTGTGAGTGATTGGGAGAAGGTGCAGTTGTCAGATGAGACAAAAATTGAGGTCTTTGGCAGTAACTCAACTCACCGTGTTAGGAGGAAGAGAAATGCTGCCTGTGACCCAAAGAACACCATCCCCACTTTCAAGCATGGAGGTGGAAACATTATGTTTTAGGGGTGTTTCTCTGCTAAGGGCACAGGACTACTTCACCGCATCAATGGAGAATGGATGGAGCCATGTACCGTAAATTCCTGAGTGACAACCTCCTTCCCTCTGCCAGGACATTAAAAATGGGTTGTGGCTGGGTCTTCCAGCAAATTAGTGACCCAAGACATACAGCCAAGGCAACAAAGGGGTGGCTCAAAAAGAAGCACATTAAGGACATGGAGTGGCGTAGCCAGTCTCCAGACATTAATCCCATAGAAAACTTATGGAGGGAGTTGAAGCTCCGAGTTGCCAAGCGACAACCTCAAAATCTTAATGATTTAGAGATGATCTGCAAAGAGGAGTGGAGCAAAATTCCTCCTGACATGTGCGCAAACCTCCTCATCAACTACAAAAAACGTCTGACTGCTGTGCTTGCCAACAAGGGTTTTGCCACCAAGTATTAAGTCTTGTTTGCCAGAGGGATCAAATACTTATTTATCACTGCTAAATGCAAATAAATTTATATAATTTATACAATGCGACTTTCTGGATTTTATTTTTGATATTCTATCTCTCAACGTTAAAATTAACCTACCCCTAAAATTACAGACTGTTCATGTCTTTGTTAGTGGGAAAACTTACAAAATCAGCAAGGGATCAAATACTTATTTCCCCCAGTGTAGATGGGAGGAGCTAGGGCAGAGCTCCTCCCCCTCTACATCTACATAGAATCTTATCATTAGCTGCCATTTGCTATGTCAGTAATAAGGAAGTCTGTATTCACTGACAACACACTTTACCCGTAATTTGAGAATTTTGAGACTGAATGATGAGTTCAAGAGTAAGATGAAGCAGATTTCTCTTATAAGATATATTACAAAGTTTCTTATTTTCATGCAGGGTGGATTTGATTTAAATCAAACTGATTTAAATCACGATTTAAATCACGATTTAAATCACTAGTCAGTAAGGCTTGATTTAAATCAGTGATTTAAATCAAAGTTTCTACCAGACCGGTATATCTAATTTCATCATGTGCGATATGCCCCAGACCGGTGTATCTAATCCCATAATGCGATACACTACACTCAGCCCTGTATCTAGATACATGCAGTGTGTCATGTGCTGTGAATAATCACAGTGTGTGATACTCTCCACGTATCTGTGCTCAGTTTATAATACAGCAAGCAGCATGAACTAACAGAATAGATGCTGCCGGTCGTCCTCAGTGACAGCCTACTTGTCAGTATCACTGGCAGTCCCCAACAAAATGGCTCCGCTCTGTGAGCCTAAACTACATCCTCTGTTATTACAAACACCTAGTAATGGAGGAGAGAAGTCACACGTGATCATTTTCTTGTCTGCTTGCCCTTCCTCCTCCTCACACTTAGATTCACATTCTTCTTGTGTTGTGCAGATCTATTCCACTCCAAACAATCAGAAACATATTGTCTAACTTCTTGGACTTGGCACTGAAGGGGTTGATTCTGTATTCATAGGTTTGTAGAACAATAGGATTAAGGTCTTTTTCTCAACTCTGTTCATGTTGTAACATTTTTGCCGTGAAGAAGAGGCTGGAGTCAAATTCAGTTTTGAGAACTGCGTAAGTAAAGCGAGCGTCTGTGATAACATAGGAGAGAAACTGCCCACTAATCCTACAGAAACCTCTGGAAGAGCATGGCATTGTGAATGTTACACATATACAGCCTTTATTCTACTGAGTTAAACAACTCAGCTTTATCTCATGATGGAAGAACCTTTGGATGGTAAAATTTTCCTCAAAAAGCAGTTTATTGAAAAAAAAACCGATTTAAATCAAAAAAATCCGATTTAAATCAAAAAAATCCGATTTAAATCAAAAAAATCCGATTTTTTTGATTTTTTTAAAAAAATCATTGATTTTTATCCACCCTGTTTTCATGTATACTATTTATTTATGAAATAAAAAATAAAAATACGGTTAATCTTTAAGATCTAGTCTGTGAAGTCATGTGATAACTCGTATCATTTGCGAGGTATTCTGCGTAGAGTAGTTGCAGTATTGATCAGGCATGAAGGCATCAGATCCCATGTCTTGATCATCTTGAAATTAATAATTTTATGACTTTAGTTTAAACATTCTTATCAGTCAAGTAACAGATAAAAGGAAGTTTAACTCTCCAATGTTTAAGTGAAACCAGGCAGTGTGGCTAAATACAAGCTGCAAATCCAAGCCCACCCTCCATGGGCGAGGTCCACACAATTACTGGCAACGTTTTATGGCCAAAAACGTCCTGATCTGGTACGGACACAACTCTTTAGCCACTCTGACTGGTGTCACCATTCTCCTACAATAATATGTCTTCCCTCTTTCTGGGTTCCAGGTCTTCATGGCAGCTCTGGGAAGCTTACGGGATCCACATCCAGTCTGAATAAACTAACAGTCCAGAGTTCAGGAAGCCGTAGGTCTCAGTCCTCGTCATTGCTGGATATGGGCAACATGTCCGCCTCAGACCTGGATGTAGCTGACCGCACCAAATTTGATAAGGTATCAGCTGTGATCTTGGATTTATTAGTGGCCTTTTATTTTACCTCTTAGAGTATGTTCCTACTTGGCCATAGAAATTTTTGCAACTAATCACTCACATTGGGAGTACTGCTCTATTTTTTTATAAGCACAATATTGCAGAAGTAGGGTAACTGAGCAACGAGTGTGGATATAGGTTGTGCACTTTTCTGACCATCACTTCTTATTCCTTTGCATTTTTGGTGGATATTTTTCCTACTGATTTCAATGGAAGAAGAACTTGTATAAAATATGTCTGTTTCTCCTTGGCCTCATTGGGGGACACAGGACCATGGTGTTATGCTGCTGCCACTTGGAGGCTGACACTAAGTAGGCACAAAAAGATTAGCTCCTCCTCTGCAGTATACACCCCACACACTGGCTCCAGCCGAACCAGTTCAAGCTTAGTGACAGTAGGAGGCACATGTGTTCTTCAGAACACATCTATAGTTTTTTTATTTGTATTTTTATTCTCGATTTTTTTTCAAAGGATTACAGGGGGCGACGGATCCCTTAAGGGCTCCAATCTCCCCAAACCTACAACAAGCGGGAACGTGGAGTGTCGCCTCCATATACCCCCTCCTGCATCGTTTGTTACGGTATGCCTGAAATCTCTAATTGGGGCGACGGGTCACTTCAGGGCACCGCTCTCCCCACACCAACAACAGATGGGAACATGGAGTGTCGCCTCCATGTAACCCCCTCTGCATCCAGGCTTATTACAGCCGGACCAACAGCCCTGTCCCATCCCGGGGGAGTTAACGCCTAGGATGTAAAGAGGCTCTTAAGGCGTCTGTGCGGCCCCCACTGCATCACCTCTGACAACAGCAACGATGGAAGGAGGCGGTCGGTCCCTCTCCACCTGTCTGGCAATGGGATGGTGGATAGAGGGTCCCTGCACTGTCCACGCTACAGCAGCTGACCTGTAAGCAGAGGGTTCCAGAGTGTTTACAGCCCGGTTCCTGCGCATCATCTCCTGCGGCGGTTCCATGCCGGGATGCACATCGTGCAAAATTATGTTTAATTATCCGTGTGATTTGTATGCGAGGGAAGTTTACCAATACGAACAGTATAGGAATCCACTTTACATGGCACGTACTGCTGCGCTATTCTGTATGGCCACCGGACAAAAACCCTATATTTTTGTAACACTTCTGATGTATGAGGGTCTAAGGATCTTTTCTGGTAAATAACTCCCTGCCTTTTCACTCAAAATGGTTAATAATTCAGAAATCTAATTCCTGCCAGCTACTTCTCACTGATGTAGCCCCACATCTTTTTGTTACTTTGTCTATGAACGTTGTGTACAGGCGGACACTGTGCGGTGATCAGCACTGACACCACACCTCACTGTCCATACATAGGATGGAGCTGGTGTAAATGGCTCCTGGATTTGCTCATTACCTTCCCCTCCAGGTTCTTCATTCTTCACAATAAGGCAATAATTGGATATATCACTGATGGCCAGCAGTGCTTTGGCTTTGTGAAGGCCATCCTATTACCCAGGCTTCTTTCTTTTTATTTGTTGAATATGTATTTATTAACACACATGTATAACACATATCAAGGGTATGAACAGTAACAAAACATGTCATAATATAAGCCAAGCGTCATCATATCAGGTCATGTCCAATAAAACAGAGCACAATATATATTAATGAAACAGCGTGATCGAGGATCACTACTAGTATATCTGGTTGGTTGTGTTAGTGAAGCGCCATCTGCGGAGAACTCCTGAATGCACATTTTATGTATTTGCTGTAGTGTTCTCAGCATTTTACAAAATCAGTGATTGTTGGGTGTCTGAGCCCTGAGACTCTCCTGATAAGCAGAATCAAGAGGCTGTGATGGTTGCTGGAGTTACGCGGCCTCTTTACTCTTGGTCCTGGGTGACCATGCTTGCTTTGTAGCTCCATCAAAAGGTCTGAACTGAACTACACTAACTGGCACAGCTGTATGTAGAAATGCGCTTCTATGCCTGGGACAGTAGTGACACAGTTATGGTAAACCTACAAGGCTTGTGACCCCTTTATTCAGCCAATTTATGGGGTGTCTTTGCGTTTAACACATTGACGCCCAATCCTAAAGATGGTATTGCATCTCTGTCCTGTTAAAATTAATGGGACCAAGCTCTGGTATTACATGACTGCATGGCCGTGCATTTACACCTGGTTCAAGAACGGGAGCAATCATATAGAATGGCTCATGAGGGGGTCCTCAGCATAGGAAGCCCCCTCTATGACATCCATGTGCCCTACTGGTCTAGTCTTCACTAACGCTATTAATACTATATGAAATAGCGCTGAATACAATTACCTTTTGTACACCACTTAGTGCTGTTTGTGACTTGTATAATTGCTTTACAGGGTTTTAAATAGACGCTGATTTTTGTTGTTTTTTTTTCTGTTCAGATCTTCGAACAGGTCTTAAGTGAACTGGAGCCGCTGTGTCTAGCAGAGCAAGACTTCATCAGTAAATTCTTTAATCTATCACAACATCAGGGCATGCCTCGGACACCCATGGTATAGCGCTAATGATTTATTAATGTCGCTGTGTACTGTGTATTTTGTTTACATTTTCATTATTGGAAAATGGACCTAGTAAGATCTCTTAAAGGAGTTGTACCAAGTTCAGACATTATCCCCTAATTGTTTGCCTTTCATAATTTTTTTTTTAAAGAAGTAAACAAATAGGTTCTCCTAAGAGTTGGTGGTAATTGACTCTCAGGACTCGGACCATCGGCCACGTCATTGATCTGTGGATGCTGGGTGGAAGCCCTGAAAACCTCCTCCTTCCTCCCGGCATCCATCGCTCTTCTTTTGACGTTGCATCACGTCAGGCAGGCTAATCAAATATAGAGCCGCAGATATGGGAGGAAGGAGGCGGTTCTCAAGGCTCCTGCCTGACTGCTATAGATTACCGACCTGGCAGATGGAGCGGGTCCTCCGAATCCATTCACACCAACTCTAGTTAACCCATATATTCTATGGACCATTGACTCTACAAAACAGTGTAATAAGTCCGCCATAAATCCTACCAGATGTAACAATCAGATGCTGTGTAGAAGCCGCTCCCTCCTCGCAGTTGGTATCCGCAGAGAAGACACTCTAGGGAGATCTAGTGTTTCCTGTGTTCCAATGAAGGTTCATTCACACCTTACAAGAAAGTCAGTCGTAGTTTGAACATTATTCTTGATCAGCGTTTCATCAGTTTTTCTTTGATGGGAGAAAATGTTTCTCCACTTTCTTCTATCTGTCAGTCCACGAAAGATGGACAGCACATGAATGGCATTGCCAAATTTTCTCTGACAATCGGATCAATATCAAATATGTCTCTTCAAATTTGTATGGACCACTTGGTCTGCAAAAAAACACGGACATGTGAACAGTCCCTTAGACTGTCGTAGGTATCCGTGTTATTCGTGAAAAACGCTGATGGGAATCTTGCGTGAAAAACTAACGTGTGAATGAGCCCTAATACTTAACTTCATCTACTGTCACTTATGTTAATATCAGATGTCGTAGGGGCTTGTAATATAATAATGGTTCCATACAGAAGTATATCCTACTGTTGCAGAAATATCAGCTGCTTCTTTCCTGAACGCCAGTGTTGGAATTATGATTCTAAAAAGTCGCTAATGTTCTATGGGAATTGCTATCAGTTTGTTCTTTCTAATTGCCAGCCTTTATGATAAATACACATTCATATAACAATCAAAAACATTTATTATCTTTGGGGGGGTGAAAATAATCAGACATTATGTATCTGTTTACTGGAAAATAAACAGGGCTTTTATGTTGAGCCGAACAGATGATTTAACCACAAAATCACAAGTGCCTATTTTTTAGGAGAACATAGAGGACACTATGAATGAATAATTAAATTCACTCCTCTGTTGCGGTTCTGCGAAAGTCTAGCTGACGGACACACGTAATGGATTAGAGGAGAAGAGGGACGCCATCTTATTCTTATGGTTGGGAAGGAAACCATTTATTATTAAACTCTTATCAAGATAGTAATGCGGCTTAGAGGAATCCGACACTTAAAATGGCAGGAAAATGGGTGTAAGTTTGGGCAGATAGATGACCACAGCCACCGTGTCAAATCTGTGGCATCGGAAAAATTGCTTTGTGCCTCCATGTTAACGCTTTAAGAAAATGATCTTATTTTATTCCCTTATACCTATCCTTTGAATTTTGCTTTAAAGTGTCTTCCCATGGAAGTTCGTAATGGCGTATCACTGCTTCTCCTTCAGCTTTTCCATTATAGGTGATGATGAATTGATGCTCCAAAGGAACAATTCAGTGCCATGATCGGTAGCAGACCCAGCGGTGGCACTCAAACTTTTCAGCTAGATGCCATTTATTTGTTTGTTATATAGATTTGTGAACACCCATTGGCGCTCACAGTTTGGATTCCCTATCAGTATTTGTTTGGCGTGTGGGAGGAAACCTGAGAACACCCACGCAAACACTGGAAGAATACTCAAACTCCTTGCAGATGTTGTTGTCCTTCATGGGATTGATCCCAGGACACCAGAAGTGCAAAGCAACAGTGCTAATCACATGAGTCACAAACACAAAAAATGCTGGTAAAGTGAAAAAAGGCACATAAATTGTATAGAATATATGGTAATTCACTTTGGCTGGGGTTAAGGCAGTAAAAGTTCCTCCATCAATATACAAAGAAAGTTAGTGGAGTGGATTACTCCAACTATAACACGTATAAAGCTATTTTATTAAACACAGGTTAAAGTGTATGTGGTACAAAATAGGGTTTCAAAAGAGGATAAAGCAAAAAAGAGGATGGACCCTTTAGACGCATTATCCACAGATCCAGATGTAACCATTACATTGGCCCCATATGTATCCACAGCGTAGTGCTGATGCGTGTCAGGAGGGACCCAGACATAAGAAAGGTATCTGAATCAGAGATGTCACTGCGTATCCACAATATGTGTAGTATAGGGACCACCACAAATGCCCCAAAGCGCATTTCGCATTAGGTGCTTTCTCAAGGGGAGTGTTAGCTGGTGGCAACTAGCTAACATCTGGCAGCAGTATTCATAGCACCACTATAGCGTGCGCTGTGTATGAAGGTACCTATGTAGGGGTTCTGACATGGCGACATTGGGGGAGATTTAAGAAAAAGTGGAGTTGGCCACAGTAACCAGGCTTGTTTTTTTATTTTAGGGTGAAGTAGATGATGCAGATGGTGGTGGATACTCGCGACCACCGAACACAAGCGCAACAACTTCCTCAGAGTAAGTCTGCTCTTCTCATTGCTGATATTACACTTACAGAAGTGCTTGTCTCGTGTTATGCAGATTGTCTACTGTCTGGGGAAATTTATCGTCAGGCAGCCGAACCGGAAGTTCTTGGCATGGTTTGCGGGACTCCTTCATTTCTCAGCACTGAAGGTGATCTCTTTTCCCTGAACAGCAAGATCTCCAAGATTATTTGAGATTTCGCTGCTTGGAGCAGAAATCACACTTCTCCGGATGGGGACCCTGTGGGGGAAGGTTTTATACTTTATTTCAGCAGTTGTCACTGGCGCTCTGCTGAGCATACTCTGCTAATAACTAGAGATGAGCGAATTTATTCCAGTTGAATGGAGTTTTACAAAACTCTGCTGTCTGGAGAATACAGATTTTTTTTTCTGTAAATTGCTCTACGCAAATTCAGCAAAATGGCACTGGCTGCGACCACCATCTTTGCAAAGTGTAATGACGGTGAATCCACTGCTCATGTTCTGCTGTTGAAGGGAATCTGTCAGCAGGTTTTTGCTACCCATCTGAAAGCAGCAGAATTTAGGGGCAGAGACTCTGATTTTTAGTTTAGTTAAAATCCCTGTTTTCTCTGCTGCAGATCTAGCAGTTCTCTGAATTCTGAGCTCTGTATAACCCCGCAAACACCTCTGATTGCCTTCTTTCTGTCTGTGCATAGTGTACACAGAAAGCTGCCAATCAGTGGTGGTGCTGGGGTTATAACGAGATCATGAATATGGAGGACTACATGGCAGCAGGTTTACTAGTCCTTTAGTGATAAATTCCCTGTTTTTTCAGCAGGAGATTATCAAACCTAGAGCAAGCAGCCCAGTAAGTGACACATCGCTGGAATCGGGGTCTCTGTCTGTACATTATGCTGCTCTCAGATTAGGTGGCAAAAACCTGGTAACTAGTGATGAGCGAGCGTGCTCAGATATCATGTTATCCGAGCATGCCCGGGTGTTATCTGAGTGTCTACTGCGTGCTTGATTAATATGTTCAAGTCCCCGCGCCTTCATGATTCACGGCTGGTAGACAGCCGCAACACATGCAGGAATTGCTTAACAGCAGCTGTCTAATTGCCACAAGTCATGTATTGCCACAAATGTGTATTGCTTGCTTTAGTAAGATATGTAGAGTTTAAAGGGACCTTGATTATATCTCTATTTTTTTTCAAATGTACCCATAAAGTCTGTAATATGTTAGAAGAAGATCTGTGCCAGTGTCTCCATTTGTACAGTGCCGCCCTCTTGTTTAGTCTGATTTTCATCCCTGGCTGTATGGTGTTTCAGTCCTGACATTACCATTAATGGTGGAACAAGAATGGTCCACCAGTGGCCTCCATTGGATAATCCTGCTCACAGCACTGAGAATACACTAGTTTTACTTGTCGTGTTGTGCAGTGTCATTCATTGGAGACCTCTCATAGACCAGTCTGGACACATCATCGGCCATGTTGGGAGTAGAACGCCGTACGGTCAGTGATTTCCAGCCGCCTTTCATGGTCTGCATATGGAGCTCAAAGCCTGGTCTGACCGCAGATCCCCGAGCCACAACCTCATCCTCATATAGTTCAGGTCAGTCCTAACATCATGGTCCTTGTACTACAGCCATGTTAACCTAGCCTGAGGGAAATAAAGGTCAAGCCCTTAGCTGAACTTTGGTGGATGATGTGTACTGAAGACTTGGTCCTCTTGGTATTGGTTCTCGGTACCTTATTTCTTACATTGGTTTGGTGACTACTTTTTAGGAAGGAAATGATCCGGCAGATGATGACTCACATCTTTCGCTGCATAGAACCGGAGCTCAACAACCTTATCGCTTTGGGAGACAAGATTGATAGCTTCAACTCCCTGTATATGCTGGTGAAGATGAGCCACCATGTGTGGACGGCAGAAAACGTGGACTCTGCCTCCTTCCTCAGTACTACACTCGGCAACGTCCTGGTTACAGTGAAAAGGAATTTTGATAAGTGCATAGTAAGTGGAAGAGCCGTATATCAGCTCACACATTTGCCTGTAGGACCTTCTGGATTATGCTCGCCTACCGGCAGACTGACTAATGTCCAAAGGGAACATTCAGCTTAGGGATGTCCAACAATTGACAGATGTAGCGGAAAGTGTAGCCAGTTTTCTGATCGTGCCTTACTTTTGGGATTTTTTTTATATTTCTGAAAGTTTTTATTGCTTGACTTAACCCCTTCCCACCATTGACAATTGTCTCTTTGCTCTTTTTTTTATTTTTTTCCTCCTCTTCTGCCAAGAGGTATAACTTTTTTTTTGTTTTATTTTTCCATCAAAATATCCCGCAAAACAAACAAGCAGTCATGGGGCTGAGTTGAAATACAGAATAGCACCATTCATTTTGCCCCTCAATGTACTGAAAAGAGGAAAGGAATAACCCAAATTGGGTGAAAGGATGACAAAAAAAAATGCATTTGTTTTTTAGGTTGTGTTTTTACAGCGTTCATTGTTTGGATTACGTGACATGGCAAAATTATCTTTTTTTGTTTTAGTGGTAAAAGAAAATAAAAATTAAAAAGGGGGGTTTCTCTTAGTTTGCATGTCAAGCTGACATTTTTATTGATACTACTCGGGTACACACAATAGTGTGACAAGAGATTGATAGCAACTTTGGTGTTTTTTTTAATTTGTTTTATGGCATTTACCTCTTACAATTTGCTTTGCATCAGTGGCTGGAAGATATAATTTTTCCTTCGCCTCATTGGGGAAACAGGACCATGGGTGTTATGCTGCTCCCACTAGGAGGACACTAAGCAAATACACAAATAGCTCCTCCTCTGCAGTATACACCCTCTGCTGGCTCTATCCTGAACCAGTTTCTTGCTCAGTGTCTTTAGGAGACACTAGGGCCTGAACCCCGTCGTTATTATTTTAATTTTTAATTTTTACTTCTTTCCTAATGGATTTCATGGGCCACAGGGCCTTTCGAGGTTCTGATCTCGCCAAATCATCAACAGGCGGGAACGTGGAGTGTCGCTTCCCCATACCCTCTCCTGCACCATGCCATGCCTGGGCTCTCCTTATGGGCGACGGATCCCTTCAATGGACCCGCTCTCCCCACAACGACAATGGATGGGAACATGGGGTGACGGCCCCACGTACCCCCTTCCGGAGCCAGGTCTTCAGCTGGACAAATCGCCCTGCCTCCCCACAGTATCCCTTCGGTACAGAGGCTCCAACGGCGTCCGTGCATCCCCAATGCATCACCAATGCCAGAAAGCGGATGATGCCAGGTTGAGTATGAGTCCTCTCCACCTCCCTATCAAAGGGATCGTGGATTGAGGAGGATCTGCGCAGCCAAGCATCCACCTGCGTTCACTGGCCCGTGAGTAGCGCAGCGTCCACAGCCGGCAGGGGGGGGCGGCTCCTGAGTGCTTCATTCCCCTTTGCTCCTGTCCCATCTGGCCAGTCAGCAAGAAGCGCTGTCAGCTTCCCGCAAAGCCCACTGTCAGCGGGGGGGGGGGACTCCTCTCCAGCGAATCTTGTCCTTGGCAGAAGCATGGGTGGCCCGTCGGCCGCGCTCCCTCGCCGCGACCACGCCGCCCCCGCAAATTTAGTTTTCTGCTTCTGGCCGGGATAAGCCTAGCTCCGCCCAAGTACTTGGCGCTTCCCTCCCCCCTGGCAACTCTGCCCACATTTTCTGGCGCTTCTCGGGCGTCATGAGAAGCGCTGTCCTGTTCTCGCACCTCTCTTCCTGTCACCGCTGTGTGACTACAACCTGGGGACGCCATTACCTCATCAACTGCAGAAGAGTGTGTCTGACACGGCAGCACAGACTACATTCTCTGGGGGCTCGGACATAGGACCTGGGTAAGCTAGACACAGCGTTTAACCCCTTCCCTGCAGTAGCCCCATAGCAGCATTTATAGGCAACATGTCACAATCAAAGACAGCTAAGAAAACTGATATAACACACACAGTTGTGTATGCCTCATGTACCACATGCAATGCCCCACTACCTCGGAGACACCGTACCGCATTCTGCGCGGCTTGCGAACCTTCAGGCACTCGGGACCCCCCTGCTACTGCCGACCACAGCGGAGCCACCCCACCCGAGTGGGCTATGTCCTTGCCACAATCCATGGCTTCCCTGGCTAAGGCCATAGTCCTTTCATGATTCCTCTTCAAGCCAGGGCATCTCCTTACCCCCGTAGAGGGCCCTTCAGCCACACGAGAGTTTTCCTCAGACAGGGGCCGGACTGCGACAGAAGATATACAATCTTCTAGAAAACGTCCCCACGGAACTCTGGGGCATCGACATCCGCAAGCTCTGCTTCACTCTCCCCCCTCACCAGGGGTTGGTAGCGATCATGGCGATCATGACTCACAGTGTGAGTCAGATGTAGCAGTAGACCCAGACTCACTAGAGTACCAGCAGTCTCTAGATTCTCTCATTGAAGCGGTTAATGCGGCTCTGAGAGTAGATGAAGAACCCGGTACTAGTCCGGATCTCACCGTGTCTTTCAAAAGAACCAAACGTCCTCACAGGGTTTTTGCTAACCACCCTGAGTTTAAGGACATTGATCAGAGACATAGAAGTCGTCCGGCCAAGCGCTTCACAGGCCAAAGGCCGCTGGAAGCACAGTATCCTTTTGCGTCTACTCTAAGAAAGGAGTGGACTGAGTCCCCTGCAGTGGATCCACCTATATCACGGCTCGCCTCGAAAACTCTCCTGTCGCTGTCTGACGGATCCTCCATCAAAAACCCCACTGTTCGTCAGATTGACAATCTTGCCAGATCAGTCTTTGAAGCTACGAGAGCAGCACTCTTTCCTTCCTTCGCCGCCACTTGGGTGGCCAGAGCTATGGTAGCCTGGGCAGAGGCCCTAGCTAAGACCAGTCGAGACAATAGCCTACCTCCTGAGGCGGTCAGTCTCGCCTACCAGATTGCCCGGGCCAGGGATTACGTAGTGCATGCTTCCCTAGATGAGGCTAAGTGCACCGCACTCGCGGCCGCAAACGCCGTTACCATCAGGAGAGCCCTTTGTCTCCGCGAGTGGTGGGCACACTCCGCTTCAAAGAAATCCTTAACTTCCCTCCCTTAACCAGACCGGGCGCTTGTTCGGAGAAAAGCTTGACCAAATTATGTCAGACGCTACCGGAGGAAAAAGTGAATTCCTTCTTCAGCAAAGACCCTACCGGCCCTTTCGGAACCAACACCAGGTTCGCTTCAGACTCTTTCGTAGTACCATGAGCTAGTCATCCGCAACCGCTTCCTCTAGCTCGGCTCACCCTCCCTGCACGGATAGAGATTCGCAACCTTCGTTCAAACGTTCGAATTCCTGGAGAAACAGATCTCCACGGGCAGACCCAAGGGTACCTCTTCTCGCAAGGTCTCTGCTCAATGACTCATTGCAGTGTCCGGAGGACACAGACAGAGTAGGCGGCCGTCTACTCTTGTTTCGTCAGGTCTGGCTGGCGGTGGTTCGCGACCAATGGGTCAGAAATCTGGTGTCCTCCGGATACAAAATCGAATTTGCGTCTCCCCCGCCAACACGCTTCTTCTAGTTGCGTGTTCCAAAGACAGAGGAGCATACAGCGCAATTTTATCAGGCCGTTTACGCCTTCCGCAACAGTGCAGTCATCGTTCCGGTCCCTCACACGGAGAGATTCAACGTGTTTTACTCAAACCTGTTTGTGGTCCCAAACAAGGACTGAACCATGCGTCCCATCCTAGATTTAAAGCTGTTGGACAAATTCGTCAGAGTACGTCACTTCAGAATGGAATCTCTCCGTTCCTTCATCTCCTCACTGGAAAAAGGGGAATACCTGGCGTCTGTCGACATCAAAGACGCATATCTCCACATTCCAATCTTCGAAAGTCATCAAAGATTTCTACGTTTTGCAGTCGGAGACAAACCCTTTCAATTCACGGCTTTGCCCTTGGTCTCGCTACTGCCCCAGAGTGTTCACCAAGGTCATGGCAGCCGTCATGTCCATTCTACACTCTCGGGGCGTGGTGATTCTACCTGGACGTCCTCCTCATCAAGGGTCTGTCCCCTCAGGCCTGTGCGGAGAGTGTCAACGTCACTGTGGACACTCTATTTCGCCTAGGTTGGCTAGTGAATTTAGACCAATCCTCCCCAGTCCCATCCCAGCAAAGCTCCTTTTTGGGGATGATCTTGGACACTTCCTGAGGGTTGGTAATTCTCCTTCCTGAAAAGATCTCGTCGCTAATCTTTGGAGCCCAGTTGCTTTTCCTTGCCCCCTCCCACTCCCTGCGGTTCGCCATGCAGGTTCTGGGGAAAATGGTAGCGTCCTGGGGAAAATGGTAGCGTCCATCGAGGCAGTACCCTTAGCCCAATTACAACTCCATCATCTGCAGTAGGAGGTACTCTCAGCTTGGGACAGAAACCCAGCTTCCCTGGACCGCCGGTTTCGCCTGGCATCCAGGATCAGGCGATCTCTCAAGTGGTGGACTTCAGCGGCGACATTGGTTCAAGGATGGTCCTTTCTGCCGATACACTGGCTGGTAGTGACCATCGACGCTAGTCTCCTCGGAAGGGGTGCGATTTTCCGCCACCACACGGCTCAGGGTCACTGGTCCACTCAGGAAGCCCGCCTCCCGATCAATATCCTCGAGATTCAGGCAATCAGGCAGGCACTTCATAAATTCTATCACTTCTTGGCCGGTCGTTCTATCCGAATTAAATCAGACAACGCCACGGCGGTGGCATACATCAGTCGTGAGGGGGGCACACGAAGCAGAAGAGTGATGCTCGAACAGACACACATTCTGCAGTGGGCCGAGGCGAACCATGCTCTCATCTCTGCAGTTCATATTTCGGGAGTAGATAATTGGGCGGCAGATTTCCTCAGCCGTCAGGGCCTAGTGTCGGGAGAGTGGTCTCTCCACCCGGAAGTTTTTCATCAGATTTGCCAGCGTTGGGGAACTCCGGATGTGGATCTCATGGCCTCCAGGCTAAATGCCAAGGTTCTGACATTCGTAACTCTGTCCCGTGACCCGTTAGCCATCAGATTGGATGCTCTGGTGCTTCCATGGAACCAATTTCGCCTCCCTTACATTTTTCTGCCACTTTCGTTGATTTCCAAGGGTCATCCGAAAAGTCAAGGCGCAAGGCATCCTAGTGATTCACGTCGCTCCAGACTGGCCACGACGAGCGTGGTACTTGGAACTAGTACAACTAGTCACCGACGTTCCCTGGCGGTTACCGAACCGCCCAGACCTTCTCTCTCAGGGACCCATTTGCCACCAGAACTCGAGAGTGCTGAGTTTAACGGCCTGGTCATTGAGTCCTGGATCCTAGCCCAGGCCGGTTTCTCGCAACAAGTGGCGTCCACCATGATCAACGCTAGAAAACCTGTTTCCATGCGCATTTACCATCGTGTTTGGAAGACCTTTTTCTCCTGGTGTAAAACCCGCGGTCGTTCCCCGCTGGTGTTTTCTATCCCTTCCACTTTGGAGTTTCTTCAAATAGGGTTAGACTCAGGCCTAGCACTGGCCTCTCTCAAATGCAAATCTCAGCTCTATCCGTCCTGTTCCAGCGTAGGATAGCTTTCAAGCCGCAGGTCAAGACCTTCATACAGGGAGTCTCACATCTCGCCCCTCCCTACAAGATGCCCTTGGAACCATGGGACCTTAATTTGGTCCTAGGTGCCTTACAAGAGACCCAATTCGAACCAATACAAGATGCATCACTCTTTCTTCTTTCGTGGAAAGTTGCCTTTCTCGTGGCAATAACATCTATCAGGCGGGTCTCTGAATTGGTGGCTTTGTCTTGCAAACCTCCTTTTCTGGTTTTCCACCAGGACAAGGTGGTGTTATGGACGTCTCCTTCTTTCTTGCCCAAAGTTGTCTCTGCCTTTCATCTGAATGAGGACATAGTTCTCCCCTCGTTCTGTCCAGCTCCGGTCCAACGTACTGAGAAACCTCTTCACACTTTGGACTTGGTGAGGGCACTCAGGAAATACATTTCCAGAACAGCGTCCTTCTGCAAATCGGATGCCCTCTTTGTTCTTCCGGAGGGACACAGAAAGGGCCTACCTGCCTCTAAGGCCACAATTGCCAGATGGATCCGGTCTACAATCCAAGAAGCTTACCATGTTAGAGGTCAGCCTATCCCGGCTGAGAGTAAGGCACACTCCACTCGGTCAGTGGGGGCTTCCTGGGTCATTCGGCACCAGGCTTCGGCACAGCAAGTGTGCAAGGCTGCGACTTGGTCCAGTCTTCACACGTTTGCTAAGCATTACAACATTCATTCTCAAGCCTCTTCAGATGCGGCCCTCGGCAGACAGATTCTGCAGTCGGCAGTTTCACATCTGTAGGCCACATTTATTCAATGGGTATGTGAGGTTTCAGCTGTCGTGCTGTTTTCCCACCCAGTGACTGCTTTAGGACGTCCCATGGTCCTGTGTCCCCCAATGAGGCGAAGGAGAAATAGTGATTTTTGTGTGAACTCACCGTAAAATCCTTTTCTCCGAGCCAATCATTGGGGGACACAGCACGCACCCTTTTAGCCCTTTGGCTTGTAGTTGTTCTTGGTTTTGATATGTTGGTTTTCTGTTTGTGAGCTCCTACTGCTTTGGCACCGAACTGGTTCAGGATAGAGCCAGCAGAGGGTGTATACTGCAGAGGAGGAGCTAATTTCTTTGTGTATTTGCTTAGTGTCCTCCTAATGGCAGCAGCATAACACCCATTTTCCTGTGTCCCCCAATGATTGGCTCGAAGAAAAGGATTTTACGGTGAGTACACACAAAAATCCCTATTTCCATGTTCACATGTGTTTATTAGTCTTCGTGTGTATATACTGAGTAATCTAATTTCTATGCAAACAAGCAATGAATGCTGTGTTTTCTGCTTACTGTATTACATGAGATGACTACAGGTGGGAAACTCAAAGTTGTACATGTATTGCACTTGGTGATAGCCATAGGTGGTTAAGGAAGCGACAGGCTCCCTGCTGTACTCTACTTGTTAAGGCTATTTCTAGTCATTGCCCAACATGTTCCTTCTTTTTTTTTCTCCCATGTTATCTCTTCTCCCATGTGATGATCTACTGACACTTCTGTTCTCCTCTCCTTGTTCAGACCAACCAGATCAAGCAAATGGAAGACGTCAAAATCTCAAAAAAGAGCAAAGTCGGCATCCTTCCATTTGTGTCTGGGTTTGAAGAGTTTGCTGAACTGGCAGAGTCAATCTTTCGATCAGCTGAAAGACGAGGAGACTTGGATAAAGCTTACACAAAACTGATTAAGGCAGTTTCCATTAATGGTAATTTTTTTAGATAATAAAACACAAAATCCTAAATGTAGGAAGCAACGCACGTACCTACTGCGCTCCAAACCGTATCAAGCTGATAATGGACTTATTTCTTTGCTGGTCAAACACCTATTCAAAGAAAACAATAGATGGATAGGAATACTATAATGTAATAGATTAATAGGTTATATTGCTATTAATTGCCATCTAGTTTTACTAGAAGATGCACTTTGTAGCAAGAAAAAAATCTTGCTGAAAAAGTGTGCAGATTATAGTTTGAAGGCAACGTCTTGCAATTGAGGAAAAGGCTGACGCAGCATCCTTACTGATTACTGAGAGAAGCATGCAGCGGTACAGCGCTCTGCTCTAGCCTGACATTGACTAGTAAGATTTGTGCAGGACAGGAGAGAGAGCTGTCAGGACCTGCACGTCACTAAAGCTGCATGGATGCTGCAGGTCCTGGCTAGATGAAGGGCTTTTCAAGTTATGTGATGAGCTAGTGTACTCGTTGCTCGGGTTTTCCTGAACACGCTCGGGTGTCCTCCAAGTATTTTGGTGTGCTCGGAGATTTAGTTTCTGTCGACGCAGCTGCATGATTTGTGGCTGCTGGACAGCCTGAATACATGTGAGGAATGCCTGTTTGTCAGGGAATCCCCACATGTATTCAGGCTGTCTAGCAGTCGCAAATCATGCAGCTACGTCGACACATACTAAATCTCCGAGCATGCCAAAATACTCGGAGGGCACCCGAGCGTGCTCGGGAAAACCCGAGCAATGAGTATACTCGCTCATCACTACATGTGATCCTTCAGGTGCCTGGAAGGAATTTAAAATGTGTTCGTGAATACAGTGTGTAGCAGAGGAGCATAAGTGGGTGTAGCAGAGGAGCGTAAGTGGGTGTAGCAGAGGAGCGTAAGTGGGTGTAGCAGAGGAGCGTAAGTGGGTGTAGCAGATGAGCACAAGTGGGTGTAGCAGAGGTCCGTGTGGCTGCACCAGAGTTGCGCAAGTGCTTGTGGGTGTAGCAGTGGTGTGTGCATAATGTGTGTGCTGTAAAGCTATATGTGTATGACACACAAGCTTCAGATGAACACTAACAGGAGAACTGTTGCCTCCCTATTCTTCCCCAAAGCATTAAAATTAGTGATATCGACCCCATTAGGGAAGGTTTAATTAGGAAATGTTGTTCTGTTTTCTCGCTGTCTAAACCTGCAGTGCATGATATAGTAAGTTGTGTGCGAAAAATATGGTAGTTATGCAAAGATGTCTACACACATACTGTACATGAAATAGTGGAAAATAAAATATCTTCTCATTTCTCTCTTCTATCAGTTGAAAAAGTTGCAATTGAAAGTCAGAAGACTCCTCGAGATGTCGTCATGATGGAAAACTTTCACCACGTTTTTGCTACTCTTTCGCGATTAAAAATCTCCTGTTTGGAGGCCGAAAAGAGAGAGGCCAAGCAGAAATATAACGACCATCTGCAGTCGTACGTCATATACTCGCTGGGACATCCTCTGGAGAAATTAAATGTAAGGTTTTTTCTAAGGCTCATTCCCTGATTCATGGTGGGAGGTGGATATGATACTGCACTATTGCTCTATAAAGGGGTCATCTTCATTCTGCAGGAGCGCACTGCTTCCCTGCCTCTGGGTTTCCAGCTTGTGGGGTGCAGTGTGCTCCTGATTGATTGGCAGTTTGGACCTATGGCATGATTATTCCAATGGCCCCAAACTGTGCGCTCTCTAATGCTGCAGGATAGAGGCGCTGAAGCCCTTACAAGCGCTATAGGAAAGAGCTCTGCGCTACTTGCCTAAGAGACGACTAATTCTGATCGACTGCAGTGGTGTCCAGAAACTAGGCGACAGCTGAAAAAACAGAATAAAATTCTCTCCCTCTGTTCTTGATAACGGAGAGGAATTTTAACCATTTCTGGTGATGAGACAAGCTCTGCAAGTCTCGTATGCAGGAGTTCACGGATCAGCACCTTCCCTCTGTGCAATAATAAACACAGAGGTGGTTGTGATTTTAACACATTTTCAATCATATGATGTCCAGTTTTTCAGCACAGTATTTGACCTGCTGTGTGGATTTTAAAAATGACAGCATGTCAATTTTCAGATGCAGATAT
>JARQOD010000001.1:95600077-95657940 GCA_033576555.1 Oophaga sylvatica
CCCAGCGGTGGCACCAAACTTTTCAGTAGATGCCATTTATTTGTTTGTTTATAGATTTTGACCCCCCCATTGGCGCTCAGTTTGGATTCCCTAAGTTTTGTTTGGCGTGGGGGAGGAACCTGAGAACACCCAGCAAACACTGGAAGAATACTCAAAACTCCTTGCAGATGTTGTTGTCCTTCATGGGATTGATCCCAGGACCAGAAGTGCAAAGAAAACGTGCTATCCCCTAGGTCACAACACAAAAAATGCTGGTTAAAGTGAAAAAAGGCACATAAATTGTATAGAATATATGGAAAATTCACTTTGGCTGGGGTTAAGGCAAAAAAGTTCCCCATCAAATACAAAGAAAGTTAGTGGAGTGGATTACTCCAACCTATAAACGTTAAAGCTATTTTATTAAAACACAGGTTAAAGTGTATGTGGTCAAAATGGGGTTTTAAAAGAGGATAAAGAAAAAGGGGGGGACCCTTTGACCCCATTATCCACAGATCCAGATGAAACCTTACATTGGCCCATATGTTCCACAGGTAGTGCTGTGCGTGTAGGAGGGACCCAGACATAAGAAAGGTATCTGAATCGAGATGTCACTGCTTTTCCACAATATTGTAGTATAGGGACCACCAAAAATGCCCAAAGCGCATTTCGCATTTGGTGCTTTTCTCAAGGGGGTGTTAGCTGGGGGCAATAGCTAACATTGGCAGCAGTATTTTTAAGCCCACTATAGGGGTGCGTGTGTAGAAGGTCCTATGTGGGGTTTGAATGGCGACATTGGGGGGATTTAAAAAAAGGGGGAGTTGGCCACAGTAACCAGGCTTGTTTTTTTATTTTAGGGTGAATAGAGATGCAGATTTGGTGGATACTCGGCCACCAACACAAGCGCAACAACTTCCTCGGTAAGTTCTCTTCTCATTGCTGTATTACACTTACAGAAGTGCTTGTTCGGTTATGCAGATTGTTCTGTCTGGGGAAATTTATCGTCAGGCAGCCGAACCGGAAGTTCTTGGAGGGTTTTTGCGGGACTCCTTCATTTTCAGCACTGAAGGTGATTCTTTTCCCTGAACGCAAGATCTCCAAAATTATTGAGATTTCGTGCTTGGAGCAGAAATCCCCACTTTCCGGATGGGGACCTGGGGGGGAAGGTTTTATTACTTTATTTCGAGTTGTCACTGGCGCTCTGCTGAGCATACTCTGCTAATAACTAGAGTGAGCGAAATTTATTCCAGTTGAATGGGTTTTCAAAACTCTGCTGTCTGGAGAATACAGATTTTTTTTTCTGTAAATTGCTCTACGCAAATTCAGAAAAATTTGGCACTGGCTGCGACCACCATTTTGCAAAGTGAATGACGGTGAATCCACTGCTCATGTTCGCTTTTTTGAAGGGATCTTCAGAGGTTTTTTGCTACCCCCATCTGAAAGCAGCAGAATTTGGGGAGAGACTCTGATTTTTAGTTTAGTTAAATTCCTGTTTTCTCTGCTGAGATCTAGCAGTCTCTGAATTCTGAGCTCTGTTAACCCCGCAAACACCTTGATTGCCTTCTTTCTGTCTGTGCATAGTGTACACAGAAACCTGCCAATCAGTGGTGGTGCTGGGGTTTATAACGAGTCTGAATATGGAGGACTACAGGCAGCAGGTTTACTAGTCCTTTAGTGATAAATTCCCCCTGTTTTTTCAGAGGGATTATCAAAACTAGAGCAAGAGCCCGTAAGTGGACACATCGCTGGGAAGGGGGTCTCTGTCTGTACATTAGTGTCTCAGATTAGGTGGCAAAAAAACCCGGTAAATATGATGAGCGAGCGTGCTCAGATATCATGTTATCCGAGCATGCCCGGGTGTTATCTGAGTGTCTACTGCGTGCTTGATTAAATTGTTCAAGTCCCCGCGCCCATGTTACGGTGGTAGACAGCCGCAAACATCGGAATTGCTTAAACAGCAGTGTCTAATTGCCACAAGTCATGTATTGCTCAAAAGTGTATTGCTTGCTTTGTAAGATATGTAGAGTTTTAAAGGGCCTTGTTATATCTTATTTTTTTTAAAAAGTACCCTAAAGTCTGTAATATGTTAGAAGAAGATCTGTGCCAGTGTCTCCATTTGTACAGTGCCGCCCTCTTGTTTAGTTGATTTTCATCCCCGGCTGTATGGTGTTTCGTCCTGACATTACCTTAATGGTGGAACAAGAAAGGTCCCAGTGGGCCCCCTTGGATAATCCTGCTCACCCGCCTGAGATACCCCCTAGTTTTACTTGTCGTGTTTTGCGTGTCAAATTTATTGGAGACCTCTCATAGACCAGTCTGGAACATCATCGGCCATGTTGGAGTAGAAGCCGTACGGTCGATTTTCCAGCCGCCTTTCATGGGGTTTTCATATGGAGCTCAAAGCCTGGTTGACCGCGATCCCGGCCCAACCTCTCCTATTATAGTTCAGGTCAGTCCTAAACATCATGGTCCCTTTTACTACAGCATGTTTAACCTAGCCTGGGGAAATAAAGGTTCAAGCCCTTAGCTGAACTTTTGGTGGGATGTTTGACTGAAGACTTGGTCCTCTTGGTATTGGTTTCGGTACCTTATTTCTTACATTGGTTTGGTGACTACTTTTTAGGAAGGAAAGATCCGGCAGTGTGACTCAATCTTTCGCTGCTAGAACCGGAGTCAACAACCTTATCGCTTTGGGAGACAAGATTGATTAGCTTCAACTCCGTATATGCGGTGAAAGATGAGCCACCATGTGTGGACGGCAGAAAGTGGACTCTGCCTCCTTCCTCAGTACTACACTCGGAACGTCCTGGTTACGTGAAAAGGAATTTTGATAAGTGCATAGTAAGGGGAAGAGCCGTATATCAGCTAAACATTTGCCTGTAGGACCTTCTGGATTATGCTCGCTACCGGGCAGATGACTAATGTCCAAAGGGAACATTCGCTTGGGATGTCCCCAATTGCGATGTAGCGGAAAAGTGTAGCGTTTTTGATCGTGCCTTACTTTTGGGATTTTTTTTTATATTTCTGAAAGTTTTATTGCTGACTTACCCCTTCACATTGACATTGTCTCTTTGCTTTTTTTTTTTTTTTTTCCTCCTCCTGCCAAGAGGTTAATTTTTTTTTGTTTTATTTTTCCATCAAAATACCCCGCCCAAAACAAACAAGCAGTCATGGGGGCTGAGTTGAAATACAGAATAGACCATTCATTTTGCCCTCAATGTACTGAAAAGAGGAAAGGAATAACCCCAAATTGGGTGAAAGGATGACAAAAAAAAATGCATTTGTTTTTAGGTTGTGTTTTTACAGGTTATTTTTTGGGATTCGTGACTGGCAAAATTATCTTTTTTTGTTTTAGTGGTAAAAGAAATAAAAATTAAAAAGGGGGTTTTCTCTTGTTTGATGTCAAGCTGACATTTTTATTGTACTACTCGGGTACACCAATAGTGTGAAAAGAGATTGATAGCAAACTTTGGTTTTTTTTTAAATTTTTTGTTTTATGGCATTTACCTCTTACAATTTTGCTTTGCATCAGTGGCGGGGAAGTATAATTTTCCTTGCCTCATTGGGGAACCAAGGACCATGGGTGTTTTGCTGCTCCCACTAGGGAGGACACTAAGCAATACACAAATAGCTCCTCCTCTGAGTATACACCCTTGCTGGCTCTATCCCTAACCAGTTTCTTGCTCAGTGTCTTTAGGGACACTGGGCCTGAACCCCGTCGTTATTTTTTAATTTTTAATTTTTACTTTTTCCTAATGGATTTATGGGCCCGGGCCTTTCGAGGTTCTGATCTCGCCAAATCATCAACAGGCGGGCTTTGGGTGTCGTTTCCCCCTACCCTCTCCTGCCCATGCCATCCCTGGGTTTCCCTTATGGGCGCGGATCCCTTCAATGGACCCGCTTCCCCACAACGAAAGGATGGGCATGGGGTGACGGCCCCCGTCCCCCTTTCCGGAGCCAGGTCTTCAGCTGGACAAATCGCCGCCTCCCCACAGTACCCTTCGGTACAGAGGCCCCAAGGCGTCCGTGCTCCCCAATGCTCACCAATGCCGAAAGCGGATGATCCCAGGTTGGTATGAGTCCTTCCCCCTCCCTATCAAAGGGATCTTTGGATTGAGGAGGATCTGCGCAGCCAAGCATCACCGCGTTATGGCCGTGAGTGCGCACGTCCACAGCCGGCAGGGGGGGGCGGCTCTGAGTGCTTTCATTCCCCTTTGCTCCTGTCCCCATCTGGCCAGTCAGCAAGAAGCGCTGTCAGCTTCCCGCAAAGCCCACTGTCGCGGGGGGGGGGGACTCCTCTCCGCGAATCTTGTCCTTGGCAGAAGCATGGGTGGCCCGTCGGCCGCGCTCCCTCGCCGCGACCACGCCGCCCCCGCAAAATTTAGTTTTCTGCTTCTGGGCCGGGGATAAGCCTAGCTCCGCCCAAGTACTTGGCGCTTCCCTCCCCCCTGGCAACTCTGCCCACATTTTCTGGCGCTTCTCGGGCGTCATGAGAAGCGCTGTCCTGTTCTCGCACCTCTCTTCCTGTCACCGCTGTGTGACTACAACTGGGGACGCCATTACCTCATCAACTGCAGAAGAGTGTGTCTGACACGGCAGCACAGACTACATTCTTGGGGGCTCGGACATAGGACCTGGGTAAGCTAGACACAGCGTTTAACCCCTTCCCGCAGTAGCCCCATAGCAGCATTTATAGGCAACATGTCACAATCAAAGACAGCTAAGAAAACTGATATAACACACACAGTTGTGTATGGCCTCATTGTACCACATGCAATGCCCCACTACCTCGGGACACCGTACCGCATTCTGCGCGGCTTGCGAACCTTCAGGCACTCGGGACCCCCCTGCTACTGCCACCACAGCGGAGCCACCCCACCCGAGTGGGCTATGTCCTTGCCACAATCCATGGCTTCCCTGGCTAAGGCCATAGTCCTTTCATGATTCCTCTTCAAGCCAGGGCATCTCCTTACCCCCCGTAGAGGGCCCTTCAGCCACCGAGAGTTTTCCTCAGACAGGGGCCGGACTGCGACAGAAGATATACAATCTTCTAGAAAAACGTCCCCACGGAACTCTGGGGCATCGACATCCGCAAGCTCTGCTTCACTCTCCCCTCACCAGGGGTTGGTAGCGATCATGGCGATCATGACTCACAGTGTGAGTCAGATGTAGCAGTAGACCCAGACTCACTAGAGTACAGCAGTCTCTAGATTCTCTCATTGAAGCGGTTAATGCGGCTCTGAGAGTAGATGAAGAAACCCGGTACTAGTCCGGATTCTCACCGTGTCTTTCAAAAGAACCAAACGTCCTCACAGGGTTTTTGCTAACCACCCCTGAGTTTAAGGACATTGATCAGAGACATAGAAGTGTCCGGCCAAGCGCTTCCAGGCCAAAGGCCGCTGGAGCACAGTATCCTTTTGCGTCTACCTAAGAAAGGAGTGGACTGAGTCCCCTGCAGTGGATCCACCTAATCACGGCTCGCCTCGAAAACTCTCCTGTCGCTGTCTGACGGATCCTCCATCAAAAACCCCACTGTTCGTCAGATTGACAATCTTGCCAGATCAGTCTTTGAAGCTACGAGAGCAGCATCTTTCCTTCCTTCGCCGCCACTTGGGTGGCCAGAGCTATGGTAGCTGGGCAGAGGCCCTAGCTAAGACCAGTCGAGACAATAGCCTACCTCCTGAGGCGGTCAGTCTCGCCTACCAGATTGCCCGGGCCAGGGATTACGTAGTGCATGCTTCCCTAGATGAGGCTAAGTGCACCGCACTCGCGGCCGCAAACGCCGTTACCATCAGGAGAGCCCTTTGTCTCCGCGAGTGGTGGGCACACTCCGCTTCAAAGAAATCCTTAACTTCCCTCCCTTAACCAGACCGGGCGCTTGTTCGGAGAAAAGCTTGACCAAATTATGTCAGACGCTACCGGAGGAAAAAGTGAATTCCTTCTTCAGCAAAGACCCTACCGGCCCTTTCGGAACCAACACCAGGTTCGCTTCAGACTCTTTCGTAGTACCATGAGCTAGTCATCCGCAACCGCTTCCTCTAGCTCGGCTCACCCTCCCTGCACGGATAGAGATTCGCAACCTTCGTTCAAACGTTCGAATTCCTGGAGAAAACAGATCTCCACGGGCAGACCCAAGGGTACCTCTTCTCGCAAGGTCTCTGCTCAATGACTCATTGCAGTGTCCGGAGGACACAGACAGAGTAGGCGGCCGTCTACTCTTGTTTCGTCAGGTCTGGCTGGCGGTGGTTCGCGACCAATGGGTCAGAAATCTGGTGTCCTCCGGATACAAAATCGAATTTGCGTCTCCCCCGCCAACACGCTTCTTCTAGTTGCGTGTTCCAAAGACAGAGGAGCATACAGCGCAATTTTATCAGGCGTTTACGCCTTCCGCAACAGTGCAGTCATCGTTCCGGTCCCTCACACGGAGAGATTCAACGTGTTTTACTCAAACCTGTTTGTGGTCCCAAACAAGGACTGAACCATGCGTCCCATCCTAGATTTAAAGCTGTTGGACAAATTCGTCAGAGTACGTCACTTCAGAATGGAATCTCTCCGTTCCTTCATCTCCTCACTGGAAAAAGGGGAATACCTGGCGTCTGTCGACATCAAAGACGCATATCTCCACATTCCAATCTTCGAAAGTCATCAAAGATTTCTACGTTTTGCAGTCGGAGACAAACCCTTTCAATTCACGGCTTTGCCCTTGGTCTCGCTACTGCCCCCAGAGTGTTCACCAAGGTCATGGCAGCCGTCATGTCCATTCTACACTCTCGGGGCGTGGTGATTCTACCTGGACGTCCTCCTCATCAAGGGTCTGTCCCCTCAGGCCTGTGCGGAGAGTGTCAACGTCACTGTGGACACTCTATTTCGCCTAGGTTGGCTAGTGAATTTAGACCAATCCTCCCCAGTCCCATCCCGCAAAGCTCCTTTTTGGGGATGATCTTGGACACTTCCTGAGGGTTGGTAATTCTCCTTCCTGAAAAGATCTCGTCGCTAATCTTTGGAGCCCAGTTGCTTTTCCTTGCCCCCTCCCACTCCCTGCGGTTCGCCATGCAGGTTCTGGGGAAAATGGTAGCGTCCTGGGGAAATGGTAGCGTCCATCGAGGCAGTACCCTTAGCCCATTACAACTCCCATCATCTGCAGTAGGAGGTACTCTCAGCTTGGGACAGAAACCCAGCTTCCTGGACCGCCGGTTTCGCCTGGCATCCAGGATCAGGCGATCTCTCAAGTGGTGGACTTCAGCGGCGACATTGGTTCAAGGATGGTCCTTTCTGCCGATACACTGGCTGGTAGTGACCATCGACGCTAGTCTCCTCGGAAGGGGTGCGATTTTCCGCCACCACACGGCTCAGGGTCACTGGTCCACTCAGGAAGCCCGCCTCCCGATCAATATCCTCGAGATTCAGGCAATCAGGCAGGCACTTCATAAATTCTATCACTTCTTGGCCGGTCGTTCTATCCGAATTAAATCAGACAACGCCACGGCGGTGGCATACATCAGTCGTGAGGGGGGCACACGAAGCAGAAGAGTGATGCTCGAACAGACACACATTCTGCAGTGGGCCGAGGCGAACCATGCTCTCATCTCTGCAGTTCATATTTCGGGAGTAGATAATTGGGCGGCAGATTTCCTCAGCCGTCAGGGCCTAGTGTCGGGAGAGTGGTCTCTCCACCCGGAAGTTTTTCATCAGATTTGCCAGCGTTGGGGAACTCCGGATGTGGATCTCATGGCCTCCAGGCTAAATGCCAAGGTTCTGACATTCGTAACTCTGTCCGTGACCCGTTAGCCATCAGATTGGATGCTCTGGTGCTTCCATGGAACCAATTTCGCCTCCCTTACATTTTTCTGCCACTTTCGTTGATTTCCAAGGGTCATCCGAAAAGTCAAGGCGCAAGGCATCCTAGTGATTCACGTCGCTCCAGACTGGCCACGACGAGCGTGGTACTTGGAACTAGTACAAACTAGTCACCGACGTTCCCTGGCGGTTACCGAACCGCCCAGACCTTCTCTCTCAGGGACCCATTTGCCACCAGAACTCGAGAGTGCTGAGTTTAACGGCCTGGTCATTGAGTCCTGGATCCTAGCCCAGGCCGGTTTCTCGCAACAAGTGGCGTCCACCATGATCAACGCTAGAAAACCTGTTTCCATGCGCATTTACCATCGTGTTTGGAAGACCTTTTTCTCTGGTGTAAAACCCGCGGTCGTTCCCCGCTGGTGTTTTCTATCCCTTCCACTTTGGAGTTTCTTCAAATAGGGTTAGACTCAGGCCTAGCACTGGCCTCTCTCAAATGCAAATCTCAGCTCTATCCGTCCTGTTCCAGCGTAGGATAGCTTTCAAGCCGCAGGTCAAGACCTTCATACAGGGAGTCTCACATCTCGCCCCTCCCTACAAGATGCCCTTGGAACCATGGGACTTAATTTGGTCCTAGGTGCCTTACAAGAGACCCAATTCGAACCAATACAAGATGCATCACTCTTTCTTCTTTCGTGGAAAGTTGCCTTTCTCGTGGCAATAACATCTATCAGGCGGGTCTCTGAATTGGTGGCTTTGTCTTGCAAACCTCCTTTTCTGGTTTTCCACCAGGACAAGGTGGTGTTATGGACGTCTCCTTCTTTCTTGCCCAAAGTTGTCTCTGCCTTTCATCTGAATGAGGACATAGTTCTCCCCTCGTTCTGTCCAGCTCCGGTCCAACGTACTGAGAAACCTCTTCACACTTTGGACTTGGTGAGGGCACTCAGGAAATACATTTCCAGAACAGCGTCCTTCTGCAAATCGGATGCCCTCTTTGTTCTTCCGGAGGGACACAGAAAGGGCCTACCTGCCTCTAAGGCCACAATTGCCAGATGGATCCGGTCTACAATCCAAGAAGCTTACCATGTTAGAGGTCAGCCTATCCCGGCTGAGAGTAAGGCACACTCCACTCGGTCAGTGGGGGCTTCCTGGGTCATTCGGCACCAGGCTTCGGCACAGCAAGTGTGCAAGGCTGCGACTTGGTCCAGTCTTCACACGTTTGCTAAGCATTACAACATTCATTCTCAAGCCTCTTCAGATGCGGCCCTCGGCAGACAGATTCTGCAGTCGGCAGTTTCACATCTGTAGGCCACATTTATTCAATGGGTATGTGAGGTTTCAGCTGTCGTGCTGTTTTCCCACCCAGTGACTGCTTTAGGACGTCCCATGGTCCTGTGTCTCCCAATGAGGCGAAGGAGAAATAGTGATTTTTGTGTGAACTCACCGTAAAATCCTTTTCTCCGAGCCAATCATTGGGGGACACAGCACGCACCCTTTTAGCCCTTTGGCTTGTAGTTGTTCTTGGTTTTGATATGTTGGTTTTCTGTTTGTGAGCTCCTACTGCTTTGGCACCGAACTGGTTCAGGATAGAGCCAGCAGAGGGTGTATACTGCAGAGGAGGAGCTAATTTCTTTGTGTATTTGCTTAGTGTCCTCCTAATGGCAGCAGCATAACACCCATTTTCCTGTGTCCCCCAATGATTGGCTCGAAGAAAAGGATTTTACGGTGAGTACACACAAAAATCCCTATTTCCATGTTCACATGTGTTTATTAGTCTTCGTGTGTATATACATGAGTAATCTAATTTCTATGCAAACAAGCAATGAATGCTGTGTTTTCTGCTTACTGTATTACATGAGATGACTACAGGTGGGAAACTCAAAGTTGTACATGTATTGCACTTGGTGATAGCCATAGGTGGTTAAGGAAGCGACAGGCTCCCTGCTGTACTCTACTTGTTAAGGCTATTTCTAGTCATTGCCCAACATGTTCCTTCTTTTTTTTTCTCCCATGTTATCTCTTCTCCCATGTGATGATCTACTGACACTTCTGTTCTCCTCTCCTTGTTCAGACCAACCAGATCAAGCAAATGGAAGACGTCAAAATCTCAAAAAAGAGCAAAGTCGGCATCCTTCCATTTGTGTCTGGGTTTGAAGAGTTTGCTGAACTGGCAGAGTCAATCTTTCGATCAGCTGAAAGACGAGGAGACTTGGATAAAGCTTACACAAAACTGATTAAGGCAGTTTCCATTAATGGTAATTTTTTTAGATAATAAAACACAAAATCCTAAATGTAGGAAGCAACGCACGTACCTACTGCGCTCCAAACCGTATCAAGCTGATAATGGACTTATTTCTTTGCTGGTCAAACACCTATTCAAAGAAAACAATAGATGGATAGGAATACTATAATGTAATAGATTAATAGGTTATATTGCTATTAATTGCCATCTAGTTTTACTAGAAGATGCACTTTGTAGCAAGAAAAAAATCTTGCTGAAAAAGTGTGCAGATTATAGTTTGAAGGCAACGTCTTGCAATTGAGGAAAAGGCTGACGCAGCATCCTTACTGATTACTGAGAGAAGCATGCAGCGGTACAGCGCTCTGCTCTAGCCTGACATTGACTAGTAAGATTTGTGCAGGACAGGAGAGAGAGCTGTCAGGACCTGCACGTCACTAAAGCTGCATGGATGCTGCAGGTCCTGGCTAGATGAAGGGCTTTTCAAGTTATGTGATGAGCTAGTGTACTCGTTGCTCGGGTTTTCCTGAACACGCTCGGGTGTCCTCCAAGTATTTTGGTGTGCTCGGAGATTTAGTTTCTGTCGACGCAGCTGCATGATTTGTGGCTGCTGGACAGCCTGAATACATGTGAGGAATGCCTGTTTGTCAGGGAATCCCCACATGTATTCAGGCTGTCTAGCAGTCGCAAATCATGCAGCTACGTCGACACATACTAAATCTCCGAGCATGCCAAAATACTCGGAGGGCACCCGAGCGTGCTCGGGAAAACCCGAGCAATGAGTATACTCGCTCATCACTACATGTGATCCTTCAGGTGCCTGGAAGGAATTTAAAATGTGTTCGTGAATACAGTGTGTAGCAGAGGAGCATAAGTGGGTGTAGCAGAGGAGCGTAAGTGGGTGTAGCAGAGGAGCGTAAGTGGGTGTAGCAGAGGAGCGTAAGTGGGTGTAGCAGATGAGCACAAGTGGGTGTAGCAGAGGTCCGTGTGGCTGCACCAGAGTTGCGCAAGTGCTTGTGGGTGTAGCAGTGGTGTGTGCATAATGTGTGTGCTGTAAAGCTATATGTGTATGACACACAAGCTTCAGATGAACACTAACAGGAGAACTGTTGCCTCCCTATTCTTCCCCAAAGCATTAAAATTAGTGATATCGACCCCATTAGGGAAGGTTTAATTAGGAAATGTTGTTCTGTTTTCTCGCTGTCTAAACCTGCAGTGCATGATATAGTAAGTTGTGTGCGAAAAATATGGTAGTTATGCAAAGATGTCTACACACATACTGTACATGAAATAGTGGAAAATAAAATATCTTCTCATTTCTCTCTTCTATCAGTTGAAAAAGTTGCAATTGAAAGTCAGAAGACTCCTCGAGATGTCGTCATGATGGAAAACTTTCACCACGTTTTTGCTACTCTTTCGCGATTAAAAATCTCCTGTTTGGAGGCCGAAAAGAGAGAGGCCAAGCAGAAATATAACGACCATCTGCAGTCGTACGTCATATACTCGCTGGGACATCCTCTGGAGAAATTAAATGTAAGGTTTTTTCTAAGGCTCATTCCCTGATTCATGGTGGGAGGTGGATATGATACTGCACTATTGCTCTATAAAGGGGTCATCTTCATTCTGCAGGAGCGCACTGCTTCCCTGCCTCTGGGTTTCCAGCTTGTGGGGTGCAGTGTGCTCCTGATTGATTGGCAGTTTGGACCTATGGCATGATTATTCCAATGGCCCCAAACTGTGCGCTCTCTAATGCTGCAGGATAGAGGCGCTGAAGCCCTTACAAGCGCTATAGGAAAGAGCTCTGCGCTACTTGCCTAAGAGACGACTAATTCTGATCGACTGCAGTGGTGTCCAGAAACTAGGCGACAGCTGAAAAAACAGAATTTAAATATCTCTCCCTCTGTTCTTGATAACGGAGAGGAATTTTAACCATTTCTGGTGATGAGACAAGCTCTGCAAGTCTCGTATGCAGGAGTTCACGGATCAGCACCTTCCCTCTGTGCAATAATAAACACAGAGGTGGTTGTGATTTTAACACATTTTCAATCATATGATGTCCAGTTTTTCAGCACAGTATTTGACCTGCTGTGTGGATTTTAAAAATGACAGCATGTCAATTTTCAGATGCAGATATCACCCTTTGACTGTGTGAGGAGTGAAATCTGTTGCAAGTCTGCAGTTAAAACTGCACTCGATGTTGATCCCGCCTAACTCCCCGTACAGCACTACAGGTGCCATATTGGAGTCAACTTGTTGTTTGTTTTTTGCACTGAAGAAGAAAAAAATCTACCGTTGTCACATTATTCAGTACTAGGCTTTGTGTACGGTTGATGCTTACTGTGGACTTCAACTAATTTTTAGTTAATTTCCTTTGCTGCTGCAAAGATTTTCTTTGAAGGGGTGAAAGCTCGTGTCGCCCAGGGAATCGGCTATGATGAAGTCAGCTACCAACTGGCATTTAGCAAGCAAGAACTGCGGAAAGTCATAAAGGACTATCCGGGTAAAGAAGTGAAGAAGGGACTAGATAACCTCTACAAAAAGATGGACAAACACCTGTGTGAGGAGGAGAACTTGCTACAGGTGAGTGGAGAACTCCTCATTCAAAGAAACACTAAAGCTGCAATTCAAGATCATGGGAGCGAGCAGAAAGTGTTCACACCCTCCCAACCATAATGGCTACTGTCAACCTCTAGCATAGAGAACAAGACACTGAGCCCACTTAACATACAATATGATGGACTCGTGTGTGCTCCCTCTGCTTCTTAGAATCCTTGCTATTTAATAAATCCGTGACTGGATAGGTGAGAACTGTCTAATCCCTGGGGGACCCAGCTGAGGGGCCTTTGGTGATTTGGACTTATTATCTGGCAATGTTCATAGCATGCTTTAGAACAGGGTCATAAGCCCCATTTCTCCTTGCTGCACGGCCATGATATTCCAAGTACCCTTCCGCTCCATTTATTGACGAAAATGGTGAGTACTGTGCTTGAGTGTATATCGGTCCCATAGAAATGTAGAGTCTTGGTGTATGGCAGTGGTGGGGAATGGCCGCAAAGTCCTTTCCTCTGGTCCTGGGCAGATTCTGGGGACCGGAGTGTGTACTGAGGAGATGCTGGCTGCCGGCCCTTTTAAGTACTTTTTGCAGCGCAAACACGTGCACGTAGTATTCACTACTGAACAATAATGGATTATGTCCTCACGCTGGCCAGTGACATAGTGAGGACACACTTAGTGAGCATAGTCAGCTCGCTCTGTACTCCTGTCCCACCAATGAAGACTTCAGCGACAGTCGCTGTAATGTACATGGCCTAGGACCAGCCCCTCCTGTGACGCTGTGCGCGTGTCCCCAGCCCCTCCTGTGATGCGTGCGCGTGTCCCCAGCCCCTCCTGTGACGCGTGCGCGTGTCCCCAGCCCCTCCTGTGACGCGTGCGCGTGTCCCCAGCCCCTCCTGTGACGCGTGCGCGTGTCCCCAGCCCCTCCTGTGACGCATGCGTCGTCTTTTCAAAATTAATCGTAAAAAGTTGACTGCGCTCCAGACCGACGCAAATCTGGAAAATCAATTGTGAGTAGCAACATCAGTTCCACCTAACATCACAGCCTCACCAAAGAGAAGCAGCTCCATTAGGTTGAGTTAATTAATGTTTAATAGCAGGATATGTTTAATTATCAAGTTGATAATTTTGTCTGGCCCCTAAATGATGTTATAGAAATTCAAATGGCAGAGAAAAGGTTCCCCACCCCTGGTGTACGGGCTTCATTTAAGCTCCTCACCGCTGTGGTGGTATACTGAGGAGAAGGTGGGAGGCAATGGACCCAGGTTCTAGTGAACGGTTGTATTTTCATTAAAGTGTAAAAATGGCAAAAACTGTATCGTCCGCAATGTTTTAATTGTTAGTTCTCCTATCTGAATTTTTCTTTTTTAGTGTAATGAATTTAGTATTGACACCTGTATGTGACGTTGCTATGTCCTTACCAATGTGATGTGGCGCCTCTTCTGTTCCCCAGGTGGTTTGGCACACCATGCAAGATGAATTTATCCGCCAGTATAAGCACTTTGAAGGTTTGATTGAGAAATGTTACACCGGAGCCGGCATCACCATGGAATTCACCATCCAAGACATCCTGGAGTATTTCTCTAGTATTGCACAATCTCATTAGGAAAGCTGGAAGCACTTAAAGGAATATTATGAGGAAACCGGATTCACCTACAGAACCTCAATGTGCAGTTCCTTGGATACATTGAATCTGCGCACTGTGTGCCACCGCCATATACTGTAACATCATCTACTATTCTTTATTTTCCTGGAGTTTTCCTTTAAAAAATAAAAAGCACTTTAAGTGTCATATGCGTGAAAGAAAAAAGGATAACTGAAATAAGCTGGAAAAAGACGTCCGTAGCCCAAACACTGGCGTCCGTAACATGACTACAATTATGGTAGTGTACAAATATATCAGCAAGGAACAAACTCCATTTTGCTTTAGCCAGCCACAACTCATCTCACTGTGATCCTGAACAGGGTGGATTTGATTTAAATCAAACTGATTTAAATCACGATTTAAATCACTAGTCAGTAAGGCTTGATTTAAATTAAAGTTTCTACCTAAACTAGTTCTTGCTACTTTAACATGCAAGTAGATGAAGATTTTTAGAATCACTTTTTATATTACTTTTTTCTCCCTAGTTTAATGGGTTAATCATTCATATTTAGACACCACTGTTCTGTTGTACTTAGGAAGGAGAAAAATAATCCTGACCTTAATAACAATTTAAATAGATTTATTCAACTGAAACAATAACAACATTACAGCATAAGTTATTTGCTTAAACAAACATCCATGTTTGTTAACTAATTTGGCTAAACAAAATATATATATATTTTAAGAAACTTAGACTGTCAGCCCAGCTGACACATGAAAAACTTAAATATTACTGTCCCTGCTGTCCTCTGTAGCTCACTCGTCGTCATCTTCATCATCATCTTCTTCTTTGTTCCTATTCATAATCTGGAAAAGAAAAACAAGCTTTCCTGCTTTATTGGGTCCCACTCCCAACCGATTTCTCAATTTAGAATGAATGAGTCCAAAGGAAGAGAATATTCTTTCAACGACTGCAGAAGAAGCTACTGATGTTAAAAGTGAAATCATTACTTGAACAGTCTCTAAATCCAAGCGCTTAAGTGACTTCCACCAGTTTACTGGTGTGACCTTCCTTAACCCCTTAATGTCCACTGACGTGCAGAGTCCGTCATGGCAAGGTGCCAGTTCCGGCACCAGGACGGACTCTGCACGTCATGCCTTTGATCTACCACTGCGTGTAAACACGCAGTGGTAGATCAGTGCCGACAGCTGTCACAGACAGCTGACAGGCACGGCAAGCGGTGCGGGGACCTTTGCCGTCGGTCCCCGCACCCACAGCGCTGTGCTTGGTCAGTCAATCTGACTGACCAAACACAGCAGCGATCGCGCAGGAGAAGCTGAAATTTCAGCTTCCCCAGTGCGATCAGTGCAGGAGCCGGCGCTGCAGTGGCCAGGCTTCCTGCACTGACAGCCAGGAGCGGAGCCCCCACCGCCCCTGGCTGTTAACCCCCTGACTGCTGCGATCCAGCGCGATCGCAGAGCTCAGGGGGGGAGGCAGAGGGTCGGGAGCTCCCTCTGCCTCAGATCAGCGTCCCAGCGATGTAATCGCAGGGCCCGATCTCTGCCTTGATGACCCGGGGGTTGTCATGACAACCTCCGGGTCATTTAGCTACGGGAAGCTGCTGTGATCATGTCACAGCAGCTTCCACTATAGTTGCAATGCATTGCAATGCCAGAGCATTGCAATGCATTGTAACTGCAATCAAAAGTAAAAAAAAGTGAAAGTCCCATAAAGGGACAAGTTGAAAAAAATCATTTTTTTAAAAAAATATTAAAAAATAATTTTTAAAAAATCCCCTAAAAAATACACATTTTTATGTAATAAAAAAAATAAAAAACAAAAAAATACACATGTTAGGTATCGCCATGTCCGTAAAAATCCCATCTATAAAAGCGTAACCCTAGTTAACCCCTTCAGTGAAAGCCGTAAAAAAAAAACCACAAAAAAGTAGTAAATTATCCTTTTTCCAAGCGGTATCATTATACCGCTTGGAAAAAGTGCAATAACACGCGATCAAAAAGTCAGATATAAATAATCATGGTACCGCTGAAAACGTCATCTTGTCCCGCAAAAAACAAGCCGCTATATAGCATCATCAGCGAAAAAATAAAAAAGTTATAGCTCGCGGAATAAACTGATGCAAAAATAATTATTTTTTCTATAAAATTCTTTATTGTGTAAAAAACGCCAAAACATAAAAAAAATATATAAATGAGGAATCGCCGTAACCGTAGTGACCCGAAGAATAAAGCTGCTTTATCAATTTTACCACACGCGGAACGGGGGAAAAAAAAATAAAAAAAAAACTTCCTGAATTGCTGGTTTTTGTTCATTCTGCTTCCACAAAAATCGGAATAGGAAGCGATCAAAAAACGTTATGTGCCCGAATATGGTACCAATAAATACGTCAGCTCGTCCCGCAAAAAATAAGCCCACAGATAACTCTGTCGGCCGAAATATGGAAAAATTATAGCTCTCAAAATACGGCGATGCAAAAAATTCTTACAAAAAATTATTCCAAAAAAAAGCATCTTTTAGAGTGTGACAGAAGCTAAACATGAAAAAGGGTGTAAATCTGGTATCGCTGTAATCGCACCGATCCGAGGAATAAAGTCGCCTAATCACTAATATCGCACGAGGAACGGCGTAAAAAAGAAAACCAATTCTTCACCTTTGGTAGATTTGTTCATTGTGCCTCCAAAGATCGCAGTAAGGCGATCACAGTGGTTCCCCCCGCATATGGGGTATCAGCGTACTCAGGACAAAATGCACAATAGCTTTTGGGGTCCTATTTCTCCTGTTACCCTTATAAAAATAAAAATTTGGGGGCAAAAAGGTCATTTTTGTGGAAAAAAATATGATTTTTTTTATTTTCACGGCTCTACGTTATAAACTTCTGTGAAGCCCTTGGGGGTTCAAAGTGCTGACCACACATCTAGATAAGTTCCTTGGGGGGTCTAGTTTGCAAAATGGGGTCATTTGTGGGGGGTTTCTACTGTTTAGGCACATCAGGGGCTCTCCACAAGCGCGACATGACACCCGCAGACCATTCCATCAAAGTCTGCATTTAAAAACGGTGCTCCTTCCCTTCCGATCTCTGCCATGCGTCAAAATAGTGGTTCCCCCCCACATATGGGATATCAGCGTACTCAGGACAAATTGCACAATAGCTTTTGGGGTCCTATTTCTCCTGTTACCATTATAAAAATAAAAATTTGGGGCAAAAGATTATTTTTGTGGAAAAAAATATGATTTTCAGCTGCAGATGGAAGGAAGAGAGCCACAGTATTCATTACTGATGGGTAGGCGGAGCCCCAGATCAGGATGTCACCTCAGATCAAAAGAGTGCTGACTGGCTGGCCCCTCCAGCTCGGGCTCCTCCTACTCAGCTCCAGTCTAAGATTTGAGGTCCAGAAGGATGGTCGCTGCTAATGCAGCTCCTCAGAAGATTTTATTATTTTATATTCGGACAGGAGACCTGGATCACTAGTTGGTCTAGAGGTCTCAGGGGTACCAGCGCTGCTGTACCCCAACCTCTCCCTTGGCGGATCTGTACTTACTCAAAGTCCCTGCAGAATCCTTGCCGGCCCTGGGGGATGAGGAGAGCTTCCCTGGCGGGACGCAAACCACACGTGCGGTCACTGCGTTCCTCGCCCTGGGGGGAAGCATGGGCATAGCGCCAGAAACCCCTGAGGGTCCCTGTGGCGCCTTGGCTGGTGAGTACTCCACACAAAATTTTATTATTAATGTGTGAGTGCTTTAGCGTCTGATGACAGCGCTATTACATGTATATCAGTATGCTTCAGCGCTGCGGTGACAGCGCTATTACATGTTTATCAGTGTTTTTCACCAGCCTCTCCCTTGGCGGATCTGTAATTACATAATGGTCCCTGCAGAATCCTTGCCGGCCCTGGGGGATGAGGAGAGTTTTCCCTGGCGGGGGCGCAAACCACACGCTGGGTCACTGCGCTTCCCGCCCTGGGGGGAAGCATGGGCATAGCGCCAGAAACCCTTAGGGGTCCCTGTGGCGCTGAGCTGATGAGTTTTCCACACAATTTTTATTATAATAATGTGTGAGTGCTTCAGCGCTGCGGTGACAGCGCTACTACTGTATGTCAGTATGCTTCAGCGCTGCTGTGACAGCGCTGTTACATTGTAGATGTGGTGATCTTTTGTCCGCAGGCAGATAGCTGCAGGACAGAGAGGGAGCAGGAGCGGGGGAGTTCGCGCTCAATATTTGAGCTAGCAGGGGGCGTGGCCTATCTATTCCCGGTCTTTTGAGCAGGAAGACGCGCGCTCTGGCGTTTCTCCTGCGACTCCCTCACTGTGGCGGCCATTACACAGGCTCCTGGGCTCCTCAGACCGCTCCTCTCCTCATAAGACACCACGGCCAGCTGGGTGAGTGCTGATTCCTCACCCCGCAGCGCAGCGATCGCTATCCTGCAGCTGCAGTCTCATTAGAGACATAAAATTGGCTGGGACTCACACTTCATATATATATGTTGTGGTGAGTTTGCATTATTAACCCTTCTGAGGGTTATTTCTACCAGAAAATTTTTTGACTGAATACCGCTGGGGTAACCCTGCCTGGTGGAGCGTTAACCCTTCAGCATATATAAAAAAAAAAGAAAAACCGCATAGTTTTTGCTGGTATTACCGCTTTGACCTGTTCATACAGGTGAGACATGTCTGAACAGAGTTCAGATGCCGCGGATCACGTCCCAGTGCCATTGCGGCAATCAGATACGCAGACCTCCACAACGTCTAGCGCTGCGGTCGACAGCGGTGAAAAATTGGACGATATCGCTCGATCGATCAACAACTTGTCTGACCTTTTAGGTCAATATGTGTCTGCTAATTCTTCTCAGAGGAAGCGACTCAGGCCGTTACCGGCCTCTACACGGAGCGAGTCAGACGTATCTGATATTGGGCAGAGTTCCCCTTTAAATTCGGATGGAGAAATATCCGATTCAGATGCGGACGAGCCGCAGGGGCGTTCCTCTATGGCGAAGCGTACGGAGGCATTAATTGAAGCCATGAGAGATATATTACAGTTACCGGAGGAGGTAACTAGTCGTCCTGGTAAATCAGCACGCATGTTCCAGGAGTCCCGTGCTTCGCGTACAACATTGCCAGCTCTGGATGAGCTTAATAGTGTAATAGAGGAGGAACGTCTATGTCCAGATAAGCGTTTTCATGGAACGCATTTCTTGGATACACTTTATCCTTGCTCTGCGGAGTTAAAGGCTAATTGGACTTCTGCTCCTGAAGTGGATGTGTCTTTATCTCAGCTTAATAAATCCTCACTACTCCCTATTAAGGGAAAAGCGAGCTTACAGGAGCCTTTGGATAGAAAAGCAGAATTGGCGGCAAAAGCAAGCTATGAGGCTGCGGGTCATGGATTCCGAGCAGTGCTAGGATCCATGTGTGCTGCTAGAGCTTCTCTAAGTTGGTTGGCACGTCTGAAGACGGAGTTGCACAATGAATCTCCGTTATCTGAGATACGGGAAACTTTTGAATGGTTAGAAACGGCAGCCTGTTATATCTTTGATGCCGGTCTGGATACGGCATCTCTGCTGGCCAAAGCGCAAGCTTCAGCGGTCACAGTCAGAAGAGCTTTATGGCTCAGACAGTGGGCCGGGGACGCAGTTTCCAAACAAGGGTTGTTGGCCTTACCTTACAAGGGTGGCCATCTTTTTGGATCTGACCTCACAGAGCTGATTTCCAAGGCTAAGGCGAAGGAATCAGCATTACCACAGCGTAGGGCCATGGCCTCGGTGTCCAGTAGGCCTGGTGTCTATAGTGGTCGGCGGTCCTTTCGGGGCCGAGGACGATCTAGTCACTCCTCGTGGGGATCGGGTCGTCCTTCCTTCTCAGGAAAGAAATCCTCTCAGAAAACTCGTACTTCCTGGAAGCAGAGTTTCCGCCAGGACAAGCGGGAACTTGACAAGAAGCCCGCAAAGTCTAATTGACGCCAGGGGTCCACTCGAGGATTCTCGAGTGGGGGGTCGCCTGCTTCTTTTCAAGGCGACTTGGATGGCTCGCGTTCCAGATTCCTGGGCAACGCGGATTGTGTCGGCAGGCTATTTCATAGAGTTTGCTTCTCGATCCCCAAATGTTTTTTGTCAGTCTCGCGTTCCGTCGGAACCCGAGCTTGTCGCTCTACAGCGAGAGGTCGAATCTCTGCTACAAAAGGGTGTAGTGATACCGGTTCCGTCAGAGGACCGAGGAAAAGGTTTTTATTCCAACCTTTTTATAGTTCCCAAAAAGGAGAACAAATTTCGCCCGATTCTGGATCTCAAGCGATTAAACCGGCATGTCCATGCCCGGAAATTTCGCATGGAGTCGCTTCGTTCCGTTGTGGCAGCTCTGTCACAGAACGATTTTCTGGTGTCAATCGACATTCGCGACGCCTATTTGCATATTCCCATCGGAAAGGCTCATCAGCGCTTTCTTCGATTTGCCATAGGTCAGAATCATTACCAGTTCGTGGCTCTGCCGTTCGGTTTGGCCTCAGCGCCAAGGGTCTTTACAAAAATTCTGGCGCCTCTCATGGCAATCCTTCGAAGACAGGGGATTACGATTCTCCCTTATCTGGACGATCTTTTGATCATGGCTTCCTCGGAGGAGGAGGCGTTGACAGCTCGGGATTTGTCTCTTCAGTTTCTGAAGGACTTCGGTTGGCTGGTCAATTGGGAGAAGTCGTCCCTGGAACCATCGATGACAATCCTCTTTTTGGGAATGCATCTCGACACGTTTCGGTCGGTAGTTTCCCTACCACCAGACAAACAGTCATGTCTTCTTCGACATGTACAGATTATGAGATCCTCAACGGCAATGTCTCTACGGAAGTGTATGCGTCTTCTAGGACTGATGGTGGCGTCCATGGAGGCAATTCCTTTTGCCCAGTTCCACTCCAGGACTCTTCAAAGGTTCATCTTGAGTCGATGGAATCAGTCGCAATCGCTTGATTGCAGTGTCACCATTTCTCGCGCGGTGCGGGATTCTCTAGAATGGTGGTTACGTCCAGGGGCATTCTCCCTGGGGAAGTCTTTCCTCCCTCCGAAGTGGTCAGTCATAACCACCGATGCCAGCCTGACGGGCTGGGGGGGTGTTTGGAACAATCTCTGGATTCAAGGGGTATGGTCATCGGAAGAGTCTGTGCTTCCGATCAACATCCTGGAATTGAGGGCGATTTTCCTTTGCCTCCAACATTGGACGGTCCCTTTGAGCGGTCTGCCAGTCCGTGTGCAGGCAGACAATGCGACGGCTGTCGCGTATATCAATCACCAAGGTGGGACAAGGAGTTCCAGACTCATGGTAGAGGTGTCCCGAATTCTGATTTGGGCAGAGGCCAATGTACCAGCCATTTCGGCGATTCACATTCCAGGGGTTCAGAATGTTACAGCGGACTTTCTCAGTCGCAGAAGGATGGATTCCGGGGAATGGAGCCTCCATCCGGATGTGTTTGCACTACTGTGCTCTCGCTGGGGAACCCCCAAGTGGATTTGATGGCATCCAGGTTCAATGCCAAGTTACCGACATTCATGTCCAGGTACAAGGATCCGAAGGCGGTGGCGGTGGATGCTCTAGTGGCTCAGTGGGATCAGTTCGAGCTGATCTATGTATTCCCGCCGATATCCTTACTTCCTCTAGTACTGCGTCGGATCAGACTAGAGAGAATTCCAGCTATTTTGATAGCTCCAGACTGGCCAAGAAGGGTGTGGTTCTCGACAATAATGTCGCTGTTGGCGGCACCTCCTTTTTCACTCCCTCTTCAACCGGACTTGTTGACTCAGGGGCCCGTTTGTCATCCGGACTTGATGTCCCTGCGTTTGACGGCGTGGCTCTTGAGACCGAAATCTTGACCCGTAGAGGTTTCTCAGCCGAGGTCATTGCTACCCTTCGTGCTGCAAGATGTCCGGCTACTACTAGGATTTACCACAAAATTTGGGAAACCTTCTTTTCGTGGTGTTTGGGGTCCTCTCGGAACCCGAGAAAATTTTCCATTCCCAACCTGTTGGCTTTTCTACAGCATGGGCTAGACAAGGGTTTGGCAGTAAGCACTCTGAAAGGTCAGATTTCTGCTCTGTCCTTATTGTTTCGGAGAACCATTGCTTCAAATAGAGACGTGCTCTCCTTTTTCCGAGGTATATCTCGTAAGTTTCCGCCGCGGAAGGCACCCGTGTCTCCTTGGCGGCTCAACCTTGTTTTGGAGGCTCTTCAGCATAAACCTTTTGAGCCTATGGTTTCTGCTAGCCTTTCTTTACTTTCTTGGAAGGTGGCTTTCCTTGTTGCAGTCACTTCCTTGAGGAGAGTTTCTGAGTTGGCAGCTCTTTCTTGTTCGCCTCCTTTTCTGGAGTTTTTTCCGGATCGTGTAGTGCTTCGCACTCGGGGTGATTTTTTGCCTAAAGTGGTGTCACAATTTCATGTTAACCAGGATATTGTGTTGCCTTCACTCTGTCCGGATCCGAAGAATGCGAAAGAGCGAGATTTACACACATTGGATTTAGTGCGGGCCTTGAAGTTTTATCTATCTATTACTCAAGGTTTTCGTAAGACGGACTCCCTGTTTGTGGTTCCAGCAGGTCGTCGGCGTGGTCAACGAGCTTCCAAGGATTCTATAGCTCGTTGGATCCGGTCAGCTATTTTGGAAGCTTACCGTCTTCGGGGTGAATCTTGCCCGATTAAGATTCGAGCCCATTCTACGAGAGCTGTGGCCTCATCGTGGGCTTTTCATCAAGGTGCCTCGGCAGTGCAGCTCTGCCGAGCGGCAACTTGGCGCTCTGTCCACACGTTTACAAAGTTTTATAAAGTGGACGTCAGTGCTTCCGCTGATGCAGCCCTCGGACGTAGGGTCCTGCAGGCAGCTGTAGTTTAAAGATCTGGATGAACTTGTGTTTAGCGCTGGTTGCGCTTTGTTGTTAAGGTTGTTGGGTTTCTGCCTTTTATTGGTTTTTCCCACCCTTATTTTTGAACTGCTTTGGGACGTCCCATCAGTAATGAATACTGTGGCTCTCTTCCTTCCATCTGCAGCTGAAACACGGATTTTGGTAAGAACTTACCTGTAAAATCCTTTTCAGCGAAGGAAGGAAGAGAGACACAGCACCCTCCCAAGGCAGAAGTGTGTTGATGTTTTCAGATGCAGCGCGACCCTTATCTGATAGCGATTATCTGGGCTGAGGTCAGCGCGCTAAGGCTCTGTTCCAGCATCGCCAGCTCATCGCAGTAGTCAGGTTCCGTGAGTAGTACCTGGAACTCTGTGGTTTTTGGCTTTCTTTGCATGCATAACCTGTATCCTTGTGTTTTTTCTCTGAAGTTCCTTCAGAAGGGGTTATGTTGCTCCGCTGGTGATCTTGGCTCTTTTCCTCAAAGCTTTGGTACGACTGGAGCTGAGTAGGAGGAGCCCGAGCTGGAGGGGCCAGCCAGTCAGCACTCTTTTGATCTGAGGTGACATCCTGATCTGGGGCTCCGCCTACCCATCAGTAATGAATGCTGTGTCTCTCTTCCTTCCTTCGCTGAAAAGGATTTTACAGGTAAGTTCTTACCAAAATCCGTGTTTTTTATTTTCACGGCTCTACGTTATAAACTTCTGTGAAGCACTTGGGGGTTCAAAGTGCTCACCACACATCTAGAAAAGTTCCTTGGGGGGTCTAGTTTCCAAAATGGAGTCACTTGTGGGGGGTTTCTACTGTTTAGGCACATCAGGGGCTATCCAAACGTGACATGACACCCACAGACCATTCCATCAAAGTCTGCATTTGAAAAAGGCGCTACTTCCCTTTCGAGCTCTGCCATGCGTCAAAATAGTGGTTTCCCCCCACATATGGGGTATCAGCGTACTCAGGACAAATTGCACAATAACTTTTGGGGTCCTGTTACCCTTTGGAAAATAACAATTGGGGGTGGAAAGATCATTTTTGTGGAAAAGATATGATTTTTTAATTTTACGGCTCTACGTTATAACCTTCTGTGAAGCCCTTGGGGGTTCAAAGCTCTCACCACACATCTAGATAAGTTCCTTGGGGGGTCTAGTTTCCAAAATGGGGTCACTTGTGGGGGGTTTCCACTGTTTAGGCACACAGGGACTCTCCAAATACGACATGGCATCCAATCTCAATTCCAGCCAAAAAAGTCAAATGGCGCTGCTTCCCTTCCGAGCTCTGCCATGCGCCCAAATAGTGGTTTACCCCCACCTATGGGGTATCAGCGTACTCAGGACTAATTGCACAATAAATTTTGGGGTCCTTTTATCCTTTGGAAATAAAAATTGGGATGAAAAGATCATTTTTGTGGAAAAAATATGATTTTTTAATTTACGGCTCTACGTTATAACCTTCTGTGAAGCGCTTGGGGGTTAAAAGCTCTCACAACACATTTAGATAAGTTCCTTGGGGGGTCTAGTTTCCAAAATGGGGTCACTTGTGGGGGTTTCCACTGTTTAGGCACACAGGGACTCTCCAAATGCGACATGGCGTCCAATCTCAATTCCAGCCAAAAAAGTCAAATGGCGCTGCTTCCTTCGGCTCTGCTATGCCCCAAATAGTGTTTACCCCATATGGTATCAGCGTACTCAGGGCTAATTGCCAATAACTTTTGGGGTCTTTTATCCTTTGAAAAATAATAATGGATGAAAAGATCATTTTTGTGAAAATATGATTTTAATTTACGCTCTACGTTATAACCTTCTGTGAACCCTTGGGGTAAAAGCTTCACAACCATTAGATGAGTTCTTGAGGGTCCAGTTCCAAATGGGCACTTGTGGGGGTTTCCACTGTTTAGGCACACAGGACTCTCCAAATGCGACATGGCGTCCAATCTCAATTCAGCCAAAAAGTCAAATGGCTGCTTCCCTTCCGAGCTCTGCCATGCGCCAATAGTGGTTTACCCCCATTGGTATCAGCGTATCAGACTAATTGCCAATAACTTTGGGTCTTATCTTTGGAAAATAATAATTGATGAAAGATCATTTTTGTGGAAAAAATATGATTTTTTAATTTTACGGCTCTACGTTATAACCTTCTGTGAAGCCCTTGGGGGTTAAAAGCTCTCACAACACATTTAGATGAGTTCCTTGAGGGGTCCAGTTTCCAAAATGGGGTCACTTGTGGGGGGTTTCCACTGTTTAGGCACACAGGGACTCTCCAAATGCGACATGGCGTCCAATCTCAATTCCAGCCAAAAAAGTCAAATGGCGCTGCTTCCATTCCGAGCTCTGCCATGCGCCCAAATAGTGGTTTACCTCCACACATGGTATATCGGTATACTCTGGAGAAATTGTACAACAAATATTGTGGTTCATTTTCTCCTGATACCCTTGACAAAATTTAAAAAAATTGTGTCGAAAGAAAAATTTTGGGAAAAAAAGTTAAATGTTCATTTTTTCCTTCCACATTGCTTCAATTCTTGTGAAGTACCTAAAGGGTTAATAAACTTCTTGAATGTGGCTTTGAACACGTTGAGGGGTGCAGTTTTTAGAATGGTGTCACTTTTGGGTATTTTCTGTCATATTGACCCCTCAAATTCACTTCAAATGTGAGGTGGTCCCTAAAAAATGGTTTTGTAAATTTTGTTGGAAAAATGAGAAATTGCTGGTCAACTTTTAACACTTATAACTTCGTAACAAAAAAAAATTTTGGTTCCAAAATTGTGCTGATGTAAAGTAGACATGTGGGAAATGTTATTTATTAACTAATTTTTGTGACATATCTCTCTGATTTAATGGCATAAAAATTAAAAGTTTGAAAATTGCAAAATTTTCAAAATTTGCCATATTTCCATTTTTTTCATAAAAAAACGCAAGTTATATTGAAGAAATTTTACCACTATCATGAAGTACAATATGTCACGAGAAAACAATCTCAGAATCGCCAAGATCCGTAGAAGCGTTCCAGAGTTATAACCTCATAAAGAGACAGTGGTCAGAATTGTAAAAATTGGCCTGGTCTTTAACCTACAAAATGGCTTGGTCATTAAGGGGTTAAAATATCTTCAGCAAACATATATTTCTTGAATGGTTCCCCCTTAGCTCTGAAGTTTATTATAGTTGGCATTAAAGATGGATGATTGCTGGATACCCATGTCATAGCTAACTCCTCTTCCTCAGCACTTAGGTTTTGACCCTGATATTGGATATTGACAGTATTTGCCAAAAAATGAGCTGGAGTCAGTGCTTGTCCCATTCGTTTGTTTACTGCTTGTAATTTAATTCTGTCCATGTGTAGTTCTGTTTTTAAGTGTTCACTCAGTTCCTTCCAAATTTCAACAGCATCCACAATAAAACAGCTATTTTTCTGTATTTTGTTTAAAGCTTGAGAGATGGGTTTCAGGAAGCTCAGCATATGTTCAACATTTCTCTTAAGCCCAATGTTGAGGATTTTGGCCGTGACAGTGCCATCTATTTTATCTTGATTTTCTTCACAAAGTGTCATCAGAATAGTCCAGTTTTTGATATACTGCTCAAAACAGTCCACCACAGAGTTCCATCTAACATCTTGTGGGAGCGTTAGCTTGGTTCCACCCATCCTTTTCAGAGCTGCTGCAGCAAAATGATTAGGAAGTATTTAGCAATTTCAACAACATTAGCCTTTATTTCTGGAACACTTAAGTCTTTGGCTAAGAGGTGCAGCAAATGAGCACTGCAACCATATGTTATTAGCTTTGTATTCCCTCCCTGCTCTTCTAAATTTCTTCTCATCTTGGATACGTTTGCAGCATTGTCAGTGACCAAACTGTGTACTAGACATTTGAATTTTTGTTCACATGTTGTTATAGCTTTTACTGCCACTTCTTGTAAGTATTCTGCTGTGTGTGCATTTCCTGACGTATCAGTTGTTTGTGCAAGGAAGACTTTACCTTCTTCTGTTGTTATACAAGCACATACAATAGGATCATTGTGGACATTACTCCACCCATCAATACTTAGGTTAACAATTTTACCCTCCAGAGCTGTTGCACATTGCTCCATTTCTGTGTCATACACTTGATCCAGCAGTTTCCCTGCAACATCAGCTCTGCTGGGTGGACTGTATCCTGGTCTCAGTGACTGAACCATATTAATGAAATGTGGGTTCTCAGTCAGACGGAAAGAAGAGTTCGTTGCATAAATAAACTGGGCAATTTTTTCATCAATCAACTCTTTTTCTAATCTGCTAGTTCTTATCACAAACCTATCTATGGTGGTTCCAGGAGGTAAAGGTTTTTTCTTCCTTTTGGGTGATGGTGATATGTGGCTGTGGGTGTCTGATGATGATGCTGCTGCTGCTAATGAAGCACTATCCTGGATGGATAACTCTGAAACTGTAGAACAGGATGATGGTGATCTTGGAGGTGGATAGTTTCCAGAATCCATGAATTCCCCTAAACAAAAAAAGTCAGTGCTGTTATTTTATTGTTTACACAAATTTATGCTTATTGTACACAACACAGCACTGCCCCAAAAGGAATATTTGTTTTTCTTCATAACTGTACCAAATGACAGTAACATGCAGTAATAATAAGAAATATAATTTTTCTCACACATGACAGTTCAGTCTTTAGAAATAGGATTCAATAAAAATGTTTACCAACCTGAAGATCCTGCCTGTTCAGAAGTGTTTCTTTGGTCATCTTCATCACCGCACTTCTCATGATGTTGCCTCATTCGCGCCACCAGGCCTTGCATCTCTTTGTTGCATCGTTTGCATTTTGCACGCATGCCTGTGTAAGGTTCTGTGTACATGTTCCTGAAACTCAGTTTGTTTGTCAGCCATTTTACTTTCTGTCTTGCTGCAGCTATCTTGCCCTCAGTCAAAATGGAGTTTCCAGCTTGCATGTTCCCGCCCTGATTCTCTCCTTTTGCTTCTTAAGCAGCCACAGCTGAGCAATCAGTGCTTCAGAATCTAGCCTGCAGTGAACCTGTGACCTGACTCCTAAAGCCTTGGACCTTGTACTCCAGCTATTCCTACTGAGGAACTCTGAAGCACTTGTGGACTCTGAACCCTGCTCTTTTAAAGACCCACGTTTGCATGGACTTACGGTAACAGAGAAGAAGATCCTGAACCTGTTGTGGAGAGTGATTGCTGAGCTTAGATTACTCGGGCCTGCTGTGTCTCCTGCTTCTGTGTCTGCAAACTGTGTGACTATTTTTGCCAACTTGTATGAAGTAATACAAGACTTTCTATATCAAACCTGTGTCTCATGTATTTTCATCGCACCCAAGCACAAGACGCTATATGAACTGTACTACATACATTACAAGATTCTGAAGCCAAAACGTTAGTGTCTGCTGGGTCTGGGAAGGCTGTGTCTGCTGTAACTGTGGATATCGGATGTCCGGTTGTACTTTCTGTGATGACAGTGGTTGTGACTTCTCACAACCATTCCAGGTGAGCAATTCCCTTGTGTTTTTTTTACTGCAGTGTTACCACAGGTAAACACTATTGTTTTTTTTTTCTTTTCTCTTTTTTTGTCTACTGTAACTGTGGATATCAGATGTCCGGGTGAACTTTCTGTGATGATAGTGGTTGTGACTTCTCACAACCATTCCAGGTGAGCAGTTCCCTTAATTTTTTTTCTCTCTGCAGTGTTACCACAGGTAAACACTATTGTTTTTTGTTTTTTTTTTCTCCTCTCCTCTTCTTCCAGTACTCCTGTCTTAAAAGATCTGGAAAATGGAGGCCCGCATAAAGGAACTTTGCGGAGTGACTGATAATATCCTTGCAGATTTGCAGAATATAAAGACCCGTTTTTCAAGCCTACAGGACCTCACTAACCACAATTTGCAAGTGTTTGGACAGACTGCCCAGGATTTGCGAGCCAGGATTGAGGTTCTAGAAGAGCGAGTCCAGGCTCCTGCCGTAGCCCCGAGTTCTGGGATTCCCAAGTTGCCCCTTTTCGTTTTGGCGGTGAACGTGAGAAATTCAGGGGATTTATTAATCAATGCAATCTTTTTTTTTTCTGCACATGCTTCACAATTTCCCACTGAACGATCTAAGGTGCTTACTATAATTATGTTGCTTACCAACAAGGCTTTGATGTGGGCAAACCCTCTGATTGAGACTGAGGATGATTGTTTGAATCACCTTGATGCTTTTATTTCAGCCATGGGGCAGGTGTTTGATGACCCCAATCGAGGTGCAACAGCTGAAGCAGCCATGTTAGCTTTGCGCCAAGGTAAGCACTCGGTAGCTGAATATGCCTTGGATTTCAGGAGATGGGCCCTTGATACCACCTGGGACAGTTCCGCCAAAAAATCTATTTTTCGAAAGGGGTTATCTCCACTGATTAAGGATGAACTTGCTCGTGCCGACCCTCCCACTGCGTTAGGTGACTTTATTAACTACTGCATCCGTATTGATACTCGTCTGACTGAACGCAGGCAAGAGAGATGGTTCGAAAGCAATCGCACTAACCTTTTCCTACCTTCCTCTCCAGCTAAGGAACCTTTGAGTAGGATTACACGGGAACCTGAACCCATGCAGGTAGACTCTTTACAACGACGGGTTAGTGATGCACGCAAGGAACATCGTTTTAAGGAGAATCTATGTTTCTATTGTGGTAAGTCAGGGCACTTCATTATAAACTGCCCCAGCCGTTCTCGTAAGACTACTGCAGCACTCATTCATTGTGAGTGTTGCGAGAGGGGATCTGTCAGGTCCGAGCCTCAGGCTCCAGAGAGATCTGCAGCAACAGATCTTGATTTCTCGGACTTAAACTCCGTTACCTCTGAGGACGTTGACTGTGTAAACGCTGCCATTTTTCAAGTTTCCTCAGCGGTGTCCCAGCTGAGTTGTAAGAAAAACAATCTCATTTCTTTCTTTCCATCAAACTCTGGGTTGACTCAGCTTGGGTGTCTAGCTCTGCTATGATCGACTCAGGGGCAAGTGGAAATTTTATGGATGTCTCCTTTGCTCTGAAACAGGGGATACGTTCAGTGAAGAAGGCTACTCCAGTACAGATGGAAACTGTGGATGGCTCCCTGCTGACCTCTGGACCAGTGGATCAGGAAACAGAGCCTTTGAGGGTTCTTATGGGTAAAGATCATCAAGAGAAACTGTCCTTTATGCTTATCTCTTCTCCCCACTTTCCCATTATTCTAGGGCTACCATGGCTGCAGGCTCAGAATACTACCATTAACTGGGAGACCAAGGAATTACACTTTCCAGAGAAACAGATGAGTCCAAAAGTTTCAGCTTGCTCTGTTCCTAAAGGAACCATGTCAGTCCCTGAACTACCAGCTGTATACCAGGACTATGTGGATTTATGTGACAAGAAGAACGCTGACCAGCTTCCTCCTCACCGTCCATATGATTGTCCAATTGAATTATTGCCTGGAGCAGAGATACCTTTTGGTAAGATCTACCCCTGGCGGGGCCCGAGCTAAAGGCTTTAAAGGATTACATAGACGAAAATCTAGCCAAGGGCTTCATACGCCCCTCTTCATCTCCTGCAGGTGCACCCATCTTCTTTGTAAAGAAGAAAGATGGATCTCTGAGACCATGCGTAGACTATAGGGAACTCAATAAGGTTACTATTAGAAACCGTTATCCATTGCCTTTAATCCCTGAGTTATTGGAGAGAGTGCGACATGCCAAAATTTTCTCTAAACTAGATCTTCGTGGGGCCTATAACTTAGTCCGTATTAGACCTGGGGATGAATGGAAGACTGCATTCAGGTCACGCTATGGACACTTTGAATATCTAGTTATGCCTTTTGGTCTGAGTACCGCCCCAGCCACTTTCCAACACTTGGTGAATGACATCTTCAGGGATCTCCTAGATACATTCGTGGTAATTTATTTGGATGATATTCTAATTTTTTCTAACTCCACAGAGGAACATCATGGACATGTGAGAATGGTCTTGGAACGTCTAAGACAAAATTATCTTTACATCAAACTTGAAAAGTGTGAATTCCATAGGACCGAAATTCAATTTCTGGGGTATGTACTGTCTACACAAGGAATTAGTATGGATGGAAGCAAAACCCAAGCCATCAAGGATTGGCCAAGTCCTAGAAATGTGAAGGAGGTACAGCGCTTCATCGGGTTTGCCAACTTCTATAGACGTTTCATTAGAAATTTCTCTGAGGTAGTGTCACCTATCACCCAACTTACCCGGAAAGAGTCTAGGTTCTCCTGGACTCCCCAAGCCCAGGAAGCATTTTCCCGTCTAAAAGATAAATTTACCACCGCACCTATCTTAGTACATCCCAACCCCGAGCTTGCCTTCATAATAGAGGTGGATGCTTCAGACTGTGCCGTTGGAGCTATACTCTCTCAGAGAACAGGTGAGAAGAATGTCTTGCATCCCTGTGCCTTCTTTTCCCAGCAGTTGTCTTCGGCTGAGAGGAACTACGATGTGGGCAATAGAGAGTTGTTGGCCATTATTGCCGCCTTCAAAGAATGGAGACACCTTCTTCAGGGAGCTGCACAGCAAATAGTCGTCCTGACAGACCATCGTAACCTTGAGTTTATCAGGTCGGCTAAGTGCCTGACTCCTCGCCAGGCTCGCTGGAATCTTTTCTTAAACCAATTTAATTTTATCATTTCTTATAGACCAGGATCGCGCAATGGAAAGGCTGATGCACTCTCTAGGATTTACTCAGCAGAGACACGTCCAATTACTCCTCCTAAGACTATTCTTCCTGACTCTAGATTCCTAGGAGTAATTCATAATCAAGACCTACTTAAGGACATCAAGGAAGCATACCATGCGGATTCCTTTTTGGCACAACCCCCAAGGGACGTAAGTCTTGTCTTTAAGAATGGTGTGTGGATTCAGGGACAACGCCTGTATATTCCTGAAACAGTCAGATTGAGAGTATTGCAACTCATTCACGATTCCAAGATAGCTGGGCATAGAGGAATTCTAAAGACACAGGAATTTCTCTCTCGTTTCTTTTGGTGGCCCACTTGCAGGAAGGATGTTTTAAACTATGTCACTTCATGTGAAGTCTGTGCAAGATGCAAAACACCTCGCTCCTCACCAACTGGTCTGTTACAGCGTCTTCCCACCCCGTCCCGCCCGTGGGGATCCATTTCTATGGACTTCATTGTGGAGTTACCAACCTCTCAAGGGAAGAACACCATTCTAGTGGTGGTTGACCGTCTAACAAAGGCAGCTCATTTTATCCCTTGTGTCGGCTTACCCACTGCAAAACAGACATCAGATTTGATGATTAAAGATGTGTTTCGCTTACATGGAGTACCGGATGAGGTTATTTCGGATCGAGGGGTGCAATTCACTTCTAGGTTTTGGCAAAATTTCTGTGCAGCATTGGACATTAAAGTAAACCTTTCTTCTGCTTTTCATCCCCAGACTAATGGACAGACCGAACGAACCAATCAAACCCTGGAGCAGTATCTCCGCTGCTTTATCTGCCACCTACAGGATGATTGGGTGGATCTACTTCCATTAGCTGAGTTCTCGTATAACAACTCTCAGAGTGCCTCCACTAAGCAGTCTCCTTTTTACTCTAATCTAGGTTATCATCCTAACATTCTACCACGATTTCCCATAGAAACGCCTTTACCAGCAGTGGCTGAAAGAATCACGTCTTTACAGAAGAATATGGATCTTCTAAAGGAGAATCTGGAATCGGCTCAGGAAAGGTACAAGAAAGCAGCAGATAAATTTCGTAAACCTGCACCAGCTTTCAAGGTAGGAGACTTGGTCTGGCTGTCAACCAGAAATCTTAAGTTAAGGATTCCATCGTCTAAGTTGGGACATAAGTACATTGGACCCTATAAAATCAGTAAAATTATAAGTGCCGTTGCTTGTCGTCTTCAACTGCCCAGAACTATGAGAATTCACCCTGTCTTTCATGTATCCCTACTAAAGGCTGCGACACCCAATACGTTTCCTGGACGTTCTTCTCCTTGCCCTGACCCAGTGCTAGTCAATGGTCAGGAAGAATTTGTGGTGGAAAGGATTTTAGATTCCAGGTTGTATAGAAATCGGTTACAATATCTGATTAAATGGCAGGGCTACCCAGTGGAGGACAACTCATGGGAACCAGTCAATAACGTTAATGCTCCTCGCTTGCTCCGTCAGTTTCATCAGAGGTACCCACACAAGCCTGGCCTGAGGTCATCCGGAGGTTGTCCCTAAGGGGGGAGTAATGTAAGGTTCTGTGTACATGTTCCTGAAACTCAGTTTGTTCGTCAGCCATTTTACTTTCTGTCTTGCTGCAGCTATCTTGCCCTCAGTCAAAATGGAGTTTCCAGCTTGCATGTTCCCGCCCTGATTCTCTCCTTTTGCTTCTTAAGCAGCCACAGCTGAGCAATCAGTGCTTCAGAATCTAGCCTGCAGTGAACCTGTGACCTGACTCCTAAAGCCTTGGACCTTGTACTCCAGCTATTCCTACTGAGGAACTCTGAAGCACTTGTGGACTCTGAACCCTGCTCTTTGAAAGACCCACGTTTGCATGGACTTACGGTAACAGAGAAGAAGATCCTGAACCTGTTGTGGAGAGTGATTGCTGAGCTTAGATTACTCTGGCCTGCTGTGTCTCCTGCTTCTGTGTCTGCAAACTGTGTGACTATTTTTGCCAACTTGTATGAAGTAATACAAGACTTTCTATATCAAACCTGTGTCTCATGTATTTTCATCGCACCCAAGCACAAGACGCTATATGAACTGTACTACATACATTACAGCCTGCCTTACCGATAGGCGAAGGAGCTTCATTAAAAATATTCCCAAACTGGGTCTCTTTTACGGCCTGCTGCCATTATAAGGAAAGAATGTAATAAACCTCAGATCGTACACACAAACAGATCCAGACTTGTCTGTCTGTGGCTATGCTGCAGTATTGTGCTCAAAGTTTCACTTTCATTTTCTTGTCTGCTTGCCCTTCCTCCTCCTCACACTTAGATTCACATTCTTCTTGTGTTGTGCAGATCTATTCCACTCCAAACAATCAGAAACATATTGTCTAACTTCTTGGACTTGGCACTGAAGGGGTTGATTCTGTATTCATATAGGTTTGTAGAATAATAGGATTAAGGTCTTTTTCTCAACTCTGTTCATGTTGTAACATTTTTGCCGTGAAGAAGAGGCTGGGACCTTTGCGGAGTCAAATTCAGTTTTGAGAACTGCGTAAGTAAAGCGAGCGTCTGTGATAACATAGGAGAGAAACTGCCCACTAATCCTACAGAAACCTCTGGAAGAGCATGGCATTGTGAATGTTACACATATACAGCCTTTATTCTACTGAGTTAAACAACTCAGCTTTATCTCATGATGGAAGAAACTTTGGATGGTAAAATATTTTCCTCAAAAAGCAGTTTATTGAAAAAAATCCGATTTAAATCAAAAAAATCCGATTTAAATCAAAAAAATCAGATTTTTTTGATTTTTTTTAAAAAATCATTGATTTTTATCCACCCTGATCCTGAATTAAATTAAACAGATCGCAGGAAATAAACCAGTGTCATTATCTTCCGTTAATAAGGCCTCCATGACGGCTGCCGTTGGTTGTCGTTCGTAAACTAGATCTGCCTAATTCTGCAGTGTTGTATTTGCAGATTCTCTGATATTGCATACATGGATGGCTTTACGATCAAGAATGGTGATCTCCTCATCGTGAGCTGTAATAATCTCCATTAGGGCAGTTTTGCTCCAATTCGTAGACCCGTTCCGACTACCGAGCCTCCTGACCTTCACTGATTGCCACATATGTTGGCTCCGATTAAGAGACCGGGCAGTCAGGTTTTTTGATCCAAGTACACACCACGTGAAACCAGCCTTAAAGATAATACATCCAATCCTACCCTTTTTACTCTATTAATGTTTATTTCCAGCCAAGGATGTCACTATAGCAGTATCAGGGGTATCAGGCCCTGGAACCTAGAGGGCTCAAAAGGTCTTTCCGGGCCCATATCAACAGCATATTGAACACCTGTAATAGTTTTGATGTTGATGAATTTGTTTTGGGAACTTGAGCTTCACGTTATGCCACGGGTTCCAGATTGAGAAAAATTATTATTGTGCACATATTCACTATAATCACTTTCCTGTATTATTGGAAACAGTCTTTAACCCCTTCACCCCCAAGGGTGGTTTGCACGTTAATGACCGGGCCAATTTTTACAATTCTGACCACTGTCTCTTTATGAGGTTATAACTCTGGAACGCTTCAACGGATCTTCGCGATTCTGAGATTGTTTTCTCGTGACATATTGTACTTCACGTTAGAAGTAAAATTTCTTCCATATAACTTGCGTTTATTTTTGAAAAAAATGCAAATATGGCGAAAATTTTTAAAATTTTGCAATTTTCAAACTTTGAATTTTTATTCCCTTAAAACAGAGAAATATGTCACATAAAATAGTTAAGAAATAACATTTCCCACATGTCTACTTTACATCAGCACAATTTTGGAACCAAAATTTTTTTTTGTTAGGAAGTTATAAGGGTTAAAAGTTGACCAGCGATTTCTCATTTTTACAACAAAATTTACAAAGCCATTTTTTTTAGGGACCACCTCTCATTTGAAGTCACTTTGAGGGGTCTATATGGCAGAAAATACCCAAAAGTGACACCATTCTAAAAACTGCACCCCTCAAGGTACTCAAAACCACATTCAAGAAGATTATTAACCTTCAGGTGCTTCACAGGAACTAAAGCAACGTGGAAGGAAAAAATGAATATTTAACTTTTTAGCCACAAAAATGATCTTTTACAAACTTTTTTTTTATTTTCACAAGGGTAAAAGGAGAAAATGGACAAATAAGGTTGTTATGCAATTTCTCCTGAGTACGCCAATACCCAATATGTGGGGGAAAACCACTGTTTGGGCACACGGCAGAGCTCGTAAGGGAAGGAGCGCCGTTTGACTTTTTCAAACTAAAATTGGCTGGAATTGAGATTGGACGCCATGTCGTGTTTGGAGAGCCCCTGATGCGCCTAAACAGTGGAAACCCCCACAAGTGACACCATTTTGGAAACTAGACCCCTAAGGTACTTATCTAGATCTGTTGTGAGCACTTTGAACTCCCAAGTGTTTCACAAAAGCTTATAATGCCTGGGTGTGAAAAAAAAAAAAAACAATTTTCCACAAAAATGATTTTTTAGTCCCAAATTTTTGAATTTTCCCAAGGAAATTGGACCCCAAAAGTTGTTGTCCAATTTGTCCTGAGTACGCTGATACCCCATATGTGGGGGGGGGGAACTGTTTGGGTGCACGGCAGGGCTTGGAAAGGAAGTAGTAACGTTTTGGAATGCAGACGTTGATGGGGGTCATGTTCCGTTTGCAGTGCCCCAGATGAGCCTAAACAGTGGAAACCCCCACAAGTGACCCCATTTTGGAAACTATACCCCCTAAGGAACTTATCTAGATCTTTGGTGAGCACTTTAAACCCCCAAGTGCTTCACACAAGTTTATAATGCCCGGGCATGAAAATAAAAAATCCTATTTTTTTCCCACAAAAATTATCTTTTAGTCACTAATTTTTTATTTTCTCAAGGGTAACAGGAGAAATTGGACCACATAAGTTGTTGTACAATTTGTCCTGAGTACGCTGATACCCCATATGTGGGTGGGAACCACTGTTTGGGCGCACGGCAGAGCTCGGAATGGAAGGAGCACCATTTGACTTTTTCCAACCAAAATTGGCTGGAATTGAGATTGGATGCCATGTTGCATTTGGAGAGCCCCTGATGTGCCTAAACAGTGGAAACCCCCCACAAATGACCCCATTTTGGAAACTAGACCCCCTAAGGAACTTTTCTAGATCTTTGGTGAGCAATTTTAACCCCCAAGTGCTTCACACAAGTTTATAACGTAGAGCCGTAAAATTTAAAAATCATATTTTTTCCACAAAAATTATCTTTTCACCCCAATTTTTATTTTTCCAAGGGTAACAAGACTCCAAAAGTTATTGTGCAATTTGTCCTGAGTGCGCTGATACCCCATATGTGGGGGTAAACCACTGTTTGGGTGCATGGCAGAGTTTGGAAGGGAAGGAGTGCCGTCTGACTTTTTCAACGCAGAATTGGCTGGACGCCATGTCGTGTTTGGAGAGCTCCTGATCTGCCTAAACAGTGGAAACCCCCATAAATGACGCCATTTTGGAAACTAGACCCCTCAAGGAACTTATCTAGATGTGTGGTGAGAACTTTTAACCCCCAGGTGTTTCACTAAAGTTTATAACGTACAGCCGTAAAATAAAAAATCCTTTTTTTTTTTACAAAAATGATTTTTTCGTCCCCAATATTTTATTTTCACAAGGGTAACAGAAGAAATTGGAACCCAAAAGTTGTTGTCCAATTTGTCCTGAGTATGCTGATACCCAATATGTGGGAGAAAACTACTGTATGGGCGCACGTCAGGGCTCGGAAGGGAAGTAGTGACGTTTTGGATTGCAGACTTTGATGGAATGGTCTGGGGGCGTCATGTCACATTTGGAGAGCCCCTGATGCACCTATACAGTGGAAACCCCCCACAAGTGACCCCATTTTGGCAAATAGACCCCACAAGGAACTTATCTAGATGTGTGGTGAGCACTTTGAACCCGAAGTGCTTCACAGAAGTTTCTAAGGTACAGCCGTAAAAATAAAAAATCTCTTTTTTTTTACAAAAATGATTTTTTCGCCCCCAATATTTTATTTTCACAAGGGTAACAGGAGAAATTGGACCCCAAAAGTTGTTGTCCAATTTGTCCTGAGTACGCTGATACCCAATATGTGGGAGAAAACTACTGTATGGGCGCACGTCAGGGCTCGGAAGGGAAGTAGTGACGTTTTGGATTGCAGACTTTGATGGAATGGTCTGGGGGCGTCATGTCGCATTTGGAGAGCCCTGATGCGCCTAAACAGTGGAAACCCCCCACAAGTGACCCCATTTTGGAAAATAGACCCCACAAGGAACTTGTCTAGATGTGTGGTGAGCACTTTGAACCCCGAAGTGCTTCACAGAAGTTTATAACGCACAGCCGTAAAAATAAAAAATCCTTTTTTTTTTTGCAAAAATGATTTTTTTGCCCCAATATTTTATTTTTACAAGGGTAACAGGAGAAATTGGACCCCAAAAGATGTTGTCCAATTTGTCCTGAGTACGCTGATATCCAATATGTGGGAGAAAACTACTGTATGGGTACACGTTGGGGCTCGGAAGGGAAGTAGTGACGTTTTGGATTGCAGACTTTGATGGAATGGTCTGGGGGCGTCATGTCGCATTTGGAGAGCCCCTGATGCGCCTAAACAGTGGAAATCCCCAACAAGTGACCCCATTTTGGAAAATAGACCCCACAAGGAACTTATCTAGATGTGTGGTGAGCGCTATGAAGCCCCAAGTGCTTCACAGAAGTTTATAATGTACAGCCATAAAAGCAAAAAAATATTTTTTTTTGTACAAAAATGATATTTTCGCCCCCAGTTTTTTATTTTCCCAAGGGTAGCAGAAGAAATAGGACAAATTGCACAATAACTCTTGGGGTCCAGAGTACGCTGATACCCCATATGTGGGGATAAACTACTGTTTGGACGCATGGCAGAGCTGAGAAGTGAAGGAGCACCGTTTGACTTTTTCAACGCAGAATTGGCTGGAATTGAGATCAGACGCCATGTCACATTTGGAGAGCCCCTGATGTGCCTAAACAGCGGAAACCCCCCAATTCTAACTCCAACTCTAACCCCAACACACCCCTAACCCTAGTCCCAACCCTAACCACAAACCTAACCCTAACACACCCCTAATCCCAACCCTAACCCTAATCCTAACTTTAGCGCCAACCCTAACCCTAACTTTAGCCGCAACCCTAACCCTAACCCTAATGGGAAAATGGAAATAAATACTTTTTTTAATTTTATTATTTTTCCCTTACTAAGGGGGTGATAAAGGGGGGTTTGATTTACTATTTATAGCGGGTTTTTATGATTGGCAGCTGTCACGCTAAAAGACGCTTTTTATTGCAAAAATAGTTTTTGCATCATCACATTTTGAGAGCTATAATTTTTGCATATTTTGGCCCACAGAGTCATGTGAGGTCTTATTTTTTGCGGGACGAGTTGACGTTTTTATTGGTACTATTTTCGAGCACGTGACGTTTTTTGATCGCTTTTTATTTCAATTTTTGGGAGGTTAGAATGAACAAAAATCAGCAATTCATGAATTTCTTTTGGGGGAGGCGTTTATACCGTTCCGCGTGTGGTAAAATTGATAAAGCAGTTTTATTCTTCGGGTCAGTACGATTATGGCGATACCTCATTTATATCATTTTTTCATGTTTTGGCGCTTTTATAGAATAAAAACAATTTTATATAAAAAATAATTATTTTTGCATCGCTTTATTCTGCGAGCTATAACTTTTTTATTTTTTCGCTGATGATGCTTTATGACGGCTCGTTTTTTGCGGGACAAGATGACGTTTTCAGCGGTACCATGTATTTTTATATCGGTCTTTTTGATCGCGTGTTATTCCACTTTTTGTTCGGCGGTATGATGATAAAGCATTGATTTTTTGCTTCGTTTTTTTTTTTTTTTTTTTTAAGGGGTTCACTAAAGGGGTTAACTAGTGGGACAATTTTATAGGGGGGGTCGTTACGGACGCGGCGATACCAAATATGTGTACTTTTATTGTTTTTTTTTTTTTATTTACAGGAAGAAGTGAATTTATTGGGGAATATTTTTTTTTTTTTTATTTATTTTGGATTTTTTTTTTACACATGTTTATTTTTTACTTTTTTAACTTTTTTACTTTGTCCCAGGGTGGGACATCACAGTATTTTATCAGATCGCTGGTGTGGCAGTGTGCACAGCACTCTGTCACACCAGCGATCGCACAGGCATAGATGCAGGCTTCTCAGTGCCTGCTCTCGGCAGGCACTGAGGTAGCCGCCTCCCTCCAGGACCCCGGCGCCATCTTGGATCGGGTCCTGGGAGGGAGGAAGCCCTCAGAACAGCGCGATCACATCGCGCTGCTCTGAGGGTCTCAGGGGGGCGCGCAGGGAGCCCCCACCCTGCGCGATCCTCCCCTGTGCCCCCAGTACACCGCGATCATGTTTGATCGCGGTGTGCTAGGGGTTAATGTGCCGGGAGCGGTCCGTGACCGCTCCTGACACACAGTCATGGGTGTCAGCTGTGATAATCAGCTGACACCCGGCGGCGATTAGCTGCGCTCCCCTCAGGAGCGCAGCTGATCGCCTATGACGTACTATCCCGTCCCCGGTCATACGGGCCCAGGTACCATGGACGGGATAGTACGTCCGATGGCAGTAAGGGGTTAAAGGGGTTATCCTTTTTTATGAGGCTAAGAACTTAGACATGTAGCTGCTAAATAACCTGCCTGTTCCACCCAATGCTGGCTCAGCGAGCAGGGCCGTATTTAGAGTTTGTGATGCCCTAGGCACTTTTAGTGCTGCCTCCCCATTGGTGAGTATTCGCGGCAGATCCGGCAGTTTTTCCGCATCTGCCACGTAGTGGATCACTTACGGCAACACTGCGTTCTGCCTTATTCATTCCCTATGGGACTTACGGACATGTGCGGCATTTGAGGTTTTGCCGCGATCCAGCAAATGCTGTACTTGCAGCAACGGAAAAAAAACGCTGCTAGCAGTGTTTTCTTGTTTCACTGCAAGTGCAAAACCGCAAGTGCCGCACATGTTCGCAAGTCCCATAGGGAATGAATAAGGCCGAATCTATGTGTATGCCCATGTAGAAGGCAATTCCAGAAATGGAGCTGCGAGGGGCTCCGGGCTTTGACGAAATGCCGGCGGAGCCCCCCTCGCTGCACAAAGAGGCAGAGACGCTGCCGCCCCAGCACAGAGAGCCGCACAGAGCACCTCTCAGGTAGTAGATCTATAATATACAATGTACAGTCCAGGCAAATCTATAAGCTATAATGTCCAGAGACCAGACCAGAGATATATTACTCCCCAACCCCACTCACTCTATCTGGGACGGGGAGCAAACACTGCCAGTGCTGCTGCTGCTGTGTGCGCACAGAGCCCACAGAAAACCCTAGGCTAGTAGTCTAAATGTACAATGACAGAGTCCGGCAAATCTATGCTAGCCAGAGACATCCAGAGATTATTACTCCCAACCCATACTATTGGGACGGGAACACTGCCGTGCTGCTGCTGTGTGTGTGCTCCGCTCCAGCAGAAAAGAGGCTGAGGAGTCTGAGGGAAGTGGTGAGTCACTGACAGAGCCGTGCAGCAGAGGCAGCGTGCGGGCGGGCAGGAGATCATGTTTACTTACCGACGCCATACTGACGCATACTGCTCTGCTGCTGTGTGTGCTCCAGCAGAAAAGAGGCTGAGGAGTCTGAGGGAAGTGGTGAGTCACTGACAGAGCCGTGCAGCAGAGGCAGCGTGCGGGCGGGCAGGAGATCATGTTTACTTACCGACGCCATACTGACACGTACTGCTCTGCTGCTGTGTGCTGCTCCAGCAGAAAAGAGGCTGAGGAGTCTGAGGGAAGTGGTGAGTCACTGACAGAGCCGTGCAGCAGAGGCAGCGTGCGGGCGGGCAGGAGATCATGTTTACTTACCGACGCCATACTGACGCGTACTGCTCTGCTGCTGTGTGCTCCAGCCTCCAGCAGAAAAGAGGCTGAGGAGTCTGAGGGAAGTGGTGAGTCACTGACAGAGCCGTGCGCAGAGGCAGCGTGCGGGCGGGCAGGAGTCATGTTACTTACGACGCCTTGACGCGTACTGCTCTGCTGCTGTGTGTGCTCCAGCCTCCAGCAGAAAGAGGCTGAGAGTCTGAGGGAGTGGTGATCACTGACAGGCGTGCAACAGAGGCAGCGTGCGGGCGGCGGGATCATGTTTACTACCGACGCCATACTGACGATACTGCTCTGCTGCTGTGTGTCCCAGGCCAGCAATGTGTGTCCCAGCCAGGTCGGGAGACAGCGCGCCGCTGTTCCACCTCAGCCCACCCCCCGGTAAGTGGACTGACTGGTAACAGGTAACAGACAGTCAGTCACCTTCCGAGCCCAGCATGTAGTTAGGATGTGCATGTGAGCAGGGGCGCATCATGCACAAATCATGTCACGGTCTCAGTCTGTGTCAGGAGGGAGAGTCGGCACCAGCACCACATGTACTGACTGCCGCTCTGCCTCCCCGTGTCTTCAGGGATGGTCATGCACGCACCGCCGGACCAAAAAAAAAAAAAAACCTCTCAGGTGCCGCCCCCCGCAGAGTCCCGCCCTAGGCACGTGCCCTCAAGTGCCTATTGGCAAATATGGCCCTGTCAGCGAGATCAGAGTGTCCTGCCGGCAATTCTTGCTGCCGGGCTGCTCTGTCCACAGGACGTGACTGCCAGCGTCATGCTGATTGACATCCAGCTCCCTGCAGTTAGGCAGCGAACATACAGCTGTCAATCAGCATGACGTTGGCAGTTATGCACCATTAACGGAGCTGAAGAGAAGCGGCTGCTCTATCAACGTGATGTGATGCTGAATCGCCAGCAGGAGCGGTCTGTGACCTATTTAAACCAGCAAAGATCAGCAGGGCCTAGAGAAAAATAATAGTCCTGGATAACTTATTTCCTAATGTGGCTCTAATATCGGGTATTTCTTAGTCAGACAACCCAGAATAGAAACGGAGGAATAGAATTTTTACCAGCCTGACAGCAGATGATGACTTGAGCTAATTTCTATGGTTTCTGTCCTGTACACTCCTCATTTACATGGGTGGATCTTTCTGTAACAGATTTTTTTAAGTTTTCCCTGTAATTGTAAAGTCATTTACACTGCCAAGGATCCTTCACTTGGCATTTAGGAAGGGAGATTTGGAGATTGTACTGTTTCATTAAGGTTATTGTTCTCGAACACTGGTTAATGTTATCGCTGTTTTTTGCTTGCTTTCTTTTCTTTTTTTAGGGGGGGAGGCTAAAATTAAATCCTTTTTGGTTAAAAAGTGTTTTTATTTTTTTTGTTCTCCTTTTTTTGGGTCTCTTGCATTAATTCATTTGTTGGGTTTCCTCCAGATTTCACTATAAATATATCTGTATTTTACTTTGGTGTCTTTATTAAAGTAGAGTACAGCTGGATTCAGAGCCATCGCTTTGCATTTTGTGAAGTCTGTTACTCTTTAGTTTCATTTTTTAATAGTCCAAAAATGCTTAATTTAATGTCTACAATGAAGTATTTAATGGGAATCTGTCATGTCAAAGAACGCGCTTAATCTGCAAGATATTGGTATTCTAAAATCGCACTAAAAACCAGCTACTGGGAAAAAATGGACTTTATTCCTCCTGACAGCCTCCAGCTTTCAGTCATAGAGGCGTGGCCGGCACGACTTCAGTCACCGCTCGGTGCATAGTGAGCAGCGGCTGAAACTACCGCACTAAAATAATATGTACTCCGCACATGACTGTCAATAAAGTTTTGTCAAAGACTAATACCAGGAAGTATAACAAAAAAACAACCTTATTTAAAATATGACAAGCCAAGAAAAGACAAAAGCCACCAGGTCAAAAACACATGAAAAAAACGCACTCAACTGAATTTACCTAAAAGGAGCAGAAAATCTTCAACATCGAAAACTCACCAAATGCTCATTGTGTGAACATAGGCTTATAACTTGGGATCCATGATGCTGTGTGGTCAGTGTGCTGTGGCATCATGCAGACTTGCATCACCAACTTGCATGGAATTTGCTGGTCTGGATACCTGACGGCATTAGGAAGGATAACAGCTTCCGTGTAGTAAGCCGCACCACGAAGTCTGTCCTGAAGTACTGTATATCCTGACCTGTCATTTCTCCTGATGATAGAACAGTAGGTTTGGAATCAGAGGGAGACTAAACTCTACTCTCTGTTGTGCTCCTGGGTTGAAACCCTTGGACCTGTGACTTGTGGTTAGCTTCTTTATCCACTGAGCCACAGCAGACATTGCTGGGTAACACGGACTTTTATCCAACTGGAAGTCAGGCCCAGACACTGCAGTCGTGAAGGGGTAGGAGCGGCTGCCCTCTCTGCTTAGAGCTGCGTAATGCCAGCATCCGGAGGGGGACTGCAGGAAGCTGTGGGGCGAGTGCCTGTGAGCAGGAGATATGGAAGCATTTGATGTGCCAGGGCTCTAGCATCTTTATGTGTAGAGCAATGGCCGAGCCTTGCTCTGCTGAAAATCAAGGCACAGATCTGCACTAGCAAAAATCACAACACCCACTGTGACTGAAGTGGAAGGAGAAATATGCCAGTGAAACCTTCAACCAGGCAAACGCCATATGGAGGTTATATAATGACCCATCTCCCTGGAGGGCGTAAAGTGGGCAGTGACACGGATGACGGCAGCGTGGGGCGTCTATTACATCAGTGACTGCACAGCTCTAGATTATTATTACACCAGTGGGTGCACGGTTCTAGAGCATTTATTACACCAGTGACTGCACGGCTCTAGAGTACTATTACACCAGCGACTGCACGGCTCTAGAGTACTATTACACCAGTGACTGCACGGCTCTAGAGTACTATTACACCAGCGACTGCACGGCTCTAGAGTACTATTACACCAGTGACTGCACGGCTCTAGATTAAAATTACACCAGTGAGTGCACGGCTCTAGATTACTATTACACCAGTGAGTTCACGGCTCTAGATTACTATTGCACCAGTCATGTCAAATGGCAACTTTCTGCCTTTAAGAAACACTAAAAGAAATCAAGAACAAATAATGTGGTAGTCAGTAATGGTTATTTTTTTTTAACCAAGCATAGGGGAAAAATGATTCATGTCAGTCCACTTGGTGCAACAGCTCTCCAAAGTGTGACCACTCCTTTTTAGATGCAGACTAACGAGCAGATCTAATTTGGTGCAGGTGTTAGTTTTGGGAATGAAAATTTACAGGGTGATTCCATAATTTTTTTTCCTCAGAAATGAGTGATTCCATATTTTTTCCCCTATGCTTGGTTAAAAAAAAATAACCATTACTGACTACCACATTATTTGTTCTTGATTTCTTTTCGAGTTTCTTAAAGCCAGAAAGTTGCCATTTGAAATTACTTCAGTTTTGTGCCATGTCTGTGATCTGTTTTTTCTCAACAAAATAAAACAACTGAATGAACATCCTCCAAGGCCGGTGATTCCATAATTTTTGCCAGGGGTTGTACTAAATGCCAGAAGGTTATAGGACAGAAGGATATATGCTGATGGGAGTCTGTGCAGAGCAGAAATGCTGGCATGAAGATGTATGTTCTGAAGCCTACCTCTTAATCCTGTTTCCCCCCTGGACCGAACAGTGATTGCAGGCGATGTTCGGTTTCCTTCAGAAAGGAGCCATCTTCCGGGATCAAACGCCAGAAAATGGAGACTTCAGAGAGGTGCACGCAGAATAAGCGCCCCTGAAGGGGGAGAGAAGAGGGCGCTACCCGAAAGGGCCGACTCAAGGAGGCTGCTGGGGGCGTGTCTAACCGCCGGAGTGACGGTCGGCCGGGAGGATGCGCAGTTAACCGCCGGAGACAGGGGAAGGCAGGCCCCGAGGTGAGGGAGGTGGTGAAACCAGGCAGCGGCAGGAGAGGGGGCGTACCCATGACCGGCGGGAGAAAGGCCCGCAGATATAAAGGGAAGGGTGGGCAGGGCTAAGTGCCGGAACTAGGCCGTGCTGAAGCCGGGGACTAAGTTTAGAAGCCGCGGCAACCGAGCAGGGGATGGTAGCGCGGAGGCTCCGAAATTACACACCAGGTAACCCTGCGCCCCCCCCCCCCAAAGAAACCTCTACAGCTACAAGCTACGCAGGCCGAGACCATAACCAATGGCGCTGGAGCATGGGGTGCAGCGCGGAGGCTTTAGAAGCCCATCAGAAAGGTAGCCTGGCGCCCTAACTAGGGGATATGGTCAAAGGGGATCCCCACACTCCAACCCCTGGGATTAAGTGAGGAAATAAAGAAAAATTATTAGTATTTTCTTTCCTCTTCCTAAGTCGTCTTCTTTCCTCTGGGGACTGTTTACTCGTCACTTCTGGGGAATCTGGGGGAGAGAGGGAAAACTGATGTACCTCTCCATCCAGGGATGTCGGACGTCCGAAAAGGCTGCGTTGCAGGACGTCCGTGTCTCCAAGCACAGACAGGCTCTGGTGGGCGAGTGGGTGTGGGACAGGGGGCCAGGACCGGATCCATATCACCTAAACACGCTTCTGTTTTAGATTCTGGGGTCCTGCCAACTAGACATATGAGGATACGGGGTGTCAGTACACGCCGTACTCATAGTTTCTGCGTGGGAATACAGTAGTAACTGTTCACACTGTATCCTTCCGGAAAGCTGAAAAGAAACGACGCACACTGAGGTAGATGTGGGTCTAATGAAAGACCCGTGTCCACCTCCTACTGACACTAAGCTAAAACTGAATGTCCTAGTTCCTGTCGGTGTGGTGTACACTGCGGAGGAGGAGCGAACTTTTTTCTGCATAGTGTTAGCCTCCTAGTGGCAGCATAGCGTACACCCCTGGTTTCCTGTGTCCCTCAATGAAGCGATAGAGAAAAACATGTCACACAGATGACAAACTGATGAAAAATCGTTTGTGTTTTCCGGATGAAGATCAAAGGACATTTAAATGCTGTGTGATCTTAGCCCAATGCTGTGGATGCTTCACCAATCACCTGATCTCCGCTGCCACCACTTATGTAGTTTGCTCCTTGGGGCTCATGCAGATGAGCTGCAAAATCTGACTTGGGCTATCTGACTTTTGGTCGCGTAGCACACTGACCCGTTTATTCATCCGCTAGTTCTGCAGCCAGCCTAACACTGCTTTATGGGGAAGAGGCTGCACATTGTCATGATAAGGGCTCAGTCAGGTGGTGCTGTGAATGAATACTGTGTTCCGAGAGAGAGAAATGTGCCTGAGGCTAAGTGCACATGTTCAGGAATGTGTGCAGAATTTTCCTGAGCAAAACCGGACTTTTTTCGCGGTAAAAACGCACGTTTTTTGTGTGGATTTTGCACGTTTTTACCGCGATTTTTCCTTGAACATTCTAGGTCAATAATATAGCAGGAAAAACGCTAGAATTCCGCGAAATTAATGAACATGTTGCTTCTTTTTCCACGATGCGTTTTTTTTCGCGTAAAAAAACGCACCATGTGCACAAAAATTGCAGAATTCATTCTAAATGATAGGATGCTTAATTCATGCGTTTTTTACGTGTTTTTTGCCGCGAAAAAAAACGCGAATAATCCTGAACTTGTGCACTTAGCCTTAGTGAAACCGCTGCTGCGGATCCGCAAAAAAGAATTGACAGGCTGCTGAAAATAAAACTCTGCAAATCTGCGTGGATTTTTCCGCAGCATGTGCACAGCAATTCTTCATTTCACATTGATTTACATTGGCTGTGCACTACACTGCGGATTTGATGCAATTCCGCACGTCCAAAAGCGCTGCGGAAATGCATCTAAATCCGCAACGTGTGCACATACCCTTAGAGCACTTCATACTTCTCTCTGCGGACAAGCTTTTTAGAGATGGAAATGTAATTCTCCAGCAGGACTTGGCACCTGTCCACACTGCCAAAAGTATTAATACCTGGTTTACAAACAATAGTATCACTGTGCTTGATTGGACAGGAAGCTAGTCTGACCTAAACCCCATAGAGAATCTATGGGGTATTGTCAAGAAGAAGATGAGAGACACCAGACCCCACAATGCTGACGAGCTGAAGTCTGCTATCAAAGCAACCTGGGCTTCCATAACACCTCAGCAGTGCCACAGGCTGATCGCCTCCATGCCACGCCATATTGATGCAGTAATTGATGCAAAAGGAGCCCTGACCAAGTCATTTTTCAAGCTGGTGTTATAAAGTATTCTAATTTACTGAGATAATGACTTTTGGGTTTTCATTGTAAGCCATAATCATCAACATTACCAGAAATAAACACGTGAAATAGATCACTCTGTGTGTAATGACTATGTATTATGAGTTTCACTTTTTGTATTGAAGAACTGAAATAAATTAACTTTTTGATGATATTCTAATTTTGTGAGAAGCACCTGTATATACATATACAGTGGTCAGATATGCAAATACAATACTGGTAGGACAAAGTATGCAGAATATAAGAATCCGTTACCAGTCAGATGAAAGGCCTGGCTTGCGGGGGAGAGGTTGCCACGTGGGAGGCTGGTGGTCCCCTCTGTTCCTTGACTTCTCCCCATGCAATGTGTCATTGCAACCTTCCCAGAGAAGTGTTTAACCCCTTGAGGTCACTGCCCTCCTACCCCTGGACTGGACCTAAATCCCCTCCCCTTGCCTCTAGCGGCTAAACGCTCCAAAACCTAAGATGGGTCATAACTCCTTAATGGACGGTCCTAGTGAGGCGGTTTTAGCATCATCAGCTATGGCCAGGCCACTCTTACGCATTGAGACAAACCCACGCTTTACTACCTGGCATAGTGTGCTTGAACAGATCGAGACCCTGGAAGGCGTTCCACCCGTCTCAGAGATCTCGAAAATATAACCGGTGTGTGGCTAGGAAGTATGAAAAGTCCATATTTTCCTTATGAAATCCTAGCTGGCTGAACAAAGCAATGACACCATGTGATCTAGATGCGAACCAGACCTTACAAGCTACAAGACATGATTGACAGCCTGATAACAGTTGTCAAACACTCTAAAGTCATGGAAGATGAGACTCCTCCCACGGAGCCCTTTGTCTATGTCAGGAAGTCCAAACGCTCTCCGATGCCTTTTATCAAAAAAACACGAAAAATCTAAAGAAGGGTTCCTGCAGAAGGAGAGCACTCAGGACATGGCATCCAGAGCAGGTAAGGTTCTGAGATGCAGACAAGAAAACGGAGAGAGAATCCGGCTCCAAGATAAAAAGTTAGAAAACTTTATTCTTGTTCATTAAAAAAGATATGGGCTTGAAGACAAAGTTCAATGCATAGAGGGAAGAGACACCTGAGTAGCTCTGAACGCGTTTCGAACACACTAGTGTTTTAGACTCAGTTGTCTAAGAACACTAGTGTGTTCGAAACGCGTTCAGAGTTACTTCGGTGTCTCTTCCCTCTATGCATTGAACTTTATTTAATGAGCAAGAATTAAGTTTTCTAATTTTTTATCTTGGAGCTGGATTCTTTCTCCGTTTTCTTGTCTGCATGAATTAGGTGTCTTGGCAGAGACACGAATCCGCTGCTCAAGACATTTCTGGAATCTTTTTATTGCTATGAGCTGAAACCATCCTTTTTCTGATAACGTTCTGAGATCCTTTTTACCTTCAGCACGGTCTCTCTGAAGAATCCCACAGGTGCTCCAGCAGCCTGAGGTTGCAGGTCAGTTAGATTCCTGGACCCTGTCAGGGTGCACATGTCTATAGTATATATAGTCGCACACCCTGTTGCTATATACAAGTCCACAGATTCATTAGGGATGTACCTTATGACAGTGGGTGCTTTATGGACTCTTCGCCCTTGGACCTGCTAGACTGCTTCTTCGTTTTGGTCCACATCTTCTCTTAGCCCTACATGCTTCTCTTCTATGCTTGGCGAATGCCAGCTTGGACAGGCAGGTCCTGCTTGCATCAGTTGACCTGCCTTAGGCTAGGTTCACATTGCGTTAGAGCAGTCCATTCAACGCATGCATTAAACGGACTGCACTAATGCAACTGCCTTTTTTGATCGCGTTATGCGATCACGCTTGGAGCATCTGCGCTAGCAGTGATGGACCCTCGAACGCTGCAGACCGCGTCCGAGGGTCCGTCACAGCATGACGGCACATCGCTAACGCATGCCGATTATGCCATGCATTAGCGATGGGCTTGTTATGGCAGTCTATGGGTGCGCTAACGGATGTGTTATATCGCGTTAATGCCGTGTTGTAACGCAATCCGTTAGACGGACTGCGATAACGCAATGTGAAGCCAGCCTTATATTGTAGTGTTGCTTTTTTTTTCCACCCTAGGGATTGCTGGAGAACATCCCATGGTTTCCTGTATCCCACAATGAAGCGATAGAGAAAAGAAGATTTTTGATAGTCTTCGAAAAATCTTTTTCACAGAGCCTTCCATGGGGGGTGGGGGACAGCACTCGCCTATGAAGAATATTCGAGATATAATTTCAGGTCAATCATTTGTATCATATTTGGCATAGGATTATAAAACCCCCTTCCTTTGTGCAAGAAGAAAGCTGGCACCTAGCTCAGCAGGTGGTCAAGCTTCAAAAGGCTGTGACAGCTCTCACAGATTGCGCCAACTAAGCTTGTCATTATGATTTAAAAAGAGAAAACAGAGTAGTTTGACAATAAATGGCTTCACCCAACCACTAACCATGAGTGTAGAAATAGTTTTGGTGTTATCATTCATATTCTCTGTAAAAAGGACAAGAAAGCAAAAATTCTGCCAGGGGTATGTAAACTTTTGAGCACAACTGTATATTCCATGCAGGGCCGGCGTCAGCACCTGGCGCACACGGGCAAGTGCCGGGGCCCTGAGCAGGTGGGGGGCCCACTCGCCGTCAGAGACACCGGCGTACTATGAGGGGCCCTGTGCCAGTGCCGGCGCCCATGAGTGGGCCCCCCTGCTTGCTCAGGGCCCCAGCACTTGCAATACTTACCTCTCCCTGCTCCACCGATGTGACGTCTTCAGCATTTCCTGACAGTGACATTCAGGTCAGAGAGCGCGATGATGTCACATCTGTGTGCCCTCTGCCTGAACAGTCACAGTGCAGAGAGCTGGAAGCTGTATAATGACCCCCGCATTAGTCCTCAAGCTGTATAATGGCCCACGCATTAGTCCTCAAGCTGTATAATGGCCCACGCATTAGTCCTCAAGCTGTATAATGGCCCCCGCATTAGTCCTCAAGCTGTAGAATGGCCCCCGCATTAGTCCACAAGCTGTATAATGACCCCCGCATTAGTCCACAAGCTGTATAATGACCCTCGAATTAGTCCACAAGCTGTATAATGGCCCCCGCATTAGTCCTCAAGCTGTATAATGGCCCCCGCATTAGTCCACAAGCTGTATAATGACCCCCGCATTAGTACTCAAACTGTATAATGGCCCCCGCATTAGTCCACAAGCTGTATAATGGCCCCCGCATTAGTCCTCAAGCTGTATAATGGCCCCGCATTAGTCCTCAAGCTGTAGAATGGCCCCCGCATTAGTCCACAAGGTGTATAATGACCCCCGCATTAGTACTCAAACTGTATAATGGCCCCCGCATTAGTCCACAAGCTGTATAATGGCCCCCGCATTAGTCCTCAAGCTGTATAATGGCCCCCGCATTAGTCCTCAAGCTGTATAATGGCCCCCGCATTAGTCCACAAGCTGTATAATGACCCCCGCATTAGTCATCAAGCTGTATAATGACCCCCGCATTAGTCCTCAAGCTGTATAATGGCCCCCGCATTAGTCCTCAAGCTGTATAATGGACCCCGCATTAGTCCTCAAGCTGTATAATGGCCCCCGCATTAGTCCTCAAGCTGTATAATGGCCCCCGCATTAGTCCACAAGCTGTATAATGGCCCCGCATTAGTCCACAAGCTGTATAATGACCCCCGCATTAGTCCACAAGCTGTATAATGACCCCCGCATTAGTCCACAAGCTGTATAATGACCCCCGCATTAGTCCTCAAGCTAAACAATGGCCCCCGCATTAGTCCACAAGCTGTATAATGGCCCCCGCATTAGTCCTCAAGCTGTATAATGGCCCCGGATTAGTCCTCAAGCTGTATAATGGCCCCCGCATTTGTCCACAAGCTGTATAATGGCCCCCGCTATAGTCCAAAAGCTGTATAATGCCCCCGCATTAGTCCACAACTGTAAATGCCCCTGCATTAGTCCACAAGCTGTATAATGCCCCGCATTAGTCCTCAAGCTGTATAATGGCCCCGCATTAGTCCACAAGCTGTATAATGGCCCCCGCATTAGTCCACAAGCTGTATAATGACCCCCGCATTAGTCCTCAAGCTGTATAATGGCCCCCGCATTAGTCCTCAAGCTGTATAATGGCCCCCGCATTAGTCCTCAAGCTGTATAATGGCCCCGCATTAGTCCTCAAGCTGTATAATGGCCCCGCATTAGTCCACAAGCTGTATAATGGCCCCGCATTAGTCCTCAAGCTGTATAATGGCCCCCGCATTAGTCCACAAGCTGTATAATGGCCCCCGCATTAGTCACAAGCTGTATAATGGCCCCCGCATTAGTCCTCAAGCTGTATAATGGCCCCCGCATTAGTCCTCAAGCTGTATAATGGCCCCCGCATTAGTCCCAAGTGTATAATGGCCCCGCATTAGTCCTCAAGCTGTATAATGGCCCCCGCATTAGTCCACAAGCTGTATAATGGCCCCCGCATTAGTCCACAAGCTGTATAATGGCCCCCGCATTAGTCCTCAAGCTGATAATGGCCCGCATTAGTCACAAGCTGTATAATGGCCCCGCATTAGTCCACAAGCTGTATAATGCCCCCGCATTAGTCCTCAAGCTGTATAATGGCCCCCGCATTAGTCCACAAGCTGTATAATGGCCCCGCATTAGTCCTCAAGCTGTATAATGGCCCCCGCATTAGTCCCAAGCTGTATAATGGCCCCCGCATTAGTCCACAAGCTGTATAATGGCCCCCGCATTAGTCCTCAACTGTATAATGGCCCCGCATTAGTCCACAAGCTGTATAATGGCCCCGCATTAGTCCTCAAGCTGAATAATGGCCCCCGCATTAGTCCACAAGCTGTATAATGGCCCCCGCATTAGTCCTCAAGCTGTATAATGGCCCCCGCATTAGTCCACAAGCTGTATAATGGCCCCGCATTAGTCCTCAAGCTGTATAATGGCCCCCGCATTAGTCCTCAAGCTGTATAATGGCCCCGCATTAGTCCTCAAGCTGTATAATGACCCCCGCATTAGTCCAAGCTGTATAATGGCCCCCGCATTAGTCCTCAAGCTGTATAATGGCCCCCGCATTAGTCCTCAAGCTGTATAATGACCCCCGCATTAGTCCCAAGCTGATATAATGGCCTCGCATTAGTCCACAAGCTGTATAATGGCCCCCGCATTAGTCCCAAGCTGTATAATGGCCCCCGCATTAGTCCACAAGCTGTATAATGGCCCCGCATTAGTCCACAAGCTGTATAATGGCCCCCGCATTAGTCCACAAGCTGTATAATGGCCCCCGCATTATAGTCCATTCAAAGCTAGCGTATAATGGCCCCGCATTAGTCCACAAGCTGTATAATAGGCCCCGCATTAGTCCACAAGCTGTATAATGGCCCCCGCATTAGTCCTCAAGCTGTATAATGGCCCCCGCATTAGTCCACAAGCTGTATAATGACCCGCTAGTCCCAAGTGTATAATGCCCGCATTAGTCAATTATCCCCTGTCCACAAGCTGTATAATGCCCCCGCATTAGTCCACAAGCTGTATAATGACCCCCGATTAGTCCCAAGCTGTATAATGGCCCCGCATTAGTCCACAAGCTGTATAATGGCCCCCGCATTAGTCCACAAGCTGTATAATGGCCCCGCATTAGTCCTCAAGCTGTATAATGGACCCCCGCATTAGTCCACAAGCTGTTAAATGGCCCCCGCATTAGTCCACAAGCTGTATAATGGCCCCCGCATTAGTCCACAAGCTGTATAATGGCCCCCGCATTAGTCCTCAAGCTGTATAATGAGCCCCCGCATTAGTCCACAAGCTGTTATAATGGCCCCCGCATTAGTCCACAAGCTGTATAATGGCCCCCGCATTAGTCCACAAGCTGTATAATGGCCCCCGCATTAGTCCACATAGCTGTATAATGGCCCCGCATTAGTCCTCAAGCTGTATAATGGCCCCGCATTAGTCCACAAGCTGTATAATGACCCCGCATTAGTCTCAAGCTGATAATGGCCCCCGCATTAGTCCACAAGCTAATAATGGCCCGCATTAGTCCACAAGCTGTATAATGGCCCCGCTAGTCCCAAGCTGTATATGCCCCGCATAGTCCAAGCTGTATAATTGACCCCGCATTAGTCCTCAAGCTGTATAATGGCCCCGCATTAGTCACAAGCTGTATAATGGCCCCGCATTAGTCCTCACTGTATAATGGCCCCCGCATTAGTCCACAAGCTGTATAATGGCCCCCCGCATTAGTCCTCAAGCTGTATAATGGCCCCATGTCCAACTGTAATGCCCGCATAGTCCCAAGCTGAAGCCCGCATTATCCAACTGAAGGCCGCTTCAAACTTATGCCCGCATATCACAGCTGTAATGGCCGTTATCCACCTGTATATGCCCGTATCTCAGTAATCCCCGCATAGTCCCAAGCTGTATATGCCCCCTAGCCTCAAGGAATAAGCCGCATTAGTCAAAGCTTATATGCCCGCATTAGTCCCAACTGTTAATGCCCCCGCTAGTCCTCAGCTGATAATGGCCCGCATTAGTCTCAGCTGAAGCCCGCATTAGTCCACAAGCTGATAATGGCCCGCATTAGTCCAGCGATAATGCCCGCATTAGTCCCAAGCTGATAATGGCCCCGCATTAGTCCACTGTATAATGCCCCGATTAGTCACAGCTGTAATGGCCCGCTTAGTCCTCAATGTATAATGCCCCCGCATAGTCCCAAGCTGTATAATGCCCCGCATAGTCCCAGCTGTAAATGCCCCGCATTAGTCCCAAGCTGTAAATGCCCGCATTATCCTCAAGCTGATAATGGCCCGCATTAGTCCAAGCTGTATATGGCCCCGCATTAGTCCCAAGCTGTATAATGCCCCATTAGTCCCAAGCTGTATAATGGCCCCGCATTAGTCCACAAGCTTAATGCCCCCGCATAGTCCCAAGCTGTATAATCCCCGCATTAGTCCAAGCTGTATAATGCCCCGCATTAGTCCACAAGCTGTATAATGCCCCGCATAGTCCCAAGCTGTATAATGGCCCACCAGCATAGCCGATGTCACAAGCTGAATAATGCCCCCGCATTAGTCCACAAGCTGTATAATGGCCCCGCATTAGTCCCAAGCTGTAAATGCCCCGATTATCACAAGCTGTATAATGGCCCCGCATTAGTCCACAAGCTGTATAATGGCCCCGCATTAGTCCACAAGCTGTATATGCCCCGCATTAGTCCCAGCTGTATAATGCCCCCGCATTAGTCCCAAGCTGTATAATGGCCCGCATTAGTCCACAAGCTGTATAATGGCCCGCATTGTCCCAAGCTGTATAATGGCCGCATTAGTCCCAAGCTGATATGGCCCCGCATTAGTCCACAAGCTGTAAATGCCCGCATTAGTCCCAACTGTATATGGCCCCGCATTAGTCCACAAGCTGATAATGCCCGCATTAGTCCACAAGCTGTATAATGGCCCCGCATTAGTCCACAAGCTGTATAATGGCCCGCATTAGTCCACAAGCTGTATAATGCCCCGCATTAGTCCCAACTGAAATGCCCGCATTAGTCACAAGCTGATAATGGCCCGCTTATCCAAGCTGTATAATGGCCCCGCATTAGTCCACAAGCTGTATATGCCCGCATTAGTCCCAAGCTGATAATGGCCCCGCATTAGTCCCAGCTGATAATGGCCCCGCATTAGTCCAACTGTATAATGCCCCGCATAGTCCCAAGCTGATATGGCCCGCATTAGTCCACAGCTGTATAATGCCCGCATTAGTCCACAAGCTGATAATGGCCCGCATTAGTCCCAAGCTGTATAATGCCCGCATTAGTCCCAAGCTGTATAATGGCCCCCATAGTCCCAGCTGATAATGGCCCCGATTAGTCACAAGTGTATAATGGCCCCGCATAGTCACAAGCTGTTAATGGCCCCCGCATTAGTCCACAAGCTGTATAATGCCCCCATTAGTCCCAAGCTGTAAATGCCCCCGCATTAGTCACAAGCTGTATAATGCCCCGCATTAGTCCCAAGCTGATAATGGCCCGCATTAGTCCACAAGCTGTATAATGGCCCCGCATTAGTCCACAAGCTGTATAATGGCCCCGCATTAGTCCAAAGCTGTATATGCCCCGCATTAGTCCCAAGCTGTATAATGCCCCGCATAGTCCCAAGCTGTATATGCCCCCGCATTAGTCCCAAGCTGTTATGCCCGCATTAGTCCCAAGCTGTATATGGCCGCATTAGTCACAAGCTGTTAATGCCGCATAGTCCCAAGCTGTTAATGCCCCCGCTTAGTCCTCAAGCTGAATGCCCGCATTGTCAAGCTGTATAATGGCCCGCATTAGTCCAGCTGTATATGCCGCATTTCCCAAGCTGATAATGGCCCGCATTAGTCCACAAGCTGTTAATGGCCCCCGCATTAGTCACAAGCTGTAATGCCCGCATTAGTCCCAAGCTGTAAAGGCCGATTATCCTCAGTGAATGCCCCGATTAGTCCAAGTGTTAATGCCCGCATTAGTCAGCTGTATATGGCCCCGCATTACCAAGTAAATGCCCCGCTTAGTCCCAAGCTAATTGCCCCGCTTAGCCAAGCTGTAATGCCCCGATAGTCAAAGCGTATATGCCCGCATTAGCCATGTAAATGCCGATTTCCCATGTAAAATGGCCCCATTGTCCAAGCTTAAATGGCCCCGCATTTCAAGTGTATAACCCCCTTAGTCCCAAGCTGATATGCCCCGCATTCCCATTATGCCCGTTAGTCCCCGTATAGCCTCCAAGCTGTTAATGCCCCCGCATTAGTCCACCTGTATATGGCCCCGCATTAGTCCAAGCTGTAATGGCCCCATTCCACAAGCTGTATATGACCCCGCATTAGTCCTAAGCTGATAATGCCCCTATGCCAACAGTTTAATGGCCCCCGCATTTCCCAAGCTGTATAATGGCCCCCGCATTAGTCCCAAGTTATAATGGCCCCCATTTCCCAAGCTGTATAATGGCCCCGCATTAGTCCTCAAGCTGTATAATGCCCCCGCATTAGTCCCAAGCTTATAATGCCCCCGCATTGTCCACAAGTGATAATGCCCCCTTATCCTCAAGCTGTATAATGGCCCCCGCATTAGTCCACAAGCTGTAATGGCCCCGCATTAGTCCACAAGCTGTATAATGGCCCCCCATTAGTCCTCAAGCTATAATGGCCCCCGATTAGCTCCAAGGTATAATGGCCCCGCATTAGTCCCAACTGTATAATGGCCCCGCATTTAGTCCCCCAGCTTAAAGGCCCCGCATTGTCCTCAGCTGTTAATGGCCCCGATTAGTCCTCAAGCTGATAATGGCCCCGTAGTCCAAGCTGTATAATGGCCCCCGCATTAGTCCACAAGCTTATAATGGCCCCCCATTAGTCCTCAACTGATTAATGGCCCCGCATTAGTCCAAGCTGTATAATGGCCCCGCATTAGTCCCAATGTATATGCCCGCTTAACTAAAGCCCTTATCCCAACTTATAGCCCCGCATTAGTCCACAGCTGTTATGGCCCCGCATTATCCAAACTGTATAACCTTCCAAGTGTCAATGGCCCCGATTAGTCCCAAGCTTTAATGGCCCCCTTAGCCAAGTTTATAATGCCCCCTTAGTCTCAAGCTTATGTCCCCATTAGCCTAAGTGTTAAGCCCCGATTAGTCCTCAAGTGTATAATGGCCCCCGCATTAGTCCCAAGCTGATAATGGCCCCGCATTAGTCCTCAAGCTGTATAATGGCCCCCGCATTAGTCCCAGGTTAGCCCCACAAGCTGTATAAGGCCCCCGACATTAGTCTCAAGCTGTAAATGGCCCCCATTAGTCCACAAGCTGTATAATGGCCCCCGCATTAGTCCAAGCTGTAAATGGCCCCCATTATTCCACAAGCTGTATAATGGCCCCCGCATTAGTCCACAAGCTGTATAATGCCCCGCATTAGTCCACAGCTGTATAATGGCCCCATTATCCAAGTGAAACTTATAAATG
>JARQOD010000001.1:95658040-95703739 GCA_033576555.1 Oophaga sylvatica
AAAAGTTGTTATTTTAAGAATAGGTCCTACCCTGCTTTTCGCTAAAATTAATCTTCCCTTAAAATTATAGACTGTTCATGTCTTTCTCAGTAGGCAAACTTACAAAATCAGCAAGGGATCAAATACTTATTTCCCTCACTGTATGTCAGGCCTGTAGTACTCAACAGCTCTTTTAGATATAAGAAAAATGTGGATTTCTCTAGAATAAGACATTGGATCACAGATACCAAGGTATCATTTTATTCAGCTTAGGAGGGGTGATCCTACGGACAGATGCCCTTTAATTTCTCACGTTCACAGGTCCCTGAATTACAGTGCCCTAGGCTATTCTGAGAATTGATTAACTGGATCATGTCTAGCGTAAGTGGAACCAGAATACATGGGGCATGGTTTATACAACCCCAATTACAAAAAAAAAAGTTGGGTCTCTGTATAAAATGTAAAGAAAACTAGGACGCAATGATTTGGAAATCTGTGAGATATATTTTTCAAAAGAAAATACAGATAGGAACTGAATAGGAGAATAGGAGGGCTCCATCAACAATGTAGTGGCCACTGCCAGGTGCTGCAGACCTCTCCTATTCCAATGAGAACAGCTGATTTGGGCGGTGATAGGTGTCGGACCCTCACTGATTTGATATGGATCAGGTCATCAATATCGAAGTAGTGGAACACCCCTTTAACTACGCTTCTCCTGGTGTACAAAATGATATCAGCATGGTGCCTGTAGTCTGGGTATAGCCTGTGTGGGAGAAGCCAATTGTTTTATTAGTGCCACGCCACCTAGTGGCAGCAACCTATATCCATGGTTTCCTGTATCTTCCAATGAAAACTGCAAGATGTTACGGTGATGTACAAATATCATCTTTACGTGAAAACGGGTGAAATAAAAGAGAAAACCCAGGGCACCAATCTAATACAAGGAGCCAGGGCGACTTGTAAAGCGCTCTCATAGGTGTGGACAGTGCTCTCCCTCCTGATACATATTGATATTTTTATCTGTACAGCGCCATGGTAGATGACGGTGCTATATAACTAATAAGCACTTATTCTCCTCATGTGTGAGCGGGCAGGATGGGCACATTACCTCACTGCCCCCAGGAGGACACATGGAAGGACAGTGAGTGGCGGTCCCTGGGTAGGAGGCAGTGTGTGCCGGCTGGAGCATGTGACTGCTCCTCTTACATTGCCATGGTGTGGCAGCAAGCATCAGCTGTGAGGAGAGCAGCCATGGAGGCTGCCTGACAGACAGCCACACTGTGACCATACACAGGCAGCTGCTGGGGGAGGCTGATGGGAGCAGACATCTCTCCTGCACATCCATAAGGTAGGCTGCTTTGTCCTGTCTGCAGAGCTGCATTGTCTGCCCCTGGATGGAGCCTCTGCTGTATGTGCTCAGGGATGCTGTCATACAATTGATCTTGCAGTGTTGCTCTGCAGCTGATCCATTGATACATGGCTTCCCCATTAATAACGCACCCTTTCCTAATCGCCTTTCAGTTCTTTGTATTGTGCAGTATATAGCCATGCTCATACCGCAGGGGTCTCATATTTCATGTGATTGAATGGATATAGCGTTTTTTGTGCATTCTTTGCAGTGTGCATTGTAGTACATCCAGATGTGACGGTGCCTGTATGAGTGATCTCCAGGCTGCCGATGACAGCTCCAGGCATCCCTTATACATCAGAGGGGTCTGGTCATTGCCTGGCTCACCTTGGCTCCTTTGTGTGTATCTCTGGTTTGTAGCCCCCCAGCTCCATTATCCCCTGGCTGCTTCAGGCTAGTTGATCTTTCTCGGCAGTATCCCTGCATTATCAGGGCTAGATCCTTCTGCCTTTGAGACACTACACGGCACTTGTCCTCTAAATGTACCTACAGCAGCCATTTCTCATTATTTATGCTTGGGTGGACATTTCTAGATGCATATCAGAAAATTCTCAATTTTGTAGCCCTCAGCTGTAAATTTGGCATGATATTTCCATTTTTATATCGATTCCCTACTTCTTACCTGTACCTCCACCAGTAGGTGTCATATCTCGTATTTGGTGCCATCCAGTATTACCCAAGATACATTCCATGACATAAGGTTTCTTCCTCGTGACGGCTGACTTGCCAAAGATATAATCCATTCACAGTAGACTGTAGGTTATCCTCATCCACGGCCATTCACAATAGATGGTGTAGGTTATCCTCATCCACAGCCATTCACAGTAGACGTGTAGGTGATCCTCATCCATGGCCATTCACAGTAGACCGTGTAGGTTATCTTCATCCATGGCCATTCACAGAAGACTGTAAGTTATCCTCATCCATGGCCATTTACAGTAGACTGTGTAGGTTATCCTCATCGACTGCTATTCACAGTAGACTGCGTAGGTTATCCTCATCCATGGCCATTCACAGTGGACTGTGTAGGTTATCTTCATCCACGGCCATTCACAGTAGACCGTGTAGGTTATCCTCATCCATGGCCATTCACAGAAGACTGTGTAGGTTATCCTCATCCATGGCCATTTACAGTAGACTGTGTAGGTTATCCTCATCGACTGCTATTCACAGTAGACTGTGTAGGTTATCCTTATCCACGGCCATTCACAGTAGACCGTGTAGGTTATCCTCATCCACGGCCATTCACAGAAGACTGTGTAGGTTATCCTCATCCACGGCCATTCACAGTAGACCTTGTAGGTTATCCTCATCCATGGCCATTTACAGTAGGCTGTGTAGGTTATCCTCATCAACTGCTATTCACAGTAGACTGTGTAGGTTATCCTCATCCATTACCATTCACAGTAGACTGTGTAGGTTATCTTCATCCACGGCCATTCACAGTAGACAGTGTAGGTTATCCTCATCCATGGCCATTCACAGAAGACTGTGTAGGTTATCCTCATCCATGGCCATTTACAGTAGACTGTGTAGGTTATCCTCATCGACTGCTATTCACAGTAGACTGTGTAGGTTATCCTTATCCACGGCCATTCACAGTAGACCATGTAGGTTATCCTCATCCACGGCCATTCACAGTAGACCTTGTAGGTTATCCTCATCCATGGCCATTTACAGTAGACTGTAGGTTATCCTCATCGACTGCTGTTCACAGTAGACTGTGTAAGTTATCCTCATCCATGGCCATTTACAGTAGACTGTGTAGGTTATCCTCATCGACTGCTATTCACAGTAGACTTGTAGGTTATCCACGGCCATTCACAGTAGACTGCGTAGGTTATCCTCATCGACTGCTGTTCACAGTAGACTGTGAATTACCCTCATCGACTGCTTTACAGTAGACTGTGTAGGTTATCCTCATCCACTGCTATTCACAGTAGACTGTATAGGTATCCTCATCCGCAGACATTCACATAGACTGTGTAGGTTATCCTCATCCTGGCCATTTACAGTAGACGTGTAGTTATACTCATCGACTGCTATTCACAGTAGACTGTGGGTTTATGCTCAACCATGTCATTACCGTAGACTGTATAGGTTATCCTCATCCACAGACATTCACAAACACTGTGTAGGTTATCCTCATCCATGCCATTTACAGTAGACTGTAGATTACCCTCATCGACTGCTATTCACAGTAGACGTGTAGGTTATCCTCACAGTGGCCATTTACAGTAGACTGTTAGGTTATCCTCATCAGTGCCATTCACAGTAGACCATGTAGGTTATCCACGGCCATTCACAGTAGACTGCGTGGGTTATCCTCATCCACGCCATTCACAGTAGACCTTGTAGGTTATCCTCATCCATGGCCATTTACAGTAGACTGTAGGTTATCCTCATCGACTGCTGTTCACAGTAGACTGTGTAGGTTATCCTCATCATGGCCATTTACAGTAGACTGTAGGTTATCCTCATCGACTGCTGTTCACAGTAGACTGTGCAGGTTATCCTCATCCATGGCCATTTACAGTAGACTGTGTAGGTTATCTTCATCGACTGCTATTCACAGTAGACTGTGTAGGTTATCCTCATCGACTGCTATTCACAGTAGACTATGTAGGTTATCCTCATCCACTGCTATTCACAGTAGACTGTATAGGTTATCCTCATCCGCAGACATTCACAAAAGACTGTGTAGGTTATCCTCATCAATGGCCATTTACAGTAGACTGTGTAGGTTATACTCATCGACTGCTATTCACAGTAGACTGTAGGTTATCCTCATCCATGGCCATTTACCGTAGACTGTATAGGTTATCTCATCCGCAGACATTCACAGAACACTGTGTAGGTTATCCTCACCCATGCCATTTACAGTAGACTGTAGAGTTACCTCATCGACTGCTATTCACAGTAGACTGTAGGTTATCCTCAACCATGGCCATTTACCGTAGACTGTATAGGTTATCCTCATCCGCAGACATTCACAGAACACTGTGTAGGTTATCTTCATCCATGCCCATTTACAGTAGACTGTAGATTACCCTCATCGACTGCTATTCACAGTAGACTGTGTAGGTTATCCTCATCGACTGCTATTCACAGTAGACTGTGTAGGTTATCCTCATCCGCTGCTATTCACAGTAGACTGTATAGGTTATCTTCATCCGCAGACAATCACAAAAGAATGTGTAGGTTATCCTCATCCATGGCCATTTACAGTAGACTGTGTAGGTTATACTCATCGACTGCTATTCACAGTAGACTGTAGGTTAACCTCAACCATGGCCATTTACCGTAGACTGTATAGGTTATCCTCATCCGCAGACATTCACAGAACACTGTGTAGGTTATCCTCATCCATGCCCATTTACAGTAGACTGTAGATTACCCTCATCGACTGCTATTCACAGTAGACTGTGTAGGTTATCCTCATCAGTGGCCATTTACAGTAGACTGTGTAGGTTATCCTCATCAGTGGCCATTTACAGTAGACTGTGTAGGTTATCCTTATCCACTGGTATTCACAGTAGACTGTGTAGGTTGTTTTTTTACTATTTTTAAAAATATTAATAACTTTTTAAAGGGGTGCACCTCACTAAAGAAATAGGGGTGAATGAAAGAATCAATAGATGTGTGCAAACTTTCCTCTGTAAGCCATACAATGTTTGGTTTCTTGATCATGGGGACCACAAAAGGTGGGAGGCCATGGCTTTGGCAGCACAGTGGCTCTGTGGTTGGTGCCATGGCTTACAGCTCTGACGAAAGATATCTGCATGAAGTCTATATAGCCTTCCTGTGTTCACATAGGCTCCTCCAAAACATACAGAGAGGTCAATTAGTGACTGTTTTGTCCTCACCATTGCTGGTCAGCCTGCGTACGACGTAGGCGATCATCGCCCGTTATGGGTCATGTACGTGCACAGCAGGGATGTACGTACTTACAACATGTAAACACACAACGTCCCTTCTACTACACAGTTCCCTAAGATCAGCACTCGGGAGCCACATTTTGGGAAATGACTGATCCTCTTCTATTAAGCCTTTCCATATTCTCTACAGAACAGGATGAATACCGTATATATTTTACTCTTTCTCATTAAACAGGCCTCCATCCCAGAAAAGCGGGATATTACCTTCACCCCTGAGCTGTCTTGTACCTTGAAGATGAGTTTTATATCTGTGTACATACAAAGAGTTAAAAGAAACCCAGTATCAGCCTCCTCGCTTTGTGAAAATTTAATGCCTCCTCAATAATGGTTAGGAAACTGATCTGCAAGTGGGAGTGCTGACGGGGGAAGGGCAGATTATAGAAAGGGTAAGTGCTGTTATGGCTGCCAGGTGGCTAGTAAATATTCCTCAGCTAATTATCAATTCATTAACCTGTCAGCCTTATCTGTGCCCCCATAAATGGCAATAAATGGGGGGTGACTGTGCCGCTATGTGTGGCTGGTTGTCTTGCAGGCTATCCGTGTGCACCTTGCCGTTCATTAGAAAGTGTCGTCAGTGCTGCAGATTCTGCACATTGGTTATAGGTATTAATCACTATTATTCTATCAGAAGCTACAGAAATCCGACATAACGGCAGTTATGTGTGGACCTGACAGCAGCACAATCGTGCCATCTGTCAGCGGGGAAAATACATTGTGAGGCTCTTTCCTCTTCACGGACCCCCTTGTAGGTATGTATACATAATCAAAAATAAGAGCAGGGATAGACTGTCAGAGATTGGGGATCCCAGTCATAATGGGAAATTTCTAAGCGCCCATGTAAAATCTCCACGGGTAGGGCAGCACGGTGGCTCAGTGGTTAGCACCATAGCCTTCAAATCCCACCAAGGACAACATGTGTAAGGAGTTAGTATGTTCTCCCCGTGTTTGCGTGTGTTTCCTCTGGGTCCTCCGGTTTCCTCCCACACTCCATAGACATACTGATAGGGAGTTTAGATTGTGAGCCCCGATGGGGACAGTGATGATAATGTCTGTAAAGCGCTGTGGAATTAATGGCGCTATATAAGTGAGTAAAATGTATAAATTTGGGCTCTTTTATGGCAAACGGTGATTTAAAAACCGTCTCAGGCTCAAGTATTCGACTGCTTCCTCTGTACCCTGTATAGCAGAGGTGCCTTTTTTGGTCCCAGGGCCACATTGTCATCTTGAAACAACGTATTACCATTTGTGACATATCAAAAGTATATACCATAAATGTCTGATAGGTGCAAATTCTACTAATAAGTTTCTTACTCCACTAATCAGCACTCTAAGGCTATGTTCACATGTTGTGTTTTTAATGTTTTTTTATGCACATTTTCAGCTACGTTTTACAGTACCAGCAAAGCCTATGGGATTTCCGAAATCCCATGCACACAGCTTGTTTTTTTTGTCCTCAGTGTTTGTGCAATATCTTGGTTTTTGCCAAATGCAGCATGTCACTTCATTCAACGGTTTTCACCCCTTTCAATGGGTGGTGCAAAAACTGCTGAAAAAATGCAGGTATCAGGTTTTGCTACGTTTTTTGTGCCAAAACCTGATGAAGTAGAATCAGATTTTTTTCTACACTAAACTTTATCAGCATGTACAGGAGACAAATGTACCCTGACAAAAACACAACAAAAACTAAGCAAAACCTGCTTTTTTAAAGCAAGTTTCTTACTGCCAAGAGAACAGGTTTTACCTGCGGAAAAGAAACGCAATGTGTGAACATAGCCTTATGATATGTTCACACACAGTTTTATTTGTGAGGATTTAGGCTACAATCACACTATCAGTATTTTACATCAGTATTTGTAAGCCAAAACCAGGAGTGGGTAATAAATACAGAAGTGGTGACGTGTTTCTATTATACTTTTCTCTGATTGTTCCTCTCCTGATTTTGGCAAATACTGAGGTAAAAAATTGACCAAATTCTGACCGTGTGATCGTAGCCTTAAAAAGATGATTCTGCTCCTAATTACACATCAAAAACTGTGTTAAATTTTCTTTGAATAAGTTTCCTACTAGTTTTATTGGGAAAAGTTCTTTTCGTGCACACAGTACTGTTTTTTACATTATTTTGGACGTTTTGCTGAAAAACTAATAGGAAGCTTATTAAGAATATTTAAAGCATTTTTATGTGGATTTGCAGTAAAATCTGCTTCTAAATACTCTTAAAAAGCTGTGTGAATAGGCCCTAAAGAGGAACAGGTCATATGGCACTTGGCTCTCTGGTATTTTTGCTTACTTCCTAATGATTCAGAACTCCCAAAAATACAGTGGAGCTAGCCACAGACATGGAAGCCAGCTGATTAATTCACATAGTCCTTTTTGTAGTTCCACACAGGTTAAGAGACCCATTCTCCTGATGTATGAGGCCTTCAGAGATGTCTACACAGTGCATCATTAGTACTTGCCAGTCCCTGCCCCTCAGCTACTGCTCTTCTGTGTGTGGTTGCCCACATATAGTTAACTTCTCAGACAAGCATTTTTCTGTCCATATGGTTGTAGGCCACACAGAATGGCATTGCAGGCTGCATGTGGCCCCCGGCTGCAGTTTGTGCACCCCTGCTCTATAGCTACGCACCCTTGACAGGCCTACATGTTGTTGCTAGTGGTCCAATGACTTACTGGATGTTTGTGTCTGTTGTCTCCACCACTCAACATCTGGAACTACTCGAGACATCAACATTGTCAAACCAGCCGGGCACCTAAATCTGTTGGATATGTTCATACAGAGTTTTTTATGTGGATTTTGAAGCAGATCTAGTTCTAAATCCGGCTCATAAAACAATATAAATTCTCTTTGAAAACTCATTGATTTGAATTCTAAAGAAGATCCACTTAAAAATCCAAATCTAAAACTCTGTGCAAGCCTAGCCTTACAGGAGCAGAAAGTAATTAGCTCAATAGTCAGTGGGAGGTCGGGGGTCTATCTTTTAGGACTGGCATAGATGACTGCTTTATCATGTAGTTTCTGGGCCCCAGAGTTGGTAGCGTGGCTGCTATAGAAGTATTTAATCTTTGTTCTGCCCCAACTATGTGGACTTCAAAGGAATTGCTTGATTGTAAATGTATAGGAGAAGTGGGAAATTGCCAGTTATAGAAACTATTTATGGCGTTCTACTATATCCGTATATTTTGTGTGGCTTTCTCCTGCGTGTATTACTGTCTGAGAGCTACTAATAGTGTTTCCTGATATGGTAATATCAGTCAATTCATTTAGGGGCTCTACAGTCATGGCCAAAAGTTTTGAGAATGACACAAATATTATATTTTCACATGATCTGCTGCCCTCTGGTTTTTATGTGTGTTTGACAGATGTTTTTATCACAGACAGAAATATAATAATTGCAAACATATGAGTAACAAAAGCTTATATTGACAGTTAGAATGAGTTAATGCAGCAAGTCAATATTTGCAGTGTTGACCCTTCTTCTTCAGGACCTCTGCAATTCTCCCTGGCATGCTCTCAATCAACTTCTGGACCAAATCCTGACTGATAGCAGTCCATTCTTGCACAATCAATGCTTTCATTTTGTCAGAATTTTTAGGTTTTTGTTTGTCCACCCGTCTCTTGATGATTGACCACAAGTTCTCAATGGGATTAAGATCTGGGGAGTTTCCAGGCCATGGACCCAAAATCTCTATGTTTTGTTCCATGAGCCATTTAGTTATCACTTTTGCTTTATGGCAAGGTGCTCCATCATGCTGGAAAAGGCATTGTTGATCGCCAAACTGCTCTTGGAGGGTTGGGAGAAGTTGCTCTTGGAGGACATTCTGGTACCATTCTTTATTCATGGCTGTGTTTTTAGGCAAGACTGTGAGAGAGCCGATTCCCTTGGCTGAGAAGCAACCCCACACATGAATGGTTTCAGGATGCTTAACAGTTGGCATGAGACAAGACTGGTGGTAGCGCTCACCTGGTCTTCTCCGAATGAGGCGTTTTCCTGATGTCCCAAACAATCGAAAAGGGGATTCATCAGAGAAAATAACTTTACCCAAGTCCTCAGCAGTCCACTGCCTGTACCTTTTGCAGAATATCAGTCTGTCCATGATGTTTTTTCTGGAGAGAAGTGGCTTCTTTGCTGCCCTCCTTGAGACCAGGCCTTGCTCCAAGAGTCTCCGCCTCACAGTGCGTGCAGATGCACTCACACCTGCCTGCTGCCATTCCTGAGCAAGCTCTGCACTGCTGGTAGCCCGATCCCGCAGCTGAAACACTTTTAAGAGACGGTCCTGGCGCTTGCTGGTCTTTCTTGGGCGCCCTGAAGCCTTTTTGGCAACAATGGAACCTCTCTCCTTGAAGTTCTTGATGATGCGATAGATTGTTGACTGAGGTGCAATCTTTCTAGCTGCGATACTCTTCCCTGTTAGGCCATTTTTGTGCATTGCAATGATGACTGCACGTGTTTCTTTAGAGATAACCATGGTTAACAGAAGAGAAACAATGGTGCCAAGCACCAGCCTCCTTTTAAAGTGTCCAGTGGTGTCATTCTTACTTAATCATGACAGATTGATCTCCAGCCATGTCCTCATCAACACCCACACCTGTGTTAATGGAGCAATCACTGAAAAGAGGTTAGCTGGTCCTTTTAAGGCAGGGCTGCAATGATGTTGAAATGTGTTTTTGGGGATAAAGTTCATTTTGTAGCCAAATATTGACTTTGCAAGTAATTGCTGTTAAGCTGATCACTCTTTATAACATTCTGGAGTATATGCAAATTGCCATTAGAAAAAGTGAAGCAGTAGACTTTGTAAAAATTAATATTTGTGTCATTCTCAAAACTTTTGGCCATGACTGTACACACAATTATGTGGCCTTCAGCTGATACCGTTCACTTTACAGGACTGTATTATACAACTCCTTGTGCTTAAACACGCATCATCAGCATCAAACTAGAGAATGGCCTGAAGAAGACCCTGGTTCTCTGCTGAAACGTGTAGACTTTTTTATTTAGATAAAATCCACCTTGTACTCATTACATCCTGGGTAATGCATTTTTTTCTGATAGGGATGACATACATGGAGTATACGCAGCGCCAAAGGTGTTTTCTGTCCGATTCTCGAAAAGTCTTTGAGTACCACTCTATTTTTCTAGGGAAGCATGCACGGCACCATTAAAGTGCATTACACCTTATATGGGATCCAGGCAATACAGATCTTTGTCCATGGACTATTTGTACAGTATGGCCAGTGAAGCCGTAGATCTCAGGGGCTATAATTATGAGAAAGAGCATGGATTAATGGTATCCTTTGGAATACATTTTTAGCTATCAGTCTCATTTCTATTAGTGGTGAGCGAGCATGCTCAGATTAATGGTTATCCGAGCACACCCGAGAATCTTTGGTGTGCTCTAATACTATGTTTCAGTCTCCACTCCTGCATGTCTCATGTGTGTTCGACAGGCACAACATATGCAGGGATTGCCTAACAAACAGGCAATTCCATGCATGTGTTGTGGCTTTCGAACAGTCACAAGACATGCAGCTGCGGGGACTCGAACATAGTATTAGAGCACACTGAAGATACTCTATTAGCACTCAAGCATGCTCACTCATTTCTAATTTCTATGTTGCCACACAGGGGCTTGTTGTATAATTGCATAGGATTATGGCCAATTTGGCACATATGGTGCTTTAATTTCCATTACAGAAAGGTATACTAGGATATGTGAAGCCAGCAGTAAACTACCACTGTATTGTTATTCTTCATTCCTATTAGACATTAATAATTATGCCGCCACGCATCATCGTCATCGCTGCCAGCATTTAGTTATCTAATCCCTACTCTGAAGGTGCGGTTGATGTGCCACAATCTGAGACTTTAGGAGATGATCGTGCGATGACGAGCACCAACATACGTTCAGTTCTTTCCTTTTTTTTTTATCAGAGCTTGTTTGAGTTCTTTTCGCACGTGGAAAAAATTAAAAAAAAATAGTTTCTCCACCTTATCCTGACAGTCCTCGATATCGGAGTATGCTTGGATGTCATTCGAGTTCTGTTTGATTTTTTCACTGACCCATAGACTTGCATTGCCAATTTTGATCCAAAACTCGGATAAAAATCAGACATATCTCCTCAGAAAGAAAACTCACATGGGCATGGCCTCATAGATTATCATAGGAACGTGAAATCCACAGATAGCCCTCATACTAGAACAACAGCTGCATGAGTGCGTCCTGATTTATTCTTTAGACATAAAATTTGAGGCTCACCAAAAGATATTCTTTATGACAAAAAAAGGCCACTCAATTGCAGAAATACAAAGGAAGACATTCATGAAGTGAAAATAATAATCCTGACTGACCCACAGAGGGTTAAAAGGTTTTCTATACTATTACCAAATTCTGCAAATACACTGCTGTGTAAAGCGAAGTCATGCTGACTCTGTTACTGGGTATAACCTTTACATCCGTGTATGATCAATACTTCCTGGCCAGCACCTGATCTCCTAATGAAAGCCATGCGAGATTTTAGTACATAAAGTGGCAGCTTCTAATGTTGCCCGTACATCATCAAGCTTCCCTACACAGATCAGAGGGACCTCACCCTATCAGACATGTCAATTGTGTGTTATCTGCTAATTGTTAAATCAAAAGCAAATATACATTATCCTACACAAGCCAGTCACACACTTATAAGGAGATGGACATATTGCCCATGTTTCCCTTTCAAGAATAAGTGTAATGTTGTATGGTGTAATGTGAATTGTGACGCGTTAATATTGTGTACTGAGTGTTGCTCTATGGTAGGGAGAGTTAGAGTTAACGATTGGAACTAGCCCAGAGTGGGAGGGGCTAAGATGAAGTTACAGAGACTATTTCCTGTCAGGAGCACAGATAGGGCCCAGTGTGCTTGAGAAACAGACCTAAGGTCTGAATAACAAGTACTGCTGCATGATGTGGGTGTCCTGAAGTGCAGGGAGATCAGGACAGCGGTTAGCGTGAATCGGAGTAAAGAAAAAACAAAACTGACAGGAGGACAGAGAGATCAATCAGAGACAGATCCAAGTGAAGGATGCCTAGCTGTAAGGCCCAGATGGGACTGAATACATGAGATGAAGAGAGTGCCTTGGGCGGGAGTTCCAAGGTATCAACGACCGAGAAGTTAAAGGGAATCTGTCACCCCATTTTGGCTATATCAGATAAAGATATGACTGAATAGTGCGTCCCATAAGTAACCTATCGGTATCTATCATATATCCTGACACCCCCGTTTTGATGCCAAAATACCTTTGTAGACTTCGTATTTTGGCATGCTAATCAGGGCGGTCCGGTCCGGAGGGCGGCGTTTTCTCTCTTCTCCCCCCCCCCGCTACTCGGCATCTCTTGCGTATGGCCGTCTGTGAATCGCACAGACGGCATTCGGCTTCCCGCGATTGCGCTTTTCAAATTCCCCCGTGCATGCGCAGTGTGCTTTGCCCAACAGTGGGCAAAGCATAAAATCATTACAGTGCATGCGCAACTCTTTCCTTGCCCCGAAAATGACTGCTTGCCTTGGACGACTTCTGGGGCAAGGAAAGTGAAAGACAATAGTTGCGCATGCGCTGCAATGATTTTATGCTTTGCCCACTGTTGGGCAAAGCACACTGCGCATGCGCAGGGGAAATTTGAAAAGCGCAATCGCGGGAAGCCGAACGCCGTCTGTGCGATTCACGGACGGCCATACGCAAGAAAAGCCGAGGAGCGGGAGGGGGAGAAGAGAGAAAACGCCGCCCTCCGGACCGGACCGCCCTGATTAGCATGCCAAAATACGAAGTTTACAAAGGTATTTTGGCATCAAAACGGGGGTATCAGGATATATGATACATACCGATAGGTTACTTATGGGACGCACGATTCAGTCATATCTTTATCTGATAAAGCCAAAATGGGGTGACAGATTCCCTTTAAGTGCCAGCCATACTGGCAACATAATTTCCTTGAGGGGAAAGAAGATGCGGAACTGCGGGTTAAAGGACTCTTTGCTAGATGGTCTGTAGCACTGATCTGGTTTGTGGTGAAGCAGTGAGGAACAGAGAAGATAGAGAACAAACACCGAGAGAAGAGGAAGGGATTGAAACTGTGAAAATGCTATGTATCGTGAAGGAAACATTCATAGAGTTGTGTACCCGCTATCTGCTGTATATAATCCCAACCAAGTTATCGTTCTGTAAAAAGTCTACTTTTGACTAGTGGTCTTTCTCAATGATCTGTAAAATACCAGGTCCTGGGCAAGCAAAGTCATCAATTACATGCGGCCTGAACAGGCATAGCTCCCCCATAACACAAGTCCATACACTCAGCCAGCACTCCCACTTTCATGTAACGTGCAAGGGAGCAAGAGACAAGTAACTCGCCCACGGCTACTGCCTCTCACCACTTTACACTTGGCGTAGTCGGGACTCGGTAGGATGGAGTCTCACAGCTGGGAAGAACAGAGTGATGAGGGGAAGACTTGGGTTATATTGTGTAGTCTCCCTGTGCTGGGGGGCAGTGGATAACAGGGGTTAGAAATATCCATAAAGATTCTTTTAAATGGGCTGATGTTATGCATCGGGATTCTCCCGCTGCGCGGGATAGATCCCAAGCATTGTCTGATGCTGTGGTCCCCCATCTGGGTCCAGCCGCTCCGGTTGCTGCTCAGCGCAGACATCGGTCCCAACGTCTTGCTCAGGCTCGTGGTATACATTTGGTTACTGCTGGCTCTACAGCCAAGCCTATGGTAACCAGTGATATGCGGGTGCAGCCTCGCACTCTGGAGTCTAAGTCCGGAGATCACCTTACTGAGCATGTCCGTGATGTGACGTCTTCTCATTGGTGGTCGGACGTTTGCTACTCTAGCGAGGTGGCAGTTCCGGATTGGCCCGCGGGCGATGTCACGGGTGGCTGGGCGTGAGTGTTTGGGGTGGAGCTTTGGGATTAAAAGGCTCTCAGCAGCGCACTAGTATCACTCAAGTTTTGCTGTGTGTGGGTGGATGCTTTACCACTCTGTCTGCACGTTTGTGTGTGTGTCTTTGCTCTACCGCTTGACTTAGCATCTGTTTCGGCCACGTGTGCTATTAGCACGGGTCAGTTACAGAGCAAGTTCAACCCTTTAGCCATTTCTCAGTTTAGGCAATAGGGTATTGCATCTAGCGTCGTTTGAATTATTTCCCTTGACTTAGCATCTGTTTCGTTCATGTGTGTCGTTAGCACAGTTCAGTCACAGAGCAAGCTCAACTCTTATGCTAATTAGCCTGTGAAGTTTAGCAGGGTGTAGTACTTCGCATACTTGGGGCAATACCTCTCTGTGAAGCTAACAGAGCTAGGTACTCTGCCTTCTGTTCATACTATGTGGAGTTAACGCAGTCTAAGTTGAACGCTCACAATTCCGTTCCGTCATTGTTCGCTAGCAGTGTATCGACCCGCCACCACAATTGTGGATTACCAGGGCAATGGGGTACTCAGAGCCGAGCCCATGGAAGTCTATGGGGTTGTCACGGGTAGCGGTGGCTCGGTCTGTGGCCCTGGCGGTCTGGCGTATGTTGGGGGGTATATTTACAGGGGATAGATTTATATACAGTTCGTGACGCCACCTGTAGTCTCTGGTAATTTGTACCAGCGCTGCTGTAGATCTCTGAGGGGATGGTGAGGCAGCTAGATGTCGGGTCCCCTACAGGTGGGACTCTTCCCTCAGGTCGATGGTTATGGTGGGGTTGTGCAGGCATGCAATTAAATAACTCAGTCTCACACCGTCAGCGTCTTTCCATACCTTTTACTTGTAAGATGGTAAGGCAGGTCCCAGGGAGGCTGATGGGGTTGATGGAGGATGAGTTTTGAGGCAACGGCTGAGCAAGGCAGGGGCCTCCTTTACTTTCCAATGATGATGAGTCCAACCAGCATAAAGCGTAGTTCACTCCTGAAACTTCAGCTATTTCAAAGCTGTACTGCCCGGTCAGTTTTGTGGTGGAGCCTTCCAGTGATGAAACTAGGTTCTTCTTTGCTTGGCCTAGCTCAAAGTTCCTATTCCACCTGACCCCTGTTACGTACTGACACTTCAAGGGCTGCTTTCTGTTACCTAAGGTACAGTAAGCCTCTGGTTCTTTTACCACTATGCGTGAAGCTATAGTGATGCTTCGGTCTCCAGTGACCGGTGACAATGTGCAGGATACTTTAATCCTAAAGCACTTCTGATTTCCTTCCACTGTGCCTTTCGACTTGCTCACACTCTCAATAGCTATCTCAGTCCGTCTGCCAGTGGGGCACAGCTCTGACCAGGCTGAGGTGATCGGGCTCCCCTTTACTGGCCTCCACTTCTCTGAACTGCACACAGGTGGGATGACTCAGTACTGAGCCACCCGAGCTAGACTCTGCTCCTTCCTCCTCCCAGGTCCAGGCTAGACTAGACTGCTGAATCACTACCCAATCTGAACACTCCCTGTGGGTGTGTCTAAGTGTATGTGATGTCATGAGGAGCCCTTAACCTTTACCCCTCCACTCATCCTCCTGGTATTGTGTACCAGGGCTACACATTCCCCCATGGTAAACGACAGCACTCCCGGGCTGTGAAATACAAAGAGACAATTTTGTTTATGCATTAAACATTAACATTAACTCTTCCCATCCGGGAGGTAAGGATTTCTTGAACGTTGCAAACAAAACATTAAACATAGAAAAATACAAAATATTAAATAGACATGTTCATATAAATAAACGACAATATTCTTGTGAAGGACCCGCACCAAACCTTCAACGTGGGTCCTGGGTGGGCTGCAGGACATATGAATGCAGACCTCACTCAGTGCCTCACCACACGGGTTTTATGTTCAGAGGTAAGTCAAGGCTTCGTGTGAAACCATTATAAGGCACCTTAGTGCAACTATTTACAAGATACAGTTTTTGGGCTGGCTCAGTCCTCAGCCTCTGAGTCCATTATAAGACACAATAAGGAAAAGACACATATATATATACTTTTTACAATATTCACATTAATTTGTTATAATTACTGCTGGTATCGAATGGGTATCTTCCCTTTTGTGATTCGCTCTGATCTACGTGGAGTAGCTTCAGGTATATTAAGTTGTGATCTGTCTGCACTGCGTAACGGCAAACTATAGAACTGCCTCAATCTTTCTATGGATCTGGCAAGCGTACTGATGGCTGGGCGGTGTGAGTCAGCTTCACCAGGGGATCCCATAGTATGGGGCGCTGCTTCTGATGATCCTTCTTGAGATTCCGTAGGTTGAGGTGTTGCTGGAATGGGTAACTCCTGAACGGACTCAACTGGCATCACGGGCACAACTGGAGGTAGAACTTCCTCTTGTGGCTGATAAAACTGCAACACCGGAACTATTACAGCATCTCCCAGTCGGGGCCAATCCGCAGGAAAATCTCCCAGATCCGTGTGTATGACCTCTTCCTTTCCTTCTTCTTGATTGATGACAGGGTTCTTTTCACAAAGCTTTAAGGGTTCTGGACACAATTTCAAATGGTCTCTGGACACAGTGGTTATTGTTCTTCCTCCGTCCTTACTGATGATACAAACTTTTCTGTTGTCATATTTAGAATCTTGTACAACGTAGGGTTCATGTTCCCACTGGTTATCCAATTTGTGCATTTTCCTTTTCCTTTTCAATACCACTTCTCCAGGCATCAAAGGCTTGGCAGGAGCATTTCTGTTGTAAATATCTTCCTGTTTCTCCCGTGCCTTGTTGAGACTTTCTTCTACACAGATTTGCACTCGTCTGTACTGCTCTTGCCGATTGATGTCCCAGTTTTCAATGGCGTTGTCTGCCTCCGGTTCTACCACTCCAAGTTCTAAATCCATTGGTAGTCTTCCGGGCCTTGCTCTCATAAGATAGGCTGGAGTGCAGTTAGTGGAACTTACAGGTATATGGTTATACAAATCAACCAAATCAGGTAGTAAGTCCGGCCATCGATTTCTGTCTTCCAACGGTATGGATCTCAACAAGTCAAGGACAATATGGTTCATTTTTTCGCAAAGACCGTTGGTTTGAGGGTGGTATGGCGTTGTTCTAATTTTCTTACACCCGTACATGTGACAGAATTCCTTGAATAAATCAGCTTCGAAAGCAGGTCCTTGATCGGTTAATACTTGCTCCGGATACCCATGCGGTCTGCAGAAGCTTGCTTGAAAGGTTTTCGCGGCCGTCACTGCGGTCTGGTCCTTAACTGGAACAACCACCAGAAATCTGGAGTAATGGTCCACCATGGTCAGGGCGTATGAGTATCCAGATCTACTTGGCGACAATTTGACGTGGTCCAGGGCCACAATCTCCAGAGGGCGAGTCGTCTGGATAGGTTGCAGGGGTGCCTTCTGACTACCGTAGTCCTTCCTTCTGAGACCACAGGGTCCACAGTTCCGACACCACCTCTCAATGGAGCTGCGCATCCCTACCCAGTAGAACCGGCATCTCAACAGGGTCTCCAGCTTTCTCCAGCCAAAGTGTCCTGCTTGATCGTGGTATGCTTCCAACACCATTGGGACGTCTGCCTTGGGGACCACGATTTGCCAGACCATCTCATGGGTTCTGGGGTTGACGTATCTCCTGCACAACTTCTCACGGTATAGGAACAACCTGCTTTTCTCGTTCCACAGGAGCTTGGCTGACATAGGTGCATCCTTTTCCAAAGAGGAGCCTTCCTGTCTTAACAACTCCTTGATGCGGCTGACCACTGGATCACTGTCCTGAGTCTCTTTCCAGCTGTGATGGGGTAAAGGATTTAATGTTGCACCATACTGCTTTCTGTTGACTCGATGCTCGTGGACTACCCCATTTCGATGGAACGCAGGTAGCTCAATTTCTTCCAGGTCGTCCGATTCTTCTTCCGTATCAGAGTCATGCGGCATTCGGGACAATGCGTCAGCATTAGCATTCTTTCGACCTGCCCGGTACTTGATAGTAAACTGGTAATTGGACAACCGAGCCATCCATCGCTGCTCCATGGCACCCAGCTTGGCGGTTTCCAGGTGCGTTAAGGGGTTGTTATCTGTAAACGCAGTGAACCGATTGGAGGCCAGATAATGCTTAAATCTTTCAGTAATGGCCCAGACCAGCGCCAGAAACTCCAGCTTGAAGCTGCTATAATTTTCCGGATTCCTTTCAGTTGGCCTGAGTTTTCTGCTGGCATATGCGATGACTTTTTCTTGGCCATTCTGCTTCTGACTGAGAACTGCTCCCAACCCTTCATTACTGGCGTCGGTGTACAACAGGAACGGTTGGCTGTAATCAGGATAGGTTAAGATCTCATCACCTGTAAGGATCTCTTTCATCTTTTGGAATGCTTCAGCCTGTTCCTTACCCCAATTAAAGGGAGGGTTTCTGCTCTTTAGGGATTGTCCTACTAGAAGGTCCTGTAAAGGAGCTGCCTTCTTCGTGTAATCTTTCACGAATCTCCTGTAGTAACCCGTTAGTCCCAGGAACTGTCGCACTTCCTTAAGGTTCTTCGGCTCCGGCCACTTCTGGATGGCAGTGACTTTCTCTGGGTCCGGCGCTACTCCTTCCGAACTGACGATGTGCCCCAAGTATTGTACCTTCTGTTTGAGTAGATGGCATTTTGAGGGTTTTAATTTCATCCCGTACCTGGACAGGGACTCGAATACTTCTGCCAGGTGCTTCAGATGATCCTCATAAGTCTTGGAATACACGATAACGTCGTCTAGGTATAGCAGCACGGTTTCAAAATTGAGATGTCCCAGGCAGTTCTCCATCACTCTCTGAAATGTTCCTGGGGCACTGCTGAGCCCAAACGGCATTCTGTCGAACTCACAGAGCCCCATTGGGGTGGTGAAAGCCGTTTTCTCACGATCCTCCTCAGCCACAGCCACTTGCCAGTAACCACTAGTCAGATCGAGGGTAGAAAAGTAGTTAGCCGTTTTCAGAGCAGCTAATGATTCCTCTATACGTGGTAACGGGTATGCATCCTTGTGTGTTATGCGGTTACCTGCTTGTAATCCACACACATTCTCATACTACCATCTTTCTTTTTAACCAGAACTAGAGGGGCTGCCCAGGGGCTACAACTATCCCTTATCACCCCGGCTTTCTTCATATCATGCAACATTTCTTTAGCCTTCTGATAATGAGCTGGGGGTATAGGCCTGTACCGCTCCTTGATGGGAGGATGACTGCCTGTAGGGATATGATGTTGGACTCCCTTAATTACCCCAAAATCAAGTGGGTGCTTGCTAAACACTTGGGCATACTCTTGCACCACCCGTAATACCCCTTGTTTCTGGTGAGCGGGAGTGGTGTCCGTCCCAACATGGAGTTGCTGACACCATTCCGCCACCTGGGTTGCGGGTCATTATCCTCCGCTATTTGGCGGGAGTCTAAGGACTCAGCCGGGAGAATAGAATTATTGTCGACAGCATGTAGTTTAGCAATGGTTGCATAACGGGGTAAATTTACCTCATCATCTCCCCAATTGAGAAGCCGTACCGGTACTCTTCCATTCACCACTTCTACTACTCCTCTAGCAGTCATAAGTGTAGGTCTATGTTCTGAATGGTGGGGTTCTACTACAGCTTGGTAATTCTGTCCTCTCAGACCTATGGCTGCCCTGCACCAGATAATCATTTCACTCATTGGGGGTATCACAATAGGATCCGAGTCAGTGACCCGTACATTACCAATTTCGCCGTCTGTAAGCTTCGCTTGCTGCTGACACACCAGGGCCCGGATCTCTCTTTGGATTACTCCTTTCTGCCTTGGTCGGGCAATCTCAGCGAGCTGTTGGAGCAAGAACACAACTTCTCCCAAACAATTACCGATAATGTTAGTGCCCAAAATTATATTTAAACCGTTCTCCTCATTTACAGTCTTTACTACCAGAAGCCCTGGTCTTTCAACTCCTCTCTGCCCACCTTTACAATCTACACATTTTGTCCCGAGTACTTCTGTGTAGCCCTGGTACACAATACCAGGAGGATGAGTGGAGAGGTAACAGTTAAGGTCTCTTCATGACATCATGTACACTTCTGACACACCCAGCAGGGGTGTGGAAGGGAGTGATTTTAGTCAGTCAGTTTCCTGTCCTTGGACAGAGTAGACGTGTCCAGTTTGAGCCTGTCATCAGTTCAGAACGTGGAGGCTGGTACAGGTGGTCTAATTCACCTTAGTCTAGTCAGAGCTGTGCCCCACTGGAAGAAAGACTGAACTATCTATTAAGAGTCGAGCAAATCGAAGGGCAAAGTGGAAGGAAGATTATTGGAAAAGTGCGTTTGGCTTGGAAGAGTCCTGCACATTGCTACCGGTTACTGGGACCGAAGGATCACTATTAGCTACAAGCATAGTGAAGAGAAAACCAGAGATTTACCGGACCCTAGGTCGCGGCAAACAAGCCCCTTATAGTCAGTACGTAACTGGGGTCAGGGAAGTGAAGACTTTGAGTTTCTGCAGGACAAAATAAGAATTCAGCTCCCTCATAGAAAGACTCCTAACACTAAATTGACTGGGCAGTACAGCTTTGGATAAGCTGGAATCATAGAGGGGACTACGCTTCAGGCTGGTCGTACTCATCTTCATTGGACAGTAAAGGAGGCCCCTAAGTTGCTTAGCTGTTGCCTCAAAGCTCATCCTCCACCAACCCCATCAGCCTCCCTGGGACCTGCTTGAACATCTTACAAGTAAAGGTATGGAAAGACGCTGACCGTGTGAGACTGAGTTATTATTGCATGCCTGCACAATCCCTACCTAACTACCGACCTGAGGGAAGAGTCCCACCTGTAGGGGACCCGACATCTAGCTGCATCACCATCCCCTCAGAGATCTACAGCAGCGCTGGTATAAATTACCAGAATTCTACAGGTGGCGTCACGAACTGTATATAAATATCCCCTGTAAATATTCCCCCAACATACGCCAGACCGCCAGGGCCACAGACCGAGCCACAGCTACCTGTGACAATCCCCATAGACTTCTACGGGCTCGGCTCTGAGTACCCCATTGCCCTGGTAACCCACAATTGTGGTGGCGGGTCGACACAAAAACTTGGCGTCACGAACAGGATCCGAAACTTGCAGCATTGCGAGCCCTGTGTGCCTGTGGAGTGTTTTGGCGAAAAAGACTGTTGCTGTTGTTTGGCGCCAAATACCGCCATATTTGCCGCCAGATTCGCGCCCTAAGGCGTTGGAGAAGAAGGTGGGCGTACCTGAAAGAGCGCGCAGAGTCTTGGACACGCCCCCGGCTCTGACTCAGCGGCAGGTCCTGCAACAGGAAGTAAACGCTCTGACATCAGAGCGCCAGCGACGAAGGTCCTGTTCCCACTGCGGTGCCTGTGAAATAGCAGCGTCTGAAACCGGTAGGCTCCGTTTAACCAAGGGGGCGCTAAGATGTCACAACAACCGGCTGACAGTGTGGCCCCGGCCGGAGGCCCCAATCCCGCACCGTCTGGTATTGTAGCGCCAGATGGGGGCGCAGGCCCTGCACCCAGTCCGGTAGTCCCGATCATGCCACTAACGCTCCCATATATGCCTGGGGCGAAATGGCTTCCCCAATACAGCGGTGAGCCAGGCACTTTAGCAGGCTTCAAGCGGAAGTTATGCAGCATCTTAGAAATGTACTCTATGCCTGAGAGACAAAAAGCTGCTGTGCTAATAGGGCAGCTAACTGGCGCTGCTGAAAGGGAAGTGGAGACTTGGGATACCGTTGATCAGGAGTCGGTCCTGCGATCTTCCTGAAGCTACATGCCATATTTGAAGACCGCACAGAAACGGATCTCCGGATGGCCTTCTATCACTGTTCACAACAGCCAGGTGACAGCATCCGGGACTACGCTTGCCAACTACAGGGAGCCCTGAGAGCCCTCAAGCAAATTAACAATTTAAATGCTATCGACGAGAATAGAATGCTGAAAGAACAATTTATACAGGGACTGAGATCCCCAGAGGAACGCCGAACTGTAAATTGGTGGTCCTTAGATCATCCGGATGCTACCTTTGATGCCCTAAAGGACATGGCAATAAAAGGGCTGCGGCCCCTGGGCAAACCTGAGGTGGCCACCCAACATCATCAGGGTGAAGTCACTCTGGAACCGGCAGTAACCCCCTGTTCCCCGTTAGTGGCTGAAGCCAAAGCGCAGGTGACACCTCCTAGTGAATTGGACTGTCTGCGCTCAGAGGTGCGCCAGCTGACTAAAAATCTGGCCGCTGTGATGAGTGCCCTGCAGCTGCGGAAAGAGGAGGAAGGAAAGATCTTGTTAGCTGACTGCCCAGAAGACGTCCCGTGGCTGCACCGGAGAAGAAAGAAGACGTCGCCCCCCCGGAGGAGGACAACGCCACCCCCAGGAGCAACCTCTGATCAACACCCTCCTCGTCGAGAGATCATCTGTTACCGCTGCAACCGGAAAGGTCATCTGTCTACACAGTGTCCTTTAAACGGGCAGAACCTGGGTCCAAGGGCCAACACCCAGGAGAATACCCGTCAGGCCCCCTAGACTGGAACCGCAGGTATGTGGGCGGGCGACCCTACCTGTCTATTATTCTAGATGGTATTGCTGTTCCAGCATTGTTAGACACTGGGTCGCAGGTGACCCTAATACCTGATGCTCTATATACCAAGTACTGGTCAATGGACAGTCTTAAACCTCCGAGCCTTGACTTTACTGTGTATGCTTCGAATGGTCTTCCTGTAGAAGTACTCGGAACAAAATGTGTAGATGTAAAGGTGGGCAGAGAGGAGTTGAAAGACCAAGGGCTTCTGGTAGTAAAGACTGTAAATGAGGAGAACGGTTTAAATATCATTTTGGGTACTAACATTATCGGTAATTGTTTGGGAGAAGTTGTGTTCTTACTCCAACAGCTCGCTGAGATTGCCCGACCAAGGCAGAGAGGAGTAATCCAAAGAGAGATCCGGGCCCTGGTGTGTCAGCAGCAAGCGAAGCTTACCGACGGCGAAATTGGTAATGTACGGGTCACTGACTCGGATCCTATTGTGATACCCCCAATGAGTGAAATGATCATTTGGTGCAGGGCAGCCATAGGTCTGAGAGGACAGAATTACCAAGCTGTAGTAGAACCCCACCATTCAGAACATAGACCTACACTTATGACTGCTAGAGGAGTAGTAGAGGTGGTGAATGGAAGAGTACCGGTACGGCTTCTCAATTGGGGAGATGATGAGGTAAATTTACCCCGTTATGCAACCATTGCTAAACTTCATGCTGTTGATAATAATTCTATTCTCCCGGCTGAGTCCTTAGACTCCTGTCAAATAGAGGAGGACAATGACCCAGCAACTCAGGTGGCGGAATGGTGTCAGCAACTCCATGTTGGGACGGACACCACTCCCGCTCACCAGAAGCAAGGGGTATTACGGGTGGTGCAAGAGTACGCCCAAGTGTTTAGCAAAAATCCACTTGATTTTGGGACAATTAAGGGAGTACAACATCATATCCCTACTGGCAGTCATCCTCCCATCAAAGAGCGGTATAGGCCCATACCTCCAGCTCATTATCAGAAAGCTAAAGAAATGTTGAATGATATGAAGAAAGCTGGGGTGATAAGGGATAGTTGTAGCCCCTGGGCAGCCCCTCTAGTTCTGGTTAAAAAGAAAGATGGTAGTATGAGAATGTGTGTGGATTACAGGCAGGTGAACCGCATAACACACAAGGATGCATACCCGCTACCACGTATAGAGGAATCATTAGCTGCTCTGAAAACGGCTAACTACTTTTCTACCCTTGATCTGACTAGTGGTTACTGGCAAGTGGCTGTGGCTGAGGAGGATCGTGAGAAAACGGCTTTCACCACCCCAATGGGGCTCTGTGAGTTCGACAGAATGCCGTTTGGGCTCAGTAGTGCCCCAGGAACATTTCAGAGAGTGATGGAAAACTGTCTGGGACATCTCAATTTTGAAACCGTGCTGCTATACCTAGACGACGTCATCGTGTATTCCAAGACTTATGAGGACCATCTGAAGCACCTGGCAGAAGTATTCGAGTCCCTGTCCAGGTACGGGATGAAATTAAAACCCTCAAAATGCCATCTACTCAAACAGAAGGTACAATACTTGGGGCACATCGTCAGTTCGGAAGGAGTAGCGCCAGACCCAGAGAAAGTCACTGCCATCCAGAAGTGGCCGGAGCCGAAGAACCTTAAGGAAGTGCGACAGTTCCTGGACTAACGGGTTACTACAGGAGATTCGTGAAAGATTACACGAAGAAGGCAGCTCCTTTACAGGACCTCCTGGTAGGACAATCCTTAAAGAGCAGAAACCCTCCCTTTAATTGGGGTAAAGAACAGGCTGAAGCATTCCAAAAGATGAAAGAGATCCTGACAGGTGATGAGATCTTAACCTATCCTGATTACAGCCAACCGTTCCTGTTGTACACCGACGCCAGTAATGAAGGGCTGGGAGCAGTTCTCAGTCAGAAGCAGAATGGCCAAGAAAAAGTCATCGCTTATGCTAGCAGAAAACTCAGGCCAACGGAGAGGAATCCGGAAAATTATAGCAGCTTCAAGCTGGAGTTTCTGGCGCTGGTCTGGGCCATTACTGAAAGATTTAAGCACTATCTGGCCTCCAATAAGTTCACGGCGTACACAGACAACAACCCGTTAACGCACCTGGAAACCGCCAAGCTGGGTGCCATGGAGCAGCGATGGATGGCCCGGTTGTCCAATTACCAGTTTACTATCAAGTACCGGGCAGGTCGAAAGAATGCTAATGCTGATGCGTTGTCCCGAATGCCGCATGACTCTGATACGGAAGAAGAATCGGACGACCTGGAAGAAATTGAGCTACCCGCGTTCCATCGAAATGGGGTAGTCCATGAGCATCGAGTTCACAGAAAGCAGTATGGTGCAACATTAAATCCTTTACCCCATCACAGCTGGAAAGAGACTCAGGACAGTGATCCAGTGGTCAGCCGCATCAAGGAGTTGTTAAAACAGGAAGGTTCCTCCTTGGAAAAGGATGCACCTATGTCAGCCAAGCTCCTGTGGAACGAGAAAAGCAGGTTGTTCCTATACCGTGAGAAGTTGTGCAGGAGATACGTCAACCCCAGAACCCATGAGATGGTCTGGCAAATCGTGGTCCCCAAGGCAGACGTCCCAATGGTGTTGGAAGCGTACCACGATCAAGCAGGACACTTTGGCTGGAGAAAGCTGGAGACCCTGTTGAGATGCCGGTTCTACTGGGTAGGGATGCGCAGCTCCGTCGAGAGGTGGTGTCGGAACTGTGGACCCTGTGGTCTCAGAAGAAAGGACTACGGAAGTCAGAAGGCCCCCCTGCAACCTATCCGGACGACTCGTCCCCTGGAGATTGTGGCCCTGGACCACGTCAAACTGTCGCCGAGTAGATCTGGATACTCATACGCCTTGACCATGGTGGACCATTACTCCAGATTTCTGGTGGTTGTTCCAGTGAAAGACCAGACCGCAGTGACGGCCGCGAAGACCTTTCAAGCAAGCTTTTGTAGACCGCATGGGTATCCGGAGCAAGTCTTAACCGATCAGGGACCTGCTTTGAAGCCGATTTATTCAAGGAATTCTGTCATATGTACGGGTGCAAAAAAAATAAGAACAACACCATATCACCCTCAAACCAACGGTCTTTGTGAAAAGATGAACCATATTGTCCTTGACTTGTTGAGATCCATACCGTTGGAAGACAGGAATCGATGGCCGGATTTACTGCCTGATTTGGTTGATTTGTATAATCATATACCTGTAAGCTCAACTAACTGCACTCCCGCCTATCTTATGAGAGCAAGGCCCGGAAAACTACCAATGGATCTAGAACTTGGAGTGGTAGAACCGGAGGCGGACGACGCCGTGGAAAACTGGGACGTCAATCGGCAAGAGCAATACAGAAGAGTACAAATCTGTGTGGAGGAAAGTCTCAATAAGGCACGGGAGAAACAGGAAGATGTTTACAACCGAAATGCTCCTGCCAAGCCTTTGATGCCTGGAGAGGTAGTATTAAAAAGAAAAAGGAAGATGCACAAACTGGATAATCAGTGGAGCAAGAACCCTACGTCATACAAGATTCTAAATATGACAACAGAAAAGTTTGTGTCGTCAGTAAAGACGGAGGAAGAACAACAACTACTGTGTCCAGAGATCATTTGAAGTTGTGTCCAGAACACTTAAAGCGTTGTGAAAAGAACCCTGTCCTCAATCAAGGAGAAAGAAAGGAAGAGGTCATACACACAGATCTGGGAGATTTTCCTGCGGATTGGCCCCGACTGGGAGATGCTGTGATAATTCCAGTGTTGCAGTTTTATCAGCCACAAGAGGAAGTTCTACCTCCAGTTGTGCCTGTGGTGCCAGTTGAGCCCGCTCAGGAGTTACCCATCCCAGCAACACCTCAACCTGTGGAACCTCAAGATGGATCATCTGAAGCAGCGCCCCATACTATGGGATCTCCTGGTGAAGCTGACTCGCACCGCCCAGCCATCAGTACGCTTGCCAGATCCATAGAAAGATTAAGGCAGTTCTATAGTTTGCCGTTACGCAGTGCAGACAGATCGCAACTTGATATACCTGAAACTACACCACGTAGATCAGAGAGAATCACAAAAGGGAAATTACCCATTAGATATCAGCAGTAGTTATAACGAATTTATGTGAACATTGTAAAAGTCTATATATATATAAATGTGTTTTCCCTATTATGTCTTTGTCTTACAATGGACTCAGAGGCTGAGGACTAAGCCAGCCCAAAAACTGTATCCTGTAAATAGTTGCACTTTGTGCCTTTTTAATGGTTTCACATGAAACCTTGACTTACCTCTGAACCAAAAACCCGTGTGGTGTGGCACTGAGTGAGGTCTGCATTTGGATGTCCTGCAGCCCACCCAGGACCTACGTTGAAGGTTTGGTGCGGGTCCTTCACAAGTATACCGTATATTTATTGAATGCTATTTAATACTTTTGTATTTCTATATATAATGTTATTGTTTGCAACGTTCAAGATATCCTCACCTCCCGGATGGGACGAATTACTGTTATTGTTAATGTTTTCATGCATAAACAGAATGTCTCTTTTATATTTTACAGCCCGGGAGTGCTGTCGTTTACCATGGGGGAATGTGTAGCCCTGGTACACAATACCAGGAGGATGAGTGGAGAGGTAACAGTTAAGGTCTCTTCATGACATCATGTACACTTCTGACACACCCAGCAGGGGTGTGGAAGGGAGTGATTTTAGTCAGTCAGTTTCCTGTCCTTGGACAGAGTAGACGTGTCCAGTTTGAGCCTGTCATCAGTTCAGAACGTGGAGGCTGGTACAGGTGGTCTAATTCACCTTAGTCTAGTCAGAGCTGTGCCCCACTGGAAGAAAGACTGAACTATCTATTAAGAGTCGAGCAAATCGAAGGGCAAAGTGGAAGGAAGATTATTGGAAAAGTGCGTTTGGCTTGGAAGAGTCCTGCACATTGCTACCGGTTACTGGGGACCGAAGGATCACTATTAGCTACAAGCATAGTGAAGAGAAAACCAGAGATTTACCGGACCCTAGGTCGCGGCAAACAAGCCCCTTATAGTCAGTACGTAACTGGGGTCAGGGGAAGTGAAGACTTTGAGTTTCTGCAGGACAAAATAAGAATTCAGCTCCCTCATAGAAAGACTCCTAACACTAAATTGACTGGGCAGTACAGCTTTGGATAAGCTGGAATCATAGAGGGGACTACGCTTCAGGCTGGTCGTACTCATCTTCATTGGACAGTAAAGGAGGCCCCTAAGTTGCTTAGCTGTTGCCTCAAAGCTCATCCTCCACCAACCCCATCAGCCTCCCTGGGACCTGCTTGAACATCTTACAAGTAAAGGTATGGAAAGACGCTGACCGTGTGAGACTGAGTTATTATTGCATGCCTGCACAATCCCTACCTAACTACCGACCTGAGGGAAGAGTCCCACCTGTAGGGGACCCGACATCTAGCTGCATCACCATCCCCTCAGAGATCTACAGCAGCGCTGGTATAAATTACCAGAATTCTACAGGTGGCGTCACGAACTGTATATAAATATCCCCTGTAAATATTCCCCCAACATACGCCAGACCGCCAGGGCCACAGACCGAGCCACAGCTACCTGTGACAATCCCCATAGACTTCTACGGGCTCGGCTCTGAGTACCCCATTGCCCTGGTAACCCACAATTGTGGTGGCGGGTCGACACACTTCTACAGGAAGACCATTAGAAGCATACATGGTAAAGTCAGGGCTCGGGGGTTTAAGACTGTCCATTGACCAGTACTTAGTATATAGGGCATCAGGTATTAGGGTCACTTGGGACCCAGTGTCTAACAATGCCGGAACTGCAATACCATCTAAGATGATAGACAGGTAGGGTCGCCCACCCACATACCTGCGGTTCCAGTCTAGGGGGCCTGACGGGTATTCTCCTGGGTGTTGGCCCTTGGACCCAGGTTCTGCCCGTTTAAAGGACACTGTGGAGACATATGACCTTTCCGGTTGCATCGGTAACAGATGATCTCTCGACGAGGAGGGTGTTGATCAGAGGTCGCTCCTGGGGGTGGCGTTGTCCTCCTCCGGGGGGGCGACGTCTTCTTTCTTCTCCGGTGCATCCACGGGACATCTTCTGGGCAGTCAGCTAACAAGATCTTCCCTTCCTCCTCTTTCCGCAGCTGCAGGGCACTCATCACAGCAGCCAGATTTTTAGTCAGCTGGCGCACCTCTGAGCGCAGACAATCCAATTCACTAGGGGGTGTCGCCTGCGTTTTGGTTTCTGCCACTAGCGGGGAAAAGGGGGGTACTGCCGGTTCCAGAGTGACTTCACCCTGATGATGTTGGGTTGCCACTTCAGGTTTGCCCAGGGGCCGCAGCCCTTTTATTGCCATGTCTTTTAGGGCATCAAAGGTAGCATCCGGATGATCTAAGGACCACCAATTTACAGTTCTGCGTTCCTCTTGGGATCTCAATCCCTGTATAAATTGTTCTTTCAGCATTTTATTCTCATCGATAGCATTTAAATTATTAACCTGCTTAAGAGCTCTCAGGGCTCCTTGTAGTCGGCAAGCGTAGTCCCGGATGCTGTCACCTGGCTGTTGTGAACAGTGATAGAATGCCATCCGGAGATCCGTTTCTGTGCGGTCTTCAAATATGGCATGCAGCTTAAGGAAGATCGCAGGTACCGACTCCTGATCAACGGTATCCCAAGTCTCCACTTCCCTCTCAGCAGCGCCAGTTAGCTGCCCTATTAGCACAGCAGCTTTTTGTCTCTCAGGCATGGAGTACATTTCTAGGATGCTGCATAACTTCCGCTTGAAGCCTGCTAATGTGCCTGGCTCATCGCTGTACTGGGGAAGCCATTTCGCCCCAGGCATATATGGGAGCGTTAGTGGCATGATCGGGACTACCGGACTGGGTGCGGGGCCTGCGCCCCCATCTGGCGCTACAATACCAGGCGGTGCGGGATTGGGGCCTCCGGCCGGGGCCGCACTGTCAGCCGGTTGTTGTGACATCTTAGCGCCCCCTTGGTTAAACGGAGCCTACCGGTTTCAGATGCTGCTACTTCACAGGCACAGCAGTGGGAACAGGACCTTCGTCGCAGGCGCTCTGATGTCAGAGCGTTCACTTCCTGTTGCAGGACCTGCCGCTGAGTCAGAGCCGGGGGCGTGTCCAAGACTTTGCGCGCTCTTTCAGGTACGCCCACCTTCTTCTCCAGCGCCTTAGGGCACGAATCTGGCGGCAAATATGGCGGTATTTGGCGCCAAACAACAGCAACAGTCTTTTTCACCAAAACACTCCACAGGCACACAGGGCTCGCAATGCTGCAAGTTTCGTATCCTGTTCGTGACGCCAAAGTTTTTGTATCGACCCGCCACCACAATTGTGGATTACCAGGGCAATGGGGTACTCAGAGCCGAGCCCATGGAAGTCTATGGGGTTGTCACGGGTAGCGGTGGCTCGGTCTGTGGCCCTGGCGGTCTGGCGTATGTTGGGGGGTATATTTACAGGGGATAGATTTATATACAGTTCGTGACGCCACCTGTAGTCTCTGGTAATTTGTACCAGCGCTGCTGTAGATCTCTGAGGGGATGGTGAGGCAGCTAGATGTCGGGTCCCCTACAGGTGGGACTCTTCCCTCAGGTCGATGGTTATGGTGGGGTTGTGCAGGCATGCAATTAAATAACTCAGTCTCACACCGTCAGCGTCTTTCTATACCTTTTACTTGTAAGATGGTAAGGCAGGTCCCAGGGAGGCTGATGGGGTTGATGGAGGATGAGTTTTGAGGCAACGGCTGAGCAAGGCAGGGGCCTCCTTTACTTTCCAATGATGATGAGTCCAACCAGCATAAAGCGTAGTTCACTCCTGAAACTTCAGCTATTTCAAAGCTGTACTGCCCGGTCAGTTTTGTGGTGGAGCCTTCCAGTGATGAAACTAGGTTCTTCTTTGCTTGGCCTAGCTCAAAGTTCCTATTCCACCTGACCCCTGTTACGTACTGACACTTCAAGGGCTGCTTTCTGTTACCTAAGGTACAGTAAGCCTCTGGTTCTTTTACCACTATGCATGAAGCTATAGTGATGCTTCGGTCTCCAGTGACCGGTGACAATGTGCAGGATACTTTAATCCTAAAGCACTTCTGATTTCCTTCCACTGTGCCTTTCGACTTGCTCACACTCTCAATAGCTATCTCAGTCCGTCTGCCAGTGGGGCACAGCTCTGACCAGGCTGAGGTGATCGGGCTCCCCTTTACTGGCCTCCACTTCTCTGAACTGCACACAGGTGGGATGACTCAGTACTGAGCCACCCGAGCTAGACTCTGCTCTTTCCTCCTCCCAGGTCCAGGCTAGACTAGACTGCTGAATCACTACCCAATCTGAACACTCCCTGTGGGTGTGTCTAAGTGTATGTGATGTCATGAGGAGCCCTTAACCTTTACCCCTCCACTCATCCTCCTGGTATTGTGTACCAGGGCTACACAGCAGCAGGTTACATCTCTGCACAGTGGACCCCGGGTTGCGATTGCACTTTATTTTTTATTTAGTGCAATCCGCCCACCCTAACACTGATAATTAGAGAACAAGCATTGATTAGTACATCAGGGACTTAAGGCACTGCCACACTTAGCGATCGCACTAGCGATCACGACAATGACACGACCTGACGAGATCGCTAGTGCGATCGCTAGTTAGATTCCAAACACATCTCATCAGCGATCTGTATAACGACCTCTGCGATCGTTGGGAAAACCTAGTCCCACCTGCGACGCTGGTAAAGTCGTTCATAAAGGGTGTCACACTCAGCGATTCAGGCTCACCAGCGGGACACCAACGACCAAAAAACGGCTCAGAACGTTCATAAGCGATCAACGACATCTCAGCAGGGGCCACATCGCCGCTACATGTCACACACAGCTAAGTCGCTAACGAGATCGCTACTGCGTCATAAATGGTGACGCAGTAGCGATCTCGTTAGCGATCTCGCTAGTGATCTCGCTTAGTGTGGCATACCCTTTAGGAGTCATAGAGAAATGGATCGAGGACCTGAAGTCATCAATAGTGTGCACTGTATGAAAGTTTGGACTTATTTGTAGTGAACATAAAAGGTTTACAAATCCTTGGATTTCTCCCCATGCTCCAGAGGAAACAGTTATGCAACCAAGGATGAGTTTTTGGTTAGTTTTTTGACACAGTGTCTTAGGCTAGTTTCACACTAGCGTATGGTGGAGCTGTGTAGGGCTGCGTACATTCTCTGTGAAGCTCCGCCCACTGCCACACCTCCTACGGTTAGCTCCGCCTACACCTGCAAGCGTCCTGCATGCGGCCTGCGTACCTATATTTAACATTAGGTACGCAGGCCGTGTAGATGTATGCGTTTTCCACCGCATGCGTCGTTTTGACGGTGCGACGACCTGTGTCCAACGCAACATGTTGCATTTTTTTCCGGTCACCACACCGTCAAAACAACGCATGCGGCGGCAAACGCATACATCTACATGGCCTGTGTTCCTAATGTTAAATATAGGTACGCAGGCCGCATGCAGGCGTAGGCGGAGCTAACCAGAGGAGGTGCGGTGGCGGGCGGAGCTTCACGAAGAATGTACGCAGCCCTACACAGCTCCACCATACACTAGTGTGAAACTAGCCTCAGACTTTCAGCAAAGTGGATTAGATTTATAGAAATCTCATGATTACTTTTTTATACGTTGCATAAACTGACGTGCAATTGAAATCCACAATATGTAAATGTCTCTTGCTGGAATGCTGAGTTTTATGTACAGATTTTCCACACACAATTGCGTTGCATTCTGAAAATCCACAGGTAGGAAATGCACGTGCATTTTTAGTGTGCTCCTGCTGCAGAAAATGCTGCAGAAAAGGCATGTAATGTGCACATGATTGTATTAAAGTTTTATCAATGTCAAATACCAGGAAGTATTAAAACCTAAGTAGCTTTATTTAACACATGAAAAACCAAAATAGACAAAAACTGTAGCACAAAAAAATGTAGTAAACATATTATACCAAAAGGCAAGTAATCTAATTTACCTAGTAGGTGGAGGAAATCAAAAACTCACCAAATACTCATTGTGGGAACGCAGCCTTAAATTTGCAATAAATAAGGTACAGTTTTCCAACCCTTAAAAAAATGAAGCAAGTTTTCTAATATTTCCATATCTCTTTCGTGGAGAACACAGGTGTGGTCGGAGGAGCCGAGTGTTCCTGTATATAAGGGGGTTGGCTGACAAAGCTGTTCGCCCAACAGTTGTTCATCTGATGGTTATCTCATGTTTATGGAGGCCTGTACTTCTGAAGCCAACTAGTCGCCCGTCAGGGGTTGCAGAGAATTCTCATTGCTAATCTTTAGATTGATGTCACAACACTGAGATCTTAATGTCATCAGCGGATCACCGAATAGCACCAGGTACAAGAATTACTACAATCAGAGGTCACATAGTGTATATCTTTTGGAGGAGTCACACATCTCAGCCTTATTTCCTGGAACTACAATTTTCCAATAATGAAACTTCCCCAGAAATTGCGGAATTACACGTCCTGAATATGTACAACAGGCTTCTTATGTTTTTATATTAAATTGATTTTCAGCTTTTTGGCAATGACTTTAGAAATGCCCATTTGTGGCTTGTTTTTATAGTAGTGGGAATTCTTACTTCTCAGGACATTGAAGTTGGAAGCTGTGTGACAGTTAGAGAGCGGAGTAGAGGGAAGAGCACCAGGGAGGCTAGTCCTGATCTGGCACACCCCAATAAGTTTGCAAAGTTGGCAGATGAGGGGGGTGTCAGTACAGGGGTAGCACTGCTGCAGCCAGGCACGTCCTCTAAAAGCCGGAGGAGTGTCTGCTCCAGTAAGGGGGGAATTAGGAGAGCAGGGCAGGCCAGACAGGTGCTGGTAGTGGGGGACTCAATTATTAGGGGATCAGATAGGGCAATCTGTCACAAAGACAGGGATCGTCGAACAGTGTGCTGCCTACCTGCCGCTCGAGTCCGACACATCGCTGATTGGGTTGACAGATTACTGGGAGGGGCTGGTGAGGACCCAGCGGTCATGGTGAACATTGGCACAAATGACAAAGTTAGAGGTAGGTGGAAGGTCCTTAAAGACGATTTCAGGGAATTAGGCTGCAACCTTAAAGCAAGGACCTCCAACGTGGTATTTTCTGAAATACTGCCTGTACCACGTGCCACACCAGAGAGGCAACGGGAGATTAGGGAGGTTAATAAGTGGCTCAGGAATTGGTGTAGGAAGGAGGGGTTTGGGTTCCTGGAGAACTGGGCCGACTTCCCAGTTGACTACAGGTTCTATGCTAAGGACAGGCTGCACCTCAATGGTCAGGGTGCAGCTGTGCTGGGGGAGAAAATGGCTAGAAGGTTGGAGGAGTCTTTAAACTAGGGACTAGGGTGGAAGGTATTCATTTTATAGGAGGGAAAGGCAGTGCAGATAGAGACCTGGGCACAAATAATGAAATTGGGGGTGGGGGTGGCATGGGGGGTGGGGTTAGAACAGTTAATAATTTAAGAAAGAATAGAGGTTCAGAGAGATACATAAAGTGCATGTATACTAATGCCAGAAGCCTCACCAGCAAAATGGCGGAATTAGAATTAATTTTGTTGGAACATAATTATGACATGGTGGGGATATCTGAGACTTGGCTGGATGAGAGCCACGACTGGGCGGTTAATTTACAGGGCTATAGTCTGTTTAGGAATGACCGTAAAAATAAGCGAGGTGGGGGTGTGTGTTTATATGTAAAATCATCCTTAAAACCCATCCTGCGTGATATCTGTGAATCTAATGAAGATGTAGAGTCTCTGTGGGTGGAGATTAGGGGAGGGGGGAGAAATAATAAATTACTGATAGGGGTTTGTTATAAGTCTCCTAAAATAATGGAAGCAACAGAGAATATCCTCGTAAAGCAAATAGATGAAGCAGCGACTCAAGGAGAAGTCATTATTATGGGGGACTTCAACTACCCTGAAATACATTGGGGAACAGAAACCTGCAGTTCCAGCAAAGGTAATAAGTTTTTGACAACTATGAGAGACAATTACCTTTCACAACTAGTTCAGGACCCAACAAGAGGGGGGGCACTGCTAGACCTAATATTAACCAACAGGCCAGACCGCATATCAAATATAAGGGTTGGGGGTCACTTGGGTAATAGTGATCACAAAATAATAAGCTTTCATGTATCCTTTAATAAGATGTGTAGTTGAGGGGTTACAAGGACACTAAACTTCAGGAAGGCAAATTTCCAACTGATGAGAGATGATCTTAGTGCAATAAACTGGGACGATATTCTGAGACATAAAAATACACAAAGAAAATGGGAGACGTTTATTAGCATCCTGAATAGGACCTGTGCACAGTATATACCCTATGGGAATAAACATGCTAGAAATAGGAGGAAACAACTATGGCTAAATAGAGCTGTAAGGGGCGCAATAAGGGACAAAAATAAAGCGTTTAGGGAATTAAAGCAAGTAGGTAGCGATGAGGCATTAAATAAATACAGAAGATTGAATAAATTATGTAAAAAGCAAATCAAGACAGCAAAGATTGAGGCAGAGAGACTCATTGCCAGAGAAAGTAAAAATAATCCCAAAATATTCTTTAACTACATAAATAGCAAGAAACTAAAAAATGATAGTGTTGGTCCCCTTAAAAATAGTCTGGGTGAAATGGTGGATGAGGATGAGGAAAAAGCCAATATGCTAAATGTCTTTTTTCAACTGTATTTACACAAGAAAATCCCACGACAGATAACATGATCAGTGATAAAAATATTTCTCCATTAAATGTCACCTGCTTAACCCAGCAGGAAGTACGGCGGCGTCTAAAAATCACTAAAGTTGACAAATCCCCGGGCCCGGATGGGATACACCCCCGACTACTGCAGGAATTAAGTACAGTCATAGATAGACCATTATTTTTAATCTTTAAAGATTCCATAATAACGGGGTCTGTACCACAGGACTGGCGTATAGCAAATGTGGTGCCAATATTCAAAAAGGGGGCAAAAACTGAACCTGGAAATTATAGGCCAGTGAGCTTAACATCTACTGTGGGTAAAATCCGGGAGGGTTTTTTAAGGGATACTATATTGGAGTATCTGAGGCTGAATAACCTCATGACACAGTATCAGCATGGGTTTACGAGGGACCGTTCTTGTCAGACTAATCTGATAAGCTTTTATGAAGGGGTAAGTTCCGGACTGGACCAAGGGAACGCAGTGGACGTGGTGTTCATGGACTTCTCAAAAGCTTTTGATACGGTGCCACACAAAAGGTTGATACATAAAATGAGAACAATGGGGATAGGAGAAAATATGTGTAAGTGGGTTAAGAACTGGCTCATGGATAGGAAACAAAGGGTGGTTATTAATGGAGCACACTCTGACTGGGTCACGGTTAGCAGTGGGGTACCACAGGGGTCAGTATTGGGGCCGCTTCTCTTTAACATATTTATTAATGACCTTGTAGGGGGCATACAGAGTAGTATTTCAATATTTGCAGATGACACTAAACTCTGCAGGGTAATAAATACAGAGGAGGACAATTTTATATTACAGGAGGATTTATGTAAACTAGAAGCTTGGGCTGATAATGGCAAATGAGCTTTAATGGGGATAAATGTAAGGTCATGCACTTGGGTAGAACAAACAAGATGTATAATTATGTGCTTAATTGTAAAACACGGGGCAAAACTGTCACTGAAAAAGACCTGGGTGTATGGGTGGACGACAAACTCACATTTAGTGGCCAATGTCAGGCAGCTGCTGCCAAGGCAAATAAAATAATGGGAAGCATTAAGAGAAGCATAGATGCTCATGAGGAGAACATAATTTTACCTCTATACAAGTCACTGGTGCGACCACACTTAGAATACTGTGTGCAGTTCTGGTCTCCGGTGTATAAGAAAGACATAGCTGAACTGGAGCGGGTGCAGAGAAGAGCGACCAAGGTTATTAGAGAACTGGGGGGTCTGCAATACCAAGACAGGTTATTACACTTGGGGTTATTTAGTTTGGAAAAACGAAGGCTTAGGGGTGATCTTATTACAATGTACAAATATATGAGGGGACAGTACAAAGACCTTTCTAATGATCTTTTTACTCTTAGACCTGTGACGGGGACAAGGGGGCATCCTCTACGTCTGTAGGAAAGAAGGTTTAGCCATAATCACAGACGCAGATTCTTTACTGTAAGAGCAGTGAGACTATGGAACTCTCTGCTGTCTAATGTTGTAATGAGTGATTCCCTACTAAAAGTTAAGAAGGGACTGGATGCCTTTCTTGAAAAGTATAATATTACAGGCTATATTCACTAGTTTCCTAGATATTGCGTTGATCCAGGGAGCTAGTCTGATTGCCGTATGTGGAGTCGGGAAGGAATATTTTTCCCTAATGTGAAGCTTACTGTTTGCCACTTGGGTTTTTTTTGCCTTCCTCTGGATCAGTGGTTCTCAACCTTTCTAATGCCGTGACCCCGCAATACAGTTCCTCATGTTGCGGTGACCCCCAAACCAAAAAATAAGTACAGTCCTCCATACAATATTATGGGCACCACATAGTCCTCCATACAGTATTATGGGCCAAATATAATGCTCCATAAAGAATACTGGTCACCATATAATGCTCCATACAAAATATGGAGCTCTCCTCTGCACTGTGCTGCGTTCTGCACTGTTACGGCTCAGGAAAGGGCACTGTGGAAAGACTCCCCATTATCATCATCATTGCCTCCCCATCATCATCATCATCGCCTCCCCATCATCATTGTCTCACCATCATCATCATTGCCTCCCCATCATCATCATCATTGCCTCCCCATCATCATCATCATTGCCTGCCCATCATCATTGGCTCCCATCATCATCATTGCCTGCCCATCATCATTGGCTCCCCATCATCATCATTGCCTTCCCATCATCATTGGCTCCCCATCATCATCTCCTCCCATCATCATCATTGCCTTCCCATCATCATTGGCTCCCCATCATCATCATCATTGCCTGCCCATCATCATTGGCTCCCCATCATCATCGCCTCCCCCTCATCATCATCATTGCCTGCCCATCATCATTGGCTCCCCATCTTCATCATCATTACCTGCCCATCATCATTGGCTCCCCATCATCATCATTGCCTCCCCATCATCATCATTGCCTGCCCCTCATCATTGCCTCCCCATCATCATCATCTTTGCCTGCCCATTATCATTTTCTCCCCATCATCATCATTATTTCCTGCCCAACATCATTGCTCCCCATCATTATCATTGCCTCCCCATCATTATCATCATTGCCTTCCCATCATCATTGCATCATCATCATCTTTGCCTGCCCATCATCATTGTCTCCCCATCATCATCATCATCATTGCCTGCCCATCATCATTACCTCCCCATTATTATCATATTTGCCTGCCCATCATCATTGTCTCCCCATCATCATCTTTGCCTGCCCATCATCATTGGCTCCCCATCATCATCATCATCATTGCCTGCCCATCATCATTGCCTCCCCATCATCATCATTATTGCCTGCCCATCATCATTTGCTCCCCATCATTATCACTGCCTCCCCATCATCATTGCCTGCCCATCATCATCGCCTCCCCATCATCATCAACTTTGCCTGCCCATCATCATTGGCTCCCCCTCATCATCGTTGCCTCCTCACCACCATCACTGCCTCCCCCATCACCATCACACATACAGCACCACACACAGACAGCACCGAAGCACTCTCTCACATACACACACGCAGGCAGACACACACACACTGATACACACAGACACATACACCTCACATCTCACCTGTCCGGCACCCGCGCTCTCTGCCACTTCCTAACAAGAGTCCAAGAGGAAAACTGCAAACAGCTGATCAGGAAGATCTCAACCCTCCGGTATCAGAATATGTCTCTGACATTTACGGCGCTATAAATGTCTGACTGATGGACATTCGTCAGGGACCTGTATCATTCTGCAGAATGGAACTCCATCCTCCGCCAAAAGGATGGCTTGGGCAACCATACAATGTATGATGCTACTTGCCATAGAAATTTGTTCAGCAAGTCAATTCTGCAAATATTAAATCCACATTTTTAGAACTGTTTGTTTACAAGTGTATCCCCACATATTCACCATGCTCAAGCATAGTTTCTCAGCACAAGTTCCTTTTATTTTAACATCCTAATTGGAAGTATTTAACAGGTAAATGATGACTAGGAATATTTTCAGACCTTCGTGTTTACTGACAGAATACGCAGGTAGTAGGCAACAGCCCTGAATCGTAACACTTTTTTTCAAGATGTAATGATATCCTTGGCACTGGGCAGCAGAGCTGATGACAATTTCTTTCTAGGTTAAAGTAATTGAATTCTAATTAATTTTTGTTTCGGTGTGATATCAGGAACTGAGACCTTCCCTGTATTCGCATGAATAGGTGACAAAGCGGTTGTGCCCACTGTATCAAAGCGGCACATTTATATGATGTCATCTGTCATCTCTCTTTAACTGAGTGAAAGAGCAAAGACGACTCCAATCTATGGAAAACAAGTCCAGGATTGAGGCTGTATTCCATGTATACAATGGCGGGCTCCATTGCTCCAAGGCTTGTGAGTGGTGCCATCACCATGAGGAATGGTATTGACTGTGATGTCATGAGGGGCTGAAGGCTTGATAGGATAGAGATGGAAAGAATATGTGATGTTTCGTTCATAGGTAGACAGTCAAGGAGTTTCCTCCATACTGTCATGTACTTGATTTGCCTTTGTGTTAGAGGGAACGTCCTTTCCCAGAAGACGGTAGTCCGGAGAACTGATCGTCTCCCATGTTGTCACACTACATATGTCACACACAGATGACATATCCTGGTTATATGGTGACCTGCAAGCATGAGAAACTCTCGCTATCAATTAGAATTATACCCAAGAAGAGGTGCGAAACCGCTAAATAAGATTAAAATAGATAAATCTCCGGGTCCGGATGGCATACACCCACGAGTACTAAGATAACTAAGTAATGTAATAGACAAACCATTATTTCTTATATTTAGGGAGACTATAACGACGGGGTCTGTTCCACTGGACTGGCGCATAGCAAATGTGGTACCAATATTCAAAAAGGGCTCTAAAAGTGAACCTGGAAATTATAGGCCAGTAAGTCTAACCTCCATTGTTGGTAAAATATTTGAAGGGTTTCTGAGGGATGTTATTCTGGATTATCTCAATGGGAATAATTATTTAACTCCATATCAGCATGGGTTTATGCGGAATCGCTCCTGTCAAACCAATTTAATCAGTTCTTATGAAGAGGTAAGCTATAGACTGGACCAAGGTAAGTCATTGGACGTGGTGTATTTTGATTTTTCCAAAGCGTTTGATACCGTGCCACACAAGAGGTTGGTACACAAAATGAGAATGCGGAGTCTGTGGGAAAATGTGTGTAAATGGGTAAGTAACTGGCTTAGTGATAGAGAATATACCATTTTAACCACCCTCTGCTTTCTAATTGGGTCTCTGTGACCAGTGGGGTACCGCAAGGGTCGGTGTTTGGGACCTATTTTCTTCAGCATATTTATTGACGATCTGATAGAAGGTTTACACAGTAAAATATCGATATTTGCAGATGATACAAAACTATGTAAAGCAGTCAATACAAGAGAAGATAGTATTCTGATAGATCTGGATAAGTTGGAAACTTGGGCCGAAAGGTGGCAGATGTGGTTTAACAATGATAAATGTAAGGGTATACACATGGGAAGAAGGAATCAATATCACCATTACACACTGAACAGGAAACCACTGGGTAAATCTGACATGGAGAAGGACTTGAGGATCCTAGTAAATGATAAACTTACCTGGAGCAGCCAGTGCCAGGCAGCGGCTGCCAAGGCAAACAGGATCATGGGGTGCATTAAAAGAGGTCTGGATACTCATGATGAGAGCATTATACTGCCTCTGTACAAATCCCTGGTTAGACCGCACATGAAATACTGTGTACAGTTTTGAGCACCGGTGCTCTTGAAGGATATAATGGAACTAGAGCGAGTACAAAGGAGGGCAACAAGATTAATAAAGAGGATGGGGGAACTACAATACCCAGAGAAATTAGCAAAATTAGGATTATTTAGTCTCGAAAAAAGACGACTGAGGGGCGATCTAATAACCATGTATAAGTATATAAGGGAACAATAAAAATATCTCCTCCGATTATCTGTTTATGCCAAGGAAGGTGACGGTCACAAGGGGGCATTCTCTGCTTCTGGAGGAGAGAAGGTTTTTCCACCAACATAGAAGAGGATTCTTTACTGTTAGGGCCGTGAGAATCTGGAATTCTTTGCCTGAGGAGGTGGTGATGGCGAACTCAGTCGAGGGGTTCAAGAGAGGCCTGGATGTCTCCCTGGAGCTCAACAATATTGTATCTGACAGTTATTAGGTTCTTTAGAAGGACGTAGATCTGGGAATTTATTCTGACGGAATAAAGGCTGAACTGGATGGACAAATGTATTTTTTTCAGCCCTGCTAACTATGTTACTACCTAGAATCATGGATTTTTCTTGGGTCTGAACAGAAACATAATTTAATTTGTTTATGATACTTGTTTGATACTTTTACGGTCCCTGCGATACAAGTGTCGGCGATGAAGCTGATGAAAGCTCCCTTGAGGTGCTTTTCTGCTGCTTCTCTTATACAACAAGATTTTTGCTGCCCTTACGCAAACCTTATAATTATCTAGTGATTACATACAAGTTTTTTTTCCAAGTGGAAAAAAATTAACAGAGGAGCGCTCGGCTTGATCCAAGTTTAGTAGGCAATTATTGATAAAGATTCTTTAGTATCGCTTTACAGGATATATCTAGTGCCGGGAAGAAGCATTTCATGAAAATCATGCTGTAGTCCTCATTACTTCCAATTTCAGTGCAGTTGTATGCGATCCATTGTTACTTATAAGTAGCCATTTCAGGGGTAGCTCTAAGGCTATGTGCACACGTTCGGGATTGCCGCGGAAATATTCCCGTTAAAAACTAGCATTTTGCAAGCGTAATTAGCTTGCAGAATGTTAGCGTTTTCCAAGCGATCTGTAGCATCGCTTGGAAAACTGATTGACAGGTTGGTCACATGAGTCAAACATAGTGTTTGACAAGTGTGACCAACTTTTTACTATTGATGCAGCCTATGCCGCATCAATAGTAAAAAGATATAATGTTAAATATAATAAAAAAAATAACAAATCGTGATATTCTCACTTCCGGCGGCCCCCGCAGCCTTCCTAGTCCTCGCAATGCTCCCGGCAACTCCCGTTCCCAGTGATGCCTGGCGACAATGACCCAGATGACGTAGCATCACGCGAGACCGCTACGTCATCTGGGGTCATTGTCGCAAGGCATCCCTTGGAACATGAGTTGCCGGGAGCGTCACTGAGGAGCGGGAAGGCTGCGGGGCCGCCGGAAGGTGAGAATATCACGATTTGTTATTTTAATTATTGTTTTAACATGGATATGGTACCCAGGGGCCTGGAGGAGAATTTTGAATGCATTCTAATAATATGATGATTAATGCATGCGTTTTTAAGCGTTTTTGCAGTGGAAAACCGCCGCAAAAATGCAAAAAATCCTGAATGTGTGCACATAGCCTAAAGGTCCCTATTCACATTGCAGTCAGCCAAATCTGCTGATTTCTGTGGGACGGCCAACTATCTAATGTTTATCAACGCCTCCCGACTCTTCACGAAAAGTTAAAATCAGAGGAGAAAAGGCTCAAGTTTATTGATTTACAGTGCTGGATCCTTTTGTTTTCCTTTTGTTCACTGCAAGATGATTGTGAACAAGTGCTCCGAGGCTGTTGACCACCCAAAGAAAAAATTATTTTTTTACCAAGCTTGAAAAATCCTTAAACTCAGCGTGCATCCTACGCAGGGACGGACGGGAAGTGAAATTGAGCTTAGCATTTGAAAAGCACATAGGCCTGTTCCGACACGCACCACAATTGTGGATACCAGGCTATGGGGTACTCGGAGCCGAGCCATGGAAATCTATGGGAGTTGTCACTGGTAGCGGTGGCTGGGTTTCCGTGGCCCTGGCGGTCGTGCAATGGGGAATATTTACAGGGGATTTTAAGGATAGGTAGTTCGTGACGCCCCCTGTGGTATCTGGTTAATTGGACCAGCGCTGCTATAAGGACTTTCACAGGGGATGTTATGGGGCAGCTGGGTGGTAAGTCTCCCACAGGTGAGACTGGTCCCCTGGAAGTCTATGGTGATGATGAGGGTGTAGTTAATAATTCAGTCACACACAATGCAGCTTCTTTTCATACCTTTTACTGTAGATGGTTCAGGCAGGTCCCGGGGAGCTGGTCGGGGGGAGAATGCACATTCGGGTAACCGCTGAGCAGGTTAAGGCCTCCTTAACTTCACATATATCTGAGTCAAACTTGTCACGCGGTTTATGATATGTGTACGATGTCAGTAAACTATTCTTAAAAGAAAACACTCTATACAACATATAGATTAGCAATCATCAGCATGTAAATATAGAATAGATTTACTGACACGATATCCGTTGAACTCAGGGTTAATCTTGAGGACTTGATACACTGTCACAGGAAAAGAGAAGGACCGGGGGTCTAACCTGACCTAAACTGGGGTCCTAACTAATCCCTCACCTTGGAGGTACTGATAATGGTTCAGAGGTCCAAGTCTCCAGCCTAACCCTGTCTCCTATCAGTCCCAGAACCCTGTAATCAGTCCTAGAAGGATTTGATTACCACCAAAGGGATATGGGCTGATCTCTGCTAAATACACAGATTAGAATTAAGACAGACTGGAGAAAACACAGACTTGCATACACACTCAAACACAGAGGAACATAAATGATCTGGGATATTAAACTTAAGCAAGGAGAGCTTAAAAACAACTAAGGAGCTCTTTAACTTAAGTCTATACAGAAACAACCTATCTGTGGTCTGCATGAAGAATTTCACTGGCAACTCCCAAAACAGACAACCAAGGATTTAAAGGAAACCAATCAACAAATAATCAATTGCAGCCGGGAGAAACTGAACCCAGTCCAGAACCGAGCACCCGACAGAATTAACTCCCTCACTGCCAAACACAAAGAAACAGCAACTCAGCTGTGAGAAGTCAGAATGTGCAACCGCGACGATCTTCGTGGCGATGCACACATGACAAAACTTGCCTGAAGCGAAGTTAACTCTGAAATCTCCAGCTTTCTCAATAGCTGCCAAGCCGGCTGACTTTGTGGTGAAGCCTTCTATGTCTCTGAATCTCAGATGTTGAGAGAACTAAGGGCTATATTTGCTGATCAGGCTAGACTCCTGCTTTCCTGACTCCGGTTACGTTTTCAGCGCTTTGGGGTGCTCCCCGCGACCTGTAGTCCAGATAGCCTCCGGGTATCTTGTTACTTATGCTTGAAACTCTAGCAATGCTTCGGACCCCGGTGTCCGGTTATTTAGTGCAGGCAATCCAATACCTGAAGCACTTCTCTATGTCTTCTCCACTGCGCCCTTTCCCTGCTTTTGCTCTTTGCATAAGCACTTGTAGCTTTCGATGGAAATGTCAGCTTTCTCCCAGAGCTCGCTGAGCAGCTCTCAGTTTCTCCTTGTTTCAGCTTCTGTTGAGGGTACTGATTAAGGGTAGCTCTGACTAGGCTAGGATGATGCACTTCACCCGTACTAGCCTCCACTTCTTTTCAGGTGAGCTACGCTAGCTCTGCGAGGATTCAGTCTCTCTCCTCTCCAAGTCCAGACTGAACTAGCACTGAACTGCACTGTCTGAAGACAGGAAACTCACTCCTCTGAGTCTTCTCAGACAGGAAACTTGAATGGTCTGTACTGTCCTAAGACAGGAAGCTTGAATGAGCTCTGCTACGTGTCACTACCTCCTATACCCCTAGTGGGTGTGTCTGAAAGTGTGAGTAAAGTGCATGAATGCAAGCTTTTGCGATTACCTTCCTGTGCATTCTCCTGGATTTTATGTGTGCCTTACATAGCTGGGCACCACATCCCCCCTTGGTTAAACACAGCACTTCCCGGGCTGTAAAAGAGAAAAAGAAAACATTTTTGTTTTGCATTAAACAACAACATTTTAACTCATCCCATCGGGAGGTAAGACTTCTTGAACGTTACAATTTGTACAATGAAGAATACAAAAGTATCAAAATATCAAGAATTCTCATAAAACAAGATAATTGTGGAGGACCCGCACCAAAAACCTCCCACGTGGGTCCTGGGTGGGCTGGAGGACTTCTGACTGCAGACACTCACTCTAGGCCACACCATACGGGTTTTTCTTCAGAGGTAGATAGTAGTGGTTTCATGTAAAACAAGATAATGCACCGAAGCGCAAACTATTTACAAAGCAAGTTCTTGGGCTGGCACAGTCCACAGCCACGCAGTCCGTTGCATGGTTAAAACACATTTCAAATAATTACATTAATACCTTTTCAAACTTTAACAATTTTGTCAGTGCAATAAACCCTGTCTGGGTCTTGCTAGACTAATTTACTAGGACTACTCTTGATAGCGAATTGGTAATTTCCTTAGTTGTTCGTTCGACCTACGTGGTGTGTGTCAGGTATATATTCTCTGCCTATTGTTCTGCTTAACGGGCAAACGGTAATACTGTCTCAACCTTTCTATGGATCTGGCAAGCGTTCTAGTGGCTGGGCGAGGCGTACTGCTTCACCACTTCACCAGGGGATTCCACTTCTTGTGGGGCTGCTTTCTGCGGGTCCGCTTCTTGGGGTTCTAATGGTTGAGGGTCTGCCAGAATAGGTTCTTCTGGAACTGGCTCAACTGGCACAATTGGTATGACTGGTTGTAGAGATCCTCTTGCGGTTGATAAAACTGCAGCACAGGAATAATTACGCGTCTCCCAATCTGGGCCAATCCGCAGGTAAATCTCCC
>JARQOD010000001.1:95703839-95759261 GCA_033576555.1 Oophaga sylvatica
TTTATGGGTTCATACTCACTTGAGCTGAAAACGGATGATTTTCAGCCGATAAAAAATCTGATTCAAATCGGACCAATGTTATTCAATAGGGGACATCTCATTTGCAATTTTTTTCTCAGCCAAAATCGGTGTGAGAAAAAAATTGCAACATGCTGCGATTTGATGCGATTTTGGAATGATAATCGCTAATGCAATAGATGGTGCTATAAAAAAAATCGCATGCAAATCGCATGACAATTGCACATAATCGGACCATCCTGAAAACTGACCGTTTTTTTTCCAGCAAGTGAGTATGAGCCCTATGCGTGAAAATTGTGTAATGCTTTTATAGGCACTAATTGCATAATCTACTTAAAATGTGTTAATACTGGAAATAAGCACAACCCGGATCGAGATTAGCAATTAATCAGTTTCTCTTTTGAGTCTGTGTGCCTATGTGGACTGCACAGGTTACCTATGTCCGACAGTGCCCAGGTCATATACTTGTTTTGACCCACATCATCTGGTTTAGGGAACATTGTAACTTGCTTTACCAGAGGGGATTGGACTTTTTCAGGGCTCGTAGTTGATCACTAGGACCTAATGTGCGAATCTATGTTATTTGTTTGTATGATATATCAATAAAGTTTATTAGTTTTAATACATTCCTTTTCAATAAGCTATCCCTATCTATCTTAATTGGATTACCATCCACTACTTATTATGTCATTTCTCTCCCTCTCCCCCAGATTCCAGTCATCTTTTATATGTTAAACTGTCCTAAAACTTATCTAAAGGCTTGATCTGCCATGTTATGTGTACTGGAGACTTAACAGCCTCTAACATATAATTAAGGGTCCCATTTCACTTAAGGGTATGCCACCTAAACAATATCGCTACGGGATCGCTAAAAAACGTCACTATTTAGCGATCCGTTAGCGATATTGTTCAGTGCGGCAGCTTCCAGCGACGAGCTTCCTGCTGTGATCTCGCTCGTCGCTGGAATCGTTCCGGACCCTATTTCATCGCTGGCGCTCCCGCTGGGTAAGTATCTTATCGCTGTGTGGCACCTTTCTTAGCGATTTAGCGGTACTTTTGTACCGCTAAAGTCGTTAAGAAGATCGCTAACGGCGATAGCGTCGTTAACTTATCGCTAAATGTGGCGCATTTAGCGATATAGAAACGATCCCGCTAGCGATCTCATTAGTATGCAACGCTAACGAGATCGCTAGCGGGATTGCTTAGTGTGCAGTACCTTTAGCGATGCACCAGCGATCCAGACAATGATACGACCTGGTAAGGATCGCTGTTGCGTCGCTAAATGGTCGCTAGTAAGCTGCCAAACAGGCAGATCTCTTTAGCGATGCAACAATGATCCGGTGATCCGTATAACGACCTCGGCGGTCGTTGGTTCCTTGTTACACAGCAGCTTTTCTGACGATTCCCGTCTGCGTCCCTGAGTTCTGCGTCGCCAACGAGGCTGCTCATCGGGGTCAAACACAGCAATGCGCGCTTGCCAGCGGGTCACCAACTATGAAAAATGGTCCAGGACATTCGAGGACGATCAGCGATATCCAGCAGGGAGGCCGGTCGCCGCTGCGTGTCACATGTAGCGAGATCGCTGGCTAGGTCGCTGTTGCGTCACAAAATCGGTGACGCTTCAGCGATCTCGCTTGCGATCTCACTATGTGAGACATTTGCTTAACACATACAGGATAACATCCCTGGAAAAGTTATGATTAGTTGACTCACATCTTTGAATATCAAAAGGCTCCTTTGTTAGAATGGAAGTGTCAAGATTGTCCCTCCCTGGACAATTGACCATCTGGTTTAGACATCAGTAGGATTGCCAGCTTATATACTGAAATGGTTGAAATCTTATTATTATTATTCATTTATATAGCGCCATTTATTCCATGGCGCTTTACATGTGAAAAGGGGAAATATAGACAAGTACAATAGACATGTGTAAGACAAGGGACATACAAGTACAGAAGGAGAGAGGACCCTGCCCGCGAGGGCTCACAGTCTACAGGGATGGGTGAGGATACACTAGGAGAGGGTAGAGCTGGTTGTGCGGTGGTTCAGTAGACTGAGGATTATTGCAGGTTGTAGGCTTGTCGGAACAAGTGGGTCTTCAGGTTCTTCTTGAAGGTTTCCGTTGTTGGTGAGAGTCTGATGTGTTGCGGCAGAGTGTTCCAGAGTATGGGGGAAGCACGGGAGAAGTCTTGTATGCGGTTGTGGGAAGAAGAGATGAGGGGAGTAGAGAAGGAGATCTTGAGAGGATCGAAGGTTGCGTGCGGGTAGGTACCGGGAGACCATGTCACAGATGTATGGAGGAGACAGGTTGTGGATGGCTTTGTATGTCATGGTTAGGGTTTTGAACTGGAGCCTCTGGGCAATATAATTAGTATCAGTGGCGGGCTGGGATGCATTTTCCCCTGGGCCGGTCCCCCCAGGCGGCTGTTTAGGGCTGCCAAAACGTCATTTGTGGCCGGGCTGGCAGACTCCTTCCTGATCGTGCATGATGCATCCACATGTATTCGGTCTTTGAGACGCAAATGTATGATATCCGGCGCTGAGCATCGTGGTTGAGTCGCACTAAGTACCAGGGCAATGGGGTACTCGGCACCGAGCCCATGAAAGTCTATGGGATTTGTCACTGGCAGCAGGGCTCGGTCCGTGGCCCTGGGCGCTCATACAATGGGGGATATTTACAGGGGATTATTAGGATAGGTAGTTCGTGACGCCACCTGTGGTATCTGATCAATTGGACCAGCGCTGCTATAAGGATCTTCACAGGGGATGTTATGGGGCAGCTGGGTGGTAAGTCTCCCACAGGTGAGACTGGTCCCTGGAAGTCTATGGTGATGATGCAGGGTGTAGTTAAGAATTCAGTCACACACAATGCAGCTTCTTTTCATACCTTTACTGGTAGATGGTTCAGGCAGGTCCCGGGGAGCTGGTCGGGGTGGAGAATGCACATTCGGGATAACCGCTGAGCAGGTTAGAGGCCTCCTTTACTTCAAATGTATGTGAGTCCAAACTTGCATGAAGCGAAGTTAACTCTGCAATCTCCAGCTTTCTCAATAGCTGACAAGCCCGGCTGACATTGTGGTGGAGCCTTCTATGTCTCTGATTCTCAGATGTTGAGAGAACTAAGTCCTTACTTTTGCATGGCCTTGCTCAAAGTCCTTGTTCTCCCTGACTCCGGTTACGTATCAGCGCTTAGGGCTGCTCTCTGCGACCTGTAGTCCAGAAAGCCTCCGGTTACCTTGTTACTACGCATGAAGCACTAGCAACGCTTCGGACCCCGGTGTCCGGTGAATTAGTGCAGGTAGTCCAATACCTGATGCACTTCTCTTTCTCTTCTCCACTGCGCCCTTCGCCCTGCTCTTGCTCTTATCATAAGCACTTGTAGCATTGATGGAAATGTCAGCTTTCTCCAGAGCTCGCTGAGCAGCTCTCAGTATCCTCCTTGTTTCAGCTTCTGTTGAGGTACTGATTAAGGGTAGCTCTGACTAGGCTAGGATGATTCACTTCACCCGTACTAGCCTCCACTTCCTTGTCAGGTGAGCTACGCTAGCTCTGCGAGGATTCAGTCCTCAATCCTCTCCCTCCAAGTCCAGACTGAACTGACACTGAACTGCACTGTCCTAAGACAGGAAACAGACTGCCCTGAGCTCTTCTCAGACAGGAAACTTGAATGAGCTCTGCTACGTGTCACTTCCTCTTATACCCCTGATGGGTGTGTCTGAAAGTGTGAGTGACGTGAATGATATATCAAGCTTTTGCGGTTACCTTCCTGTGCATTCTCCTGGATTTTGTGTGCCTGACATAGCTGGGCCACACATCCCCCCTTGGTTAAACACAGCACTCCCGGGCTGTAAAAGAGAAAAGAAAAACATTTTTGTTTTGCATTAAACATTAACATTTTAACTCATCCCATCCGGGAGGTAAGACTTCTTGAACGTTACAATTTGTACATTAGAAAAATACAAAAGTATCAAAAGTATCAAAACATTCTCATTATACAAGACAAATTCTTGTGGAGGACCCGCACCAAAAACCTCTCACGTGGGTCCTGGGTGGGCTGCAGGACTTCTGACTGCAGACCTCACTCTAGGCCCACCATACGGTTTTTCTTCAGAGGCAATAATGGTTTTATGTAAAACCAATATAAGGCACCGTAGTGCAAACTATTTACAAAGCAAGTTCTTGGGCTGGCACAGTCCACAGCCACGCAGTCCATGCATGGTTAAACACATTTCAAATAATTACATTAATACTTTTTCAAACTTTATACAATTTGTCAGTGACAATAAACCCTGTCTGGGTCTTGCTAGACTAGTTTACTAGGACTACTCCTGATAGCGAATAGGTAGTTTTCCTTTAGTGATACATTCTGACCTACGTGGGGTAGCGTCAGGTATAGTAGTCTCTAACCTTTCTGCTCTGCGTAACGGCAAACTATAGACACGACTCCACCTCTCTAGGGACCTGGCAAGCATGCTAGCGACTGGGCGAGGCGGTACTGCTTCACCAGGGGACTCCACTTCTTGTGGTGCTGCTTCTTGCGGTTCCAATGGTTGAGGGTCTGCTGGAATAGGTCCTTCTGGAACTTGGTCAACTGGCACAATTGGTATGACTGGATGTAGAGATTCTTCTTGAGGTTGATAAAACTGCAACACAGGAATGATTACAGCATCTCCCAATCTGGGCCAATCTGCAGGTAAATCTCCCAAATCCGTGTGTATGACCGCTTCATCATTTTCTTTCTGAAGGACAACAGGTTCTTCTTCACGAAGCTTTAATGGGCCAGGACACAACTTTAGATGATCTCTAGACACAGTTGCAGTCGTTTTTCCTCCATCCTTGCTGATGGTACAGGTCTTTCTGTTATCAAAATTGGAATTTTGCACGACATATGGCTCCTGTTCCCACTGATCATCCAATTTGTGCATTCTTCTTTTCCTTTTGAGCACCATTTCTCCAGGCATCAAAGGTTTAGCGGGAGCATTTTTGTTATAGTTCTTCTCTTGCTTTTCCCTTACTTTGTTGAGACTGTCTTCTACGCAGGCTTGTACTCTCTTGTACTGTTCCTGTCGAGTTGTGTCCCAATCTTCAGCACTGTCATCAGCCTCTGGTTCTACCACTCCCAGTGTAAGGTTCTGTGTACATGTTCCTGAAACTCAGTTTGTTCGTCAGCCATTTTACTTTCTGTCTTGCTGCAGCTATCTTGCCCTCAGTCAAAATGGAGTTTCCAGCTTGAATGTTCCCGCCCTGATTCTCTCCTTTTGCTTCTTAAGCAGCCACAGCTGAGCAATCAGTGCTTCAGAATCTAGCCTGCAGTGAACCTGTGACCTGACTCCTAAAGCCTTGGACCTTGTACTCCAGCTATTCCTACTGAGGAACTCTGAAGCACTTGTGGACTCTGAACCCTGCTCTTTGAAAGACCCACGTTTGCATGGACTTACGGTAACAGAGAAGAAGATCCTGAACCTGTTGTGGAGAGTGATTGCTGAGCTTAGATTACTCTGGCCTGCTGTGTCTCCTGCTTCTGTGTCTGCAAACTGTGTGACTATTTTTGCCAACTTGTATGAAGTAATACAAGACTTTCTATATCAAACCTGTGTCTCACGTATTTTCATCGCACCCAAGCACAAGACGCTATATGAACTGTACTACATACATTACAAGATTCTGAAGCCAAAAACGTTAGTGTCTGCTGGGTCTGGAAAGGCTGTGTCTGCTGTAACTGTGGATATCGGATGTCCGGTTGTACTTTCTGTGATGACAGTGGTTGTGACTTCTCACAACCATTCCAGGTGAGCAATTCCCTTAAGTGTTTTTTTTTCTGCAGTGTTACCACAGGTAAACACTATTTTTTTTTTTTTTTCTTTTCTCTTTTTGTCTGCTGTAACTGTGGATATCAGATGTCCGGGTGAACTTTCTGTGATGATAGTGGTTGTGACTTCTCACAACCATTCCAGGTGAGCAGTTCCCTTAATTTTTTTTTTTTCTCTCTGCAGTGTTACCACAGGTAAACACTATTGTTTTTTTTTTTCTCCTCTCCTCTTCTTCCAGTACTCCTGTCTTAAAAGATCTGGAAAATGGAGGCCCGCATAAAGGAACTTTGCGGAGTGACTGATAATATCCTTGCAGATTTGCAGAATATAAAGACCCGTTTTTCAAGCCTACAGGACCTCACTAATCACAATTTGCAAGTGTTTGGACAGACTGCCCAGGATTTGCGAGCCAGGATTGAGGTTCTAGAAGAGCGAGTCCAGGCTCCTGCCGTAGCCCCGAGTTCTGGGATTCCCAAGTTGCCCCCTTTTCGTTTTGGCGGTGAACGTGAGAAATTCAGGGGATTTATTAATCAATGCAATCTTTTTTTTTCTGCACATGCTTCACAATTTCCCACTGAACGATCTAAGGTGCTTACTATAATTATGTTGCTTATCAACAAGGCTTTGATGTGGGCAAACCCTCTGATTGAGACTGAGGATGATTGTTTGAATCACCTTGATGCTTTTATTTCAGCCATGGGGCAGGTGTTTGATGACCCCAATCGAGGTGCAACAGCTGAAGCAGCCATGTTAGCTTTGCGCCAAGGTAAGCACTCGGTAGCTGAATATGCCTTGGAGTTCAGGAGATGGGCCCTTGATACCACCTGGGACAGTTCCGCCAAAAAATCTATTTTTCGAAAGGGGTTATCTCCACTGATTAAGGATGAACTTGCTCGTGCCGACCCTCCCACTGCGTTAGGTGACTTTATTAACTACTGCATCCGTATTGATACTCGTCTGACTGAACGCAGGCAAGAGAGATGGTTCGAAAGCAATCGCACTAACCTTTTCCTACCTTCCTCTCCAGCTAAGGAACCTTTGAGTAGGATTACACGGGAACCTGAACCTGAACCCATGCAGGTAGACTCTTTACAACGACGGGTTAGTGATGCACGCAAGGAACATCGTTTTAAGGAGAATCTATGTTTCTATTGTGGTAAGTCAGGGCACTTCATTATAAACTGCCCCAGCCGTTCTCGTAAGACTACTGCAGCACTCATTCATTGTGAGTGTTGCGAGAGGGGATCTGTCAGGTCCGAGCCTCAGGCTCCAGAGAGATCTGCAGCAACAGATCTTGATTTCTCGGACTTAAACTCCGTTACCTCTGAGGACGTTGACTGTGTAAACGCTGCCATTTTTCAAGTTTCCTCAGCGGTGTCCCAGCTGAGTTGTAAGAAAAACAATTCTCATTGCTTTCTTTCCATCAAACTCTGGGTTGACTCAGCTTGGGTGTCTAGCTCTGCTATGATCGACTCAGGGGCAAGTGGAAATTTTATGGATGTCTCCTTTGCTCTGAAACAGGGGATACGTTCAGTGAAGAAGGCTACTCCAGTACAGATGGAAACTGTGGATGGCTCCCTGCTGACCTCTGGACCAGTGGATCAGGAAACAGAGCCTTTGAGGGTTCTTATGGGTAAAGATCATCAAGAGAAACTGTCCTTTATGCTTATCTCTTCTCCCCACTTTCCATTATTCTAGGGCTACCATGGCTGCAGGCTCAGAATCCTACCATTAACTGGGAGACCAAGGAATTACACTTTCCAGAGAAACAGATGAGTCCAAAAGTTTCAGCTTGCTCTGTTCCTAAAGGAACCATGTCAGTCCCTGAACTACCAGCTGTATACCAGGACTATGTGGATTTATGTGACAAGAAGAACGCTGACCAGCTTCCTCCTCACCGTCCATATGATTGTCCAACTGAATTATTGCCTGGAGCGGAGATACCTTTTGGTAAGATCTACCCCCTGGCGGGGCCCGAGCTAAAGGCTTTAAAGGATTACATAGACGAAAATCTAGCCAAGGGCTTCATACGCCCCTCTTCATCTCCTGCAGGTGCACCCATCTTCTTTGTAAAGAAGAAAGATGGATCTCTGAGACCATGCGTAGACTATAGGGAACTCAATAAGGTTACTATTAGAAACCGTTATCCATTGCCTTTAATCCCTGAGTTATTGGAAAGAGTGCGACATACCAAAATTTTCTCTAAACTAGATCTTCGTGGGGCCTATAACTTAGTCCGTATTAGACCTGGGGATGAATGGAAGACTGCATTCAGGTCACGCTATGGACACTTTGAATATCTAGTTATGCCTTTTGGTCTGAGTACCGCCCCAGCCACTTTCCAACACTTGGTGAATGACATCTTCAGGGATCTCCTAGATACATTCGTGGTAATTTATTTGGATGATATTCAAATTTTTTCTAACTCCACAGAGGAACATCATGGACATGTGAGAATGGTCTTGGAACGTCTAAGACAAAATCATCTTTACATCAAACTTGAAAAGTGTGAATTCCATAGGACCGAAATTCAATTTCTGGGGTATGTACTGTCTACACAAGGAATTAGTATGGATGGAAGCAAAACCCAAGCCATCAAGGATTGGCCAAGTCCTAGAAATGTGAAGGAGGTACAGCGCTTCATCGGGTTTGCCAACTTCTATAGACGTTTCATTAGAAATTTCTCTGAGGTAGTGTCACCTATCACCCAACTTACCCGGAAAGAGTCTAGGTTCTCCTGGACTCCCCAAGCCCAGGAAGCATTTTCCCGTCTAAAAGATAAATTTACCACTGCACCTATCCTAGTACATCCCAACCCCGAGCTTGCCTTCATAATAGAGGTGGATGCTTCAGACTGTGCCGTTGGAGCTATACTCTCTCAGAGAACAGGTGAGAAGAATGTCTTGCATCCCTGTGCCTTCTTTTCCCAGCAGTTGTCTTCGGCTGAGAGGAACTACGATGTGGACAATAGAGAGTTGTTGGCCATTATTGCCGCCTTCAAAGAATGGAGACACCTTCTTCAGGGAGCTGCACAGCAAATAGTCGTCCTGACAGACCATCGTAACCTTGAGTTTATCAGGTCGGCTAAGTGCCTGACTACTCGCCAGGCTCGCTGGAATCTTTTCTTAAACCAATTTAATTTTATCATTTCTTATAGACCAGGATCGCGCAATGGAAAGGCTGATGCACTCTCTAGGATTTACTCAGCAGAGACACGTCCAATTACTCCTCCTAAGACTATTCTTCCTGACTCTAGATTCCTAGGAGTAATTCATAATCAAGACCTACTTAAGGACATCAAGGAAGCATACCATGCGGATTCCTTTTTGGCACAACCCCCAAGGGACGTAAGTCTTGTCTTTAAGAATGGTGTGTGGATTCAGGGACAACGCCTGTATATTCCTGAAACAGTCAGATTGAGAGTATTGCAACTCATTCACGATTCCAAGATAGCTGGGCATAGAGGAATTCTAAAGACACAGGAATTTCTCTCTCGTTTCTTTTGGTGGCCCACTTGCAGGAAGGATGTTTTAAACTATGTCACTTCATGTGAAGTCTGTGCAAGATGCAAAACACCTCGCTCCTCACCAACTGGTCTGTTACAGCCTCTTCCCACCCCGTCCCGCCCATGGGGATCCATTTCTATGGACTTCATTGTGGAAATACCAACCTCTCAAGGGAAGAACACCATTCTAGTGGTGGTTGACCGTCTAACAAAGGCAGCTCATTTTATCCCTTGTGTCGGCTTACCCACTGCAAAACAGACATCAGATTTGATGATTAAAGATGTGTTTCGCTTACATGGAGTACCGGATGAGGTTATTTCGGATCGAGGGGTGCAATTCACTTCTAGGTTTTGGCAAAATTTCTGTGCAGCATTGGACATTAAAGTAAACCTTTCTTCTGCTTTTCATCCTCAGACTAATGGACAGACTGAACGAACCAATCAAACCCTGGAGCAGTATCTCCGCTGCTTTATCTGCCACCTACAGGATGATTGGGTGGATCTACTTCCATTAGCTGAGTTCTCGTGTAACAACTCTCAGAGTGCCTCCACTAAGCAGTCTCCTTTTTACTCTAATCTAGGTTATCATCCTAACATTCTACCACGATTTCCCATAGAAACGCTTTTACCAGCAGTGGCTGAAAGAGTCACGTCTTTACAGAAGAATATGGATCTTCTAAAGGAGAATCTGGAATCGGCTCAGGAAAGGTACAAGAAAGCAGCAGATAAATTTCGTAAACCTGCACCAGCTTTCAAGGTAGGAGACTTGGTCTGGCTGTCAACCAGAAATCTTAAGTTAAGGATTCCATCGTCTAAGTTGGGACATAAGTACATTGGACCCTATAAAATCAGTAAAATTATAAGTGCCGTTGCTTGTCGTCTTCAACTGCCCAGAACTATGAGAATTCACCCTGTCTTTCATGTATCCCTACTAAAGGCTGCGACACCCAATACGTTTCCTGGACGTTCTTCTCCTTGCCCTGACCCAGTGCTAGTCGATGGTCAGGAAGATTTTGTAGTGGAAAGGATTTTAGATTCCAGGTTGTATAGAAATCAGTTACAATATCTGATTAAATGGCAGGGCTACCCAGTGGAGGACAACTCATGGGAACCAGTCAATAACGTTAATGCTCCTCGCTTGCTCCGTCAGTTTCATCAGAGGTACCCACACAAGCCTGGCCTGAGGTCATCCGGAGGTTGTCCCTAAGGGGGGAGTAATGTAAGGTTCTGTGTACATGTTCCTGAAACTCAGTTTGTTCGTCAGCCATTTTACTTTCTGTCTTGCTGCAGCTATCTTGCCCTCAGTCAAAATGGAGTTTCCAGCTTGCATGTTCCCGCCCTGATTCTCTCCTTTTGCTTCTTAAGCAGCCACAGCTGAGCAATCAGTGCTTCAGAATCTAGCCTGCAGTGAACCTGTGACCTGACTCCTAAAGCCTTGGACCTTGTACTCCAGCTATTCCTACTGAGGAACTCTGAAGCACTTGTGGACTCTGAACCCTGCTCTTTGAAAGACCCACGTTTGCATGGACTTACGGTAACAGAGAAGAAGATCCTGAACCTGTTGTGGAGAGTGATTGCTGAGCTTAGATTACTCTGGCCTGCTGTGTCTCCTGCTTCTGTGTCTGCAAACTGTGTGACTATTTTTGCCAACTTGTATGAAGTAATACAAGACTTTCTATATCAAACCTGTGTCTCATGTATTTTCATCGCACCCAAGCACAAGACGCTATATGAACTGTACTACATACATTACACCCAGCTCCAAATCCATTGGCAGTCTTCCAGGTCTTGCTCTCATAAGGTAGGCTGGAGTGCAGTTGGTGGAGCTTACTGGTATGTGGTTGTACAAGTCAACCAGGTCAGGTAACAAGTCTGGCCACCGATTTCTTTCTTCCAGTGGTACAGTTTTCAGTAAATCCATGACAATGTGATTCATCTTTTCACAAAGGCCGTTGGTCTGAGGGTGGTATGGTGTTGTTCTGATCTTTTTACATCCATACAATTGACAGAATTCCTGAAACAGTTCAGCTTCAAAGGCTGGACCTCGATCAGTCAGCACCTGCTCCGGACATCCGTGTGGTCTGCAGAAACTTGCTTGGAAGGTTCTTGCTGCTGTCTCTGCTGTCATATCTTTGACAGGGGCGACCACCAGAAACCTGGAATAGTGATCCACCATGGTCAGGGCATATGAGTATCCTGACCTGCTTGGGGACAACTTGACGTGATCCAATGCTACGATCTCCAGGGACGAGTCGTCCGGATAGGCTGCAAGGGTGCTCTCTGACTATGATAGTCTTTTCGTCTGAGCCCACAGGGTCCACAATTCCGGCACCACTTCTCGATGGAGCTGCGCATCCCTACCCAGTAGAACCGACACCTCAACAGGGTCTCCAGCTTTTTCCAGCCAAAGTGTCCCGCTTGATCGTGGTAGGCTTCCAACACCATTTGGATGTCTGCTCTGGGGACCACTATCTGCCAAACCATCTCATGGGTCCTTGGGTCGACGTATCTCCTGCACAACTTCTCACGGTAGATGAACAACCGGCTTCTCTCATTCCACAGGAGCTTTGCTGGTATGGGTGCGTCTTTCTCCAAGGAGGAACCTTCCTGTCTTATCAGCTCCTTGACACGGCTGACCACTGGATCGCTGTCCTGAGTCTCCTTCCAGCTATGATGAGGTAAAGGGTTCAATCTCACCACTCCGCTTTCTGTAGACTCGTTGTTCTTGGACCATCCCATTTCGGTGGAACGCAGGTAGCTCGATTTCTTCCAGATCGTCTGATTCTTCCTCCGTGTCGGATTCATGCGGCATTCTGGACAAGGCGTCCGCGTTAGCATTTTTACGGCCTGCTCTGTACTTGATGGTAAACTGATAGTTTGACAGCCGAGCCATCCAACGTTGCTCCATGGCTCCCAGCTTGGCTGTTTCCAGATGCGTCAAGGGGTTGCTGTCTGTAAACGCAGTGAACTTGTTGGAGGCAAGGTAATGCTTGAATCTTTCTGTAATGGCCCAGACCAGCGCCAGGAACTCCAACTTGAAGCTGCTATAGTTTTCTGGGTTCCTCTCAGTTGGCCTGAGCTTTCTGTTGGCATATGCGATGACTTTTTCTTGGCCATTCTGCTTCTGACTGAGTACCGCTCCCATTCCTTCGTTACTAGCATCAGTGTACAGCAGGAACGGTTGGCTGTAATCAGGGTAGGCCAGGATTTCATCGCCTGTCAGGATCTCTTTGAATGCCTCAGCTTGTTCTTTACCCCAATTGAATGGAGGGTTTCTGCTCTTGAGAGGTTGTCCTACCAGGAGGTCCTGTAAAGGCGCCGCTTTCTTGGTGTAATCTTTTACAAACCTCCTGTAGTAACCTGTTAGTCCCAGGAACTGACGCACCTCCTTGAGATTCTTCGGCTCCGGCCATTTCTGGATGGCTGTGACCTTCTCGGGGTCCGGCGCTACTCCTTCGGAACTGACAATATGTCCCAAGTACTGTACCTTCCGTTTGAGCAGATGGCATTTAGAGGGCTTCAGTTTCATCCCATACTTGGACAGTGACTCGAATACCTCCGCCAGGTGCTTCAGATGATCTTCATATGTCTTGGAGCACACAATCACGTCGTCCAGATACAGCAACACGGTTTCAAAGTTGAGATGTCCTAGGCAGCTCTCCATCACTCTCTGGAATGTTCCTGGGGCACTGCTGAGGCCAAACGGCATTCTGTCAAACTCGCAGAGTCCCATTGGGGTGGTGAAAGCAGTTTTCTCCCGATCCTCCTCAGCCACAGCTACTTGCCAGTACCCACTAGTAAGGTCGAGGGTAGTAAAAGTAGTTAGCCGTTTTCAGAGCAGCTAAGGATTCCTCTATGCGTGGTAATGGGTATGCATCTTTATGTGTTATGCGATTGACTTGTCTGTAATCTACACACATTCTCATGCTACCATCCTTTTTCTTAACTAGAACTAGAGGTGCTGCCCAGGGGCTACAACTATCCCTTATCACCCCGGCTTCCTTCATGTCACGCAGCATTTCCTTAGCTTTCTGATAGTGGGCTGGAGGTATAGGCCTGTACCGCTCTTTGATGGGAGGATGACTGCCTGTAGGGATATGATGCTGTACTCCCTTAATTGTCCCAAAGTCAAGTGGGTGTTTGCTAAATACTTGTGCGTACTCTTGTACCACCCGTAGTACCCCCGTTTCTGGTGGACGGAAGTGGTGTCTGTCCCTATATGAAGCTGCTGACACCAGTCCGCTACCGGGGTTGCCGGATCATTATTCTCCGCTGGTTGGCGGGAGGCTAAGGACTCGGTTGTGAGGATAGAATTGTTATCTACGGCATGTAATTTAGCAACTGTGGCATAACGTGGTAAATTTACTTCGTCGTCCCCCCAGTTGAGAAGTCGTACTGGTACTCTCCCATTTATTACTTCCACTACCCCTCTAGCAGTCATGAGTGTAGGTCTGTGTTCTGAGCGATGGGGTTCTACTACTGCTTGGTAGTTCTGTCCTCTCAGACCTATGGCTGCTCTACACCATATTAACATTTCACTCATTGGGGGTATTACAATGGGGTTAGAGTCCGTGACCCGTACATTACCGATTTCACCATCTGTAAGCTTCGCTTGCTGCTGGCACATCAGGGCCCGGATCTCCCTCTGGATCACTCCCTTCTGCTTTGGCTTGGCAACTTCAGCGAGCTGTTGGAGCAAAAACACAACTTCTCCCAGACAGTTACTGATAATGTTAGTACCTAATATCACATTTAAGCCATTCTCCTCATTTACAGTCCTTAATACTAGAAGTCCCTGATCCTTCAGCTCCACCCTGCCCACTTTTACGTTCACGTTTTTGGCTCCGAGTACTTCAACAGGGAGACCATTGGTGGCGTACACTGTAAAGTCAGGGCTCGGGGGCTGGAGACTGTCCCTGGACCAAAATTTATTGTAAAGGACATCAGGTATGATGGTCACCTGAGATCCAGTGTCCAGCAGTGCAGGGATTGCAATCCCGTCCAGAATTATGGACAGGTAGGGTCGTCCACCCACGAACCTGCGGTTCCAGTCTCAAGGGGCCTGATGAGTCTACTCCTGGGTGTTGGCCCTCTGACCCAGGATCGGCTCGTTTAAAGGACATTGCTGAGCCATATGACCTTTTTGGTTGCAGCGGTAGCAGATGATCTCTCGGCGAGGATGGTGTTGGTCAGGAGTCGCTCCTGGGGGTGGCGTGGTCCTCCTCCGGTGAGGCGACGTCCTCCATTTCCTCCGGTTCATCCAAGGGACATCCTCCGGACAGTCGGCTAGTAGGATCTTTCCTCCTTCCTCTTTCCGCAGTTGCAGGGCATCCATTACAGTGGCCAAGTTCTTAGTCAGCTGGCGCACTTCTGAGCGCAGACATTCCAACTCACTAGGGGGCGCCACCTGCGTTTTAGCTTCTGCCACCTGCGGGGAAAAGGTGGGTACTGCCGGCTTTAGAGTGGCTTCACCCGGGTGATACCGATTTGCCACCTCAGGCTTTTCCAGGGGTCGCAGTCCTTTTATTGCCATGTCCTTTAGGGCATCAAAGGTGGCATCTGGATGATCCAAGGACCACCAGTTTACAGTCCTGCCTTCCGCTGGAGACCTCAGTCCCCGCACGAATTGCTCTTTCAACATTTGGCTCTCATCAATGGGACTTGTGGGGTTAGCCTGTTTAAGAGCTCGCAGGGCCCCTGTAGTCGGCAGGCGTAGTCCCTAATACTGTCACCCGGTCTCTGGAAGCACTGATAAAATGCCATCCGGAGATCCGTTTCTGTGCGGTCCTCAAAGATGGCCTGTAGCTTTAAGAGAATCGCAGGTACCGACTCCTAGTCTGCAGCGGGCCAAGTCTCTACTTCACTCTCAGCCGCACCAGCTAACTGTCCTATTACCACAGCAGCTTTTTGCTTTTCAGTCATTGAGTACATATCCAAAATACTACCTTCCGTTTAAACCCTGGCAGGGTGTCTGGCTCGCCGCTGTACTGGGGGAGCCACTTCGCTCCAGGCATGTATGGAGCGTTAGCGGCATGAGCGGGACCACCGGGCCAGGTGAGGGGCCCTCACCTCCATCCTGCACTACAACGCCAAGCGGTGGGCTATCGGGGCCACCGGCTGGGGCCGTCCGTCTGCCGGTTGCTGGACATGTTGATGCCCCCTTGGTTAATCTGAGCCTACCTCTTTCACAGGCTGCAGCTTCGCAGGCACAGCGGTGGAGACAGGACCTTTGTCGCTGGCGCTCTGACGTCAGAGCGTCCACTTCCGCTCTCACAGGACCTGTGGCTGAGTCAGAGTTGGGGGCGGGGCCAGGGAACCAGCGCGCTCTTTCAGGTACGCCCCCTTCTTCACCAGCGCCTTAGGGCGCGAATATAGCGGTAAAAATGGCGGTATTTGGCGCCAAATGCAGCAAACAGTCTTTTTCACCAAACAGTTCAATATAGGCACACAGGACTCACAATTGCAAGCTTCGCATCCTGTTCGTGACGCCAAGAAGATGAGTCGCACTAAGTACCAGGGCAATGGGGTACTCGGCACCGAGCCCATGAAAGTCTATGGGATTTGTCACTGGCAGCAGGGCTCCGTCCGTGGCCCTGGGCGCTCATACAATGGGGGATATTTACAGGGGATTATTAGGATAGGTAGTTCGTGACGCCACCTGTGGTATCTGATCAATTGGACCAGCGCTGCTATAAGGATCTTCACAGGGGATGTTATGGGGCAGCTGGGTGGTAAGTCTCCCACAGGTGAGACTGGTCCCTGGAAGTCTATGGTGATGATGCAAGGTGTAGTTAAGAATTCAGTCACACACAATGCAGCTTCTTTTCATACCTTTACTGGTAGATGGTTCAGGCAGGTCCCGGGGAGCTGGTCGGGTGGAGAATGCACATTCGGGATAACCGCTGAGCAGGTTAGAGGCCTCCTTTTACTTCAAATGTATGTGAGTCCAAACTTGCATGAAGCGAAGTTAACTCTGCAATCTCCAGCTTTCTCAATAGCTGACAAGCCCGGCTGACATTGTGGTGGAGCCTTCTATGTCTCTGATTCTCAGATGTTGAGAGAACTAAGTCCTTACTTTTGCATGGCCTTGCTCAAAGTCCTTGTTCTCCCTGACTCCGGTTACGTATCAGCGCTTAGGGCTGCTCTCTGCGACCTGTAGTCCAGAAAGCCTCCGGTTACCTTGTTACTACGCATGAAGCACTAGCAACGCTTCGGACCCCGGTGTCCGGTGAATTAGTGCAGGTAGTCCAATACCTGATGCACTTCTCTTTCTCTTCTCCACTGCGCCCTTCGCCCTGCTCTTGCTCTTATCATAAGCACTTGTAGCATTGATGGAAATGTCAGCTTTCTCCAGAGCTCGCTGATCAGCTCTCAGTATCCTCCTTGTTTCAGCTTCTGTTGAGGTACTGATTAAGGGTAGCTCTGACTAGGCTAGGATGATTCACTTCACCCGTACTAGCCTCCACTTCCTTGTCAGGTGAGCTACGCTAGCTCTGCGAGGATTCAGTCCTCTCTCCTCTCCCTCCAAGTCCAGACTGAACTGACACTGAACTGCACTGTCCTAAGACAGGAAACAGACTGCCCTGAGCTCTTCTCAGACAGGAAACTTGAATGAGCTCTGCTACATGTCACTTCCTCTTATACCCCTGATGGGTGTGTCTGAAAGTGTGAGTGACGTGAATGATATATCAAGCTTTTACGGTTACCTTCCTGTGCATTCTCCTGGATTTGTGTGCCTGACATAGCTGGGCCACACATGGTTGTTTCTGCACCGCGGCCTAGCATGCAGCAGAGTGATGAGTCATCATGCTGCGACCTGTCAAACTGCCCTGCTGGCGGGGCAGAAGAGGCGGCATCCGGCGGGAAGAGTGGTGAGCAGCACTCAAATGAAGAGCAAGAGCTGAGCTGCTGAAGATTAGAGATCTGTCATTTACTGTGCATAGGGGATGGGGCATGAAGCCATGGTATCAGTGAGGGCAGCCGCACAGCACTGCGAGTGTGTGTTCAGACAGGCAGTGTGGAAAGAAGACATTATAGAGACTAGGGACAGTATGTGGGGAACATTATGGAGAGGGGTGGTGTATGGTGTATATAAGGCCGGGATCACACGTGACAAACTCGAGCGAGTCTCTTGCATGAACACGCGGAGCGTGCAGCTGCATAGAAATACATGTACGGCACACTCCAGTCCGAGTGCCGGCGGCAGTGCCGGGTGTTCATGGGAGAGACTCATGCAAGTTTCTCGCAAGTCTAACCCCGGCCTTACAGGGAGAATCAGCGAAGGGGACATTATATTATGGAGAGGGGCATTTATTAAGGGGAGGGGCGGTATGTGTGGGGGTATTATGGGGAGCGTCAGTGAAGGGGATATTAGGGGGAGGAGTAGTGTAGTGAGTGGATTATGGGGAGGGGTGGTGTAGGGGATATATTATGGGGAGGGACGATGAAGGGGATATATTATGGGGAGGGGCAGTGTATGGGGTATATTATGGGAAGGTGTGGTGTAGGGGGTATATTATGGAAAAGGGTGGTGTGGGAGGGATATTATGGAGAGTCTGGGGGGATTTTTTGTGCAGGATTGTGCTAAATACAGTATAATGGCCACGAAAAGTGCTCCATACAGTATAATGGCCCCACATAGTGCTGCATGCAACATGATGGCCAAAAACTGGTATTACACTTACCGGTAATTATATTTCCAGGAGTCCATCCTGACAGCATTATGGAGGACGTCCTCCTCCTCCTTGCAGGGACAGGAAAAACACACAAGAGGTTAAAAGGCCCGCTCCTCCCCCTCTACCTCAGTGATTAACAAGTACCACACATGGCTCATGAAATAACACTTTAATGATATCATCATATTACATCATATGAAAACATCAAACAAGGGGGGAAATACCCATGCTGTCAGGATGGACTCCTGGAAATATAATTACCGGTAAGTGTAATACCAGTTTCCCAGGACGTCATCCTGACAGCATTATGGAGAGTACCAAAGAACCTCCTCAGGGTGGGATAACTGCCTGTAGAACCTTCCTTCCAAAGGCAGTATGTTGACCTGACATTACATCTAATCTGTAGTGTCTACAAAATGTATTAAATCTAGCCCAAGTTGCGGCCCTGCAAATTTGGTCTACCGAGGCACCTGCTCTCTCGGCCCAAGACGCTGAAATTGCTCTAGTAGAGTGTGCTCTCAGACCTTCCGGGGGACTAGAACCGTCTGCCTGATAGGCGTCTGAGATGACCTTAATTATCCATTTGGCTATCGAAGCCTTAGAGGCTTTTTTACCTTTGTTTTTACCTCCAAACAAAATAAAGAGGTTGGAGTCTAATCTCCAATTTTTGGTGGCTTCCAAATAGTCCAAAACTGCCTGTCTAACATCAAGTGAATGAAGAATTTGCTCCTTCTCATTAGAAGGTTTGTCACAGAAAGACGGTAAAATAATTTCCTGATTAATATTATCTTTGGACACTACCTTCGGTAAGAAGGCTGGGTCTAATTTTAAGATTATACAATCATCTCTGATCTGCAGATATGGGTAATTTATTGATAGGGCCTGAATTTCCCCTATCCTTTTGGCCGTAGTAATGGCTACCAAAAAGGCCGCTCGCCAAGTACAAAATGAAATAGGCATATCTTGGTTAGGAGCATAAGATAAGTTGTGTCGACCCGCCACCACAATTGTGGGTTACCAGGGCAATGGGGTACTCAGAGCCGAGCCCGTAGAAGTCTATGGGGATTGTCACAGGTAGCTGTGGCTCGGTCTGTGGCCCGGGCGGTCTGGCGTATGTTGGGGATATATTTACAGGGGATTGATGTATGTACAGTTCGTGACGCCACCTGTAGTATTCTGGTAATTAGTACCAGCGCTGCTGTAGATCTCTGAGGGGATGGTGAGGCAGCTAGATGTCGGGTCCCCTACAGGTGGGACTGGTCCCTCAAAGTCTATGTGAGTAGTGAAGTCGAGTGCGGTTAAAGAACACAGTCTCACACGGTCAGCGTCTTTCCATACCTTTACTTGCAAGATGATAAGGCAGGTCCCAGGGAGGCTGATCCAAGGAGAGTGTATCTTGAGACGGCAGCTGGACAAGTTAGGGGCCTCCTTTATCTCCAATATGACGAGTGCAACTAGCATGAAGCGTAGTTCCCTCAATTCTCCAGCTTATCCAAAGCTGTACCTGCCCAGTCAGCTTAGTGTTAGGGGCCTTCCTATGAAGGAGCTGAATTCTTACGTGGTCCTGCAGAACTCCAAAGTCTTCACTCCCCCTGACCCCAGTTACGTACTGACTATAAGGGGCTTGTCTGCCGCGACCTAGGGTCCGGTAGATTCCTGGTTTTCCTGTCACCGTGCCTGAAACAACAATGACTCTTCGGTCCCCAGTGACCGGTAGCAACGTGCTGGACTTCTGCAATCCTGTAGCACTAATTCTATAATCCACTTGCCTTTCGCCTTGTCCACGCTGGTAACATAAGCACTCAAAACTAGCCAAGGGTCGAGCAGTCACTTCTTTCCTTTTTCCTTCCAATGAAGTTAGCCACAGACGCTCAGTTATCACAGGCAGGAGCACGTCTCTGAACCTGATACTGTCCTCTAGACAGGGGTGCTGAAGACTTTTCTGTGCTAATACTTCTTCCTTCCTCAGTGTGTATTGTGAAGGTGATACAGCTCTGACTAGACTAAGGTGTATTCCAAACACCTATACCAGACTCCACGTTATGAACTGGGATGAAGCAGGCTAGATTCTTTCTTCCCTCCAAACGTCTCCTCACCAAGAAGTCTAGACTCCACTTCTCACGTCCTCCCTGTCCAAAAACAGAACAAGACTAATCACTCTAACACCTACTACCTTGACCACTCCCTCTAGAGTATACTTCACTACCCTAGGGGTGTGTCTAGTGTGTGTCGAGTGAATGAATATTGAGCATTAAGCCGCCGTCTCGCCATACACTCTCCAGGGTACTGCGTGTGCCTACCACCAGGGCTACACATTCCCCCATGGTAAACGACAGCACTCCCGGGCTGTGAAATACAAAAGACATTTTGTTTATGCAATAACAATAACAATAACATCTTCCCGTCCGGGAGGTAAAAACACCTTGAACGTTACAAACTTTTATAGAAAAATACAAATAGTATCAAATAGCATTCAATAAATAAATATACAAGATACTTGTGAAGGACCCGCACCAAACCTTCAACGTGGGTCCTGGGTGGGCTGCAGGACGTCCGATTGCAGACCTCACTCAGTGCCACACCACACGGGTTTTGTTTTTCAGAGGTAGTTATGGATGGTTTTTGTAAAACCAAGATAGGGCACCGAAGCGCAACTATGTACAAGAAAGTTCCGGGTTAGCATAGTCCTTAACCTCAAAAGTCCATTTGCAAAGGAAGACATATCACATTAAATCACATTATCAAAGTGCAACTGTTTATCATCTATCATTTACCAATTATCAATTACCAATTACCCAGCCGGGCATTCTATAATTAGAAATATATATTCACTATATATAACCTGTGCAAAACTTTTTCAAAACATTTTAAATTTTTTTGTTTTTTTTACTTGTGGTAGATCCGATAGGGATCTCACCAACTCTTTACTATTTATTCATCTTTTAATAATTCACCTTCCACTACATCTTTCACGCCGGGGGCTGGAATGATGCAATGAGCCCTAGATCCTAAGACCAGCAAATCATGTGCTGCGATCAGGGTCTGGGTCGCGACAGTTCTGGTGCGAACCTCTAGGGGCGCAACGGGTATATCTTCTCCGCGTGACACCGATTGCGTCTCCATCACAGTCAACGATATAGACCGCGTCAGGGTTTGCGATCTGGACTGGGTCGCATGTGGCGATGTGGAGGTGGCTTTAACTTGCGATGAACTTTGGGTCGCTAGCTGCGATGACTTTACAGGGGGCGATGCTGGGGCACGGCCGGATGCTGCTTGAACTGGAAACGGGGACGCTGCGGTAATGGTGACGATACCTGCGTCTGGGACGGGGTCGCAGACGATGGCGACGTTCAGGGCATACCACCCCTTCATTCCCCAATGCCGCGTATAGGTGACTATATCGCCGTTTGCTAAGTCCCTCCCGGGATGACCTTGCGGCAGGTGAGATTCCACGTCACGCCTGCTGACGAAGACCGCTGGGTAGAGGCCCGGTTCACGGATAAAGCCCCAGCCCTTCCGGAGCTGGAACTCAGCCACACACCCCCGCCGCCGCGGTTCCCGTAAGGTACCTTTGTCGCGACGGACAGTCTCCTTGTCGGCAATCAGCTCGGCATACTGTCGCTGGCGGTTCTTCTGAGCTTCCCGCTCCTCCTCCTGCTGACGCCTCTTCTTTTCCTCACGACTCCGCCATTCTTGCTCCCACTGGGCGGTGTAGGCGACGTCATCCAGGCGCGCCATTTCGTCCCAGTCCACGTCTGGTAGTGACGGACAGGACCCCTCCGGTGTCCCTGCCGGGGACCGATAATCTGCTGCGGCCTCTTGGCCGGGCGGGCGTTCCGGGATTGGCTGTACCTCCTCAACCTCCTCCGCCTCCACCGCTTCACCAGTGGGATCGGGGACGGTACTTTCGGGGCAGCCTCCGGTTGCTCCTTCGCCTTGGGCAGCAGACTCTTCGGTTTTTGGAATCGTGGGGGTTCATTGAGGGGAGGGGACGCCGTGTTCGTCAGTTGCCACTTCAGCAGGTTACAGCGGCGTCTCTCAATCTCCTCCAGTCCAGGTTGGAACATCTTTAGGCGTGCGTTCTCCTCCTGAAGCTCTAGCAACGCCTGTTGCAGGTGCAGGATCGCATAAGTCTCCGATGCCGATGGCAGCTTGGCGGGGGCACGGGGCCTGCCTTCCTCCGCTGCCCCACTCGGCTGCGCACGTCCTGCCTCCATCATGTTCCAGAAGATTCTTTCTTCTTTCTGCGGAGACATCCGGTCTCTTCCGTGGAGGTGGGGTTTGCGTCTCCTCCTCCTCGCAGGGAAGGTGAAGAGGAGGCGGACCTCCTTTGCTGTAGGGCAGGACCGCATGTTGTAGTAGCACTTTGAGAGGGCAGGCATTTTCTTCGCGCCACAGGGGGTAGACGCCCACGAAGGTACGCCCACCTTCTTCTCCAGCGCCTGAGGGCGCGAATATGGCGACAAAAATGGCGATTTTGGCGCCAAAAGTGCAAACAGTCCTTTTCACAAAAACAGTTCCTTAGGCACACAGGGCTCGCAATTCCGCGAGTTTCGTATCCTGTTCGTGACGCCAAAGTTGTGTCGACCCGCCACCACAATTGTGGGTTACCAGGGCAATGGGGTACTCAGAGCCGAGCCCGTAGAAGTCTATGGGGATTGTCACAGGTAGCTGTGGCTCGGTCTGTGGCCCGGGCGGTCTGGCGTATGTTGGGGATATATTTACAGGGATTGATGTATGTACAGTTCGTGACGCCACCTGTAGTATTCTGGTAATTAGTACCAGCGCTGCTGTAGATCTCTGAGGGGATGGTGAGGCAGCTAGATGTCGGGTCCCCTACAGGTGGGACTGGTCCCTCAAAGTCTATGTGAGTAGTGAAGTCGAGTGCGGTTAAAGAACACAGTCTCACACGGTCAGCGTCTTTCCATACCTTTACTTGCAAGATGATAAGGCAGGTCCCAGGGAGGCTGATCCAAGGAGAGTGTATCTTGAGACGGCAGCTGGACAAGTTAGGGGCCTCCTTTATCTCCAATATGACGAGTGCAACTAGCATGAAGCGTAGTTCCCTCAATTCTCCAGCTTATCCAAAGCTGTACCTGCCCAGTCAGCTTAGTGTTAGGGGCCTTCCTATGAAGGAGCTGAATTCTTACGTGGTCCTGCAGAACTCCAAAGTCTTCACTCCCCTGACCCCAGTTACGTACTGACTATAAGGGGCTTGTCTGCCGCGACCTAGGGTCCGGTAGATTCCTGGTTTTCCTGTCACCGTGCCTGAAACAACAATGACTCTTCGGTCCCCAGTGACCGGTAGCAACGTGCTGGACTTCTGCAATCCTGTAGCACTAATTCTATAATCCACTTGCCTTTCGCCTTGTCCACGCTGGTAACATAAGCACTCAAAACTAGCCAAGGGTCGAGCAGTCACTTCTTTCCTTTTTCCTTCCAATGAAGTTAGCCACAGACGCTCAGTTATCACAGGCAGGAGCACGTCTCTGAACCTGATACTGTCCTCTAGACAGGGGTGCTGAAGACTTTTCTGTGCTAATACTTCTTCCTTCCTCAGTGTGTATTGTGAAGGTGATACAGCTCTGACTAGACTAAGGTGTATTCCAAACACCTATACCAGACTCCACGTTATGAACTGGGATGAAGCAGGCTAGATTCTTTCTTCCCTCCAAACGTCTCCTCACCAAGAAGTCTAGACTCCACTTCTCACGTCCTCCCTGTCCAAAAACAGGAACAAGACTAATCACTCTAACACCTACTACCTTGACCACTCCCTCTAGAGTATACTTCACTACCCTAGGGGTGTGTCTAGTGTGTGTCGAGTGAATGAATATTGAGCATTAAGCCGCCGTCTCGCCATACACTCTCCAGGGTACTGCGTGTGCCTACCACCAGGGCTACACACCCTTACATAATGCTCTAAGCACTAAATTTAAATCCCAGAGGGGAGTTAACTGTCTGATTGTGGGGCGTAACCTCTGAGTAGCTTTTACAAATCTTACAATCCAAGGGTGAGATGCCAAAGGAAAGTCAAGAAAAGAACTAAGTGCCGCAATCTGCACCTTAAGCGTACTTGGTTTTAGCCCTTTGTTAAAACCCGCCTGTAAGAAATCTAGGATCTTTGGTATGTTAGGGGAACCCTCCAAAATACTAGATCTGCCGCCCTCCAGACAGAACCTCTTCCAGATCTTTAGGTAGATGGCCGAAGTAACTGGCTTTCTACTGGCCTGAATAGTGGATATAACCTGATCTGAGAGGCCTTTTGCTTTTAAGATGTCCCTTTCAGGATCCACGCCGAGAGGTGTAGAGATTCTGGGTTCGGATGGTATACTGGGCCCTGGTGAATCACATTTCTTCTCAGTGGTAGCTCGATCGGGTTTCCCTCCATCATCCTCCCTAGGAGGGGAAACCAGCTTCTCTTTGGCCAAAACGGAACTACCAGGATTACTCTTGCCCGGTCTTCTCTGATTTTCCTGAGGACTGCCGGAATGAGTGCTAGTGGTGGAAAGGCATATGAGAGAGGTTCTTTCCAAACTTGGCTGAACGCATCTATCCCTTCCGGGAAATCTAGCGGGTCTAGAGAATAGAATCTGGGAACCTTCGAATTTTTTCTTCTTGCGAAAAGGTCTATATTTGGAGTCCCCCAACAGTGACATAGTTCCTGAAAAATGTCTTCGTTGAGCTCCCACTCTGTTGGACAAACTTCCTGCCGGCTTAAATAATCTGCCAGATTGTTGTGGGCTCCTTCTAGATGTACCGCTGATACTGAAAGAATTGTATTTTCTGCCCAGGAAAATATCTTGTTCGCCAGATTTTGAAGTTGAAGGTGTCTGGGACCTCCCTGATGCTTTAAGAATGAAACCGTTGTGACATTGTCGGACAAGATTCTGACATGTCTTCCGGCCAATACCTTCTCGTTTCGTCTTAGAGTCTCCCAAACTGCCAGTAGTTCTCGGAAATTGGAAGATCTTCTTCTGACATAATCGGGCCACTTGCCCTGAAAAAAATTTTCTTCTAAGTGGCCACCCCAACCCCACTCGCTGGCGTCTGTGGTAACCACTACGCAGGGAGAGGTGGTCCATAAACAACCTATTTGGAGGTTTGCAGGCTGCATCCACCATAGTAACGATTTCTTCACTGATACTGAGATTGGCATTTTCTTGTCTAGAGACATATGATTTCGGTCCCATGTTGAAAGAATTTGTCTCTGCAGAGGTCTGGAATGGAATTGCGCCCATCTGACACACTGGATACAGGCTGTCATCAAGCCGAGAACCTTCATAGCATCTCTTATGGAGGTTCGCCGCTTCCAAAGTCCTTTGACCTTGGATATTACTTCTCCTTGTTTTCCTTTGGGTAATACAGATATTCTTCTTTTGGAGTCCAATAGAACTCCCAAAAAAATCTTCCTGTATTCTGGAATCAGGTCCGACTTCTCCCAATTGATTACCCATCCTAGAGATTCTAGGACTGCAATAGTTCTGTTTCTCTGGGTTTTTAAAACTTCTTTTGAATCTGCAATCAAAAGGAAGTCGTCTAGATATGGGATAATTATTATCCCCTGACTTCTCAGATAGGCCACTACCTCTGCTACCAGCTTTGTAAAAATACGGGGGGCTGAAGCTAGCCCAAAAGGAAGGCCTCTGAACTGGAAGTGTTCGGTCTGGGACGGCAGTTTCACTGCAAATCTTAGAACCTTCTGAGAAGAAGGGTGAATGGGAATCTGAAAATAGGCGTTTTTTAAATCGAGTGTACACATGACTGCCCCTTTGTCTATTAGCTGGGTTGCTGAGCGAATGGATTCCATTCGAAATCTTTTGTATTTGACAGATGAGTTTAGGGGTTTTAGATTTATAATGGTCCGGGTTCCCCCTGACGGCTTTGGGATAGAAAATAGGGAAGAGTAGTGGCCCCTTCCTATTTCTTCTAGAGGGACCGGAACTATGACTTTTGAATGTAACATATCCTGGATGTCCACCCACATGGGAGAGTCCAGCTGCACTACTGTTGGAGAAATATATCTTTCGGGGGGTGAAATAAATGCTCTATTTTGTACCCTTCTGATATGGTTCTGAGAACCCACTGGTTTACAGTAACCTGCGCCCAGGCTTCTGAAAAATATCTGAGCCTTCCCCCGATAACCCTGGCGTCATTGTCTTTTGGACCTAGAGGATGAAGCGAAGGACGTTTTCCCTGAGTTCTGACTATAGGGAGCCTTATACGTTCTTCTATAGGACCTGTTCTGACTCCTGAAGTCAGGTTGACGTCTAGGGGGAAAACCTCTATGAAAGGGCTGAGGTTGTTTTGGTTTCTCTTCAGGAAACCTATTCTTTTTGTCGGAGGCGGATTCTAGGAACTCGACTAACGCCGGACCAAAAACCTTTGAGCCTGAAAAAGGAATAGAACATAATCTAGTTTTAGATGCATTATCCCCCGACCAAGATCGTAGCCAAATAGCTCTTCTAGCCACATTAGATAGAGAACTATTTCTTGCAGCAAATCTTACAGATTCCGCAGAAGAATCTGCAAGATAAGCCGTAGCAGATTTTATCAAAGGTAAAGAGGCTAGAATATCTGCTCTAGGCGTCTTATTGGAAAGATGATCTTCCAATTGATCTATCCAGAGGGCCATAGATCTAGCTACCGACGTAGCTGCTATATTGGTTTTAATAAGGGCTGATGAGGATTCCCATGCCCTCTTTAACATAATGTCCGCTCTTCTATCCATAGGGTCCCGAAGGCTAGAAGAGTCTTCAAAAGGAATGGATGTCTTTTTGGCTACTCTCGCCACTGGGACATCAATCTTAGGAGTATCCTCCCATAAACTTATATCCTCTGGATCAAAAGGTAGACGTCCTTTGAAGTCCTTGTTCAGAACAAGTCTCCGTTCCGCATCCTTCCATTCATCTAAAATCATAGTGCGGATGTGATCGCTAACCGGAAACACTCTTTTCCTCTGAAAAGTGAGACCTCCAAACATTAAGTCCTGTCTGGACTGCGGTTTCGGAGTTTCTTCAACCTGCATGGTATCTCTCACAGCTTTCACAAGGTCATCCGTGTCCTCAAGCTGAAATAAATATTTCCTATTTTGATCCTGAAAATCCTGAAGAAGTTCACACTCTTCACCGGGATCCTCTGCCATCTGCACAGGTTGATCCATAGAACTCCCATCAGATTCCTCTAGATCCGTCTCCCATCTTACTCGCTTTCTTGGACTAGACTGACGTTGTTTGGACATATCAGCTATAGAGGCCTGCACCTCTTCACGAATTAATGCTCTCATTTCATCCCGAAGCGACGTTTGTTCACCTTCCAAGATCTTGGAAGTACATGGCTTGCAGAGAGCTTTCTTATAAGAACTTGCTAATTTCACATGACATACTGGGCATCTATTAGACTTTAAAACAGATTTGCCCGACTTTTCCACAGTAGATTGGGGAGTTGCCGATCCCTTCTCCTAAAATTTAAGATTAGGGATAATCAGTGCTTAAGTTTTCCAGACCTCATCAGATAACAAGTCTGGGTAACCACAGGGATTGTAGCGCCACCGCGCTCTTACCCCTCCTTCGACTGCTCCTTCCTCCATAGTTGCACAGCAGGATAGACTTCACCCCTCAGGAAAAGGATACCGCTTGTCTGGTGGCAATAGACTGTCTCAGCTGCTTTTAAAAAACCCGCCCGGACAAATGACCCGGAAGTAGATTTTAATACCTTTGCGTTCCACGTGGAACGCACCTCTGCTCAGCCCCAGCTTCCTGCTCATCTCCCACCCGGAAGTGCCTTACCTCCTGCGAGAGAGCGCGTACCAGCGCGCTTGTCAGTTCCAGGAGTCGAGAGCCCCCCACCGGGAGGAACGACTCTAACCCAGGCGCCGTCCGCTGCCTGGTCTCTACGGCTGAGGGACTCCCCACTAGGAAGTTTCGAGCCCGGGCTGCTCCCCAAGGATCGGGTGCCGACCTCGTCGTCCCATCTCCCAGCCCTCCGTAAGTAGCGCCGACGCGCTCTGCCTCCTGTGTGTCCCTCCGTGCAGGGACAGGAAAACACTGAGGTAGAGGGGGAGGAGCGGGCCTTTTAACCTCTTGTGTGTTTTTCCTGTCCCTGCAAGGAGGAGGAGGACGTCCTCCATAATGCTGTCAGGATGACGTCCTGGGAAAAAAGTGCTCCATACAGTATAATGGCCCCACATCGTGCTCCATACAGTACAATGAAAAAGTTCTGCATGTATATAGTCTCCTTCACCTCCCATATAAAATCTCTTGCCCGCTCTTGCTGCCTACACCTTAAGAACATCTCTAGAATCTGCCCTTTTCTCACCATGGAAACAACAAAAACCCTCACTGTAGCATTGATCCACTCCCACCTGGACTACTGCAACGCTCTATTACTTGGCCTCCCCGTTACTCGACTATCCCCTCTCCAGTCCATCCTTAATGCAGCAGCCAGGGTCATCCATCTGGCTAATCGGTACTCGGACGCGTTCTATCTTCGCCAGTCCTTACACTGACTGCCCATTCATTATAGGATACAATTCAAAGTACTTGTTCTCACCCACAAAGCTCTCCACAGTGCAGCACCCCCCTACATCTCCTCCCTCATTTCTATCTATCGGGCTAACCGAATGCTGAGCTCTGAAAACGACTTTCGACTAACCTCTGCACTAATCCGTACCTCCCACTCCCGACTCCAAGACTTCTCCCGCGCTGCGCCAATCCTCTGGAATGCTCTACCCCAAGAAATTAGGACTATCCACAATTTGCATGGTTTCAGGCGCTCCCTTTAAAACACATTTGTTCAGAGCGGCCTATCACGTTCACTAATCAAAGTCATTCTAGGTGTCAGTGTGTGTGTGTAGCCCATTCACTATCTCCATCCCTCACTCCCTCAAGATGGCTGGACCATCATTGTAAATACACCATTGTATATGTGTGGCCCAGCTACGCAGGCACACATAAAATCCAGGAGAGTGCACAGGAAGGTAACAGCAACGCTTGATATGCATTCACTGTCACTCACACTTTCAGACACACCCATCTGAGATATAGGAGGGAGTGACACGTAGCAGAGGTGGTCAGTCAGCCAACCTAGGAGGGAGAGCAGTGGAATCTGGTTCCTGTCTTCGGACGGATCAATTCAGTGTCAGTCCAGTCGGGACTTAGAGGATACTGAGGGCTGCTCAGCGAGCCTAGAGAAAGCTGGCCTCGCCATTGAAAGTTACAAGTGCTTATGTTAAGAGCGTGAAGCAGGGCGAAGGGCGCAGTGGAGAAGTTAGAGAAGTGCAACAGGTATTGGATTACCTGCACTAAATTGCCGGACACCGGGGTCCGAAGGTTGCTACAGTTTCAAGCTTAGTAACAAGAAACCGGAGGCATCTGGACTACAGGTCGCAGAGAGCAGCCCTAAGTGTCAATACGTAACCGGAGTCAGGGAGAACGGGGACTTTGAGTCAAGTGCACGACAAAAGTAAGGACTTAGTTCTCACCACTTAGAAGGCTCCACCACAATGTTGGCCGGGCAGTACAGCTATTGAGAAAGCTGGAGAGTTCAGAGTTAACTTCGCTTCACGCAAGTTGGACTCACATGTATATGGAAGTAAAGGAGGCCTCTAACCTGCTCAGCGGTTACCCAAATGTGCACTCTCTACCCCGACCAGCTCCCCGGGACCTGCTTGAACCATCTACCAGTAAAAGGTATGAAAAGAAGCTGCATTGTGTGTGACTGAATTCTTATCTACACCCTGCATCATCACCATAGACTTCCAGGGACCAGTCTCACCTGTGGGAGACCTACCACCCAGCTGCCCCCATAACATCCCCTGTGAAGACCCTTACAGCAGCGCTGGTACAATTGACCAGAGACCACAGGTGGCGTCACGAACTACCTACAAATTCCCTGTAAATATCCCCCCCCATTGTATGAGCGCCCAGGGCCACGGACCGAGTCCTGCTGCCAGTGACAAATCCCATAGACTTTCATGGGCTCGGTGCCGAGTACCCCATTGCCCTGGTACTAAGTGCGACTCATATATACACACCTGTACTTTGTATCTCCCCCACCTCATTGTAGATTGTAAGCTCTCACGAGCAGGGGCGGCTTATTTTGCTTTAATTATTGTATTGATAACGTTGTTACCTATGATTTGTGTTTTGAAACTGTTAAACTGTAAAGCGCTGCGGAATATGTTGGCGCTATATAAATAAAGATTATTATTATTATTATTATTATATGAAAGCAGAAAAGAAGGTTTTTGGAAGTGCATTTGAGCAGCAGGGTGATTTGCTGCTGAAGGAGAAAAAAAATCTCTTTAAATCTTCTGCTTCAGCGAGTGTTAGCGGTGCACAAGTGCGAACGGTGGTAAGTGTGACTTGAGATTCAGTGACTTTGGATTCAGGGAGTTTCCAAAGGAGGATTTACTGAATTGTTATTTTTTATTAATACTTTTTATTTATTTTTACTTATCTTTGCTGTCTGGTGAAATCCCCATTAGAAATGTGCTCCACTATTGCCAATGCCATCCAGTGTACATCTTGCCACATGTATGCAGTCCTTGAACAGCCGGTCGAGGGTGCATACTGCTGTGCGAGATGTGAGCACGTTGTGCATTTGGAAGCCCAAATCCTGGATCTAAATGTGCAGCTGGCAACACTGAGATCCATAGACAATATGGAAAGGAGTCTTCTGCTCACTGAGCAGACACTCAATGGGATAGATGAGGGGGGGATGCTAGGGTGGAGCTGCAGGACACTGAAGTAGGAAGCTGGGTGACAGTTAGAAAGCGGGTAGAGGGAAGAGCGCCAGGGAGGCTAGTCCTGATCTGGCACACCCCAATAAGTTTGCAAAGTTGGCAGATGAGGGGGTTGTCAGTACAGGGGTAGCACTGCTGCAGCCAGGCATGTCCTCTGAAAGCCGGGGGAGTGTCTGCTCCAGTAAGGGGGCAATTAGGAGAGCAGGGCAGGCCAGACAGGTGCTGGTAGTGGGGGACTCAATTATTAGGGGAACAGATAGGGCAATCTGTCACAAAGACAGGGATCGTCGAACAGTGTGCTGCCTACCTGGCGCTCGAGTCCGACACATCGCTGATCGGGTTGACAGATTACTGGGAGGGGCAGGTGAGGACCCAGCGGTCATGGTGCACATTGGCACAAATGACAAAGTTAGAGGTAGGTGGAAGGTCCTTAAAGACGATTTCAGGGAATTAGGCTGCAAGCTTAAAGCAAGGACCTCCAACGTGGTATTTTCTGAAATATTGCCTGTACCACGTGCCACACCAGAGAGGCAACGGGAGATTAGGGAGGTTAATAAGTGGCTCAGGAATTGGTGTAGGAAGGAGGGGTTTGGGTTCCTGGAGAACTGGGCCGACTTCTCAGTTGACTACAGGTTCTATGCTAGGGACAGGCTGCACCTCAATGGCAGGGTGCAGCTGTGCTGGGGGAGAAAATGGCTAGAAGGTTGGAGGAGTCTTTAAACTAGGGACTAGGGTGGAGGGTATTCATTTTATAGGAGGGAAAGGCAGTGCAGATAGAGACCTGGGCACAAATAATGAAATTGGGGGTGGGGTGGCATGGGGGGTGGGGTTAGAACAGTTAATAATTTAAGAAAGAATAGAGGTTCAGAGAGATACATAAAGTGCATGTATACTAATGCCAGAAGCCTCACCAACAAAATGGCGGAATTAGAATTAATTTTGTTGGAACATAATTATGACATGGTGGGGATATCTGAGACTTGGCTGGATGAGAGCCACGACTGGACGGTTAATTTACAGGGCTATAGTCTGTTTAGAAATGACCGTAAAAATAAGCGAGGTGGGGGTGTGTGTTTATATGTAAAATCATCCTTAAAACCCATCCTGCGTGATATCTGTGAATCTAATGAGTCTCTGTGGGTGGAGATTAGGGGAGGGGGAAAAATAATAAATTACTGATAGGGTTTGTTATAAGTCTCCTAAAATAATGGAAGCAACAGAGAATATCCTCGTAAAGCAAATAGATGAAGCAGCGACTCAAGGAGAAGTCATTATTATGGGGACTTCAACTACCCTGAAATACATTGGGGAACAGAAACCTGCAGTTCCAGCAAAGGTAATAAGTTTTTGGGAACTATGAGAGACAATTACCTTTCACAACTAGTTCAGGGCCCAACAAGAAGGGGGGCACTGCTAGACCTAATATTATCCAACAGGCCAGACCGCATATCAAATATAAGGTTGGGGGTCACTTGGTTAATAGTGATCACAAAATAATAAGCTTTCATGTATCCTTTAATAAGATGTGTAGTCGAGGGTTACAAGGACACTAAACTTCAGGAAGGCAAATTTCCAACTGATGAGAGATGATCTTGGTGCAATAAACTGGGACGATATCCTGAGACATAAAAATACACAAAGAAAATGGGAGACGTTTATTAGCATCCTGAATAGGACCTGTGCACAGTATATACCCTATGGGAATAAACATGCTAGAATTAGGAGGAAACCACTATGGCTAAATAGAGCTGTAAGGGGCGCACTAAGGGACAAAAAGAAAGCGTTTAGGGAATTAAAGCAAGTAGGTAGTGATGAGGCATTAAATAAATACAGAAGACTGAATAAATTCTGTAAAAAGCAAATCAAGACAGCAAAGATTGAGGCAGAGAGACTCATTGCCAGAGAAAGTAAAAATAATCCCAAAATATTCTTTAACTACATAAATAGCAAGAAACTAAAAAATGATAGTGTTGGTCCCCTTAAAAATAGTCTGGGTGAAATGGTGGATGAGGAAAAAGCCAATATGCTAAATGACTTTTTTTCAACTGTATTTACACAAGAAAATCCCATGACAGATAACATGATCAGTGATAAAAAAAATTCTCCATTAAATGTCACCTGCTTAACCCAGCAGGAAGTATGGTGGCGTCTAAAAATCACTAAAATTGACAAATCCCCGGGCCCGGATGGGATACACCCCCGAGTACTGCAGGAATTAAGTACAGTTATAGATAGACCATTATTTTTAATCTTTAAAGATTCCATATGTAACACCCCTTCAGGGCTACCACGGTACGCTGGGTGTTATGGGGGTCTCACCTCTTTAGGGCGCAGTGCCTCCACCCGAATCTTGATTGGAGCTCTCTCTAGGACTGCAGAAGGACTGTTATCTTCTGCCAGGGACTGATTCGGGAAACCCCTGCCTATAGCTCAGTACACACTCACCCAAAACAGGAGTAAAACTGTTTAACTGGTTTATGGATATGCAGCAGAAATGAAGTGTATTTAAAGAAACAACATGCAATACAGGTAACGGTGCTCTATAAAAATCATATACACATCACAACCTAATTCTTTCCCCAACCCTGCAAATATAACGTAGCAGGGTTCCCCTTTTCTTGTATTAACCCAGTCCAAACGTTGGGGCCCAGTTGCCGCGGATGTTGGCGCGCAAATTTATAACCGTTGGTGCACTTAGATGCTCACGAAGGTAAATAGTCTGGGGCGTAGTGTACTCACTGTAACGGGCTGGTTGAACCACAAGTCTCGAAAAGGGGCACTCACAGTGCGTCTCCACCGGTGGTAGTTTTCCCTGGACCCAACTGGGGGCGGCAGGATTCAGGCCTTTATACGGTGGGAGTGCCGGTAGAACTCTCCGAGTCCTTAATGTTGCTTGCTTCACCTGATGACCGGGCTGCGCTCTCTCCAGATTCGCAGGTATATCAGAGGGGACGGGAACGCTCCGCTCTTTAGAGGAATACAAGTCCACAGCGCTCCATCTTTTACATGAACCATCAGCTTTTTCACTTTCTTTCACTTCCTCTCCAGCTCCCTCCCCCAAGTTCCTCCTCCCTCCTATCCCTCCAAGCTGTGTCATCTGACTGAAACAAGGGTCCATGGGAATTGTAGTCCCCCGCAGCTCAGGGAAAAAACCATTAATGTCTGAAGGTCCCTGTTTAACAGCAGCTGCAAAACTCTTCTTAGTGTCTGTAAATCCCAGTATACCAGTAGCTGCTCTGACAGTTCCATGTGCAGGTGTTACACATAATAACGGGGTCTGTACCACAGGACTGGCGTATAGCAAATGTGGTGCCAATATTCAAAAAGGGGGCAAAAACTGAACCTGGAAATTATAGGCCAGTGAGCTTAACATCTACTGTGGGTAAAATCCTAGAGGTTTTTTAAGGGATACTATATTGGAGTATCTGAGGCTGAATAACCTCATGACACAGTATCAGCATGAGTTTACGAGGGACCATTCTTGTCAGACTAATCTGATAAGCTTTTATGAAGGGGTAAGTTCAGGACTGGACCAAGGGAATGCAGTGGACGTGGTGTTCATGGACTTCTCAAAAGCTTTTGATACAGTGCCACACAAAAGGTTGATACATAAAATGAGAACAATGGGGGTAGGGGAAAATATGTGTAAGTGGGTTAAGAACTGGCTCATGGATAGAAAACAAAGAGTGGTTATTAATGGAGCACACTCGGACTGGGTCACGGTTAGCAGGGGGTACCACAGGGGTCAGTATTGGGGCCGCTTCTCTTTAACATATTTATTAATGACCTTGTAGGGGCATACAGAGTAGTATTTCAATATTTGCAGATGACACTAAACTCTGCAGGTAATAAATACAGAGGAGGATAATTTTATATTACAGGAGGATTTATGTAAACTAGAAGCTTGGGCTGATAAATGGCAAATGAGCTTTAATGGGGATAAATGAAATGTCATGCACTTGGGTAGAACAAATAAGATGTATAATTATGTGCTTAATTGTGAAACACTGGGCAAAACTGTCACTGAAAAAGACCTGGGTGTATGGGTGGACGACAAACTCACATTTAGTGGCCAATGTCAGGCAGCTGCTGCCAAGGCAAATAAAATAATGGGATGCATTAAAATAGGCATAGATGCTCATGAGGAGAACATAATTTTACCTCTATACAAGTCACTGGTGCGACCACACTTAGAATACTGTGTGCAGTTCTGGTCTCCGGTGTATAAGAAAGACATAGCTGAACTGGAGCGGGTGCAGAGAAGAGCGACCAAGGTTATTAGAGAACTGGGGGTCTGCAATACCAAAACAGGTTATTACACTTGGGTGATTTAGTTTGGAAAAACGAAGGCTTAGGGGTGATCTTATTACAATGTATAAATATATGAGGGGACAGTACAAAGACCTTTCTAATGATCTTTTTACTCTTAGACCTGTGACGGGGACAAGGGGCATCCTCTACGTCTGGAGAAAGAAGGTTTAGCCATAATCACAGACGCAGATTCTTTACTGTAAGAGCAGTGAGACTGGAACTCTCTGCCGTCTAATGTTGTAATGAGTGATTCCTTACTAAAATTTAAGAAGGGACTGGATGCCTTTCTTGAAAAGTATAATATTACAGGCTATATTCACTAGTTTCCTAGATACGGCGTTGATCCAGGGAGCTAGTCTGATTGCCGTATGTGGAGTCGGGAAGGAATTTTTTTCCCCAATGTGAAGCTTACTGTTTGCCACTTGGGGTTTTTTTTGCCTTCCTCTGGATCAACATGTTAGGGCAGGTTAGGATAGGATATGGGTTGAACTAGATGGACTTAAAGTCTTCCTTCAACCTTAATAACTATGTTACTATGTTACAAGGACCAAGGCTTAATTAAGGGGTTAAAGCACATAACGTATTTTCAGATTATAAGATGCACTTTTTTCCCCAAAAGTTTTTGGGGAAAATAGGGGTGCGTCTTATAGTTGGAATATACTTACAAATACTGTGGCGGCGGTCCTGATCCAACGTTGCAGGGCGATGCAGCCTCCCTTCCCAGGCTGGTGCGGCGGTCGTGCTCTGGGGTTCAGCGGTCTTGCTCTGGTTTGTGGCGGTCGTGCTCTGGGATGCGGTGTTATGATCTGCTACAAGCACTAAGGAAAGATGGGAATTCTGTCCCTACAATAGAACTAAGCTGGATCCCTACGATGTAATGGGGAACCTGATCCTGCGACCAGACCCGCTAAAGTCCTCAGCTAGTCTGAACGAAGACCTATAGTTGCGAGGGAGGAATCCCTACAAGATCTAGGGACTGGGAGAAAAGGTGGACACCTCCTAACAGAAATTGTAGCAGGGAAAATAAAACAGAAAACAAATTACTTAGAGATCCTAAGATCAAGCAAAACTGACTGAGTAAGGCACCTAAGCACCCGGCTAGCTTAAGAGTAGATAATACAATGAAGTCCAGCAAAGTCAGAAGGGCGGAGCCAGACTAAATAGGGAAAAAAGTCATGTGACCAGCAAACAGAAACAAAACCTAACAAGAGGGTTCTAACATGCGGGGGTTTCGCCGACATTTTGTGAAAGCTCGGAGTCCCCCCACAGATCCATTGCTGCGATGCGGTGGCCTCTGGGGGCGGCGCATGCTCAGATTGAGATCTCGGCAACAAGATCTCGTTGCCGAGATCTGAATCTGAGCATGCGCCTCCCCCGGCGGCCATTTTCCTGGAAGCCACCATATCGTAGCAATGGATCTGCGGGGACCTCCGGACTTTCATAACATGCCGGTGGAGCCCCACTGCACCCGAGAGCACGACCGCCGCATCACAGAGCACGACCACGGCACCGCCACTGCACCTGTCGCAAAATGCCGGCGGAGCCCCATCGCACCACGGAACACCACTTCCACACCAGCCTTGGATGGGATTTCCCAAAGACCACCGAACCAGCCTGGACCACCGAACAACCCCTGTGACCACGCTCTCCTGTGACCACTCCTCCACCTGTGCCGATCCCCCCCCTCGGTAAGCTGAATTCGGACTGTAAGAAGGACCCCCATTTGACACATTATTTCTTTTCCCTATTTTCCTTCTGAAAATTTTGGGTGCGTATTATGGTCTGGTACATCTTATAGTCCGAAAAATACGGTAGCTTCAGAGCAGTAACATAGTGCAATGTGCGAATATGGAAATACTTTTCCCCTGGTCAGTGGGCAGTTAGGAGTAACTAAAACATGTCAGGGTAAAAATTTCCATTGGAAAGGAAGGGTGAAAAATAATCGATTATTGTTGCTATGCTGTTTATTCCTATTTGAGTCTATAGACTGGCCCCCAAACTGTGGGCATATAGACTATATCTACACATACAATGCCGTTCAAAAAGATTAATAAGTAAAGGGGCAAAAAGGGAAGGAACTGTCAGCAATTGGTACCATTTTGAAGTGAAAAAAGGCAAAAACAACACAAGGATGGGGCTGGGCACGTTGTAGACCACTTTAACCCTGGAAATATTCTGGGTGGGGGGGGTTATTCTGGCTTGTTTCAACGGGACCAGCGCTGAGTCTCTGTGACAGTTCCTGGTGCCTGTTATTGTCTGAAGTGGTCATGTCACGTTTACAGCGCTGCAGTCAGTCGGTGAGCTCATTCGCTGTGGGCGACCATTGACATCAACCCACGTGAAGCTGCTGAGCTCAGTTATTAGATCCAGAATTGTCGACAAGGATAGAACTTGTATGTGAAAAACAGATGTATTCTGGGAACAGTGCGTTTTCTGAATCTGGAAAGCCCCTTTAAGAAAAAAAAATTGAAGGCATTCGAAAAATTAATATGTGGGGAGAAACAGACAGAATCGGTAAGAAGTCTTCCTTTCAGACCATGGAGTGGAGAAGAGACAGACACACACATACACACATGCACGCACACAGACCAGCCACCAGAGTACAAGGGGTTGCACACTGGGACACACTCAGACCAGCCACCAGAGTACATGGGGCACACACACAGACCAGCCACCAGAGTACATGGGGCACACACACAGACCAGCCACCAGAGTACATGGGGCACACACACAGACCAGCCACCAGAGTACATGGGGCACACACACAGACCAGCCACCAGAGTACATGGGGCACACACACAGACCAGCCACCAGAGTACATGGGGCACACACACAGACCAGCCACCAGAGTACATGGGGCACACACACAGACCAGCCACCAGAGTACATGGGGCACACACACAGACCAGCCACCAGAGTACATGGGGCACACACACAGACCAGCCACCAGAGTACATGGGCACACACACAGACCAGCCACCAGAGTACATGGGGCACACACACAGACCAGCCACCAGAGTACATGGGGCACACACACAGACCAGCCACCAGAGTACATGGGGCACACACACAGACCAGCCACCAGAGTACATGGGGCACACACACAGACCAGCCACCAGAGTACATGGGGCACACACACAGACCAGCCACCAGAGTACATGGGGCACACACACAGACCAGCCACCAGAGTACATGGGGCACACACACAGACCAGCCACCAGAGTACATGGGGCACACGTACACAGACCAGCCACCAGAGTACATGGGGCACACGTACACAGACCAGCCACCAGAGTACATGGGGCACACACACAGACCAGCCACCAGAGTACATGGGGAACACGTCACATACACACACGCACACAGACCAGCCACCAGAGCACATGGGGTGCACACCGGAACACACACAGACCAGCCACCAGAGTACATGGGACACACACAGGCACACACACACAGACCAGCCACCAGAGTACATGGGGAACACAAGGCACACACACACGACCAGCCACCAAAGTACATGTGGGCCCCAAACCGGTACACACAAAGACCAGCCACCAGGTACATGGGGCACACACCCCACACACGTACACAGACCAGCCACCAAGAGTACATGGGGTACACACACAGACCAGCCAAAAAAGGAAGAGAAGTATGGGAAGCATATTTCTCTACTGAAGGTTAGAGGGAGGGAGTGGACACAGAATGTCAGATTTCCAGGCTGCATGTAGTGAGGCTGAGGGTGCACTTCCCTATTGGACACAGTGTGATTGGCCAAAGTGTTTTATCTCCTATCATCCTGATCCCTGAGCTGCTAAACATTGCCAGGCAAGGAGAGAATAGTGCAGCAGCTAATAATTAGCTGTTCTCCAGTTTGATTTCAAGCTGTGATCCAGCAGTTGTGGGGTTAAAAGGACACAGCTCAGCTCTGCAGGTCTTCACACAGCACAAGTGCCTCCTAGTTCTAAAGGTACTGCCACACAAGCTATCCCGCTAGCGATTCGTTAGCGTTGCATACTAATGAGATCGCTAGCGGGATTGTTTCTTATCGCTAAATGCTGCCGCATTTAGCGATATAGTTAACGACGCTATCGCGTTAGCGATCTTCTTAACGCTTTAGCGGTACAAAGTACCCCTAAATCGCTAAGAAAAGGTGCCACACTAGCGATATATACTTACCCAGGGGAGCGCACGAGGAAAATAGGGTCCGGAACGATTCCAGCGACGAGCGAGATCACAGCAGGAAGCTCGTCGCTGGAAGCTGCCGCATGAACAACATCGCTAACGGGATCGCTAAATAGTGACGTTTTTTAGCGACCCGTTAGCATATTGTTTAGTGTGGCATACCCTTAAGGCCTCTTTCACACACCGTCTTTTTGTATCAGGCATGATCCGTCTATGCCTGAAGGGACGGATCCGGCGCTGAAACAAAAAAACTGATGCAACGGATCCGGTTTTTTGCTGGATCCGACCTGAATTTGAACCACAAAAGAGGGTTTCTGATGCCCGGAGACACTGGAAAATGTAGTAGTAGTAGTAGTAGTAGTGTAGACCTCGATTTCCAGAAACCGGATCAACTTTTGCCGGATTGCACAAAAGTCTGATCCGGTTCCATTGAATTCTATTGTTTGCGGCCGCCTGTTGCGCCGCTTCAGGCACATCAGGCAGCTCCGGCAAAAAAAAAAAACGTTACATGCTGCGTTGTGTCCGCCGCGGAATGTACGTTTCCACCGGATCCGGACAAAACGGATACAACGCACTGACACAGGCGCCATCCGGCGCTAATGAAAGTCAATGCAAAAAAAACCGCATCCGGCATTACATTTCACCGTATGCGGTTGGACAAAAAAATGCCGGATGCGCCGTAGGCGCACAACGGATTTGTGAAAGAGGCCTAAGCTCAAACATTCCCCTCCCCAAGGTGACTAAATACAGGTACCGATGTGCAGAAGCTGCTGGCACTGCATTCAGGACTTTTCAGCCACTCTACAACAGCAGCTAGAGAGAGCTGCTGGTATAGAAGATCCAGTCATCACAGATATGTGGAATTTATAGCTACTCCTACTTGTCAGAAGAGATGGAGCTTTATGTAATTGAAAGTCAAAAACAAAATGAGACATAGATAATATATAATGGATAGATAGATAGATAGATAGATAGATAGATAGATAGATAGATAGATAGATAGATAGATAGATAGATAGATAGATAGATAGATAGATAGATAGATAGATAATAATAACAGTCCAAAGAAAGGAACAGCACTCTGCTCAGGTGGGTGAAAAAAGAGCTTCTTTATTGAGCCCATTGATGCAACGTTTCGGTTCAAGGTGTGAACCTTTTTCAAGCCTAGATAGATAATGGATAGAGAGATAATAGATAGATTCTTAATATTGTTATTTCACATTTAGGTTATTAGGCCGGGATCACACATGCGAGTAAATCGTCCGACACTCGCATGTGAAATCCCAGCTCTGGCTCCGGCACTCGGGAGTGGAGTGCGCGGCTGCATAGAAATACATGCAGCCGTGCACTCCACTCCCGAGTGCCGGCGCCAGAGCAGGGATTTCACATGCGAGTCTCCGACGATTTACTCGCATGTGTGTTCCTGGCCTTACACTTAGTTCTGGCCAGTTTTCAACTTCTGTTGATTCCAAATTTCATTAATTGGTGAGAGATTTCCACAAAGACCTCTTTGTTCTTGAATGTTCCCTCCAGCTGTCCTGAGATCCTGACATATGACCACATGTCCAGGAAAGACTTAAGGGTATGCCACACTAAACAACATCGCTAACGGGATCGCTAAAAAATCACTATTTAGCGATCCCGTTAGCGATGTTGTTGTGTGCGGCAGCTGCCAGCGACGAACTTCCTGCTGTGATCTCGCTCGTCGCTGGAATCGTTCCGGACCCTATTTTCGTCGCTGGCGCCCCGCTGGGTAAGTATATATCGCTAAGTGTGGCACCTTTTTTAGCGATTTAGCGGTACTTTTTTACCGCTAAAGTCGTTAAGGAGATCGCTAACCGCGATAGCGTCCTTAACGATATCGCTAAAATAGGTAGCTACTAGCGATATAGAAACAATCCCGCTAGCGATTTCATTAGTATGCGACGCTAACGAGATCGCTAGCGGGATTGTGTAGTGTGGCAGTACCTTAAAAACTCATGTTCACTCCACTTCCTGTCACCAGCTGTCTCTTACCACTCTCTTTGAGGATTTGTCAACTTTTAATCTCCAGGACTGGACTTTTCTCTAATAACATAAGGAAAACACAAAATCCATTTACATAAAGCTACATTCAAATTTGTGTTTTGACACTCAAATTGTCTGTTATGTTTTTAGCAACAGATAAATGGAATTCATGTAAAAATTAATTTGTTAAATGATGCAGCAGGAAGCTCACAGACCTCACTGTTATGAAGTCCATCTTGGACAGTATAGTGAAAATGCTGCAGTAAGTCTACAGTCCAGTGTACAATCCAAAGTGCATACTGTCGCCGACCAGCCTACAGTCCAGTGTGCATACTGCCTCCAGCGAGTCTACAGTCCAGTGTACAATCCAAAGTGCATACTGTCGCCGACCAGCCTACAGTCCAGTGTGCATACTGCCTCCAGCGAGTCTACAGTCCAGTGTACAATCCAAAGTGCATACTGTCGCCGACCAGCCTACAGTCCAGTGTACATACTGCCTCCAGCGAGTCTACAGTCCAGTGTACAATCCAAAGTGCATACTGTTGCCGACCAGCCTACATTCCAGTGTACATACTGCCTCCAGCCAGTCTACAGTCCAGTGTACAATCCAAAGTGCATACTGTCGCCGACCAGCCTACAGTCCAGTGTGCATACTGCCTCCAGCGAGTCTACAGTCCAGTGTACAATCCAAAGTGCATACTGTTGCCGACCAGCCTACAGTCCAGTGTACATACTGCCTCCAGCCAGTCTACAGTCCAGTGTACAATCCAAAGTGCATACTGTCGCCGACCAGCCTACAGTCCAGTGTGCATATGCCTCCAGCGAGTCTACAGTCCAGTGTACAATCCAAAGTGCATACTGTCGCCGACCAGCCTACAGTCCAGTGTGCATACTGCCTCCTAGCCAGTCTACAGTCCAATGTACATGCTGCCTTTAGACAGTCTACAGTCCAGTGTACATGTTGCCTCCAGCCAGTCTATAGTCCAGTGTACATGCCACCAGACAGTCTACAGTCCAGTGAACATGCTGCCACCAGCCAGTCTATAGTCCAGTGTACATGCCACCAGACAGTCTACAGTCCAGTGAACATGCTGCCACCAGCCAGTCTACAGTCCTGTGTACATGCTGGCTCCAGCTGCCAGTCTACAGTCCAGTGTACTTGCTGCCACCAGCCAGTCTACAGTCCAGTTACATGCTGCCTCCAGCCAGTCTACAGTCCAGTGTACATGCTGTCTCCAGCCAATCTACAGTCCAGTGAACATGCTCCCTCCAGCCAGTCTACAGTCCAGTGTACACGCTGCCTCCAGCCTGTCTACAATTTAATGTACATGTTGTCCAGGGCCAGACTGGGACAAAAATCAGCGTGCCACAAAAATCTCACAAGCCCACATACTCAAACACTCCCCACCCCAATCAGTGAATTTTCCTATACTTTGTCGTGCCCGTCAACAATCCTCTTAAAAGAGTTAGTTGAAGAGCAACATGTGAATGGTGCCGCAGTGCGTATGATCGACCACAGGTCCATTTGCATGGTGCTCTTTAGAGCTCAGTTCTCAGGATCATGGGGGTCCCAGCGGTTAGACCTCAGCCATCGTAAAGTTCTTGGGATAGGGGATGACTTGGGATAATCCATTTAAATGGTTTTCCAATATTTGTTTTTATTTTCCCATAGGAATAGAAAATAATAAACCGGTATTGACCTTCCCAAAGACCAATGTTGCCTCTCCGAGAACAGGACAAGAGAAGTGGTACTGTGCAGCGTAAACATACAGGACAGGAGAAGTGGTTCTGTGCAGTGCATATATACAGAAGAAGTGGTACTATGCAGTGTATATACACAGGATATAGAGGTTTGTACTGTGCAGTGTAAATACACAGGACAGGAGACGTGGTACTGTGCATTGCACAGTACAGACCAAAAGTTTGGACACACCTTCATGGGCGTACCCACCATGGGGCAGGGGGGGGCCGTTGCCCCCCCCTAGGAGCAGGGCGCGTCGTGCCAAGATGAGGCCATCGCATCAGCCGGCCCTTTAAAAGGTGCTTCTGGCTGGCTGCGACTCACATACTAGACTGTATGGGCTCTTTCCAGGTGTGACATCTTTCCGGGGGCGTGTCATACCAATAGGGGGCGTGTCATACCAATAGGGGGCGTGTTCTGCAAAGCCAGGAAGAGAAGCCGTGTGCTTGCTGCAGGAGGGAAATCTGAGGTCAGTCAGAGTCCTCAGTGACATAGGAGGATTTATAATTAATGGGTTCATGTCTCCTTATCTACAGTAATATATACCTGACAGGAGCCTGTACAGTCTATATCTACAGTAATATATACCTGACAGGAGCCCGTACAGTCTATATCTACAGTAATATATACCTGACAGGAGCCCATACAGTCTATATCTACAGTAATATATACCTGACAGGAGCCCATACAGTCTATATCTACAGTAATATAACCTGACAGGAGCCCGTACAGTCTATATCTACAGTAATATATACCTGACAGGAGCCCATACAGTCTATATCTACAGTAATATATACCTGACAGGAGCCCGTACAGTCTATATCTACAGTAATATATACCTGACAGGAGCCCATACAGTCCTATATCTACAGTAATATATACCTGACAGGAGCCCATACAGTCTATATCTACAATAATATATACCTGACAGGAGCCTGTACAGTCTATATCTACAGTAATATATACCTGACAGGAGCCTGTACAGTCTATATCTACAATAATATATACCTGACAGGAGCCCATACAGTCTATATCTACAGTAATATATACCTGACGGAGCCCGTACAGTCTATATCTACAGTAATATATACCTGACAGGAGCCCGTACAGTCTATACAGTAATATATACCTGACAGGAGCCCATACAGTCTATATCTACAGTAATATATACCTGACAGGAGCCATACAGTCTATATCTACAGTAATATATACCTGACAGGAGCCCATACAGTCTATATCTACAATAATATATACCTGACAGGAGCCCATACAGTCTATATCTACAATAATATATACCTGACAGGACCCCGTACAGTCTATATCTACAGTAATATATACCTGACAGGAGCCTGTACAGTCTATATCTACAGTAATATATACCTGACAGGAGCCCATACAGTCTATATCTACAATAATATTACCTGACAGGAGCCCATACAGTCTATATCTACAATAATATATACCTGACAGGAGCCCATACAGTCTATATCTACAGTAATATATACCTGACAGGAGCCTGTACAGTCTATATCTACAGTAATATATACCTGACAGGAGCCTGTACAGTCTAATATCTACAGTAATATATACCTGACAGGAGCCCGTACAGTCTATATCTACAGTAATATATACCTGACAGGAGCCCATACAGTCTATATCTACAGTAATATATACCTGACAGGAGCCCGTACAGTCTATATCTACAGTAATATATACCTGACAGGAGCCCATACAGTCTATATCTACAGTAATATATACCTGACATGAGCCCATACAGTCTATATCTACAGTAATATATACCTGACAGGAGCCCATACAGTCTATATCTACAATAATATATACCTGACAGGAGCCGTACAGTCTATATCTACAGTAATATATACCTGACAGGAGCCCGTACAGTCTATATCTACAGTAATATATACCTGACAGGAGCCCGTACAGTCTATATCTACAGTAATATATACCTGACAGGAGCCCATACAGTCTATATCTACAGTAATATATACCTGACAGGAGCCCATACAGTCTATATCTACAGTAATATATACCTGACAGGAGCCTGTACAGTCTATATCTACAGTAATATATACCTGACAGGAGCCCGTACAGTCTATATCTACAGTAATATATACCTGACAGGAGCCCGTACAGTCTATATCTACAGTAATATATACCTGACATGAGCCCATACAGTCTATATCTACAGTAATATATACCTGACAGGAGCCCGTACAGTCTATATCTACAGTAATATATACTGACAGGAGCCCGTTACAGTCTATATCTACAGTAATATATACCTGACAGGAGCCCGTACAGTCTATATCTACAGTAATATATACCTGACAGGAGCCCATACAGTCTATATCTACAGTAAATATATACCTGACAGGAGCCCATACAGTCTATATCTACAGTAATATATACCTGACAGGAGCCGTACATTCTATATCTACAGTAATATATAACCTGACAGGAGCCCATACAGTCTATATCTACAGTAGTATATACCTGACAGGAGCCCGTACAGTCTATATCTACAGTAATATATACCTGACAGGAGCCCGTACAGTCTATATCTACAGTAATTATACCTGACAGGAGCCTGTTACAGTCTATATCTACAGTAAATATATACCTGACATGAGCCCATACAGTCTATATCTAAAAGTAATATATACCTGACAGGAGCTGTACAGTCTATATCTACTGTAATATATACCTGACAGGAGCCCGTACAGTCTATATCTTCAGTAATATACTGTATATCTGACATACAGAGGCTGGGCTGGGGCTGATGTATATACAGTGTGGTCGGGGAAATTATTTTAAAAAAAGGGACATGATGGGATATTACTACAAAAGGGGACAATGGGGGCATATTCAGGGTGGAATCACTTTGCATTCCATGCAAAATCTATCTATCTACTATCTACTACTTCTATCTATCTACATCTATCATCAAAATTATTAACTATCTTCTTTATCTACAATTATCTTATCTAACTATCTATCTACTACTATTATCTAAAGAAAATTAGAGCAGGCACAAGAAAGAGTCCGGTCAGACCCCCCAGGCAATACCAAACATCAATTATAGAAATCCAGACAAATTGGAGCAGCACACCGTTTTAGTGAATAAAAAAGCTTTAATAAACCAAAAGGCGACTTTTGGTCCAAACAACAGAACCTTTTCTCAAGGCTTGAGAAAGGTTTGTGTTGTTTGGACCGAAATTCGCCTTTTGACCTTATTAAATACTTTTTTTTTTCACTACAAACAGTGCTGCCTCAATTTGTCTGGTTTTCTACTATCTATCTATCTATCATCTACATTTCTATCTATCTACTATCTATCTATTTCTATTACAATCTATCATCATCTATCATCTTCTATCTATTATCATTCATTTTTTTTTCCCCAAAGTCAATCCAATTGCGGTTTAAAAGGGCAGTGTGAATGGCCCGGTCAGTGTTGATAAACCCCTGAGCTTGAAGTCCCCCTGTGAACAGAAGAAAGACTGCCAAGGAAAGCCTAAAATCAATAAATTTTTCATATAGGATTGATCATGTGGAATTTCTCCTTGAGTGTTTATTGGTCTTGGTAAAAGGAATTATGTGTGTTGGCGTTCATTTTCGTTTTATTAACATTTTTTGTTCTTATATTTACAACCGAACACCATGGCTTGCCCCCCCCTGTTTTGACCTGGGACGCCCTGCACACCTTCTCATTTAAAAGATTTTTCCGATTTTAGACTATGAAAATTGTACATTCACACTGAAGGCATCAAAACAAGAATTTAACACGTAGAATTATACATTACATTAAAAAAAAGTAGAAAAAACTGAAAATATGTCTTGAATTCTAGGTTCTTCAAAGTACCACCTTTTGCTTTGATGACCTTTCACACTCTTGGCATTCCTTGATGACTTAAAGAGGTTGTCCCCGGGGAAAGATTTTCACTTCAAGGGTGCCCTGTCAGGTTTAATAAGTGGGATTTCTGACCTTAAAATGGGGTTGGGACCATCGTTATGTTGGCAGAATCGGTTGTACACATTTTTATGGCAAAAAAAGCAGCTAAGTAAAAAAAAAACCGGTGACCACAACTTTAAGAAATGAGGTCTCGGTCCAAAAATGGGAAAACTTGAAGTGTCCCCCAAGTGCAGTTGCAAAAACCACAAGCACAAAGAAACGGCTCACATAGGACCGCCCCAGGAAAGGAAACCAAGAGTCACCTTGCTTCGGATAGTTTTCTGAGTCCCAGCCTCAGAAATCGCAGGTTTTATCAGCAGCTCAGATTAGAAACCGGTCAATGCCACAGAGTTCTATGTTAGAATGTTTTAGAAATGAATTCTGAGCAAAGCTCCCCTGGTGGTTACAAAACAGTACTAACCATTCAATGAGGATTGGCAATCAGAATTACAGATGGCTGGATATAAGGGAGGTTTCCCCCAATGTTGCCGGTGACAATTGTTCCTTCTTAACTTTTTTCCTGGTTCCTTGGAATCTTGCGAGTTTGCCTCTTCTCCTGCCTCAAAAGAATTTTCTGTTTTTTGTTTTTGTGGTAATGTAGTATACAGTTCATAAGCGTTTGTCTTGGGTGCGAGAAAATACAGAACACAGGTTTGATAAGAAGGTTTGTATTACTTATACAAGTGGCAAAAATACACACGTTTCAGATACAGAACAGGAGACACGCAGGCCAGATAACTTAAGTACAATCACCCTCCACAAAGTTTAGGATCTTTTCCTGTTACCGAAGTCCATGCAAACGTGGACTTTCAAAGAGCAGGGTTCCAGAGCCCCCAAGTGTTCCAAGTTCCTCAGATAGGTGGGATACAAAGTCCAAGGCTTCAGGAGTCAGGTCACAGGTTCACTGCAGGCAGAATCTGAAGCCTGAATTGCTCACTGTGGCTCTTAAGAAGCAAGAGGGAGAGAATCGGGTGGAACATGAAAGCGGAAACTCCAAATTACTGAGGGCAAGAAGCGCAGCAAGACAAAAGCAAAATGGCTGACGGAAAAACTGAGTTTCAAGAAATGTACAAAGAACCTTACATTACCCCCCCTTAGGACACCCCGGATGGCCTCGACCAGGCTTGCTGGGTACCTCTGAGAAACGGCGGAGCAAACAGGAGCATTACTTTATTGACCGTTCCATGAGTTGTCCCCACGGGAGCCGCCATTTAATCAAATATTGAAACTGATTTCGTAAACCTGGAATCTAGAATTCTTTCCACCACAAATTTTCCTGACCATCGCTAGGGGTCGGGCAAGGAGAAGAACTCCAAAAACTATTGGTGTTGCGCCTTTAGTAGGGTACATTAAAGACAGGGTGGATTCTCATAGTTCTAGGCATTGAAGATGACAACAACGGGAACTTAAATTTTACGATTTTATAGGGTCCAAGTACTTATGCCAACTTAGAAGGAATCCTTAACTTAAGATTTCTGTTTGACAGCCAACCAGGTCCCCACCTTGAAAGCGGGCAGGTTTACGAAATTTACTGCTGCTTTCTGTACCTTTCCTGAGCCAATTCCAGATCTCCTTTAAAGATCCTTTCTCTGTAAAGACGTGATTCTTTCAGCCACGCTGGTAAAGGCTTTTCTAGGGGGAAATCGTGGAAGAAGTTAGGATGAAACCTAATTGGGTAAAAAGGAGTGCTTAGTGGAGCGCTCTGAAGTTTTTATAAGAGAACTCACCAATGGAAGAACCACCCAATCATCCTGTAGGGGCAGATAAAGCAGCGGAGACTTCCAGAGTTTGATTGGTTCATTCGGTCTGTCCATTAGTCTGGGATGAAAAGCAGAAAGAAAGGTTTACTTTAATGCCAATGCTGCACAAAAAAAAAATTTTGCCCCAAAACCAAGAATTGAATTGGCAACCCCTCATCCGAAATAACCTCACCGGTACTCCATGAAGCAAACACATCTTTAATCAACAACTCGATGTCTGTTTTGCAGTGGGAAGCCACACAAGGGATAAAATAGCTGCCTTTGTTAAACATCAACCACCACTGAATGGTGTTTTCCCTTGAGAGGTTGGTAACTCCCACAATGAAGTCCATAGAAAATGGATCCCCACGGGCGGGACGGGGTGGAAGAGGTTGTAACAACCAGTTGGTGAGGAGCGAGGTGTTTTACTCTTGCAAAGACTTCACAAGAAGTGAAAGTTTAAAACTCCTTCCTGAAGGGGCCACCAAAAGAAAGAGAAAGAAATTCCGTGTCTTTGAATTCCTCTATCCCAGCTTTTCTTGGAACGTGAATGATGCAATCTCCAATTACTGTTCAGGATATACAGACGTTTCCCAAATCCACACCCATTTTGCAAACTTACTCCCTTGGGGGTTGTCCCAAAACAAGGAATCCGCATGGTAGCTCCTTATGCTTAAGTAGGTTTTTATTATAATCACCCCAGGAATTAGATCAGGAAGAATAGTCTGGGGGTAAGTGGCGGTCTCTGCTGAATGAATCCTAGAGAGGCATCAGCCTTTCCATTGCGCATCCTGGTCTATAAGAAAGACAAAAATAATTGTTTAAAGAAAAGATTCCAGCGAGCCTGGCGAGGAGTCAGGACTTGCCGACCTATAATTCAGGTTTTCATGGTTGTCAGGAGACTTTTGCTGTGCCTCCCGAAAAGGTGTCTCCATTCTTTGAAGGCGGCAATAATGGCCAACAACTTCTTTGCCCAATCGTAGTTTCTCTCAGCCGAAGACAACGCGGGAAAAGAAGGCACAGGGAGCAAGACATTCTTCTCCCTTTTCTTTGAGAGAGTATAGCTCCAAGCACAGCTGAAGCATCCACCTCTATTATAAGGCAAGTTCGGGGTTGGGTGTACCAAGAAAGTGCGGGTAAATTTATCTTTTAGCGGAAAATGCTTCCGGGGCTTGGGGAGTCAGGAGAACCTGACCTTTCCGGTAATTGGGTGTAGGGTGACATACCTCAGAGAAATTCCTAATGAAACGTCTAAAAATTGGCAAACCCGATTGAAGCGCTGCACCTCCTTCACATTTCTAGGACTTGCCAATCCCTTGATGGCTGGTCTTGCTTCCCCATCTAATTCTTGTTAGCAGTACTCCCCCAGAAATGAATTTCGGTCCTAGGAATTCCCACTTTTAAGTTTGATGAAAGATAGTTTTGTCTTAACTTCCAAACCATTCTCACATGCCATGAGTTCCTCTGTGGAGTTAGAAAAAATAGAATATCATCAAATAAATCACACGAATGTACAGGAGATCCCGAAGATGTCATTCCCAAGTGTTGGAAAGTGGCTGGGCGGACTCAGCCAAAAGGATAACAGATATCAAAAGTGTCCATAGCTGACCTGAATGCAGTCTTCCTTCATCCCCAGGTCTAATACGGACCAAGTAAGGCCCCACGGAGATCCATTTAGAGAAAATTTTGCTGCCGCACTCCTCCAATAACTCAGGGATTTAAAGGCATGGTAACGTTTCTAATAGAACCTTATTGAGTTCCCTAAGCACCAGGGTCTCAGAGATCCACTTTCTTCTTCACAAAGAAGATGGTGCACCTGCGGAGAAAGAGGGGGCGTATGAAGCCCTTGGCAATTTTCATCAGTAAACTTAAAGCCTTTAGCTCAGGCCCGCCAGGGGGTAGATCTTACCAAAAGGTATCTCTGCTCCAGGCAATAATTCATTGGACAATCATATGGACGGGAGGGGAAGCTGGCAGCGTTCTTCTTGTACATAAATCCACATAGCCTGGTATACAGCTGGTAGTTGGGACTGACATGGTTCCTTTAGGAACAGAGCAAGCGAAACTTCTGGACTCACTTTTTCTTGGAAAGTGAATTCCTTTGGTCTCCCCGTTAATGGTAGGGTCTGACCTGCAGCCATGGTAGCCCTAGAAAATGGGAAAGTGGGGAGAAGGATAAGCAAAAGGACAGTTTTCTTGATGATCTTTACCCATAAGGACCCTCAAAGGCTCCGTTTCCCTGATCCACTGGTCCAAGGTCAGCAGGGGAGGGCCCTCCACAGTTTCCACTGACTGGAGAAGCCTTCTTCACGAACGTATCCCCTGTTTCAGACAAAGGAGACATCCAAAAATCCCAATTGCCCCCGAGTCGTCATAGCGAGTAGACACCCAGCTGAGTCCACCCGAGTTTAGGAAAGGAACATGAGAAATTTTTTTCCTAACTACTGGGACACCGTGAGGAAACTTGAAAAATTGCAGCGTTTAAACACAGTCCGTCCTCAGAATAACGGAGTTTAAAGTCCAGAAATCAAAATTTTTGCGCAACTCTCTGGGGCCTGAGGCTCGGACCGACAGATCCCCTCGCAACACTCACATGAATAGTGCTGCCGAGTCTTACGAGAACGGTGGGGCGTTTATAATGAATGCCCTGACTTACCACAATAGAAACAAGATTTTCCTTAAAACATTTCTTTGCGTCATCACTAACCCTCTTTGAAAGAGTCTACCTCAGGGTCAGGTTCAGGTTCCCGTTGATCCTACTCAAAGGTTCCTTAGTGGGGAGGAAGTAGGTAAAAGGGTTAGTCGATTGCTTTCGAACCATCTCTCTTGCCTGGTTCATCAGGCAGCATCAATACGGATGCGTAGTTAATAAAATCACCTATCCCGGGGAGGGTCGGCACAACAAGTTCACCTTAAATTAGTGGAGACACCCCTTTCGAAAAAATAGATTTTTTGGCGGAATGTCCCAGGTGGTATCAAGAGCCCATCTCCCTGAAATCCAAGGCAATTCGGCTACCGAGTCTTACCTTGGGCAAGTTAATGAACCTTGTATTGTCTGTACTTTGTTTTGCAAGCTTACTTTGTATGTTTTTTGCTTAACCCTTTTGCTCCTTTCCCCCTAACCAGTGATATGTTGTCTGTTACATATGGATGCGCTCAGTTCCCGGCCTGCTGCTACCCCTACTTGCTGAGTGGCTCCGTGCTTGATGACCCGCCCGCAGGGGGGTCCTGACTTGGTAAAGCCGTCCGTAGCTTGCAAAGTCCTCTGCAGTGGTGCTGACTTACTGCGTGGTTTGGCAGCAGCCTTGTTGGGTTCCCTCTGTTTTTTGCTGTCTGGCTCTGCATAGGGGGCCGGCCCCACCGTCCTGCTTTTTTGGGATTGGGTGTTTACTAGAATTACTGCTCCACCTTTCGCTGTGAAGCAGCTCATATATAAATTTCCCTTTCACCCTAGTGGGCGTGCCAGAGTTCCATTAAACCACCGAATCCCTGAACCTAGCTTATGTTGTTGGTTTTCACCCCTGCTCTGAAGTTGATCAGCTGGAGAGCTGATTCCCTTTTCCTGCTTGTCTTGTTCCCTGATCCTGGATCAAACCCGGGTACCTGAATGTCTGAATTGTGTCTTGGTTTCCGCCAGCTGGGGCTGATTACCCAACGCCGTTCCGGAGGCTGTATATCCAGGCCTTTTCCTCTGTGCTAATTACCTAAACCCCCTGACTTAATCGAATCCTGTACCTGACTTTTGAACGGTCCTCTGTTTTATGTTCCTGAAATCCTGCGTGTCCAGAACCCTGTCCAGGACTGTGAATCCTTGCAATAACCTGATTCATTTGGAAGGAGGAGTCCTTGTGTGCTGATTTCTGTTACCGGCCCCAGCCCCCTGTGCAATCCCGGCCAGGTCCCTTGAGCCTGGCGGGGCTTCACCAGACCGCGGTTTTTTCCTTTTCAGGTCGCTGCCAGATGTCGGATCCTATGCCTGTGACCAGGGCCTGATGCCGATTCCACGGACCCCATTCCAGATGTCCGGACCTTCCTTCTTGCCTGATGTCCGGACCTGCCGTCATTGCCAGATGTCCGGGCCGTGATCGGTGCCAATGTCCGGAGTCCGAGGCCTGTGTTCCAGTCCGTTTCCTGTGATTCAACCATGTTCCTTTCCGTGTTCCTGACTCCCTGAGACCCGTCCGTGTTCCTGTCTGGTTCCTGACTCTTGAGATCCAATTGTGTTCCTGTTTTCCGTGCAGCTAACTTGTTTCAGCCACGCTCCTGATTCCATTACCTGTTGTTACCTGTCCTTGCCTTTCTCCTCCTTGCAGTTCCTTCCAGGGTTCGGACGTCATTGCAAATCCCCGCCTTGCCTGTCACCTAGGAGCGATCATCGCCTCCACTGCACTCCTCCGGAAGTTCGGACATCACGCAAGATCCCCGGCTCTTGCCTGCCACCTGGGACGATCTCTGCCATCCGACTGCAGCCTACCTGGAGGCTCCCCATTCAGTCGTAATACCGCCTGTTAGAGACTGCCTGGTCATTGCCTGACAACCCCTGCCCAGAGACTGCCTGGTCATTGCCGTGACAAACCTGCCTGTCCCAGAGACTGCCCTGGGCCTTTCCCCGTACAACCCCTGTCCCAGAGACTGCCCTGGTCACTTTCCTGACAACCGCCTGCCCAGAGACTGCCCTGGCACTTTCCGTGACAACCTTCCCTGTCCCGGACTGCCTGGTCACTTGCCGGACAACCTGCCTCCGGTCACTTCCGGACAACCTGCCTGCCCTGGTCACTTGCCGTGACAACCTCCTGCCTGGTACTTGCCTTGACAACCTGCCTGCCTGGTCACTTGCCGTGACAACCGCCGCCCTGGTCATTGCCGTGAACCCGCCTGTCCCGAAATGCCCTGGTCACTAGCCGGACAACCCGCCTCCCAGAGACTGCCTGGCACTGCGGCAACCTGCCTGCCCAGAGCGCCTGGCACTTGCTGTGAAACCTCCTGTCCAGAGACTGCCTTGGCATTGCCCGTGACAACCTGCCTTCTGCCGGTTCCCTCCTTGGTCTCCCTGTGATGACGCTGTCCGGGTCGGTGTCGATGTTCTCCTGCTGAGCCTGTGCCCCTGAGGCCTGAAGAGAGGCCGTCCAAGATGCCCGTTCCAGAGACCCTGGACTTCATCAACCCGTGAGACCCCGCCATCGTTGACGTTCGCCTGGGCCGGTGTCTGATGTTTTTTTCCTGCTGAGCCTGTTACGCCCGGAGGCCTGAGAGTGAGGCCATATAGGATGCCCTGCCAGAGATCCTGGACTTCTCAACCCGTGAGACCCCGCCATCGTCGAAGTCTGTTGAGGTCGGGCTGATGTTCTCCTCTGAGCCTGTCTAACGCCAAGGCCTGGGAGAGGCGTCCAAGTATGCCCGTGCCAAATAACCCGGATGCATTACCCTGATGTCCTCCAGCATCGTCGTACCTGAGTCGTGTCCCTTCTCTATTGCGGATCGGGAGCCCCGGTTTATTTCTGTTTTATGTACTGTTTCTTTAAGTAAACTTATGTTTCTTCTTACGAAGTTTGTGCGGTGTTGTCAGTCCTGCAGGTCGCCACCTTGCCCCATGCTCACTGCCAGGACCCGGTGTGCCCTTCCCTTCCGGGAGGCCCGGGCCCCCCGTGGTCCAGTGGGTCCACATTCTCATCTCTGGGACCCAGCCCACTCGCGTGGACTGGCGGCGGGGGCATTGGCAGCTAGGAAGCTTGCCCCCCCGGCGCCCCACCCGGGGAAGCGCTACAGTAAGCTCTGGCCATGGACTCCGCTGACATGTGCGTCTGCAGGACTTCTCAAGCTCCACCGTTTGAACTAGACTCTTGGCCCCACAGGGTAAGTGGACTAGATGGCTGATTCCCCGCTTGGTCACGGTTCGGACTTTTGACTATTAACCTGCTGCCATATTGTGAACATGGGACTTACCGCCAAACCCAAGTGAATTTTTCTGGGGAATTTTTTTTACTTGGGTTTCAGAAGAGGGGGCCTGAGGAGGGGATACTGAACGCTGGTATTGCTGTACTTTGTTTTGCCAGCGTTACTTTGTATGTTTTTTGCATTAACCCTTTTGCTCCTTTCCCCCCCAACCGCTGGATACGTTGCTGTTACCTAATGGATGCGCCAGTTCCCGGCCTGCCGCGCCCGTATTCTAGTGGCTCCGCTGCTTTGCCTGACCGCCCGCATGTGCGGTTCCTGACTTGCTGTGAAAGCCGCCGTAGCTTGCAATTCCTCTCAGTGGTGCAGACTTACTGCGTGGTTGGCACAGCCATTGTTGGGTTCCCTCGGTTGTCTTCTGGCCTGCAAGGGGGCGCGGCCACACCTGCCTGCTTTTAAGTGGATTGGGTTTTACTAAATTACTGCTCCAGCCTATCGCTGTGAAGCAGCTCATAAAAAAGTTCCTCCCCCATGGGCGTGCCAGAGCTTCACATTGAATCCACACTGAACCTGAACCTGCTGTATTTTGGTTTGTGTTCACTCCGCTTGAAGTTGATAGCCTGGAAGTGATTCCCTTTTCCTGCGTGTCTTTTCCTGATCCTGGATCAAACCCGGTACCTGAATGTCTGAATTGGTTTGTGTTTCCGCCTATGCGGGGGCTGATTACCCAGATCCCGTTCCGGAGCTGATTCCGGCCTGTTCTGCGTGCTAATTACCGAACCCTGATCTTAGACGAATCCTGTACCGATTTTTGAACTGTGTCC
>JARQOD010000001.1:95759361-95781099 GCA_033576555.1 Oophaga sylvatica
TTAAACCATTTCATCTTGCCATGCCACACATCCAATATCCGAAACAAAGTAGGCAGCAAATGTATCCCTCATTTGGGCAACTTCCACTGTAGTCCTCAGAGGGTGATCTTGGTAATCCCGCAATGTGGTAGCAACAGTTCATCAAGTTCTAAGTGTTGTCGGTTTTTCACCAGAATGTATTTGTGCAGAACAACACATGCTTTCACAACCTCATCAATTGTCTCAGTTTTTAGATTGATGGCTGTTCCCAAAATGCACCATTTAGATACCAGCAATCCAAAGGCACACTCCACAGTTCTTCATGCTCTTGTCAGTCGGTAGTTGTAAATCCTTTTGGTGTATTCAAGTCCCGACTTGAGTACGGTTTTATGAGGTTCGTAGAACAAGAAAAGAACATGCTATGGCGGAGATCACCAACAAAATAATAATAATAACTTGGTACAAAAGTACAAATTTTATTGTAATATGCAAAACACACAGCAGTTAAAAACATTTAAAAAATCCATATTAATGCCCAGATGGAAAGGAAGGTAAGTTATGACCGCTCAGACTTAGATACAAATAATATCACACATAACAATAAAAAAGAGAAAAAAACCTCACAATATAGAAAAACTAGCTATGACCCGTTCTACTCCTGGGTGGCAAGCATTTTTATAGGTATATGGTCTCTCATCCTGGTATGTGCTACCCCCCTATCCTCGTATGCATGGCACCTCATCCCTTTCCTGGTATGCATGGTACCCCTCTTCCCTATCCTGGTATGTATGATCCCCTCATCCCCCAATCCTGGTATGCATGGTACCCCCTCATCCCTATCCTGGTATGCATGGTACCTGCTCATCCATATTCTGGTATTCATGGTCCCCTCACCCCCCAATCCTGGTATGCATGGTCCCTTCAGCCCCCAATCCTGGTATAAATGGTCCCCTTACCCCCAATTCTGGTATGCATGGTCCCCCTTCATCCCTATCATAGGATGTATGGTATCCTTCACCCCCCAATCCTGATATGCATGGTTCCCTCATCCCCAATCTTTTTATACATGGCACCCCTTACCTCCCAATTCTGGTATGCAAGGTCCCCTCATCCCCCAATCCTGGTATGCATGGTACCCCTCTATCCTGGTATGCATGTTACGCCTCATCCCCCAATCCTGGTATGCATGGTCCCCTCACCCCCAATCCTGATATGCATGGTCCCCTCACCCCCAATCCTGATATGCATGGTCCCCTCACCCCCCTATCCTGGTATGCATGGTTCTCTCACCCCCCTATCCTGGTATGTATGGACCCCTCACCCCCCTATCCTGGTATGCATGGTTCTCTCACCCCCCTATCCTGGTATGTATGGACCCCTCACCCCCCAATCTTGGAATGCATGGACTTCTCACCCCCCAATCCTGTATGCATGGTCCCCTCACCCCCAATCCTGATATGCATGGTCCCCTCACCCCCAATCCTGATATGCATGGTACCTTCACCCCCCTATCCTGGTATGCATGGTTCTCTCACCCCCCCATCCTGGTATGTATGGACCCCTCACCCCCCAATCTTGGATTGCATGGACCCCTCACCCCCCAATCCTGGTATGCATGGTCCCCTCACCCCCCCCAATGCTGGTATGCATGGTCCCCCCTCATCCATATCGTAGGATGTATGGTACCCCCTCACCCCCCTATCCAGGTATGTATGGACCCCTCACCCCCCAATCTTGGAATGCATGGACCCCTCACCCCCCAATCCTGGTATGCATGGTCCCCTCACCCCCAATCCTGATATGCATGGTCCCCTCACCCCCAATCCTGATATGCATGGTACCCTCACCCCCCTATCCTGGTATGCATGGTTCTCTCACCCCCCCTATCCTGGTATGTATGGACCCCTCACCCCCTAATCTTGGAATGCATGGACCCCTCACCCCCCAATCCTGGTATGCATGGTCCCCTCACCCCCCCAATGCTGGTATGCATGGTCCCCCTCATCCATATCGTAGAATGTATGGTACCCCCTCAACCCCCTATCCAGGTATGCATGGTCCCCTCATCCCCAACCGATATACATGGCACCCCTTACCTCCCAATTCTGGTATGCATGGTCCCCTCACCCCCAATCCTGGTATGCATGGTACCCCTCACCCACCTATCCTGGTATGCATGTTACTCCTCATCCCCCGATTCCTGGTATGCATGGCACCCTCACCCCTCAATACTGGTATGCATGGTCCCCTCACCCCCTCAATACTGGTATGCATGGTCCCCTCACCCCCCCAATCCTGATATGCATGGTTCCCTCACCCCCCATCCTGGTATGCATGGTACCCCTCATCCCCGATCCTGGTATGCATGGTCCCCTCACCCCCTCAATCCTGGTATGCATGGTTCCCTCACCCCCCTATCCTGGTATGCATTGTCCCCTCACCCTCCTATCCTGGTATGCATGGTCCTCTCACTCCCCTATCCTGGTATGCATGGTCCCCTCACACCCCAATCCTGGTATGCATGGTCCCCTCACCCCCCCAAACCTGGGATGCATGGTCCCCTCACCCCCCAATCCTGATATACATGGCACCCCTTACCTCCCAATTCTGGTATGCGTGGTCCCCTCATCCCCAATCCTGGTATACATGGTCCCCTCACCCCCCAATCCTGGTATGCTTGGTGTCCACCCTCATCCTTATCGTAGGATGTATGGTACCCCCTCACCCCCCAATCCTGGTATGCATGGTCGCCTCATCTCCAATCCTGGTATACCTGGCACCCCTTACCTCCCAATTCTGGTATGCATGGTCCCCTCATCCTCCAATTCTGGTATGCATGGTCCCCTCACCCCCAATCTTGGAATGCAAGGTCCCTTCACCGCCCAATCCTGATATGCATGGTCCCCTCAGCCCTCAATCCTGATATGAATGGTCCTCTCACCCCCCAATCCTGATATGCATGGTCCCCTCACCCCCCCAATCCTGATATGCATGGTTCTATCGCCACCCAATCCAAATTCAAATTCAAAGAAGCTTTATTGGCAGGACTAAATACACATTAGTTTTGCCAAAGCAAGTGTACAAAAGGGAATAGGGATAGGGATGTTGAGTAGGGGCAGATCTAGGGTAGGGGCTATGGAAGTCCATGGCATAGGGAGGGGGATGGGGCAGATCCTGATATGCATGGTCCTCTCACCCCCAATCCTGATATGCATGATCCCTTCACCCCCCAATCCTGATAAGCATGGTCCCCTCACCCCCCAATCCTGATATGCATGGTCCCCTCACCCCCAATCTTGGAATGCATGGTTCCTTCACCCCCCAATCCTGATATGCATGGTCCCCTCATCCCCCAATGCTGATATGCATGGTCCCCTCACCCCCCAATCCTGATATGCATGGTTCCCTCATCCCCCAATCCTGATATGCATGGTTCCCTCATCCCCCAATCCTGATATGCATGGTCCGCTCATCCCCCAATGCTGGTATGCATGGTCCCCTCACCCCCAATCTTGGAATGCATGGTTCCCTCACCCCCAATCCTGATATGCATGGTCCCCTCATCCCCCAATGCTGATATGCGTGGCCCCCTCACCCCTCAATCTTGATATGCATGGTCCCCTCACCCCCAATCCTGATATGCATGGTTCTATCGCCACCCAATCCTGATATGCATGGTCCTCTCACCCCAAATCCTGATATGCATGGTCCCCTCACCCCCCAGTCCTGATATGCATGGTCCCCTCACCCCCAATCCTGGTATGCATGGTCCCCTCACCCCCAATCCTGATATGCATGGTCCCCTCACCCCCCAAACCTGATCTGCATGGTCCTCTCACCCACCAATCCTGATATGCATGGTCCCATCACTCCCCAATCCTGATATGCATGGCCCCTCACCCCCCAATCCTGATATGCATGGTTCTCTCACACCCCAATCCTGATATGCATGGTCCCCTCGCCCCCCCAATCCTGATATGCATGGTCCCCAATCCTGGTATGCATGGTCCCCTCACATCCCAATCTTTGAATGCATGGTCCCCTCACCCCCAATCCTGATATGCATGGTCCCCTCACCCCCTATACTGATTTGTATAGTCCCCTCACTCCTATTAAACTGCACACATACCCAAAAAAAAAAACATTTATACTCACCTTTCTTCCCTGTGCTCCAGCGCCGCCCCGTTCTGCCGGGGGAGGAGAGCGGTGTCGGAGTACACACATGCCCATACCGCGCTGTCCGGCGCCATATTGCTGAAGACACACTGTAATTGTGTCTTCAGCAAAATGGCGCCGGATAGCGCTATAACGCATGCGCGATTCCGAAGCGCACTCCTGGTCTCCTGCCCTGGCGAGAAGAGAAGCGCCACAGCAATGCGCCTCCCGGTCAGGTAAGTATGTAAGTATGGCACCGGAGATCGCGGTATGCATCCAGTGTCTACGCGTACCGCGATCTCCGGCACCATACACAATCCTCACCGCTGGATGCCATCTTCTGTCTGGAGCCAGACTGTGCAGGCGTTTCGCGTTTGCGCAGTCTATAAAGGCTTCGGACAGAGTGACGCTCCTAGCGTTATATTATAGATAATTATCCCTGGTAAAATTTGACCAGTATGGTTAAATGCACGTTTTGAACAAGATATTAAGTATACAGCCACAAGGGGGCCAATGTGCACCTAAATTAAACAGTCTACTCCATTGTCAATAACTCTAAGCAGTGTAAAGTGTAGGGTCCCGTCACACATAACGACTCACCAGCGATCCCGACAACGATATGAACTTGTCAGGATTGCTAGTGTGTCGCTACATGATCGCTGGTGAGCTGCCAAACAGGCAGATCTCAGCAGCGATCAGGACAGCGACTATGGGGGTAAAAAGCGATGCACGTCGCTTAGTTACCCGCAGTGTACGTTAGATACCAGCGTGCTTGTGCAGGGAGCTAGTAACCAAGGTAAACATCGGGTTTCCAGGCACCACGCGGCGCTTAGAAACCCGCTGTTTACCTTGGTTACCAGCCCCCCTGCAACAGCGCGCTGGTATCTAACGTACACATAGGGTTTCTAGGCGCCACGCGGCGCCTAAAAACCAGATGTTTACTTTGGTTACCAGCTCGCTGATCGCTGGTCTCCCGCCTGTCACACGCAGCGATGCGTGCTGGCCAGCGGGAGACCAACGATCAAAAACATGTCCAGGCCATTCCAGCACGATCAGCGATACCCGGCAGGGGGGCCGGTCATTGATAAGTGTCACACACAGTGATATCGCTGGGGAGATCGCTGTTGCATCACTAAACTTGTGACTCAGCAGCGATCTCGCTAGCGATCTCGCTATGTGAGACAGGGGTTTAAGATATAGTGCCACCCCAGAGACAAAAGAGTCCCAGGGGGTAAATGAGCAGGAAGGAATCACAATATAAAGCAGAGTTCTAATAAACACCGACTTAACCAAAAACCTCCTAGCTAAGATTACCATCCTAATAGAAAGAGGTGTCTGTAGCACTTAATGAGGACAATCAGGGAGGACTTCAAATGGTATATCAGAGTGTCAAAGATGTCTGAGGGGCTTTATGATTTATGCCCCTCAGACATCTTCAACACTCTGATATACCATTTGAAGTCCTCATTAAGCGCTACTGAGGCCTCTTTCTATTAGGATGGTAATCTTAGCTAGGAGGTTTTTGGTTAAGTAATTGTTTATTAGAACTCTGCTTTATATTGTGATTCCTTCCTGCTCATTTACCCCCTGGGACTCTTTTGTCTCCCAGGTGGCACTATATCTGTGTTTTTTGCAGCTGTGGTTGACCTCCCTCCTTCTATCTCTACTTTGTGCAGTTTACACTGCTTAAGGTACTGCCACACTAAACAATCCCGCTAGCGATCACGATAACGACGCATACTAATGCGATCGCTAGCGGGATTGTTTCTATATCGCTAAGTGCGGCCACATTTAGCGATATAGTTAACGACGCTATCGCCGTTAGCGATCTTCTTAATGACTTTAGCGGTACAAAAGTACCGCTAAATCGCTAAGAAAGGTGCCACACTAGCGATATATACTTACCCAGCGGGAGCGCCGACGAGAAAATAGGGTCCGGAACGATTCCAGCGACGAGCGAGATCACAGCAGGAAGCTCGTCGCTGGCAGCTGCCGCACTGAACAACATCGCTAACGGGATCGCTAAATAGTGACGTTTTTTAGCGATCCCGTTAGCGATATTGTTCAGTGTGGCATACCCTTTAGAGTTATTGACTATGGAGTAGACTGTTTAATTTAGGTGCACATTGGCCCCTTTGTGGCTGTATACTTAAGGGCCCGTCTCACACAACAATCTCGCTAGCGAGATTGCTGCTGAGTCACTAGTTTTGTGACGCAGCAGCGATCTCCCCAGCGATATCGCTGTGTGTAACATTCAGCGACGATCAGCCCCCCTGCCGGGTATCGCTGATCGTCGCTGAAATGTCTGGACATTTTTTTGATCGCTGGTCTCCCGCTGACAGGCACGCATCGCTGCGTGTGACAGGCAGGAGACCAGTGATCCGCTGGTAACCAAGGTACACAGCGGGTTTCCAGGCGCGGGGCTGTGCCTAGAAACCCGCTGTGTATCTTGGATACCAGCGCCCTGATGCAGGAGCTGGTAACCAAGGTACACAGCGGGTTTCCAGGCACCGCGCAGCGCCTGGAAACCCGATGTGTACCTTGGTTACCAGCTCCCTGCATCAGGGCGCTGGTATCCAAGGTACACTGCGGGTAACTAGCGATGTTTACCCGCAGTGTCCTTGTGCTGATCGCTGCCCTGAGCTGCCTGTTTGGCAGCTCAGCAGCGATAATATAGCGATACACCAGCGATCCTGATCGTTGTCGGGATCGCTGGTGTATCGCTATGTGAGACCCAGCCTTTACAGGGAATCTGTCACCCCATTAATGCCCCATAAGCTGCGGCCACCGACATCAGGGGCTTATCTACAGCATTCTGTAATGCTGTAGATAAGCCCCCGATGTCACCTAAAAGTGAAGAAAAATGAGTTATAAAATACTCACCCAGGGGCGTTCTGCTGTCCGGTCCGGAGTGAGTCGCGGTCTGGTTCGGCGCCTCCCATCTTGTAGCGAAGCCGGCCTCTTCTTTCCGTCCTGTCGCGGCTCCTGCGCAGGCGTACTGCTCGCCCTGGTGAGGGCAGAGCAGAGTACTGCAGTGCGCAAGCGCCGAGAAAGGTCAGAGAGGTCCGGCACCTGTGCACTGCAGTACTCTGTCCTCACCAGGGCGAGCAGTGCGCCTGCTCAGGAGCCGCGACGGGATGGAAAGAAGAGGCCGGCTTCGCTACAAGATGGGAGGCGCCGAACCGGATCGTGACTCCCTCCGGACCGGGCCGGACGGCGGAACGCCCCTGGGTGAGTATTTTATAACTCGTTTTTCTTCACTTTCAGATGACATCAGGGGCTTATCTACAGCATTACAGAATGCTGTAGATAAGCCCCTGATGGCGGTGGCCGCAGCTTATAGGGCAAAAATGGGGTGACAGATTCCCTTTAATATTTTGTTAAAAACGTGCATTTAACCGTAATGGTCACATTGTACCAGAGATAATTATTTTTCTATATTAAGAGGTTTTCCCTTCTCTTTTTTACTGTTATTTCAGGTACCAAGTTATTATTATTATTTTATTGGTGATCGCCGCCATAGAAAGTTCTTTTCTTGTTCTACGAATTTCATGTTTTCACATGCTTCTGGCTGATCCCATTTATTTATTCATATTGGTTGATGGTGCCTTCCATCTCCGTGTTTTTTTTCACGGTTTTATGAGGTTGGCACACATTTGAAAGCCTCATCCTCAACCACAATAAATGGCATTGGCGGTCCTTCAGTGTTCGGAAGAGGTCGTGGCTGTGGAAAATTGAAACAGTACCATACAAACGTTGGCCCAAGTCAGAGTTTTTGAAAGTCTGTGAGTCATTTCCTCGTCCGAATGAGCCAACGTCCACGGCGACAAATTGACAGTCAGCATCTGCAATCGCCATGAGAACAATCAAAAGGTATTTTTTATAATTGAAATACTCAGATCCCCTTCAAGCAAGTTTCATAATCGGAATGTGTTTGCCGTTCACAGCCTCCAAACAGTTTGGAAAATAACAAATGTCCTGGAATTTTGCATCATTTTCCAGCCAGAGTTCAGTTATGGGTTGGGGAGGAATTCATCACACAGAACGTCACATGAACGGCAGGTGTCTCCCAACAATCCCAGAAAGCGTGGACACTCCAATCCGGAATTAAAAATGTAGAGATGATAAGGTCTCTCCGGTAGCCAGGAATCTGCCGATCAGAAAATGGGAAAAAAAATTCAGCACATAGCTTTTAGAACAATCATATTAATGACAGATGTTTCTTTTTCAAAATTATGTACCTCAGGGTCACCAACAGACATTACTCAGCAGGAATTGCTCGACATAGTTGTGTGTCCTGCCTGGTGATGGATCCTCGGACACATATTAGCAAGTCATGGAAGCTCTATTCCGACATTCTCGTGTACTCGAAAAACTTCTCAGGGTTATCACGCAGCTCTGTGCACGCTCTGTGCACAATGAGTAGTAGGCACCACAGCTCTCACAGACTTCAACTATGGGGTGTTGCCAATAGCGACGACAACGTCTTCTCCGTCTTTCTCTTCTTCTTTCTTCTTCACAAGCCACAGCAAAGGCTACAGCCAATATCAATGAAAATAAAGATTAATCATGAAGATCTCCATGCGAAGATCCATCTTGCAGCTGGATACAGCAGCAAAAGACCAGGATTTCATCAGTGCAGTGTGTCTATATATAGAAATCTCATGAGACATGCCCATTGGGTGTATGGTGTCAAGGAAACCCTACTGAAAACGCACTGGAAATATCGAACACATGAGCATAAACAATGCAAACGCATGCAAGAGCGCATACAAACGCAGCGTTTTTTGGCTTCATGCGTAAAATGATGCAGATAAAAGCGCTGCATAAACATGCGTTTGCGCATGCAGATAAGCTGCACACATAAATGCTAATGTGAACTTAGCCTAAGTGAGGATGGCTTTTTTTTGGAAGGCACATGCGCAAGAGGTGCGCTTGCATTCCATTGTGGTCCATGGATCGGAACTACCTGTTCCCTGCAGCTTAGAGGTAGGAAATCACCCAGCCGCAAACTGGAAGTGGTAACCAGGGCGGGTGTTATAAGGATAAACTGCAGAGCAGCTTCAGGAATGGCAACTTGATCCAGCGCGACATGATTGCACATTATTCCCTGAGACTCCCTTGAAGAGTAAGGACGAAACGCATCGGGAGAAGGGAGGCATCACAAAGAATGGAGTCCGCCATAGACTACAATATCTGGTGAGACTGTTCCTTTCGCTGACATTGTCGCAAATAGTGTTTTTTTTCTTTGAGATAGTGGAATAGAGTGGATATGGTGGCAACCATGTGTGGACGGTGATTTGTTGTTGTCAAGGGACTCTTCCCTTTATCAGAATTTGTCATAATAATTTACCAATGTTCTGCTAGTGATTGGCTGGATATGGGCAGTGATCCTAGATTAGGGACATGCCAGAATTTGTTGTTCTTTACAGCAGTATCACTTGATCTGTATTAAGCATATAGTGTTCATTATGTGGAAGATTTACTACTTTATGGGTTCATACTCACTTGAGCTGAAAACGGATGATTTTCAGCCGATAAGAAATCTGATTCAAATCGGACCAATGTTATTCAATAGGGGACATCTCATTTGCAATTTTTTTCTCAGCCGAAATCGGTGTGAGAAAAAAATCGCAACATGCTGCGATTTGATGCGATTTTGGAATGATAATCGCTAATGCAATAGATGGTGCTATAAAAAAAATCGCATGCAAATCGCATGACAATTGCACATAATCGGACCATTCTGAAAACTGACCGTTTTTTTTTCCAGCAAGTGAGTATGAGCCCTATGCGTGAAAATTGTGTAATGCTTTTATAGGCACTAATTGCATAATCTACTTAAAATGTGTTAATACTGGAAATAAGCACAACCCGGATCGAGATTAGCAATTAATCAGTTTCTCTTTTGAGTCTGTGTGCCTATGTGGACTGCACAGGTTACCTATGTCCGACAGTGCCCAGGTCATATACTTGTTTTGACCCACAATCATCTGGTTTAGGGAACATTGTAACTTGCTTTACCAGAGGGGATTGGACTTTTTCAGGGCTCGTAGTTGATCACTAGGACCTAATGTGCAGAATCTATGTTATTTTGTTTGTATGATATATCAATAAAGTTTATTAGTTTTAATACATTCCTTTTCCAATAAGCTATCCCTATCTATCTTAATTGGATTACCATCCACTACTTATTATGTCCATTTCTCTCCCTCCTCCCCCAGATTCCAGTCATCTTTTATATGTTAAACTGTCCCTAAAACTTATCTAAAGGCTTTGATCTGCCATGTTATGTGTACTGGAGACTTAACAGCCTCTAACATATAATTAAGGGTCCCATTTCACTTAGCGATGCACCAGCGATCCAGACAATGATACGACCTGGTAAGGATCGCTGTTGCGTCGCTAAATGGTCGCTAGTAAGCTGCCAAACAGGCAGATCTCTTTAGCGATGCAACAATGATCTGGTGATCCGTATAACGACCTCGGCGGTCGTTGGTACCTTGTTACACAGCAGCTTTTCTGACGATTCCCGTCTGCGTCCCTGAGTTCTGCGTCACCAACGAGGCCGCTCATCGGGGTCAAACACAGCGATGCGCTCTGGCCAGCGGGTCACCAACTATGAAAAATGGTCCAGGACATTCAAGGACGATCAGCGATATCCAGCAGGGAGGCCGGTCGCCGCTGCATGTCACATGTAGCGAGATCGCTGGCTAGGTCGCTGTTGCGTCACAAAATCGGTGACGCTTCAGCGATCTCGCTTGCGATCTCACTATGTGAGACATTTGCTTAACACATACAGGATAACATCCCTGGAAAAGTTATGATTAGTTGACTCACATCTTTGAATATCAAAAGGCTCCTTTGTTAGAATGGAAGTGTCAAGATTGTCCCTCCCTGGACAATTGACCATCTGGTTTAGACATCAGTAGGATTGCCAGCTTATATACTGAAATGGTTGAAATCTTATTATTATTATTCATTTATATAGCGCCATTTATTCCATGGCGCTTTACATGTGAAAAGGGGAAATATAGACAAGTACAATAGACATGTGTAAGACAAGGGACATACAAGTACAAAAGGAGAGAGGACCCTGCCCGCGAGGGCTCACAGTCTACAGGGATGGGTGAGGATACACTAGGAGAGGGTAGAGCTGGTTGTGCGGTGGTTCAGTAGACTGAGGATCACTGCAGGTTGTAGGCTTGTCGGAACAAGTGGGTCTTCAGGTTCTTCTTGAAGGTTTCCGTTGTTGGTGAGAGTCTGATGTGTTGCGGCAGAGTGTTCCAGAGTATGGGGGAAGCACGGGAGAAGTCTTGTATGCGGTTGTGGGAAGAAGAGATGAGGGGGAGTAGAGAAGGAGATCTTGAGAGGATCGAAGGTTGCGTGCGGGTAGGTACCGGGAGACTATGTCACAGATGTATGGAGGAGACAGGTTGTGGATGGCTTTGTATGTCATGGTTAGGGTTTTGAACTGGAGCCTCTGGGCAATATAATTAGTATCAGTGGCGGGCTGGGATGCATTTTCCCATGGGCCGGTCCCCCCAGGCGGCTGTTTAGGGCTGCCAAAACGTCATTTGTGGCCGGGCTGGCAGACTCCTTCCTGATCGTGCATGATGCATCCACATGTATTCGGTCTTTGAGACGCAAATGTATGATATCCGGCGCTGAGCATCGTGGTTGTTTCTGCACCGCGGCCTAGCATGCAGCAGAGTGATGAGTCATCATGCTGCGACCTGTCAAACTGCCCCTGCTGGCGGGGCAGAAGAGGCGGCATCCGGCGGGAAGAGTGGTGAGCAGCACTCAAATGAAGAGCAAGAGCTGAGCTGCTGAAGATTAGAGATCTGTCATTTACTGTGCATAGGGGATGGGGCATGAAGCCATGGTATCAGTGAGGGCAGCCGCACAGCACTGCGAGTGTGTGTTCAGACAGGCAGTGTGGAAAGAAGACATTATAGAGACTAGGGACAGTATGTGGGGAACATTATGGAGAGGGGCGGTGTATATAAGGCCGGGATCACACGTGACAAACTCGAGCGAGTCTCTCGCATGAACACGCGGAGCGTGCGGCTGCATAGAAATACATGTACGGCACACTCCAGTCTGAGTGCCGGCGGCAGTGCCGGGTGTTCATGCGAGAGACTCATGCAAGTTTCTCGCAAGTCTAACCCCGGCCTTACAGGGAGAATCAGCGAAGGGGACATTATATTATGGAGAGGGGCATTTATTAAGGGGAGGGGCGGTATGTGTGGGGGTATTATGGGGAGCGTCAGTGAAGGGGATATTAGGGGAGGAGTAGTGTAGTGAGTGGATTATGGGGAGGGGTGGTGTAGGGGATATATTATGGGGAGGGACGATGAAGGGGATATATTATGGGGAGGGGCAGTGTATGGGGTATATTATGGGAAGGTGTGGTGTAGGGGTATATTATGGAAAAGGGTGGTGTGGGAAGGATATTATGGAGAGTCTGGGGGGATTTTTTGTGCAGGATTGTGCTAAATACAGTATAATGGCCACGAAAAGTGCTCCATACAGTATAATGGCCCCACATAGTGCTGCATGCAACATGATGGCCAAAAAAAGTGCTCCATACAGTATAATGGCCCCACATCGTGCTCCATACAGTACAATGAAAAAGTTCTGCATGTATATAGTCTCCTTCACCTCCCATATACAATCTCATGCCCGCTCTTGCTGCCTACACCTAAAGAACATCTCTAGAATCTGCCCTTTTCTCACCATGGAAACAACAAAAACCCTCACTGTAGCATTGATCCACTCCCGCCTGGACTACTGCAACGCTCTATTACTTGGCCTCCCCGTTACTCGACTATCCCCTCTCCAGTCCATCCTTAATGCAGCAGACAGGGTCATCCATCTGGCTAATCGGTACTCGGACGCGTTCTATCTTCGCCAGTCCTTACACTGACTGCCCATTCATTATAGGATACAATTCAAAGTACTTGTTCTCACCCACAAAGCTCTCCACAGTACAGCACCCCCCTACATCTCCTCCCTCATTTCTATCTATCGGGCTAACCGAATGCTGCTCTCTGCAAACGACTTTCGACTAACCTCTGCACTAATCCGTACCTCCCACTCCCGACTCCAAGACTTCTCCCGCGCTGTGCCAATCCTCTGGAATGCTCTACCCCAAGAAATTAGGACTATCCACAATTTGCATGGTTTCAGGCGCTCCCTTTAAAACACATTTGTTCAGAGCGGCCTATCACGTTCACTAATCAAAGTCATTCTAGGTGTCAGTGTGTGTGTGTAGCCCATTCACTATCTTCATCCCTCACTCCCTCAAGATGGCTGGACCATCATTGTAAATACACCCAGGGCCGCCATCAGGGCATTACAGCCCTTACTAATGTATGGGGCCCGGTGCTTTAGGGGGGCCCGCCCGCCGCCCGAGCACACTGGCAGCACAGTCCGGCAGCAGGTGCAGCACTTCGCTGCTTTATACTCCCCACTGTCCCCAGTCCTGACCTCCTGGCTGGCAAATTAAATGGGCAGGCACTGTAGCTTTAAGCTACAGCCCGCCCTGATGCATCATGGTCCAGCCATGACGTCACACGCTGCTCTGCTCCACTTCCTCATTCTGGAGCAGAGCGAGCAGCGTATCACGTCGGTGTGCTGTGCCAGACACACACTGCCACGTTCCTGGGAGCGGCGGACCGGACCGGGTGCAGGCGAGCTCAGCAGGGTGAGTAGTCTGTCGCAGGGGGGCCCGGCCAGGACAGCCGCAGCGCCAGCATCCACCACGCACCACCAACAGGGCCCAGGGCAGGAAGGGGGGGCCCAGCATCCACCAAATGGGCCCCCAGGGCAGGCGGGGGGGCCCGCAGGCGCAGCATCCAGCAACAGGGGCCCTGGGGACCCTGTTGGTGGATGCTGCGGGCCCCTCCTGCCTGCCCTGGGCTGGGGCCCTGTTGGATTGCTGCGTGTGGCCGCCCCCCCCTGCCTGCTCATCATATGGGGCATAAAATCTATGGAGCATCATATGGCGGCATAATCTTTGGAGCATCATATGGCAGCATAATCTATGGAGCATCATATGGGGCATAAAATCTATGGAGCATCATATGGGGGCATATACATCTATGAGGCATCATATGGCGGCATAAAATCTATGGAGCATCATATTGCGGCATAATCTATGGGCATCATATGGCGGCATAATCTTTGGAGCATCATATGGCGGCATAATCTTTGGAGCATCATATGGGACATAAAATCTATGTAGCATCATATGGGGCATAAAATCTATAGAGCATCATATGGCAGCATAATCTTTGGAGCATCATATGGCGACATAAACTATGGAGCATCATATGGCGGCATAATCTTTGGAGCATCATATGGCGGCATAATCTGGGGCATCATATGGCGGCATAATCTTTGGAGCATCGTATGGGGCATAATCTATGGAGCATCGTATGGGGCATAAAATCTATGGAGCATCATATGGGGCATAAAATCTATAGAGCATCATATGGCGGCATAATCTTTGGAGCATCATATGGCGGCATAATCTATGGAGCATCATATGGCGGCATAATCTTTGGAGCATCATATGGCGGCATAATCTTTGGGGCATCATATGGCGGCATAATCTGTGGGGCATCATATGGCGGCATAATCTGTGGGGCATCATATGGCGGCATAATCTTTGGAGCATCATATGGCGGCATAATCTTTGGAGCATCATATGGCGGCATAATCTTTGGGGCATCATATGGCGGCATAATCTGTGGGGCATTATATGGCGGCATAATCTTTGAAGCATCATATGGCGGCATAATCTATGGGGCATCATATGGCGGCATAATCTTTGGAGCATCATATGGCGGCATAATCTGTGGGGCATTATATGGCGGCATAATCTTTGAAGCATCATATTGCGGCATAATCTATGGGGCATCATATGGCGGCATAATCTTTGGAGCATCATATGGCGGCATAATCTTTGGAGCATCATATGGCGGCATAATCTTTGGAGCATCATATGGGGCATAATCTATGGAGCATCGTATGGGACATAAAATCTATGTAGCATCATATGGGGCATAAAATCTATAGAGCATCATATGGCAGCACAATCTTTGGAGCATCATATGGCGACATAATCTATGGAGCGTCATATGGCGGCATAATCTTTGGAGCATCATATGGCGGCATAATCTTTGGAGCATCATATGGCGGCATAATCTGTGGGGCATCATATGGCGGCATAATCTTTGGAGCATCGTATGGGGCATAATCTATGGAGCATCGTATGGGGCATAAAATCTATGGAGCATCATATGGGGCATAAAATCTATAGAGCATCATATGGCGGCATAATCTTTGGAGCATCATATGGCGGCATAATCTTTGGAGCATCATATGGCGGCATAATCTTTGGGGCATCATATGGCGGCATAATCTGTGGGGCATCATATGGCGGCATAATCTGTGGGGCATCATATGGCGGCATAATCTTTGGAGCATCATATGGCGGCATAATCTTTGGAGCATCATATGGCGGCATAATCTTTGGGGCATCATATGGCGGCATAATCTGTGGGGCATTATATGGCGGCATAATCTTTGAAGCATCATATGGCAGCATAATCTATGGAGCATCATATGGCGGCATAATCTTTGGAGCATCATATGGCGGCATAATTTTTGGAGCATCATATGGGGCATAAAATTTATGGAGCATCATATGGGGGCATATTCATCTATGGGGCATCATATGGCGGCATAAAATCTATGGAGCATCATATGGGGCATAAAATCTATGGAGCATCATATGGCGGCATAATCTTTGGAGCATCATATGGCGGCATAATCTATGGAGCATCATATGGCGGCATAATCTTTGGAGCATCATATGGCGGCATAATCTTTGGAGCATCATATGGGGCATAAAATTTATGGAGCATCATATGGGGCATATTCATCTATGGGGCATCATATGGCGGCATAAAATCTATGGAGCATCATATGGGGGCATAAAATCTATGGAGCATCATATGGGGGTATAAAATCTATGGAGCATCATATGGGGGCATATACATCTATGGGGCATCATATGGCGGCATAAAATCTATGGAGCATCATATGGGGGCATAAAATCTATGGAGCATCATATGGGGGTATAAAATCTATGGGGCATAAAATATATGGAGCATCTTATGGGGGCATAACTTTTATGGAGCATTATATGGGGCCAATCATTAACTGAATACAATAATCTGCAATCAGAAATACAGTGTGTATATATACATATATATATATATATATATATATATATATATATGATTTCAATTAGTTAAAAAAAAATGTATGTGACACATTCCCTTGAAGAAAGATAATTAAAATATACAAAAAAAAAGTTACCGAATGTTTAAGAGGTTAGAGTAGAGTAGGGCCCTGCCAATAGATTCTACCTTGTCGTGGTAGGAAGAGCAAAATTCGCCGCACACTACAATTGATTACTATGCAGAAAAATATTTTTATTTGAAAAATTATCCAATCCAGAAGAAGAATAATAATATGTACAATATACAGATACCCAACGTTTCGACCCTCCCGGATCTTAATCATGGGGTACTAGAGAAAAATAGAAGAAACATAGTGTGAGGCAATTATATACAGTGATTACATATACATATATAACATATATACAGATATGGGCTGGATCATATATAATTGATTGCGAAAAATGTCATGTAGATAATAATCCAGAAAGTAGAATATATCGTTAAAGTACATATGGAGCCTCATTATACAATCTCAACATGGAGATACATAGAGTAACGATTTATATAATCATAGTAGAACAAAAGCACAATGATATAAGAAACAAAGAAGTAGCGCATTTCTACCTTGTAAAATTAGTACAACAGAGATATGGCACATAGTAGAGGCAATAAATTCCTTGTAAATTCCCTTATAGCAGAGCCAGATGCTGCAGATAATATCAAAATTATTAATTAAATAAATATAGGGAAATAGGCGGAGCCGTGTACTGCCGGACCGGAAGTGCGTCATCTGGACCGGAAGTGACACGGCGCAACATGATCTGATGTAATCGCGCATGCGCGATAGCGGTAGCGGCCACCATATTTTCGGTGGGAAAAGGCAAATATAAGCAGGACTATGAGAGACACTAATCTGTATAAGAGACAAAATCTAGGGGGAGGAGACTAGAGGCCTGCATGTGGCGCCGTGTCACTTCCAGTCCGGATGACGCACTTCCGGTCCGGCGGTACACGGCGCCGCATTTAAACCCCCATTTGCTTCCTTCCCATACACCTGGTCACCCAGCAGACAAGGCAGGGTGCAGGAGCGCCGCCTGTAAACCTGTACATTCGCTTCTTAAGGTATGTCTTTGATTCAAAGCGGTTCACCCCATCTGCCATCACTCTGGGCTGCAACTTATGCCACATTTACCCCATGTAGGCTCTGTGGACGCCATCCAGGACATGTTTTAACCCCGTCCAGGGCACATTTAACCCCTACTTTCTGTACACGGCAGGGAGCAGGTGCGCCGCCTATATTCTCATTTCATCCACCTCCAAAGGTATGTTTTCATGTAAATAGTCCACTCCATCTGCCACTGTAATGGGCTATAATTTGTGTTCCATTTGCCCTGTACAAGCTATCAGGACGCCACTCAGGACATACTTTACCCTATTCTGGATACATTTAACTCCTGCTCTTTGTACACAGCAGGTAATCTCTGACATTTCAATGATGGTGACCCCTATTTCCCTATATTTATTTAATTAATAATTTTGATATTATCTGCAGCATCTGGCTCTGCTATAAGGGAATTTACAAGGAATTTATTGCCTCTACTATGTGCCATATCTCTGTTGTACTAATTTTACAAGGTAGAAATGCGCTACTTCTTTGTTTCTTATATCATTGTGCTTTTGTTCTACTATGATTATATAAATCGTTACTCTATGTATCTCCATGTTGAGATTGTATAATGAGGCTCCTTATGTACTTTAACGATATATTCTACTTTCTGGATTATTATCTACATGACATTTTTCGCAATCAATTATATATGATCCAGCCCATATCTGTATATATGTTATATATGTATATGTAATCACTGTATATAATTGCCTCACACTATGTTTCTTCTATTTTTCTCTAGTACCCCATGATTAAGATCCGGGAGGGTCGAAACGTTGGGTATCTGTATATTGTACATATTATTATTACGGCACTGGCACTTTCTTCTTTTGGATTGGATAATTTTTCAAATAAAAATATTTTTCTGCATAGTAATCAATTGTAGTGTGCGGTGAATTTTGCTCTTCCTATATTTGTTGGTGCCGCTTAGGACCAATTCACCAGCATCTCCTGTACACTAGACTTGAGTGCACACCATTTCACCCATATTACCTTGTCGTGGTGGCAGGCTTAAAAAAATCTTTTGGTCAAAACAAAAGCTGATGTCTACGCATCTGATTTGATGTTAATGTGTCATTGGGGAGGGCGTGGTGCAGAAGTGGAGTTTTTCCAAGAAAAGGCGGAGGGATTTTGGATGGTTCGCGTGGTGGAGGAGGAGCTAGGGTGGAGGCGGAACTGGGGGTGGAGTCTCAAGGGGGGCCCCATAAATTTTGCCAGTATGGGGCCCCGAAATTCCTAGTGGCAGCCCTGAATACACCATTGTATATACACACCTGTACTTTGTATCTCCCCCACCTCATTGTAGATTGTAAGCTCTCACGAGCAGGGTCGGCTTATTTTGCTTTAATTATTGTATTGATAACGTTGTTACCTATGATTTGTGTTTTGAAACTGTTAAACTGTAAAGCGCTGCGGAATATGTTGGCGCTATATAAATAAAGATTATTATTATTATATGAAAGCAGAGAAGAATGTTTTTGGAAGTGCATTTGAGCAGCAGGGTGATTTGCTGCTGAAGGAGAAAAAAAAAATCTCTTTAAATCTTCTGCTTCAGCGAGTGTTAGCGGTGCACAAGTGTGAACGGTGGTAAGTGTGACTTGAGATTCAGTGACTTTGGATTCAGGGAGTTTCCAAAGGAGGATTTACTGAATTGTTATTTTTTATTAATACTTTTTATTTATTTTTACTTATCTTTGCTGTCTGGTGAAATCCCCATTAGAAATGTGCTCCACTATTGCCAATGCCATCCAGTGTACATCTTGCCACATGTATGCAGTCCTTGAACAGCCGGTCGAGGGTGCATACTGCTGTGCGAGATGTGAGCACGCTGTGCATTTGGAAGCCCAAATCCTGGATCTAAATGTGCAGCTGGCAACACTGAGATCCATAGACAATATGGAAAGGAGTCTTCTGCTCACTGAGCAGACGCTCAATGGGATAGATGAGGGGGGGGATGCTAGGGTGGAGCTGCAGGACACTGAAGTAGGAAGCTGGGTGACAGTTAGAAAGCGGGGTAGAGGGAAGAGCGCCAGGGAGGCTAGTCCTGATCTGGCACACCCCAATAAGTTTGCAAAGTTGGCAGATGAGGGGGTTGTCAGTACAGGGTAGCACTGCTGCAGCCAGGCATGTCCTCTGAAAGCCGGGGGAGTGTCTGCTCCAGTAAGGGGGGAATTAGGAGAGCAGGGCAGGCCAGACAGGTGCTGGTAGTGGGGGACTCAATTATTAGGGGAACAGATAGGGCAATCTGTCACAAAGACAGGGATCGTCGAACAGTGTGCTGCCTACCTGGCGCTCGAGTCCGACACATCGCTGATCGGGTTGACAGATTACTGGGAGGGGCTGTTGAGGACCCAGCGGTCATGGTGCACATTGGCACAAATGACAAAGTTAGAGGTAGGTGGAAGGTCCTTAAAGACGATTTCAGGGAATTAGGCTGCAAGCTTAAAGCAAGGACCTCCAACGTGGTATTTTCTGAAATATTGCCTGTACCACGTGCCACACCAGAGAGGCAACGGGAGATTAGGGAGCTTAATAAGTGGCTCAAGAATTGGTGTAGGAAGGAGGGGTTTGGGTTCCTGGAGAACTGGGCCGACTTCTCAGTTGACTACAGGTTCTATGCTAGGGACAGGCTGCACCTCAATGGGCAGGGTGCAGCTGTGCTGGGGGAGAAAATGGCTAGAAGGTTGGAGGAGTCTTTAAACTAGGGACTAGGGTGGAGGGTATTCATTTTATAGGAGGGAAAGGCAGTGCAGATAGAGACCTGGGCACAAATAATGAAATTGGGGGTGGGGGTGGCATGGTGGGTGGAATTAGAACAGTTAATAATTTAAGAAAGAATAGAGGTACAGAGAGATGCATAAAGTGCATGTATACTAATGCTAGAAGCCTCACCAACAAAATGGCGGAATTAGAATTAATTTTGTTGGAACATAATTATGACATGGTGGGGATATCTGAGACTTGGCTGGATGAGAGCCACGACTGGGCGGTTAATTTACAGGGCTATAGTCTGTTTAGGAATGACCGTAAAAATAAGCGAGGTGGGGGTGTGTGTTTATATGTAAAATCATCCTTAAAACCCATCCTGCGTGATATCTGTGAATCTAATGAAGATGTAGAGTCTCTGTGGGTGGAGATTAGGGGAGGGGGAAAATAATAAATTACTGATAGGGGTTTGTTATAAGTCTCCTAAAATAATGGAAGCAACAGAGAATATCCTCGTAAAGCAAATAGATGAAGCAGCGACTCAAGGAGAAGTCATTATTATGGGGGACTTCAACTACCCTGAAATAAACTGGGGAACAGAAACCTGTAGTTCCAGCAAAGGTAATAAGTTTTTGGGAACTATGAGAGACAATTACCTTTCACAACTAGTTCAGGGCCCAACAAGAAGGGGGGCACTGCTAGACCTAATATTATCCAACAGGCCAGACCGCATATCAAATATAAGGGTTGGGGGTCACTTGGGTAATAGTGATCACAAAATAATAAGCTTTCATGTATCCTTTAATAAGATGTGTAGTCGAGGGGTTACAAGGACACTAAACTTCAGGAAGGCAAATTTCCAACGGATGAGAGATGATCTTAGTACAATAAACTGGGACGATATCCTGAGACATAAAAATACACAAAGAAAATGGGAGACGTTTATTAATATCCTGAATAGGACCTGTGCACAGTATATACCCTATGGGAATAAACATGCTAGAATTAGGAGGAAACCACTATGGCTAAATAGAGCTGTAAGGGGCGCAATAAGGGACAAAAAGAAAGCGTTTAGGGAATTAAAGCAAGTAGGTAGTGATGAGGCATTAAATAAATACAGAAGACTGAATAAATTCTGTAAAAAGCAAATCAAGACAGCAAAGATTGAGGCAGAGAGACTCATTGCCAGAGAAAGTAAAAATAATCCCAAAATATTCTTTAACTACATAAATAGCAAGAAACTAAAAAATGATAGTGTTGGTCCCCTTAAAAATAGTCTGGGTGAAATGGTGGATGAGGAAAAAGCCAATATACTAAATGACTTTTTTTCAACTGTATTTACACAAGAAAATCCCATGACAGATAACATGATCAGTGATAAAAAAAATTCTCCATTAAATGTCACCTGCTTAACCCAGCAGGAAGTATGGCGGCGTCTAAAAATCACTAAAATTGACAAATCCCCGGGCCCGG
>JARQOD010000001.1:95781199-95839028 GCA_033576555.1 Oophaga sylvatica
GGGGGCATAATCTATGGGGGCATAATCTATGGAGCTTCTATGGGGGCATAATCTAAGGAGCATCTAGGGGGGCATAATCTATGGGGGCATAATCTATGGAGCTTCTATGGGGGCATAATCTATGGAGCATCTATGGGGGCATAATCTATGGAGCTTCTATGGGGGCATAATCTAAGGAGCATCTATGGGGGCATAATCTAAGGAGCATCTATGGGGGCATAATCTATGGGGGCATAATCTAAGGAGCATTTATGGGGGCATAATCTATGGAGCTTCTATGGGGGCATAATCAATGGGGGCATAATCTATGGAGCATCTATGGGGGCACCATCTATGGAGCATCTATGGGGGCATAATACTTGGGGCAGCATATGGGGCATAATCTCATTTTCCACCCTAGGCTTTTACTTGAGTCGATAAGTTTTCCCAGTTTTTTGTGGCAAAATTAGGGGGGTCGGCTTATACTCGAGTATATCTGGTATCTATCTATTATATATATATATATATATATATATATATATATATATATATATATATATTGTGAGGCAGTGACCGGGATCGTTTACGAGGGACGTTATATTTCCCCCAGAATGTGTACAGAGACCTATTAAAGCCATTGGAGTGCATTGCAGTCACACACACAGCTGCGGCTGCAATGCAGGAATGAAGGTGAGCAATGACCTAGTCAGACTACCTGGCTAAGGCAGATTAAGTAAAATCCGGCAGGGCCTTCATTTCTTGGAGGAGGTCACAGGAGGCAGTGGGGCGGCCTCCTCCCTCCAACCCGGGTTTTCCAGTGGCTTTTGCCACAGGTCTTTAAAACTCCTGCACTAAGGATTAGTGTGGTTCTATGTTTGGACCCTGCTAGGAGCATAGCAGGAAAGCTCCACAGGATTGTGTGTAGCTGAACCCACGCCTGGGACGGCTCTGCACCTGTCAGGCTCTGTTCAGCCCGGCGCGGCCGTTGTCCCCGGCAACCATTGTTTATGGACTGATGTTACCCCGGCTGCGTACCGGAGGACTTTTCTGTTTAACCCGTGAGTTGCTAAATAAAAGCTGTTTAATTTGGACTTGCTTGGGTCACTGCCTCAGTTACTGCACGGTGTGAACACCGCCGCCTTACAGTTGGTTGGAGAATGCTGGCATTGTGACTGAGGTATACCCCCACCGGCAGCTTCATGACCCCAATCCGGCCGGCCACTTTTCAGCCTCACCCCGTGGACAAAATGGAGGAGTTGGTAAAGCAGCTGGTAATTACACAACAGCAGCAGCTGCAGTCTCAGCGACAACAGCAGGAGCAGTACCTGAGTCTCCAGCGGCAACAGCAGGAGCGGGAGCAACAGCACAATGAGCAACAGCAGCTATTGTATCAGCAGCAGCAAAAAACAAACGAACTGTTGCTGCAACAGATTTCTGCACTGCGGGAGACCTCGACGGCACCAGCCCCTGAACGTCGCGAGGCCCGAGACAGGGTTCGCTCAGCGTTGAGGAAGATGGGACCGGAGGACGACGTGGAAGCTTTCCTGACAGTTTATGAGCGCACAGCGGAGCGGGAAAACCTACCCGCCGGCCAGTGGGCAGAAGTAGTAGCTCCGTTTCTGGTCAGCGATGCACAAAAGGCCTACTTCGATCTCAGTCGGGAGGACGCCCAGGACTACCAGAGGCTCAAAGGTGGGATCCTTGCCCGACTGGGGGTTAATACATACGTGAGGGCTCAGCGTGTATTTTCATGGGCCTATGTGGAGACACGACCCGCGCGGTCTCAGGCTTATGACCTCTGCAGCTGGTAAAGAAGTGGCTCCAGCCAGAGACTTTGTCTCCAGCCCAGATGGTGGAGAGGGTGGTGGTTGACCGGCTGGTAAGAACTCTGCCGGCTGCTATCCAACGTTGGGTGGGGCAAGGCGACCCCGGCACACTCGACCAGGTAGTCAGTTTGATCGAGCGCTACTCGGCCACTCAAGACTTTATTCGAGACTCCGCCCCCTCTCGGCTGTCACGCCGATCCCTGCCAACCCAGGAATCGGGAAAGGGGTCGCGTTCCTCTGCTGGGGACAGTCAGCACCATACCAGTGCTGAAGGGGAACCCCGGAGTGAGAGTGGCAGGAGACCGGTTCCCTCCCAAACTGTCATAAGACCTAACAGTACCTCCACCCTTAGGTGCTGGCGGTGTCAGGGGCCGGGACATGTGATGGCTAATTGTCCCCTGACTACGGAACCTATGGACTGCGGATATAGCCGCCGGGTCTCAATGTATGCCCAGACCGTCTGCACAGCAATCCTCGACCCCCAGGACAGTGAACTCCAAATATGCCAGGTACTGGTTAATGGGTACCCTACGGAGGCTCTCCTGGACTCAGGGAGCCTCGTGACTCTGGTACATGGGTCACTGGTGGCAGGAGACAACCCCAGCGGACGGCAGGTCGGGGTTGTATGTATCCATGGGGACCTCCGAGAGTATCCAACTACGGAGGTAGTTTTGTCCACGCCATGTGGAGACATAAAACATGTGGTGGGAGTGGTATAAAATCTCCCTATGGGTCTGTGTTGGGAAGAGACTTGCCCCTGTTCTGGACTCTGTGGAAAAACAAAATCCATTCTCCCCTGGTAAAATGTATTACAGATGCTGTACCCGACGAACCTGCCGTAGGGTGTCCCACATAGGGATAGAGTGTGACCCCGATAGGTTTCCCTTAGAGGTGCTGGCAGGAGAGGTGGAGGAGACCGCATCGATTCCCGAGCTGGAGTGTCCAGGGCCACGTTTGGGACAGCTCAGCTACAAGATCCCACCCTGACTCAGGCGCGAGAAAGGGTGCTAGAGGTAAACGGCGTAGCCCAACAGCTCAATGCAGATACGGTATTTCCACGCATGGTAGTCAGTGGTGAGTTGCTTTATAGGATAGATAAAATCAGGGACGAGGTTGTGGAACAGTTGGTAGCACCTCAGTCGTATCGTCGGGTGATTCTAGATTTGGCACACTCACACTTGCTGGGTGGCCACTTAGGGGAAAAAAAAACTCTAGAACGTATCTTGCAGCGGTTCTTTTGGCCTGGAGTTTACGCGGAGGTCAAAAGGTACTGCGAATCCTGCCCCGAATGTCAGTTGACCTCACCCACTGCAAGTTTCCGTAGTCCATTGGTACCCCTGCCAGTAATAGAGGTACCTTTTGAACGGATTGCAATGGATTTGGTAGGGCCCATTGTAAAATCCGCCCGTGGCCACCAACACATACTGGTGGTCGTCGACTATGCCACCCGGTACCCGGAGGCTATACCACTACGCCACACCTCGGCAAAACTTATTGCCCGAGAACTGTTTGCCATGTTCTGTCGCCTGGGACTACCTAAGGAGATCCTGACGGATCAGGGGACCCCCTTTATGTCCAAGGTGACAAGAGAACTGTGCAAACTGCTAAAAATTAAACAATTGCGCACCTCGGTGTACCACCCTCAAACCGACGGGTTAGTAGAACAGTTCAATAGAACCCTCAAGTCCATGTTAAAAAAGGTGGTTTCTAAGGATGGAAGGGATTGGGACATGTTGCTACCCTATTTGATGTTCGCTGTCCGTGAGGTACCCCAGGCTTCCACAGGGTTCTCTCCCTTTGAGTTATTGTACGGCAGACACCCTAGGGGTCTGTTGGACGTAGCCAAAGAGACATGGGAACAAGAGCCGACTCCACATAAGAGTATAATTGAACACGTGGCTAGTATGCAGGACCGGATCGCGGCGGTCATGCCCATCGTGAAAGAACATCTGTTAGATGCCCAGGCAACCCAGAGGCGCACATATAATAAAAGAGCCAGAGTCAGGTCTTTTAACAAGGGCGATCGGGTATTAGTACTGGTACCCACAGCCGAGAGTAAGCTCATGGCCAAGTGACAAGAGCCATATGAGATTCGAGAAAAGGTGGGGAGGTAAATTACCGGGTGTATCAGCCCGGAAGGAGGAAACCTGAGCAGATTTACCATGTAAACCTGCTAAAGCCTTGGAAAGATCGAGAGTGTTTAGTTACAGACATCACCCCGGGCATATCACCAGAGAGTTCTCTACCTTCAGCCAGGGAAGCATCCAAGGGGGAGGTCAGGATAAGTGATGCCCTCACTAAACAGCAGCGACGGGAGGCTCGCTCCCTGGTGCAAAACAATACCGACGTGTTCTCAGAGCTACCAGGTAGGACTACGGTTATCCAACATGACATTGTCACCGAACCTGGGGTAAGGGTGCGAATAAGACCGTACCGGGTGCCCGAAGCCCGGAGGCAAGCCATCACGGTTGAGGTAAAACAAATGCTTCAGTTAGGCGTCATAGAGGAATCACGGAGTGAGTGGGCTAGCCCCATTGTACTGATTCCAAAACCAGACGGATCATTACGCTTCTGTAATGATTTCCGGAAATTGAATGAAGTGTCAAAGTTCGACCTTTATCCAATGCCCCGGGTGGACGAGCTGATTGAGAGACTGGGGCAGGCCCAGTACTTTACCACGCTCGATCTCACCAAGGGTTACTGGCAGGTACCTCTCACAGATTCGGCGAAGGAAAAGACCGCCTTCGTAACTCCGGAGGGTCTATTTCACTATGTGGTCTTACCTTTTGGGTTACATGGGGCCCCGGCTACATTTCAGAGATTGATGGACATAGTGCTCAAGCCTCATCAGGAATACGCGTCCGCATATCTAGATGATATCATCATATTTAGCACCGACTGGCAAACGCACCTAACACACGTACAAGCGGTGCTGGATTCTCTCAGAGCCGCGGGGTTAACGGCAAACCCAAAAAAATGTGCGATAGGGCTGGAGGAAGCTCGATATTTGGGGTATGTGATAGGCTGAGGAGCTATCAAGCCCCAAATCAATAAAGTTGAGGCCATAAAAAACTGGCCTAAACCATCGAGTACAAAACAGGTGAGGGCGTTCCTTGGCATCCTTAGGTATTACCGCCAGTTTATACCTAATTTTGCCGGGCGAACGGCGGCCCTGACCGATCTCTTGAAAGGAAAAAAAAACGGTAATGGTTCGGTGGAACCCTCAGGCAGAAGAAGCCTTTCAGTCCATGAAGTTGGCCCTGTGTGGACAGCCGGTCCTCATCAGCCCCAACTTCAATGAAACCTTCATTGTACAGACAGATGCCTCGGAGGTAGGACTAGGGGCGGTGTTGTCACAAAAAGTGAATGGTGAAGAGCACCCGGTCACCTACTTGAGTAGAAAACTTGTCCCGGCAGAGAAAAACTATAGCGTGGTAGAGAAGGGGTGTTTGGCTATTAAGTGGGCCTTGGAATCACTACGTTATTATTTACTCGGGCGTCAGTTCCGCTTGGTGACGGACCACTCACCCTTGGTATGGATGAGGAATGCCAAGGAGAGGAATGCGCGAGTCACCAGGTGGTTCCTGTCACTGCAAAATTTCAGTTTCTCTGTAGAACATCGCCCTGGGAAGTTGCAAGCAAACGCGGATGCCCTGTACCGGGCACCCTGTATGGTGGCAAATGTTCAACCCCCCAAGTTTGAACAGAGGGGGGGGATATGTGAGGCAGTGACCGGGATCGTTTACGAGGGACGTTATATTTCCCCCAGAATGTGTACAGAGACCTATTAAAGCCATTGGAGTGCATTGCAGTCACACACACAGCTGCGGCTGCAATGCAGGAATGAAGGTGAGCAATGACCTAGTCAGACTACCTGGCTAAGGCAGATTAAGTAAAATCCGGCAGGGCCTTCATTTCTTGGAGAAGGTCACAGGAGCAGTGGGGCGGCCTCCTCCCTCCAACCCGGGTTTTCCAGTGGCTTTTGCCACAGGTCTTTAAAACTCCTGCACTAAGGATTAGTGTGGTTCTATGTTTGGACCCTGCTAGGAGCATAGCAGGAAAGCTCCACAGGATTGTGTGTAGCTGAACCCACGCCTGGGACGGCTCTGCACCTGTCAGGCTCTGTTCGGCCCGGCGCGGCCGTTGTCCCCGGCAACCATTGTTTATGGACTGATGTTACCCCGGCTGCGTACCGGAGGACTTTTCTGTTTAACCCGTGAGTTGCTGAATAAAAGCTGTTTAATTTGGACTTGCTTGCGTCACTGCCTCAGTTACTGCACGGTGTGAACACCGCCGCCTTACAATATATATATAGCATTATACCCTATGAGGGGGGGGCAGCATTATCCTCTATGAGGGGGACAGCATTATCCCCTATGAGGGGGGCTGCTTTATAATCTATGAGGGAGGCTACCCCAACTCCTGCTACATAATTAAGACATGTACTACCTTATATTATACCCTGATATTAGTGTGTTTTACTGCACAATTTGTGGTCTTGTATTTATTTCTATGTAGCTACATAGTGGGCCCCAAGAATGATTTTCTCTGGTGGGCCCAAGGTGTTCCAGTCCGACGCTGGTGACAACCATGTGTGGACGGTGATTTATGCCGTGATCTGTTGTTGTCAAGGGACTCTTCCCTTTATCAGAATTTGTCATAATAATTTACCAATGTTCTGCTAGTGATTGGCTGGATATGGGCAGTGATCCTAGATTAGGGACATGCCAGAATTTGTTGTTCTTTACAGCAGTATCACTTGATCTGTATTAAGCATATAGTGTTCATTATGTGGAAGATTTACCACTTTATGAGTGAAAATTGTGTAATGCTTTTATAGGCACTAATTGCATAATCTACTTAAAATGGGTTAATACTGGAAATAAGCACAACCCGGATCGAGATTAGCAATTAATCAGTTATGTGTACTGGAGACTTAACAGCCTCTAACATATAATTAAGGGTCCCATTTTACTTAGCGATGCACCAGCGATCCAGACAATGATACAACCTGGTAAGGATCGTTGTTGCATCGCTAAATGGTCGCTAGTAAGCTGCCAAACAGGCAGATCTCTTTAGCGATGCAGCAATGATCCTTGGCGGTCGTTGGTACCTTGTTACACAGCAGCTTTTCTGACGATTCCCGTTTGCGTCCCTGAGTTCTGCGTCGCCAACGAGGCCGCTCATCGGGGTCAAACACAGCGATGCGCGCTTGCCAGCGGGTCACCAACGATGAAAAATGGTCCAGGACATTCGAGGACGATCAGCGATATCCAGCAGGGGGCCGGTCGCCGCTGCGTGTCACATGTAGCGAGATCGCTGGCTAGGTCGCTGTTGCGTCACAAAATCGGTGACGCTTCAGCGATCTCGCTTGCGATCTCACTATGTGAGACATTTGCTTAACACATACAGGATAACATCCCTGGGAAAGTTATGATTAGTTGACTCACATCTTTGAATATCAAAAGGCTCCTTTGTTAGAATGGAAGTGTCAGATTGTCCCTCCCTGGAAATTGACCATCTGGTTTAGACATCAGTAGGATTGCCAGCTTATATACTGAAATGGTTGGACCCTTATTATTATTATTCATTTATATAGCGCCATTTATTCCATGGCGCTTTACATGTGAAAAGGGGAAATATAGACAAGTACAATAGACATGTGTAAGACAAGGGACATACAAGTACAGAAGGAGAGAGGACCCTGCCCGCGAGGGCTCACAGTCTACAGGGATGGGTGAGGATACACTAGGAGAGGGTAGAGCTGGTTGTGCGGTGGTTCAGTAGACTGAGGATTATTGCACGCTGTAGGCTTGTCGGAACAAGTGGGTCTTCAGGTTCTTCTTGAAGGTTTCCGTTGTTGGTGAGAGTCTGATGTGTTGCGGCAGAGTGTTCCAGAGTATGGGCATGGGAGAAGTCTTGTATGCGGTTGTGGGAAGAAGAGATGAGGGGGAGTAGAGAAGGAGATCTTGAGAGGATCGAAGGTTGCGTGCGGGTAGGTACCGGGAGACCATGTCACAGATGTATGGAGGAGACAGGTTGTCGATGGCTTCGTATGTCATGGTTAGGGCTTTGAACTGGAGCCTCTGGGCAATATAATTAGTATCAGTGGTGGGCTGGGATGCATTTTCCCCTGGGCCGGTCCCCCAGGCGGCTGTTTAGGGCCGCCAAAACGTAATTTGTGGCCGGGCTGGCAGACTCCTTCCTGATCGTGCATGATGCATCCACATGTATTCGGTCTTTGAGACACGAATGTATGATATCCGGCGCAGAGCACTGCGGTTGTTCCCGCACCGCGGCCTAGCGTGCAACAGAGTGATGAGTCATCATGCTGCGACCTGTCAAACTGCCCCTGCTGGCGGGGTAGAAGAGGCGGCGGCCGGCGGGATGAGTGGTGAGCAGCACTCCAATGAGGAGCAAGAGCTGAGCTGCTGAAGATTAGAGATCTGTCATTTACTGTGCATAGGGGATGGGGCATGAAGCCATGGTATCAGTGAGGGCAGCCGCACAGCATTGCGAGTGTGTGTTCAGACAGGCAGTGTGGAGGGAAGACATTATAGAGACTAGGGACAGTATGTGGGGAACATTATGGAGAGGGTGGTGTATGGGGTATATAAGGCCGGGATCACACGTGACAAACTCGAACGAGTCTCTCGCATGAACACGCAGAGCGTGCGGCTGCATAGAAATACATGTACGGCACACTCCAGTCTGAGTGCCGGCGGCAGTGCCGGGTGTTCATGCGAGAGACTCATGCAAGTTTCTCGCAAGTCTGACCACGGCCTTACAGGGAGAATCAGCGAAGGGGACATTATATTATGGAGAGGGGCATTTATTAAGGGGAGGGGCGGTATGTGTGGGGGTATTATGGGGAGCGTCAGTAAAGGGGATATTAGGGGGAGGAGTGGTGTAGTGAGTGTATTATGGGGAGGGGTGGTGTAGGGGGTATATTATGGGAGGGGCAGTGTATGGGGTATATTATGGGAAGGTGTGGTGTAGGGGGTATATTATGGGGAGGGACGGTGAAGGGGATATATTATTGTGAGGGGCAGGATATGGGGTATATTATGGGAAGGTGTGGTGTAGGGGGTATAATATAGAAAAGGGTGGTGTGGGAGGGATATTATGGAGAGTCTGGGGGGATTTTTTGTGCAGGATTGTGCTAAATACAGTATAATGGCCACGAAAAGTGCTCCATACAGTATAATGGCCCCACATAGTGCTGCATGCAGCATGATGGCAAAAAAAAGTGCTCCATACAGTATAAGGGCCCCACATCGTGCTCCATACAGTACAATGAAAAAGTTCTGCATGTATATAGTCTCCTTCACCTCCCATATACAATCTGTTGCCCGCTCTTGCTGCCTACACCTAAAGAACATCTCTAGTATCCGCCCTTTTCTCACCATGGAAACAACAAAAACCCTCACTGTAGCATTGATCCACTCCGGCCTGGACTACTGCAACGCTCTATTACTTGGGCTCCCCATTACTCGACTATCCCCTCTCCAGTCCATCCTTAATGCAGCAGCCAGGGTCATCCATCTGGCTAATCGGTACTCGGACGCGTTCTCTCTTCGCCAGTCCTTACACTGGCTGCCCATTCATTATAGGATCCAATTCAAAGTACTTGTTCTCACCCACAAAGCTCTCCACAGTGCAGCACCCCCCTACATCTCCTCCCGCATTTCTATCTATCGGCCTAACCGAATGCTGCGCTCTGCAAATGACTTTCGACTAACCTCTGCACTAATCCGTACCTCCCACTCCCGACTCCAAGACTTCTCCCACGCTGTGCCAATCCTCTGGAATGCTCTACCCCAAGAAATTAGGACTATCCACAATATGCATGGTTTCAGGCGCTCCCTCAAAACACGTTTGGTCAGAGCAGCCTATCACGTTCACTAATCAAAGTCATTCTAGGTGTCAGTGTGTGTGTGTAGCCCATTCACTATCTTCATCCCTCACTCCCTCAAGATGGCTGGACCATCATTGTAAATACACCATTGTATATACACACCTGTACTTTGTATCTCCCCCACCTCATTGTAGATTGTAAGCTCTCACGAGCAGGGTCGTCTTATTTTGCTTTAATTATTGTATTGTTAACGCTGTTACCTATGATTTGTGTTTTGAAACTGTTAAACTGTAAAGCGCTGCGGAATATGTTGGCGCTATATAAATAAAGATTATTATTATTATATAAAAGCAGAGAAGAAGGTTCACAAGGACCAAGGCTTAATTAAGGGGGTTAAAGCACATAACGTATTTTCTGATTATAAGATGCACTTTTTTTCGAAAAGTTTTTTGGGAAAATAGGTGTGCGTCTTATAGTAGGAATATACTTACAAATACTGTGGCGGCGGTCCTGATCCGATGTTGCAGGGCGATGCAGCCTCCCTTCCCAGGCTGGTGTGGCGGTCGTGCTCTGGGGTGCAGTGGTCGTGCCCTGGGATGTGGCGGTCGTGCTCTGGGATGCGGGGGGCTTCGCCGGCATGTTGTGAAAGCCCGGAGTCCCCCCACAGATCCATTGCTGCGATGCGGTGGCCTCCGGGGGCGGCGCATGCTCAGATTGAGATCCCGGCAACAAGATCTCGTTGCCGAGATCTGAATCTGAGCATGCGCCTCCCCCGGCGGCCATTTTCCCGGATCTGGGTTTCTGGGTTGCAGACAGTATTCTCTCCTGTGCTGTCCTATCTAGACAGTTTTGGGCCCCAGCAGTTGCTCATTCTATTTTCTGTCTGTGTTCGTGTTTTCATCTTGTCTAACCGCCATTATATGTTTGGGGCTTCCTATTCTTTTGGGGCTCTACTCCGGGGCAGTGAGCTTTCCTCTTTCCATCTTCAGGGGTAAAACACCTTAGTGCAAAAGGAATGGGGGAGAACACAAGAAGAAGAAACTTCACCCAGGCAGTGGGAGTAAAATGGATTTTTATTAATTACATATATATAAAAAATATATTTGCACAAGCATCAATAAGAATAAAAAGGAACCTGGTCCCATGAAATCTAATACCTTGGTATTTAGTAGATCAGGCCATTTAATACAACAAACAATTAAAAAAGAAAATGTGATGATACAAATGTGTATATGATAATGCCTGACAACACAGGAATAAATAGTGATCAATAAACAAAAAGTGTACCAGCGCACAACCAAGTACAATAATACCCCTAATGTGCAAAAAATTGGTACACAATCAAACAAGAGTGATTACCCTATATAATATATAATATCCATGATAAACAAAGTGCCAAAAGCCATGTAATACTGAAAAATATATATAATGTGTGATAAAAAATAGCATCCAGTGTTGCCAGCACAGATATACACCGCTGAGATATAGTAAATACTACCACCACTTCATACAAAGACTAACAAACATCCATAAAAGTAATACCTGAAAATACCGTAGGAGATAATGGAGACCAGGCTGCCTAGAACGCGCCCCGACGCGCGTTTCGGAAATGTTATTCCTTCGTTATTCCCCCTGACGAAGGAATAACATTTCCGAAACGCGCGTCGGGGCGCGTTCTAGGCAGCCTGGTCTCCATTATCTCCTACGGTATTTTCAGGTATTACTTTTATGGATGTTTGTTAGTCTTTGTATGAAGTGGTGGTAGTATTTACTATATCTCAGCGGTGTATATCTGTGCTGGCAACACTGGATGCTATTTTTTATCACACATTATATATATTTTTCAGTATTACATGGCTTTTGGCACTTTGTTTATTATGGATATTATATATTATATAGGGTAATCACTCTTGTTTGATTGTGTACCAATTTTTTGCACATTAGGGGTATTATTGTACTTGGTTGTGCGCTGGTACACTTTTTGTTTATTGATCACTATTTATTCCTGTGTTGTCAGGCATTATCATATACACATTTGTATCATCACATTTTCTTTTTTAATTGTTTGTTGTATTAAATGGCCTGATCTACTAAATACCAAGGTATTAGATTTCATGGACCAGGTTCCTTTTTATTCTTATTGATGCTTGTGCAAATATATTTTTTATATATATGTAATTAATAAAAATCCATTTTACTCCCACTGCCTGGGTGAAGTTTCTTCTTCTTGTGTTCTCCCCCATTCCTTTTGCACTAAGGTGTTTTGCTTTCCTACACTGGATGGTTTTGCCATCCACTGTTTTGTTTTGGGATCTAATTGTTAGTTGTGGAATTAGTTATAATATTCATTATTTATACCATATTTATATGTTTCCATAATACATTGCATTCCAAGCCATTTGTTTTTTATCCATCTTCAGGGGTAGCTAATCTCTCCGGCTGTGACGAGGCGTCTAGGGCACCGTAGGAAGGTCCCACGGCTGCTTCTAGTTGTGCAGTTAATTTAGGGGTCTGCAACCTATTAGTTCCAACTTCTCTGGTGTTTGGCTGCCTTTGCGGTTTTTTGCTCTTGTCCTCCTCAGCTACCAAAACATAACAGAATCACCGGCCATACTGAAATTCTATGGTACTCAACAGAAGGGAGAAAATAGTTAAAAAAAAAAGTTGTCAGAAAATGTTTTTGTTTGTTTGTTTGTTACACTTTTTCCCTCTTTTTTCTCTGGGGGCTGAGGAGGAATTTTTTTTTCCCAATGCAAATCAAGCATTTGTCCGATCGTGTGGAGCAGCTTGCTGCTGAAGTTCGGAGTATTGCTATCTATCTTGCTGGGTTGCCTGTGTGGAACCTAGGATTACTCTGCCGGATTTATTTTTGGGGGATCGGGCTAAATTTCTGAATTTTAAAAATAACTGTAAGTTGTTTTTTGCCTTGAAGCCTAAGTCCTCAGGGAACACAGCGCAGCAGGTTCAAATTGTCATCTCCCTGTTGCGCGGTGACCCTCAGGATTGGGCCTTTTCCCTGACACCTGGGGATCCTGTTTTGAATGATGATGTGTTTTTTCAGGCTCTTGTTGTACGATGAACCTAATGTTACTGATCAAGCTGAGAAAACCTTGTTGGCATTGAATCAGGGTCAAGAAGCCGCAGAGCTGTATTGTCAGAAATTCAGAAAGTGGGCAGTCCTTACTAAATGGAATGATGATGCTCTGGCAGCTCTTTTTGGAAGGGTCTGGCAGAGACTGTAAAAGACGTTATGGTGGGATTTCCTGTTCCCTCTGGTCTCAATGACTCTATGTCATTAGCTATTCAAATTGACAGACATTTGCATGAGCGTAGAAATATGCGTGAGATAGTGTTGCCTTGTGAGCCAGCTCCTGAGCCCATGCAGTGTGATGGAGTGACTTCTGGGGCACAGCGTCATGAGTTTCGAAAGCGTAATAGGTTGTGTTTCTACTGTGGCGACGCTTCTCATACTATTTCTATCTGCCCCAAGCGGGGATGACCTTTTGCGCGCTCAGTTGTTTTGGGTAGTGTTCAGACTAAATTTCTGTTGACTGTTACCTTGATTTGCTCCATGTCCACATTTTCGGTTCAGGCTTTTGTTGATTCAGGAGCAGCTATAAACCTGATGGATTTTGATTTTGACAAACGTTGTGGTTTTCCCATGATACCCCTGCGGAAGTCTATTCCTTTGCTGGGCATTGATTCTACCCCTTTGGCGGAGAATAAACCCCAGTTTTCGACCCAGGTGATAATGCGGGTTGACCCGGACCACCAAGAGAATTGCAAATTTTTGGTGTTATATAATTTACATGACATTATTGTACTGGGTTTCCCTTGGTTACAGACTCATAATCCTGTTTTGGATTGGAAATCTGTGTCTGTGACCAGTTGGGGTTGCCAAGGTGTTCGTACTGACACTCCTGTTTTTTCTGCCTCTCCCCAGTCTCAAGATGTTCCTGACTATTTGACTGATTTTTCTGATGTGTTTAGTAAGAGTAAGACTAGTTTCACACATCAGTTTTTTCCCGTCAGGCGCGATCTGGCAGTTTTTTAAAAAAACGGATCCGTTTTTTTTACCGCCGGATCCGTTTTTTTCTCATTGACATGCATTAGTGCCAGATTGTGCCACATGTCATTGCGTTTAGTCCATTTTTTGCCGGATCCGTCATACATTTTAATTACGGCGGCCGGACAGGACGCAGCATGCAACGTTTTTTTTTTCTGCTGGAAACGCCTGACAGCGCCTGAAGCGGCGCATCAGGCGGCCGGAAACAATAGAAGTCTACGGTACCGGATCAGTCTTTTGTGCAATCCACCAAAAGACTGATCCGGATTCTGGAAACCAAGGTGTCTCTCTCTCTCTCTCTCTCTCCCCTCCGTGCCAGACATGCGTACTATACATTTCCGGGTTAAACAGTTCACGATGGATCCGGCTAAAAAACGGATCCAGCACATCAGTTTTTTGCAATCTAAGTCGGATCCGTCTTTTTTAAACTTTGACGGATTGTGCCTGATTGCAAAAAACTGATGTGTGAAACAGGTGCACGTCTGTATCCTTACCTCCTCACAGGAGTTATGACTGCGCTATTGAGTTAAAGTAGTGTCACACTAAGCGAGATCGCTAACGAGATCGCTAAAGCGTCAGCGATTTTATGACGCAGCAGCGATCTCGTTAGCGATCTCGCTGTGTGCGACATATAGCGGCGATGTGGCCCCCGCTGCGATGTCGCTGATCGCTCATGAACGTTCTGGGCCGTTTTTTTGGTCGATGGTGTCACGCTGGTGAGCCAGAATCGCTGAGTGTGACACCCTTTATTAACGACTTTACCAGCGTCGCAGGCGGGACTAGGTTTTCCTAACGACCGCAGAGGTCGTTAGGAAGATCGCTGACCGCTGATGAGATCTTTGTGTTTGGAACCTACTAGCGACCTTATAGCGATCGCACCAGCGATCTCGCCATGTCGTGTCATTGTCGTGATCGCTGGTGCGATCGCTAAGTGTGACATTGCCTTTAGTACCTGGTTGTAAATTTCTTAAGGGTCGGCTCTTTAATTTATCTGTACCTGAACACGATGCTATGCGATCTTATATCAAGGAGTCTTTAGAAAAGGGTCATATCAGACCATCCTCTTCACCCTTGGGTGCCGGCTTTTTCTTTGTGGCCAAAAAGGATGGTTCATTGAGGCTGTGTATTGACTATCGTCTCCTGAATAAGATCACTGTTAAATACCAATATCCGTTACCCTTGATTTCTGACCTATTTTCCAGAGTGAAAAGTGCTAGTTGGTTTACCAAGCTTGACCTCAAGGGGGCGTATAATCTTATTCGCATCAAGCACGGTGATGAATGGAAGATGGCGTTTAATACCCCAGAGGGGCATTTTGAGTAACTAGTGAGGCCTTTTGGGCTCACTAATTCCCCTTCCATCTTCCAATCCTTTATGAATATTTTCAGGGATTTCGTGGATAAATTTCTGATCGTTTCTGATCGTTTATTTGGACGATATCTTGATTTTTTCCAATGACTCTTGTGGAACATGTTTGGATGGTATTCCGGATTTTGAGAGAAAATGCATTGTATGTGAAGGGATCAAAATGTCTTTTTGGCGTACAGAAGGTTTCATTTCTGGGATTCATTTTGTCTCCGTCTGTTATTGAAATGGACCCGGTCAAAGTTCAGGCCATTTGTGAATGGGTTCAACCCACTACATTGAAGGCTCTTCAGAGATTTTTGGGTTTTGCTAATTTTTATCGTAAATTTATAGGTAATTTCTCTGGTATTGTGAAACCACTGACTGATTTGACCAAAAATGGGTCTAATGTAGTGAATTGGTCTCCTGAGGCAGTTTCGGCTTTTCAGGAGCTTAAGCGGAGATTCACTTCTGCTCCTGTTCTACAGCAACCTGATGTTTCTCTACTATTTCAGGTGGAGGTTGATGCTTCTGAGATTGGTGCAGGTGTCGCTTTGTCCCAAAGGGATCCGGAGACCTCTAAGAGTAACCCTTGTGCCATCATCTCTCGAAAATTTTCCCCAGCTGAACGTAATTATGATGTGGGAAATTGGGAGTTATTGGCTATGAAGTGGGCTTTTGAAGAGTGGAGACATTGGCTGGAAGGAACCAAACATCAGGTGGTGGTCCTCACCGACCATAAGAACCTGGTTTATCTCGAATCAGCCAAGCGACTTAATCCTAGACAGGCCAGGTGGGCCTTGTTTTTCACACGTTTTAATTTTGTGGTCTCTTTTCTCCCGGGCAATAAGAATGTTAAGGCGGATGCCCTCTCGAGGAGTTTCTTTGCGGATTCTCCTGAGGTGACTGAGCCTGCTGTTATTCTGAAGGAGGGTGTGGTTCTTTCCGCTATCTCGCCCAATTTGAGACTGGCTCTGGAGGAATTTCAGGAGGATAAACCTGAACGCTGCCCTGTTGGGAGATTGTTTGTCCCAGACCAGTGGAGGAAGAATGTGATGTCTGAAGTTCATTGCTCTGCGTTGGCTGGTCATCCCGGTATTTTTGGTACCAGAGATTTGATGAGTCGGTCCTTTTGGTGGCCTACTTTGTCTCGTGACGTCAGGGACTTTGTGCAGTCCTGTGGGACTTGTTCTCGGTCCAAACCTTGCTCTCGCTCTAGTGGTTTGTTAATGCCATTGCCTGTGCCCAAGAGGCCATGGACCCATATCTCTATGGATTTTATTTCCGACCTCCCTGTCTCTCAGAGAATGACCGTTATCTGGGTGATCTGTGATAGTTTTTCCAAGATGATACATCTTGTGCCACTACCTAAGTTGCCATCCTTCTCCGAGTTGGTGCCCTTATTTTTTCAGCAGGTAGTTCGATTGCACGGTATTCCAGAGAACATTGTGTCTGACAGAGGAGTCCAGTTTGTTTCCAGATTTTGGAGGACATTTTGTTCTAAACTTGGCGTTCAGCTGTCTTTCTCCTCTGCATTTCACCCTCCGACCACTGGGCAAACTGAGAGAACAAACCAGACCTTGGAGACTTATTTGAGATGTTTTGTGTCTGCTGATCAAGATGACTGGGTCTCTTTTTTGCCTTTGGCTGAGTTTGCTATTAATAATAGGGCTAGCTCTGCCACCTTGATGTCTCCTTTTTTTTTCAATTCCGGGTTTCATCCTCAATTTTCTTCGGGGCAGGTGGAGGCTTCTGTCTGTCCGGGTGTTGACTCTATTGTGGAGCGAATGCAGCAGATTTTGGACCAGGTAGTGGATAAATTGTCTCTCTCTCAGGAGAAGGCCCAGAGGTTTGCCAACCGGCATAGGACTGATGGTCCTCGGTTTAAAGTGGGGGACTTGGTTTGGTTGTCCTCAAAAGGTTGTGTCTCCAAAATTTAAGCCAAGGTTCATTGGATCTTATAAGATCGTGGAAATTCTTAATCCCGTTTCCTTCCATTTGCTTCTTCCAGGGACGTTTAAGATTCACAACGAATTCAACAAGTCTTTGTTGAAGAGGTTTGTCAAGCCAGTGGTTCCTATGGCTGCATCTCCTGACCCTGTTTTGGTTCAGGGCAATTTGGAGTATGAGGTTGAGAAGATATTGGATTCTCGTTTTGCTAGGCGGAGACTCCAGTACTTGGTTAAGAGAAGAGGTTATGGTCAGGAGGACAATTCTTGGGTGTTTGCTTCGGACATTCATGCTGAGAGACTGGTCCGTGCCTATCACCGAGCTCATCCTGATCAGCCTGGTGGCGCACGTGAGGGTTCGGTGACCCCTCCTCAAGGGGGGGGGTACTGTTGTGAACGTGTTGGAGACTAATTCGGAGCTGAGGCTCCCTCTAGTGGTTGCTGAGGGTATTGAACCTATTTTGAACATCAAGACTCCACCACCTGCAATTGATGAATGGTTATCAGTGGAGACGGACTGGCCTGATATAAGTGAGGTGGCCTCCCATGATCCTCGCCGGTGATCAATTGTTACTTCCTGGTCTAGGTTGGAATTCAGCTTGCTTTTCTGCTGTCTCCTGCTATCATTCAGATAAGTTACTTTCTGTTTTTTTTTTCTGTGGTTTGATTTTCCTTGTTTTTGCTGCATTGTTTTTGAGTTCAGCCTTTTGGGGCTTGTGCTGGTCTGTTCTTCTTTTTGTATTTGTACTTTTGCTCAGTTCCTGTGTTATTTTACTGCTGGGTAGGTGCGTGTTCACACCAGAGATCTGATATACAGTACAGACCAAAAGTTTGGACATACCTTCTCATTCAAAGATTTTTCTGTATTTTCATAACTATGAAAATTGTACATTCACACTAAAGGCATCAAAACTATGAATTAACACATGTGGAATTATATACTTAACAAAAAAGTGTGAAACAACTGAAAATATGTCTTATATTCTAGGTTCTTCAAAGTAGCCACCTTTTGCTTTGATGACTGCTTTGCACACTCTTGGCATTCTCTTGATGAAAGGATGTTGAGAAGGCTGAACTTTTAAATTCCTATTTTGCATCTGTTTTCTCTCAGAAAGGAAATGTAACATCAACTGATCTTCACTGTCCTATTAAGGGAACAGAAGAATCCAGGACATCTATAAACAGAAAAATAGTGAGGAAACACTTAGCTAACATAAATGAATTCAAGTCTCCAGGTCCAGATGAATTACACCCCAGAGTACTGAAGGAGATAGCAGAAGAAATTTTTGAACCACTCTCCATTATCTTTGAAAATTCTTGGAGAACAGGAGAAGTCCCAGAAGACTGGAGAAGAGCAAATGTTGTTCCTATCTTCAAAAAGGGGAAGAAGGTGGACCCAGGGAACTATAGGCCGGTGAGTCTGACATCTATACCAGGAAAGATCTTTGAACAAATTATTAAACAACATGTATGTAAGTACCTGAACAAGAATGAAGTGCTTAACCAGAGTCAGCATGGGTTTGTAACTAATAAGTCATGTCAGACTAATTTAATTTCCTTCTATGACAGAATCATTGACTGGGTGGATCAGGGAAATGTTGTAGATATATTATATCTTGACTTCAGCAAAGCATTTGACAAAGAATCTCACACAATCTTTATTGAAAAAATGACTAAGTATGGAATGGACAAGGCAACTGTTAAGTGGATTCATAACTGGCTTAAAGACAGGAACCAAAGAGTGGTCATTAATGGCTGCACATCCAGTTGGAAGAATGTCTCAAGTGGGGTACCACAGGGCTCTGTCTTGGGCCCTGTATTGTTCAACATCTTTATCAATGATTTAGATGAAGGAATTGAGGGTAAACTGATTAAATTTGCTGATGACACAAAGCTAGGAGGGATAGCTAATACTAGAGTAGAGAGAGAGAGAATTCAAAAAGATATAAATAAACTGGAGCAGTGGGTAGCAACTAACAGAATGGTTTTTAACAGGGAAAAATGCAAAGTACTACATCTGGGAAATAAAAATGAAAAAAGCGTATACAGAATTGTTGTGAATGTGTTAGAAATGAATTCTGAGCAGAAGCTCCTCTGGTGGTTACAAACTGTACTGAACCATTCAATGAAGATTGGCAATCAGGAGTTACAGACTGGTCTTATATAAGGGAGGTTCCCTCCCATCATGGTTGCCGGTGATCAATTGTTCTTGTCTCAACTGTCGTTCCTGGTTCACTTGGAAGCTTGCTGAGTCTTGCCTCTTCTCCTGCTCTCAGATAAGATGTTTTCTGTTTTTTATTTTTGTGCTTGCTTTTTGCATTGTTTCCTGCACTTTTGTGGAGGTCAGCCAGGTCCCCTCCGGGGGCTTGTGCTCCTCTCAGTTTGTCTGAGCCACTGTTGTTTGTTCATTTGCCTTATCCAGTTTTTTCAGTGGCTGCGGCTTAGTTTTGTTACACCAGAGAACTAATTTAGGTGGTAGAGGTCGTGTGATCTCAGGTGTTTTTGCAATTAGTAGAGTTGGTATTTTTTAGGGTTTTTTGGATTGCAGTAAGTGTCCTTCCTATCTTTTTCTGTCTAGGAAGATTGGGCCCCAACGTTTGCTCATACTATTTTCTGTCTGTGTCTGTATTTCCTCTTGTCTAACCGCCATTACATGTTTGGGGGCTTCCTATGTTCTTTGGGGATCTGCTCCGGGGCAGATAGCTTTCCTCTTTCTATCTTTAGGTGTAGTTAACCTCTCAGGCTGTGACGAGGCGTCTAGGACCAACGTAGGAACGCTCCACGGCTGCCTTTAGTTATGGTGGTTAGTCAGGATACTGCAATCCAGTAGATTCCAACCTCTCTGGTGTATTGCCGTTTTTGCTTGCTCTCCTCAGCTACCATATCATAACAGTATCACCGGCCCAAACTGAAAATTATATGGTACTCACAGAAGGGAAAAATAGTAAAAGGAAAAAGAAAAAGGGAAGTTGTCAGAAATTTTTATTTTTTTTTCTCTCTGTTTGTTGCATTTTTTCCCTCTTTTTCTCTGGGTGCTAAGGAGAAATTTTTTTTTTTTTTCTCTCAATGGAGTTTGCACAGTTGTCTGGCCGTGTGGATCAGCTTGCCACTGAAGTTCGGAGTATTGCTACCTATCTTGCAGGGTTGCCGGTTGTGGAACCTAGGATCCCCATGCCAGATTTATTTTTGGGGGATCGAGCTAAATTTCTGAATTTCAAAAATAACTGTAAGTTGTTTTTTGCCTTAAAACCTAAGTCCTCAGGGAACGCAGCACAGCAGGTTCAAATTGTCATCTCTCTCCTGAGCGGCTATCCTCAGGATTGGGCTTTTTCCCTGACACCTGGGGACCCTGTTTTGAGTAATGTTGATGCATTTTTTCTGGCTCTGGGGTTATTGTACGATGTCACTGATCAAGCTGAAAAAACCTTGTTGGCATTAAATCAGGGGCTTGAGGACGCTGAGTTGTAGTGTCAGAAATTCCGAAAGTGGGCAGTCCTGACCAAATGGAATGACGATGCTTTGGCAGCCCTTTTTCGGAAGGGTCTGTCAGAGAATGTAAAAGATGTTATGGTGGGTTTCCCTGCTCCCTCTGGTCTCAATGATTCTATGTCATTAGTGATTCAAATTGACAGATGTTTGCGTGAGCGTAGAGGTATGCGTGGAATAGTGTTGCCTTGTGAATCAGCTTCTGAACCCATGCAGTGTGATGGAGTGGCTTCTGGGGTACAGCGCCATGAGTTTCGAAAACGCAATGGGTTATGTTTCTACTGTGGTGACGCCTCTCATGCTATATCAGTCTGCCCTAAGCGGGGAAGACGTTTTGCACGCTCAGTTGTCTTGGGTAGTGTTCAGACTAAATTTCTGTTGACTGTTACCCTGATTTGCTCCCTGTCCACATTTTCTACTCAGGCTTTTGTTGATTCGGGAGCAGCTATTAACCTGATGGATTTTGATTTTGCTAAACATTGTGGGTTTCCCTTGATACACCTACGGAAGTCTATTCCCCTACTGGGGATTGATTCTACCCCAGCGGTTCTCAACCTGTGGGTCGCGACCCCCGCTGGGGTCGAACGACCAAAACACAGGGGTCGCTTAAAGGAGCCGGCGGCTGCAGCACTGTAGTGACAGCTGCAGCCGCCGGCTTCATTAGACATCAATACTTACCCTCCTCGCTCCGTCGCTGCAGGTCCCTGCATCCCTGTCGGCGGCGTCAGCTTCCTCCTGGCAGTGCGGTGACGTAGTACCGCTCATTAAGGTAATGAATATGGACGTGACGCCACTCCCATAGGCGTGGCGTCCATATTCATGTCCTTAATGAGCGGTATTACGTCACCGCTGCGCACAGGAGGAAGCTGACGCCGCCGACAGGGACGCAGGGACCTGCAGCGACGGAGCGAGGAGGGTAAGTATGATGGGGCGAGGATGGGGGAGCGGAGCCATGTATACAGGATGGGAGGGGGAGCGGAGCCATATATACAGGATGGGAGGGGGGAGCGGAGCCATGTATACAGGATGGGAGGGTGGAGCGGAGCCATATATACAGGATGGGAGGTTGGAGCGGAGCCATATATACAGGATGGGAGGGTGGAGCGGAGCCATATATACAGGATGGGAGGTTGGAGCGGAGCCATATATACAGGATGGGAGGATGGGAGCGGAGCCATGTATACAGGATGGGAGGGGGAGCGGAGCCATATATACAGGATGGGAGGGGGGAGCGGAGCCATATATACAGGATGGGAGGATGGGAGCGGAGCCATGTATACAGGATGGGAGTGGAGCCATATATACAGGATGGGAGGATGGGAGCGGAGCCATGTATACAGGATGGGAGGGGGAGCAGAGCCATATATACAGGATGGGAGGATGGGAGCGGAGCCATATATACAGGATGGGAGGATGGGAGCAGAGCCATATATACAGGATGGGAGCGGAGCCATATATACAGGATGGGAGGGGAGAGCGGAGCCATGTATATAGGATGGGAGGGTGGGAGCGGAGCCATGTATACAGGATGGGAGGGGGGAGCGGAGCCATGTATACAAGATGGGAGGGGGGAGCGGAGCCATATATACAGGATGGGAGGATGGGAGCGGAGCCATGTATACAGGATGGGAGGGGGAGCGGAGCCATATATACAGGATGGGAGCGGAGCCATATATGCAGCATATTTCCGATGGCTTTAGCCCAGTGGCGTAGCAGGGGCGTAGCGTGGGCGGGCGTAGGGCGCGGGCATAGCGTGGGCGGGCGGGGGGCGGTCCGCCCCAGGCAGCACGTGTGTGGGGCGGCGTGGCAGCAGCAGCAATTCCTCCTCCCACGGAGTCACAGTGCAGCGGCCCGGGACCCTCCGGAGCTGAGCGGCGGGTCGGTGAGTCCACTGTGCGGGGAGAGGGAGGACCCGGCCTGAGCAGGTGGCGCAATACTTACCTCTCCCCGTGCCTCCGTAGCTCCGGGCTCCAGGGGGCGCCTGCAAGGCGCCCGCGCTTCCTGTCACAGCAGCGCCTCTGGATGACGTCATCATTCAGCGGCCGGCTGTGACAGAGAGCGCGGGCGCCGGACAGGTGAGATGTGAGGTGTATGTGTCTGTGTGTATCAGTGTGTGTGTATGTGAGAGAGTGCTGCGGTGCTGTCTGTGTGTGGTGCTGTATGTGTGATGGTGATGGGGAGCCAATGATGATGGGCAGGCAAAGATGATGATGATGAAGAGACGATGATGATGGGCAGGCAATGATGATGATGATGATGGGGAGGCGATGAAGATGGGGAGCCAATGATGATGAGCAGGCAATGATCATGATGATGGGGAACCAATGATGATGGGCAGGCAATGAAGATGATGATGATGGGGAGACGATGATGATGGGGAGCCAATGATGATGGACAGGCAATGATGATGATGATGGGGAGCCAATGATGATGGGCAGACAATGATGATGATGATGTGGAGGCAATGATAATGATGATGGGGAGGCGATGATGATGATGGGGAGACAATGATGATGATGGGGAGGCAATGATGATTTATAATGGGGAGTCTTTCCACAGTGCCCTTTCCTGAGCCGTAACAGTGCAGAACGCAGCATAGTGCAGAGGAGAGCTCCATATTTTGTATGGAGCATTATATGGGGACCAGTATTCTTTATGGAGCATTATATTTGGCCCATAATACTGTATGGAGGACTATGTGGTGCCCATAATATTGTATGGAGGACTGTAATTATTTTTTTGTTTGGGGGTCACCGCAACATGAGGAACTGTATTGTGGGGTCACGGCATTAGAAAGGTTGAGAACCACTGTTCTACCCCTTTGGCTGAGAATAAACCCCAGTTCTCTACTCAGGTGATAATGAGGGTTGAACCTGATCATCAGGAGAGTTGCAAATTTTTGGTGCTGTATAATCTGCATGACAATATTGTACTAGGTTTCCCTTGGTTACAGTCTCATAATCCTGTTTTGGATTGGAAATCTGTGTCTGTAACCAGTTGGGGCTGCCAATGTGTTAATGCCAACACTCCTGTTTTTTCTGCCTCTCCCCAGGCTCAGGATGTTCCTGACTTTTTGACTGATTTTTCTGATGTGTTTAGCTAAAGTAAATCTGCATCCTTGCCCCCCCATAGGAGCTATGACTGCGCTATTGAATTAGTGCCTGGTAGTAAATTCCCTAAAGGTCGCCTTTTTAACTTGTCTGTACCTGAACATGACGCTATGCGGTCTTATATCAAGGAGTCATTGGAGAAGGGTCATATCAGACCATCCTCTTCACCCTTGGGTGCCGGTTTTTTCTTTGTGGCCAAAAAGGATGGTTCATTAAGGCCGTGTATTGATTATCGTCTCTTGAACAATATCACTGTGAAATATCAATATCCGTTACCCTTGATTTATGACCTGTTTTCCAGGGTGAAAAGTGCTACTTGGTTTACCAAGCTTGACCTTAGGAGGGCGTATAACCTTATTCGCATTAAGCACGGGGATGAATGGAAGACGGCGTTTAATACCCCAGAGGGGCATTTTGAGTACCTAGTGATGCCCTTTGGGCTCACTAATGCTCCTTCTGTCTTCCAGTCCTTCATGAATGACATTTTCAGGGATTTTGTGGATACATTTCTGATTGTTTATTTGGATGATATCTTGATTTTTTCCAATGACTGGGACTCTCATGTAAACATGTTCGGACTGTGTTCCAGATTTTGAGAGAGAATGCTCTGTATGTGAAGGGATCAAAGTGTCTTTTTGGCATACAGAGGATCTCATTTCTGGGATTCATTTTGTCCCCATCTGTTATTGAAATGGACCCGGTCAAGGTTCAGGCCATCTGTGATTGGGTCCAACCTACTTCATTAAAGGCTCTTCAGAGATTCTTGGGTTTTGCCAATTTTTATCGTAAATTTATTGGTAATTTCTCTGTTATTGTTAAACCATTGACTGATTTGACCAAAAAGGGTTCTGATGTGGTGAATTGGCCTCCTGAGGCAGTCTCTGCGTTTCAGGAACTTAAGCAGAGATTCACTTCTGCTCCTGTTCTACGGCAGCCTGATGTTTCTCTGCCATTTCAGGTGGAGGTTGATGCCTCTGAAATTGGGGCAGGTGCCGTTTTGTCCCAAAAAGATCCAGAGACCTCTAAAAGTAACCCTTGTGCCTTTTTCTCTCGAAAATTTTCTCCAACTGAACGTAATTATGACGTGGGTAATCGGGAGTTATTGGCCATGAAGTGGGCTTTTGAAGAGTGGAGACATTGGCTGGAGGGAGCCAAACATCAGGTGGTGGTCCTCACGGACCATAAGAATCTGGTTTATCTGGAATCAGCCAAGCGACTTAATCCTAGACAGGCCAGGTGGGCCTTGTTTTTCACACGTTTTAATTTTGTGGTTTCCTTTCTTCCTGGCACTAAGAATGTTAAGGCGGATGCCCTCTCGAGGAGTTTCCTTGCGGACTCTCCTGAGTTATCTGATCCTGCTGTTATTTTGAAAGAGGGTGTAGTTCTTTCCGCCATCTCGCCCAATTTGAGACTGGCTCTGGAAGGGTGTCAGGAGGATAAACCCGAGGGCTGCCCTATTGGGAAATTGTTTGTCCCAGACCGGTGGAAAAAGAGTGTGATGTCTGAGATTCATTGTTCCACGTTGGCCGGTCATCCCGGAATTTTTGGTACCAGAGACTTGGTTAGTCGGTCCTTTTGGTGGCCTACTTTGTCTCGTGATGTCAGGGAATTTGTGCAGTCCTGCTCTTGCTACACTCATCAGGAGAGCTTTAAACTAGAACAATGTGGGAAGGGAAGCAAAACGCCAGCAAAAGCCATACACTTGACAAATACTATTGAGATTTCTGCTATTAGAAGTGAAGGGGAAGAACAAAGACAAAAAAATTTACATAATAAAAATATTGAAGGAAGAGAAACCAATCACAAACTAAAGTGTTTCTATACGAATGCACAAAGCATGGGCAACAAACAAGGAGAACTGGAGCTACTAACGCAGGAGAAGAAATATGATGTCATTGGAATCACTGAGACTTGGTGGGACGATACACATGATTGGAATACAAGGCTAGAAGGATACAACTTATTTGCAAGAAACAGACTTGATAAACGAGGAGGAGGTGTTGCATTGTATGTTAGAAAAGCGTATATCTGCACAGAGATTGACGCTTCAAAGACTGGGAGTTCTGTGGAAACTGTTTGGGTAAGAATACAAGGACAGAACAATGGAAAGGACACCATTGTAGGCATTTACTACAGGCCGCCTGTGCAAGCTGAAGATATGGATGAACTCTTTATGCATCAAATGGCCAAGTTCTCCAAAAAATATGACATAGTGGTCATGGGAGATTTCAACTATCCAGACATTTGTTGGGAATCTCTCTCAGGCAAAACTAACAGGTCCAGGAAATTCTTATCCTCTCTTGCTGACAACTTTATCTTCCAAAAGGTAATGGAGAAAACAAGGGGATCTGCTACCTTGGATCTAATCCTCATAAACAGGGAGGAAATGGTGGAGGAGGTAAGAGTGGCTGGGACTCTAGGAGGTAGTGACCATGCTATTTTAGAATTTTGGATAACAAGAGGAGGAAGACCTGTGAAGACTCAGACGTCAAGGTTAGATTTCAGAAAGGCAGATTTTAAGGAACTCAGAAAGAGAATTGGAGGGATCCAATGGCTGGATATCCTTAAGGACAAAAATGTCCAGGAAGGATGGAAAATCTTGAAAAATGAGATTCTCAAAGCACAATCGTTAACAATTCCGAAAAGAGGGAAGAATGGGAAGCATTTAAGGAAACCAGGATGGATGAACATAGAACTTAAACACATGCTAAAAAGGAAGAAAGAAATGTTTATCAAATGGAAAGAGGGAGGCATATCTAAAGAAGAATATAATGCCGTCTGCAGAACCTGCAGGGCACAAATCAGATTATCTAAAGCTGACAATGAATTAAGGCTTGCAAGTGACGTCAAAAGCAACAAAAAAGGATTTTGGGGATACGTCAAAAGTAAAAGAAAAGTCAAAGATGCTATAGGATTTTTACAGGATGAAAATGATGAAATGGTAAGTCAGGATGTTGAGAAGGCTGAACTTTTAAATTCCTATTTTGCATCTGTTTTCTCTCAGAAAGGAAATGTAACATCAACTGATCTTCACTGTCCTATTAAAGGAATAGAAGAATCCAGGATATCTATAAACAGAAAGACAGTGAGGAAACACTTAGCTAACATAAATGAATTCAAGTCTCCAGGTCCAGATGAATTACAACCCAGGGTACTGAAGGAGATAGCAGAAGAAATTCTTGAACCACTGTCCATAATCTTTGAAAATTCTTGGAGAACAGGAGAAGTCCCAGAAGACTGGAGAGCAAATGTTGTTCCTATCTTCAAAAAGGGGAAGAAGGTGGACCCAAGGAACTACAGGCCGGTGAGTCTGACTTCTATACCAGGAAAGATCTTTGAACAAATTATTAAAGAACATGTATGCAAGTACCTGGATAAGAATGAAGTGATTAAACAGAGTCAGCATGGGTTTGTAACTAATAAGTCATGTCAGACTAACTTAATTTCCTTCTATGACAGAATCACTGACTGGGTGGATCAGGGAAATGCTGTAGATATAGTATATCTTGACTTCAGCAAAGCATTTGACAAAGTATCTCACACAATCCTTATTGAAAAAATGACTAAGTATGGAATGGACAAGGCAACTGTTAGGTGGATTCATAACTGGCTTAGTGATCGGACCCAAAGAGTGGTTGTAAATGGCTGCACATCCAGTTGGAAGAATGTCTCAAGTGGGGTACCACAAGGCTCTGTTTTGGGCCCTGTATTGTTCAACATCTTTATCAATGATTTAGATGAAGGAATTGAGGGTAAACTGATCAAATTTGCTGATGACACAAAGCTAGGAGGGGTAGCTAATACTAGAGAAGAGAGAGAGAGGATTCAAAAAGATATACATAAACTGGAGCAGTGGGCAGCAACTAACAGAATGGATTTTAACAGGGAAAAATGCAAAGTACTACATCTGGGCAATAAAAATGAAAAAAGCATATACAAAATGGGAGGAATAGGGCTAAGTAACAGCACATGTGAAAAAGACTTGGGTATACTAATTGATCACAGACTTAACATGAGTCAACAGTGTGATGCAGCAGCAAAAAAGGCAAATGCAATTCTAGGATGTATCAACAGAAGCATACAGTCTAGATCACGTGAGGTCATTATTGCCCTCTACTCCTCTTTGGTCAGACCTCATCTGGAATACTGTGTCCAGTTTTGGGCACCACATTTTAAAAAAGACATCAACAAACTGGAGCAAGTTCAGAGAAGAGCCACCAGAATGGTGACCGGTCTGCAAACCATGTCCTATGAGGAACGGTTGCAGGATTTGGGAATGTTTAGCTTGCAAAAAAGAAGACTGAGAGGAGACTTAATAGCTGTCTACAAATATCTCAAGGGCTGTCACATTGTAGAAGGATCATCTTTATTCTCATTTGCACAAGGAAAGACTAGAAGCAATGGGATGAAACTGAATGGGAGGAGACACAGATTAGATATTAGAAAAAACTTTTTGACAGTTAGGGTGATCAATGAGTGGAACAGGCTGCCACAAGAGGTGGTGAGTTCTCCTTCAATGGAAGTCTTCAAACAGAGGCTGGATAGACATCTGTCTGGGATGATTTAGAGAATCCTGCTTTGAGCAGGGGGTTGGACCAGAAGGCCCAGGAGGTCCCTTCCAACTCTACCATTCTATGATTCTATGATTCTATGATTCTATGACTTGCTCTCGCTCCAAGCCTTGCTCTCGCTCTAGTGGTTTGTTGATGCCATTGCCTGTGCCCAAGAGACCATGGACCCATATCTCTATGGATTTCATTTCCGACCTCCCTGTTTCTCAGAGAATGACCGTTATCTGGGTGATTTGTGATAGGTTTTCCAAAATGATACATCTTGTGCCATTACCTAAGTTGCCTTCCTCCTCCGAATTGGTGCCTTTGTTCCTTCAGCACTGGTTCGGTTACACGGCATTCCTGAGAACATTGTGTCTGACAGAGGAGTCCAGTTTGTTTCCAGATTTTGGTGGACTTTTTGTTCTAAACTTGGTGTTCAATTGTCTTTCTCCTTGGCTTTTCATCCTCAGACCAATGGACAAACTGAGAGAACAAACCAGACATTGGAGACTTATCTGAGATGCTTTGTGTCTGCTGATCAAGATGACTGGGTCTCTGTTTTGCCTTTGGCTGAGTTTGCTCTTAATAATAGGGCTAGCTCTGCCACTTTGATGTCTCCATTTTTCTGCAATTTTGGGTTTCACCCTCGATTTTCTTCGGGACAGACGGAGGCTTCTGTCTGTCCAGGTGTTGACTCTGTTGTGGAGCGTATGCAGCAGATTTGGGACCAGTTAGTGGAGAGGTTGTCCCTCTCTCAGGAGAGGGCCCAGCGGTTTGCCAACCGGCATAGGACTGATGGTCCTCGGTTTGAAGTTGGGGACTTGGTCTGGTTGTCCTCAAGAAATATCCCTATGAGAGTTGCATCTCCTAAGTTTAAGCCTAGGTTCATTGGACCTTATAAGATCATGGAGATTCTTAATCCTGTTTCCTTTCGTTTACTTCTTCCAGGGACATTAAGATCCATAACGTGTTCCACAAGTCCTTATTGAAGAGGTTTGTCGAGCCAGTGGTTCCTATGGCCGCGCCTCCTGACCCTGTTTTGGTTGAGGGCAATCTGGAGTATGTGGTTGAGAAAATATTGGATTCTCGTTTTTCTACACGGAAACTCCAGTATTTGGTTAAGTGGAGAGGTTATGGTCAGGAGGACAATTCTTGGGTGTTTGCTTCGGACATCCATGCTGGGAGACTGATCCGTGCGTATCACAGAGCTCATCCTGACCGACTTGGTTGCCCAAATGAGGGTTCGGTGACCCCTCCCCAAGGGGGGGGTACTGTTGTGATTGTGTTAGAAATGAATTCTGAGCAGAAGCTCCCTCTGGTGGTTACAAACTGTACTGAACAATTCAATGAAGATTGGCAATCAGGAGTTACAGACTGGTCTTATATAAGGGAGGTTCCCTCCCATCATGGTTGCCGGTGATCAATTGTTCTTGTCTCAACTGTCGTTCCTGGTTCACTTGGAAGCTTGCTGAGTCTTGCCTCTTCTCCTGCTCTCAGATAAGATATTTTCTGTTTTTTATTTTTGTGCTTGCTTTTTGCATTGTTTCCTGCACTTTTGTGGAGGTCAGCCAGGTCCCCTCCGGGGGCTTGTGCTCCTCTCAGTTTGTCTGAGCCACTGTTGTTTGTTCATTTGCCTTTTCCAGTTTTTTCAGTGGCTGCGGCTTAGTTTTGTTACACCAGAGAACTAATTTAGGTGGTAGAGGTCGTGTGATCTCAGTGTTTTTGCAATTAGTAGAGTTGGTATTTTTTAGGGTTTTTTGGATTGCAGTAAGTGTCCTTCCTATCCTTTTCTGTCTAGGAAGATTGGGCCCCAACGTTTGCTCATACTATTTTCTGTCTGTGTCTGTATTTCCTCTTGTCTAACCACCATTACATGTTTGGGGGCTTCCTATGTTCTTTGGGGATCTGCTCCGGGGCAGAGAGCTTTCCTCTTTCTATCTTTAGGTGTAGTTAACCTCTCAGGCTGTGACGAGGCGTCTAGGACCAACGTAGGAACGCTCCACGGCTGCCTTTAGTTGTGGTGGTTAGTCAGGGTACTGCAATCCAGTAGATTCCAACCTCTCTGGTGTATTGCCGTTTTTGCTTGCTCTCCTCAGCTACCAAATCATAACACAGAATGGGAGGAATAGGGCTAAGCAACAGCACATGTGAAAAAGACTTGGGTATACTAATAGATCACAGACTGAACATGAGTCAACAGTGTGATGCAGCAGCAAAAAAGGCAAATACAATTCTGGGATGTATTAACCGTAGCATACAGTCTAGTTCACGTGAAGTCATTATTGCCCTCTACTCCTCTTTGGTCAGACCTCATCTGGAATACTGTGACCAGTTTTGGGCACCACATTTTAAAAAAGACATCAACAAACTGGAGCAAGTTCAGAGAAGAGCGACAAGAATGGTGTCCGGTCTGCAAACCATGTCCTATGAGGAACGGTTACAGGATTTGGGAATGTGTAGCTTGCAAAAAAGAAGACTGAGAGGAGACTTAATAGCTGTCTACAAATATCTCAAGGGATGTGACATTGTAGAAGGATTATCTTTATTCTCATTTGCACAAGGAAAGACTTGAAGCAATGGGATGAAACTGAATGGGAGGAGAAACTTTTTGACAGTTAGAGTGATCAATGAGTGGAACAGGCTGCCACGAGAGGTGGTGAGTTCTCCTTCAATGGAAGTCTTCAAACAGAGGCTGGACAGACATCTGTCTGGGATGATTTAGTGAATCCTGCTTTGAGCAGGGGGTTGGACCAGATGACCCAGGAGGTCCCTTCCAACTCTACCATTCTATGATTCTATGACTTCTGGTGGTCCCAAACTTCATCCATTTAAGGATTATGGAGCCCACTGTGCTCTTAGGAACCTTGAGTACTGCAGAAATTCTTTTGTAATCTTGGCCAGATGAGTGCCTCGCCACAATTCTGTCTCTGAGCTCCTTGGCCAGTTCCTTTGACCTCATGATTCTCATTTGTTCTGACATGCACAGTGAGCTGTGAGGTCTTATATAGACAGATGTGTGCCTTTCCAAATCAAGTCCTATCAGTTTCATTAAACACAGCTGGACTCCAATGAAGGAATAGAACCATCTCAAGGAGGATCACAAGGAAATGGACAGTATGTGACTTAAATATCAGTGTCTGAGCAAAGGGTCTGAATACTTATGACCATGTGATGTTTCAGTTTTTCTTTTTTAATAAATTTGCAAAAATTTCTACATTTCTGTTTTTTTCCAGCAAAGATGGGGTGCAGAGTGTACATTAATGAGAAAAAAATGAACTTTTTTGAATTTACCAAATGGCTACAATGAAACAAAGAGTGAAAAATGTAAAGGGGTCTGAATACTTTCCGTACCCACTGTGTCTATTCTATTCTAACATGTCAGTGTGATTATACTGTAGCGGCACAGGAATTGCCGGCTTTTCAAAGAATATAGAGGTATGGTCAGAGGTGAACCTAGCCTTTCTGCTGCCTGAGGCGAACTGCAAAACGGCGCCCCCCCATTGTAAAATCAGTACAAATAAATCTGGTTTACTCTTACTAGCCTAAAGTGACGCACATGTGAAATACATACACTTTTAAATAGGAATTGTTTGAAACATCGATTTTTATATTTGTTAAAGTTCTGTATAAGTCAGTGGTTCTCAACCTTTCTAATGCCGTGACCCTGCAATACAGTTCCTCATGTTGCGGTGACCCCCAAACCAACAAATAAGTACAGTCCTCCATACAGTATTATGGGCCAAATATAATGCTCCATAAAGAATATTGGACCCCATGTAATGCTCCATACAAAATATGGAGCTCTCCTCTGCACTGTGCTGCGTTCTGCGCTGTTACGGCTCAGGAAAGGGCAAATGGAAAGACTCCCCATTATCATCATCATTGCCTCCCCATCATCATCATCTCCTCCCCATCATCATTGCCTCCCCATCAACATCATCATTGTCTCCCCATCATCATCATCATTGCCTGCCCAACATCATTGGCTCCCCATCATCATCATTGCCTGCCCATCATCATTGTCTCTCCATCATCATCATTGCCTGCCCATCATCATTGGCTCCCCATCATCATCGCCTCCCCCTTCATCATCATTGTCTGCCCATCATCATTGGCTCCCCATCATCATCATCATTGCCTGCCCATCATCATTGGCTCACCATCATCATCGCCTCCCCATCATCATCATCATCATTGCCTGCCCATCATCATTGGCTCCCCATCATCATGATCATTGCCTGCCTATCATCATTGGCTCCCCATCATCATCATCATTGCCTTCCCATCATCATTGGCTCCCCATCATCATCATTGCCTCCCCATCATCATCATCATTGCCTGCCATAATCATTGCCTCCCCATCATCATCATCTTTGCCTGCCCATCATCATTGGATCCCAATCATCATCACTGTATCCCCATCATCATCATCATTGCATGCCCATCATCATTGCCTCCCCATCATCATCAACATCTTTGACTGCCCATCATCATTGCCTCCCCATCATCATCATCTTTGCCTGCCCATCATCATTGGCTCCCCATCATCATCGCCTCCCCATCAACATCATCATCATTGCCTGCCCATCATCATCGCCTCCCCATCATCATCATCTTTGCCTGCCCATCATCATTGGCTCCCCATCATCATCGTTGCCTCCTCACCACCATCACGGCCTCCCCCCATCACCATCACACATACAGCACCACACACAGACAGCACCGCAGCACTTCTCACATACACACACGCAGGCAGACACACACACACACACACACACACACACTGATACACACAGACACATACACCTCACATCTCACCTGTCCTGCGCCCGCGCTCTCTGCCACAGCCGGCCGCTGAATGATGACGTCATCCAGTGACGTTGCTGTGACAGGAAGCGTGGGCGCTCTGCAGGCGCCCCCTGGAGCCCGGAGCTGCGGAGGCACGGGGAGAGGTAAGTATTGCGCCACCTGCTCAGGCCGGGTCCCCCCTCTCCCTGCACAGTGGACTCACCGACCCGCCGCTCAACTCCGAAGGGTTCCGGGCCGCTGCACTGTGCCTCGGTGGGAGGAGGAATTGCTGCTGCTGCCACGCCGCCCCCACACACGTGCTGCCTGGGGCGGACCGCCCCCGCCCGCCCTCGCTACGCCTGCCCACGCTACGCCCCTGCTACGCCACTGGGCTAAAGCCATCGGAAATATGTATTTTCTGATGGCTTTAAGCGACCCCTATGTTTTGGTCATTCGACCCCCGCCGGGGTCGTGACCCACAGGTTGAGAACCGCTGGTATTAGTAGTAGAAAATAAAGGATATTAAGAATACTACTCACTGTATGGTTCAGTTTCAGAAATCAACAGCTGGGCCTTAATCAAAATCGTTCAACAAACCCTCTTGCCACGTAGAACTTCAAGGTCTTGGACAATAGAAAAAATATACAAAAGACATAAATGAATACACCAATAAAAACCAGTGCTGCGCATATTATAAGAGCATACTGTACATCATCCCAAGTCTTAAAGACTCTAACGTCCACTCTGAAACAGCCTCCCCATTGTAGACAATCCATACTTGTGTTAGAAGTAAAATAAAGCGTCCTCCTTTCTTAATGAGTAAAAGTCCTTTTAAATGGGCAGATTTATCCACTGAATCACATCAGTGGATAAATCTGCCCGTGCTGCCCTTACCACTACCTGCCTCTGAGCCACGGATTTATCAGCTGGATAAATCTTTGGTAGGAGCGTGGAATCCTTCGTAGAGGCGAGAATAAGATCCTCACTGTTGTGAAGGTACATGAGGCCCTATAGTGCACAGTGATGATACATGAGGCCCTATAGTGCACAGTGATGATACATGAGGCCCTATAATGCTCAGTGATGATACATGAGGCCCCATAGTGCACAGTGATGATACATGAGGCCCTATAGTGCACACTGATGATATATGAGGCCCTGTAGTGCACAGTGATGATACATGAGGCCCTATAGTGCACAGTGATGATATATGAGGCCCTGTAGTGCACAGTGATGATACATGAGGCCCTATAGTGCACAGTGATGATACATGAGGCCCTATAATGCAGTGATGATACATGAGGCCCTATAGTGCACAGTGATGATACATGAGACCCTATAGTGCACACTGATGATATATGAGGCCCTATAGTGCACAGTGATGATACATGAGGCCCTATAGTGCACACTGATGATATATATGATATATGAGGCCCTGTAGTGCACAGTGATGATACATGAGGCCCTATAGTGCACAGTGAGGATGCATGAGGCCCTATAGTGCACAATGACGATACATGAGGCCCTATAGTGCACAGTGACGATAAATGAGGCCCTATAGTGCATTTGATTTGAATAGGGGGGATAATGTGCAGTAGCTGGCCATGGCCACTAAATAGGAGACAGAGCAGCTCTGTAAGGCAGCAATTCCAGCTGGCACCAAGATCACACTGTTTCATAAACAATAATTATAAACACATACCTCCCAACCGTCCCGGTTTCAGCGGGACAGTCCCGATTTCGGGTACCGGTCCCGCTGTCCCGGCCAGTGACGTGCTGTAAGTCAGCTGACTACCGGAAATGACCGCTGACCTAATTTCCCCTGGATGTGGGGATCTCATCAGCTATGCAGCGCTCCATTCAATACCCGACTCTCACTGAGCGAGACAGGCAGGATCTGGGGATCTCACCATCTGTTGAACAGATCCCATGATGAGATCCCCACATCCTGCCTGTCTCGCTCAGTGAGAGCCGGGTATTGTATGCAGCGCTCCATACAATACCCGGCTCTCACACCAACAGATCCCGTGGCTCGATGCGTCGCTGTTCTGAAGACTCTCCCGAGAACGAGTTACAGTACCTGCTGCTGTAAGCTGACCGCTGGAAATGAGGTCAGCGGTCATTTCCGGCATTCAGCTGACTTACAGCACGTCACTTCCGGTGGAACGTGATGTGTGGCTGCCAGAACGTGTGGGAGGTCCCCGGGGTTTCCGCATGTACGATTCTAATGCGGGAAAGTAAACCTCCCGGCCAGGACAGGGACCCAGCCCTACGTAGATAACAGCATTTGCTCCGTTACCACGCAGACCCATGCACATAATGGCACCCCTCCTTCCCCCCTGCAGCCCCCAAGCACACAGCTCCCGCTATTAACAGGACCCTTGTACATGCGCGGCTCTGCTCTTTGTGGCCCCGTACACCTCGCACACAAGGCTCCGCTCCGTACACCTCGTACACACGCGGCTCCGCTCCGTACACCTCGTACACACACGGCTCCGCTCCGTACACCTCGTACACACGCGGCTCCACTCCGTACACCTCGCACACACGGCTCCGCTCCGTACACCTCGCACACACACAGCTCCGCTCTGTACACCTCGCACACATGGCTCTGCTCCGTACACCTCGTACACATGCGGCTATGCTCCGTACACCTTGTGTCATGGTATAGGACATGGTTAATGTCCTGTCCACTCAGGGTTAACTTTTGCTGGCCTCCCTTTGGATCTGGGAGGGTATTTATACCCAGTCCAGAGGGAGATTCTCTGTCAGCTATACTTTTGTTGTGACTGTGTATTTGACCCCCCTGGTTTGCGTGTATACTACTCTGCTTGTTTGATTCCCGTGTATGACCCGGTCTGTTTGCTCACTCTGCTCTCTATCTCACGTTTTGCTAATATTGTCTTCTCCGGTTCTGACCTCCTGGCTTGGCTATCGATACTCCGTTACAGTTTTGTCCCTATTGTACTGTCTATTGCCCGCTCTGGTTTACTGATCTATTGCTACGTCCTGACTATCCGTTCTGTCTAACCCTTTGGTACTGTCGTGCTATCTTGTGCTCTGATCTCGGCCTGTCCTGGTTTTCGTCCCTGTCTTTGCCCTTGGTAACTTTATCTCGTTGTTACCCTGCTAGGAGTTTTCCTGCAGTTCCTAGATCTCTGGAGCTTAGGCCACGCCTCCAGAAGTCATGTGCTGCAGGTCCTGTTAGTCTGCAGTACACATCATTCATTACTGCTGCCTCTGAGAGATGTGTGGCCAGCTCCGCCCCTTGGCTGTCACATGCTGCGGAAGGTCCTGTTCCACAGAAACACACGTCTTCCCTGCTGCGGCTCTGCTTACAGGTATCTTGGGGCACAGTTAGTTCACTCAGGACACGTGCACTGGCTCAGTGAGCATGTGCTGTGCGGTGTCCTTGACATTATAGCTGACCTTTACAGTCTTTCCCTGGTGGTGGGGTGTTAGCACATTATGGATCCGGTACGGGCTCTCACTGAGCAGGTTAATGAGCTCTCCCAGCTTATGCAGAAGCTGTCTATGGAGCAGCAAAATCTGGTTCAGTCGCATCAACAGGTACAGAGAGATGTGGCAGACGCTCTAATGGGGTCTGTTCCGTCGGGGTTCCAGGAGGGGGGCCCCACTGATGTATCTCTTGCGGACCCCGACCCCCCTGTAAAATTACCCGACAATTTTTCTGGAGATAAAAAATTGTTTAGGGTTTTTAAGGAGGGATGCAAGTTGTTCTTTGAATTGCGTCCCCGGACCTCTGGAAATGAAAGGCAGAGGGTGGGGATCGTAATGTCCTTAATAAGGGGGGCTCCGCAAGCATGGGCTTTCTCTCTCTCTTCCTCTGCTCCTGAACGTATGTCTGTGAACCTGTTCTTTGAGGCTCTGGGGCACATTTATGACAAGCCTGACAGAGTGCGTCTGGCAGAGGATATGGTGATGAGTATGACACAGGGGAGGAACTCTGCTGAATGGTTCTGCTCAGAGTTCAGACGTTGGACCGCGGAAGTATCATGGAATGATGCCGCCCTGAGGGGGTTGTTCCGCAGGGGCCTATCTGACCGTCTGCAGGACGCTCTGGCATTACATCCTCCTCCCGATACTCTGGAGGACGCCATGATGCAGGCGGTCCGTATCGACCGGAGACTCCGTGCTAGGGGAATGATGCAACAAGAGACTCCCTTGTACTCCAAATTGTGTTACACCGCACCCGCATCTGAGCCCATGGAGATGGAGGCTGTCTCAGGAAAGGAACGAGAGAGAAAACACCGTAAAGACAACTGTCTATGCTTTTACTGTGGGGACTCTGGACATTGGAAAAGGGACTGTCCTTCCTACCCTTCTTCTGTAAAAACGTCAGGAAAACGACTGAGTCTGGGCGACAATCGTGGAGGTTGCCCAGACTCCCAGGTACATTTTTTTTCGCTTGCTAAAATGGTGCTCCAGGTTGAATTGGAACTTGCTGGCGGTTCTGTTATGACCACCGCCTTTGTTGACTGTGGTTCCTCCATTAATCTGATTGATGCCCAATTTGTGACTCTTAATAAGATAGGGACAGTCAGGTTGAAAGATCCTGTTAAAATTGTGGCGGTGGATTCATCCCTCTTGCCCGGGATGGAATTTGTTTTATGTCTGAAGTTTTTTCTATGAAAGTGGGTTCCACTCACGTGGAAATATTAAGTTGCTTTATTCTGAATAATCTGCCTGCAGGACTGGTATTGGGGATGCCCTGGCTGCAACGCCACAATCCTCTCATTGATTGGGCAAAAGGGGAGATCACCCGATGGGGATGTAATAATAATGGTCTGTGTTGTAACTCCGTTTCTCTTGTCAAACCGATAAAATCTGTATCTGTGTCGTCTGTCAGTCTGGAGGGTATTCCGGAGTACCTGAAAGACTTTGAAGACGTATTTTCGAAAGTGAGGCTGAGGTGCTCCCACCACATAGACCCTATGATTTGTTACCTGGAGCCAAATTACCCAAGGCTCGTTTATTTAATTTGTCCGGGCCTGAGCGCCAAGCCATGAAAGAGTACATCAAAGAAAGCCTTCGCAAAGGGCATATTCGGCCCTCGGTGTCACCCGTGGCAGCGGGGTTTTTCTTTGTAAATAAAAAAGATGGTGGGTTGCGACCGTGTCTCGACTTTCGGGAACTGAACAAAATTACCGTTAAGAACACGTACCCTCTCCCGTTGATTCCCGATCTATGCAACCAACTCACGGGGGCCAAATGGTTTTCTAAGCTCGATCTACGAGGGGCTTATAACCTTATAAGGATCCGGAAGGGGGACGAATGGAAAACAGCATTCCTGACAACTGAGGGGCTATTTGAAAACCTGGTATTCCCCTTCGGTCTCACTAATGCCCTGCTGTTTTTCAGAACTTCATCAATGTTGTTTTTTCTGATTTAATTGGACGTTATGTAGTCATTTACCTGGATGACATTCTGATATACTCAGAAGACAGTCAGTCACACTTGCATCATTTACGTGTGGTTCTTATGAGACTCCGGGAGAACCATTTGTATGCTAAGCTGGAGAAGTGTTTATTTTTTATGCAAGAACTGTCTTTTCTGGGTGTAATTGTATCCGTGGAGGGATTCTGCATGGATCCAGGGAGGGTTCAGGCCATTACAGATTGGGTGCAGCCTCATGATCTGAAGGGGTTGCAACGATTTTTGGGGTTCGCTAACTATTATAGGAAGTTCATTAAAGGGTTTTCACAGGTAGTGAAACCTTTGACGGACCTCACTCTTAAAGGGGCAGAGGTAAAAAATTGGTCCGTGGCCGCAAAAAATTCCTTCCTTACATTGCAGAAATGCTTTACTTCAGCCCCTGTGTTGGTAAAACCCGATTCGTCAAGACCTTTTATCGTGGAGGTCGACGCTTCGGAAGTGGGGGTGGGGGCAGTGTTGTTCCAGGGCCCCTCTACCCTGACTAATCTTAAACCCTGTGCCTTTTTCTCTAAAAAGTTCTCTTCGGCAGAGAGAAACTATGATGTCGGCAACAGGGAATTGTTAGCGGTCACACTGGCCTTTGAAGAATGGAGGCATTTTTTTGGAGGGGGCCGCTCATCCCATTACGGTCATCACTGATCATATGAACCTGGCCTATATCGAGTCCGCTAAGAGATTGACCCCCAGACAGGCTTGGTGGGCACTTTTTTTTTTCTCGCTTTCATTTTACCATCACATTCCGACCAGGGTCTAAAAATGTATGCCTTATCCCGAAGTTTTGATTCTGTGTCCCCTCCAGAACCTCCTTCCTCCATTCTTCAACCGGGAGTGGTTGTAGCTGAAGTCTCCTCTGAGTTACAGAGAGAGATTCTGGAAGCACAAGCACAAGCTCCCAGGAATAAACCCCCAGGTAAATTGTTCGTACCCGAACAGCTCCGTCTCACACTCCTGCAAGAATTTCATGATTCTGTGTTAAGTGCACACCCTGGTATTGCAGCTACCCGGGGGGCAGTGGCTAGAGGTTTTTGGTGGCCCTCTATGGGTACTGATATAAAAAATTTTGTTAATATTTGTGGGGTGTGCGCTCGCTCTAAAAGCTCTCAGGTCCGGCCGGCCGGGGAATTGGTGCCTTTGCCAATTCCGGATAAACCATGGACACACCTGTCCATGGACTTTATCACTAATCTTCCCTCATCCAAGGGCAATTCAGTGGTATGGGTAGTGGTTGATAGATTTTCTAAGCAAGCCCACTTTGTGCCGTTACCCGCGTTGCCATCTGCTGAAACCTTGGCCCGCTTGTTTATACAGCACATAGTTCGGTTGCATGGAGTGCCTGTGAATGTGGTGTCGGACAGGGGTGTGCAGTTTGTGGCCAGGTTTTGGAGAGCGTTCTGTAAGAAGTTGGGGGTCACATTATCATTCTCCTCTGCCTATCACCCGGAATCCAACGGACAGACTGAACGCACCAATCAGTCGTTGGAGCAGATTCTGAGATGCCTGGCCTCCTCCAGACAGGAAGATTGGTGTGAGGTTTTACCCATGGCAGAATTTGCGTTCAACTGTCGTATCAATCAGTCTACCGGAAAGTCTCCTTTTCAGGTCAATTATGGGTTTGTTCCGCAGTTTGGGGAATTTTCCCGTATGGATTCTGGTTGTCCTGGTGCCGAGGGGATGGTTCAACAGTTAAAAAACCTTTGGAGGGAGGTGCAGGGGAACATCTCCAAAGCCCAGAAGAAGTACAAACATTTTGCGGACAGGAGGAGGGGGTTGGGTCCTGCGTTGACAGTGGGGGAAAGGTCTGGTTGTCCACCCGTAACATCAAACTTAAGATACCCTCTATGAAGCTGGGCCCCAAATTTATTGGCCCATACAAGATTGTAGAGGTGATCAATCCAGTGGCATACAGGCTTCAGTTGCCCACCTCCTTCAAAATATCTAACGTCTTCCACAGGTCCCTATTAAAACCTGTGGGGACGGTTAGAGAAGATCCCTCATCCGTGGTTCCACCAGTATTGGTAGAGGGTCAACTGGAGTACGAGGTAGGGCGCATCATTGGTTCGCGGTGGGTGCGCCGGAGACTTCAGTACCTTATTCATTGGAAGGGATACTCCATTGAAGATCGGTCATGGGTTCCGGCCAGTTCGGTACATGCCGATCGACTGGTACAGGCTTTTCATGCCAGATATCCTGAGAGGCCTGGGGGTCCAGTAGCCCCCATTAAGGGGGGGGGTACTGTCATGGTATAGGACATGGTTAATGTCCTGTCCACTCAGGGTTAACTTTTGCTGGCCTCCTTTTGGATCTGGGAGGGTATATAATTATAAACACATACCTCCCAACCGTCCCGGTTTCAGCGGGACAGTCCCGATTTCGGGTACCGGTCCCGCTGTCCCGGCCAGTGACGTGCTGTAAGTCAGCTGACTACCGGAAATGACCGCTGACCTCATTTCCCCTGGATGTGGGGATCTCATCAGCTATGCAGCGCTCCATTCAATACCCGACTCTCACTGAGCGAGACAGGCAGGATCTGGGGATCTCACCATCTGTTGAACAGATCCCATGATGAGATCCCCACATCCTGCCTGTCTCGCTCAGTGAGAGCCGGTTATTGTATGCAGCGCTCCATACAATACCCGGCTCTCACTCCAACAGATCCCGTGGCTCGATGCGTCGCTGTTCTGAAGACTCTCCCGAGAACGAGTTACAGTACCTGCTGCTGTAAGCTGACCGCTGGAAATGAGGTCAGCGGTCATTTCCGGCATTCAGCTGACTTACAGCACGTCACTTCCGGTGGAACGTGACGTGTGGCTGCCAGAACGTGTGGGAAGGGCCCCGGGGTTTCCGCATGTACGATTCTAATGCGGGAAGGTAAACCTCCCGGCCAGGACAGGGACCCAGCCCTACGTAGATAACAGCATTCGCTCCGTTACCACGCAGACCCATGCACATAATGGCACCCCTCCTTCCCCCCTGCAGCCCCCAAGCACACAGCTCCCGCTATTAACAGGACCCTTGTACATGCGCGGCTCTGCTCTTTGTGGCCCCGTACACCTCGCACACAAGGCTCCGCTCCGTACACCTCGTACACACGCGGCTCCGCTCCGTACACCTCGTACACACGCGGCTCCACTCCGTACACCTCGCACACACGGCTCCGCTCCGTACACCTCGCACACACACAGCTCCGCTCTGTACACCTCGCACACATGGCTCTGCTCCGTACACCTCGTACACATGCGGCTATGCTCCGTACACCTTGTGTCATGGTATAGGACATGGTTAATGTCCTGTCCACTCAGGGTTAACTTTTGCTGGCCTCCCTTTGGATCTGGGAGGGTATTTATACCCAGTCCAGAGGGAGATTCTCTGTCAGCTATACTTTCGTTGTGACTGTGTATTTGACCCCCTGGTTTGCGTGTATACTGCTCTGCTTGTTTGATTCCCGTGTATGACCCGGTCTGTTTGCTCACTCTGCTCTCTGTCTCACGTTTTGCTAATATTGTCTTCTCCGGTTCTGACCTCCTGGCTTGGCTATCGATACTCCGTTACAGTTTTGTCCCTATTGTACTGTCTATTGCCCGCTCTGGTTTACTGATCTATTGCTACGTCCTGACTATCCGTTCTGTCTAACCCTTTGGTACTGTCGTGCTATCTTGTGCTCTGATCTCGGCCTGTCCTGGTTTTCGTCCCTGTCTTTGCCCCTTGGTAACTTTATCTCGTTGTTACCCTGCTAGGAGTTTTCCAGCAGTTCTTAGATCTCTGGAGCTTAGGCCACGCCCCCAGCAGTCATGTGCTGCAGGTCCTGTTAGTCTGCAGTACACATCATTCATTACTGCTGCTGCCTCTGAGAGACGTGTGCCCAGCTCCACCCCTTGGCTGTCACATGCTGCGGAAGGTCCTGTTCCACAGAAACACACGTCTTCCTGCTGCGGCTCTGCTTACAGGTATCTTGGGGCACAGTTGGTTCACTCAGGACACGTGTACTGGCTCAGTGAGCATGTGCAGTGCGGTGTCCTTGACACCTTGTACACACACTGCTCTGCTCCGTAGACCTCGCACACACGCGGCTCCGCTCCGTACACCTCGCACACACACGACTCTGCTCCGTACACCTCGCACACATGGCTCTGTTACATCCACACTGTAAACCCCTCCTACCCCTCACACATAAACTTACCATAATCCAGCACCATGACGACCAGCACAGCAGAGTCCTGCACGCAGGAGTAGCCTGATCATGTGACACCTAACTCCTCCCCTCCTGTGACCTCATCACAGGTCCTGCTCGCACATTTACAGAGGACAGCACAGCAATGATAAATGCTCGCTGTGAGAATCTGGACAGCTGGGAGGGCAGGAAGGGGTGCATGGGGGGCATGGCGGCTTCTCTCACTGCAGGACACATAGTGTCCCCACCGTGACAGCTGGTGGGAGGGTTAGAATCGGGACTGTCCCGCTCAATTCGGGACGGTTGGGAGGTATGGTTAAGGAGAGTCGGCACCACGTGTTCTGAGTGCCGGTCTGCTGCCCCCTAGCTTCAGTGAGGAGCCTGAGGCAGAAGGCTCAACTCGCCTCATTATAGGTGCGCCCCTGGGTATGGTTCTACAGGAAGTAGTTTTTCTTTCTTGGGGGCACTCAACTTTAATAGCACAAAGAGACACAAGTTAGCCCCAAAAACGCATGAAAAAACGCACCAAAACGTGTTTTTTCCGCAGCTTCTTTGCTACCAAGAAACCAGGTTTTGTTGCAGAATAAAAGCCCAGTGTGAACTTACCCTTACCTTGTCAATTCTTAGTGCGTTTTTTGAATGCACAAGGAAAAAACGCACTAAAAACTCACCATTTTTCCTGCCAAGAGATGCAGAATCCGTGAAGAAATTTCTGCAAGCAAATACACAACGTGCGCACACAGCCTTAGTGTTTTTGGTGCATTTTTCTCCTCACTCATTTGAATGTGTGACAGACGCAGAAAGCAGCGACATGCTGCAGAGTGAAAAAACGCTTTGGAGATTAAAATCTGCAAGAAAATGTATACACAGATCTCAGAAATCTCATTCACTCTGCTGGTACTGCAAACGATGAGTATAGTCTGTGGAAAAAACGAGGCTGAAGTTGGTTTCTTATTCATCAGTTTCTTATTCGGCAAATTTTTCAAACAACAAAAAATAATCATTACAATAATAAAAAACACTGCAGCAAGGAGACCTGATGTGAATACACTTAAAATCAGTGCCAAAAATGATAAAACTGGCACAAAAATGGGCATCAAAGTGGGCACCAGAGGGCGTTAATGAAAGGGTTAAATGACTTTGGGCCACTGATATGACACTGCAGACATATAGAACAGGGCGCCCCACATTAAAAACAAGTCTCTCCAGCCTGGCCCAAATGGGTTCTGGGCATCAGAATTGGCATCAAAGTGGGCACACAGTTGATTTTCACAGGTTTGAATAAGTAACTGATGTTTTTAAGGGGTTAAATGACTTTGGGCCACTGATCTCACACTAAGAATACACAGAAGGTGATGCCCCACATCAAACCTAGGTCCCTCCTGCCTGGCCCAAATGGGTTCTGGGCATCAGAATTGGCATCAAAGTGGGCAAACAGCCAATTTTCACAGATTTGAATAAGTAACAGATGTTTTTAAGGGTTAAATGACTTTAGGCCACTGATCTCACACTAAGAATCCACAGATACTGATGCCCTGCATCAAACCCAGGTCCCTCCAGCCTGGCCCAAATGGGTTCTGGGCATCAGAATTGGCATCAAAGTGGGCAGACAGCCAATTTTCACAGATTTGAATAAGTAACAGATGTTTTTCAGGGGTTAAATGGCTTTGGGCCACTGATCTCACACCACCGTTACTTCCACAGTAAGGCTGGAGACACACTAGCGATTTAAAAATCGGTCCAATTTTGATGCAGGAGAGTCGGATGAGTGTAATGAATTGTCATGCGAGTGTCAGGCGTTTTTTATGCGAGTACAATCCGATTTTTTTTCACACCGAGCATCGGATTTACATCAGACTGCAGTGCGATTGTAACATGAGCTTATACACAGAGAAATGTTCTAAATCATTTACACATAGTTTTAAAACTGAATATTCTTCAAAACACATATACAGTATATATAGATTTTAGATAGATAAATTTAAAGCTGGCAAACGATCTGCCCCGTACATTGTAACCACAGTGACAGGTTCGGCCTCTTTCACACTTCAGTCGTTCGGCATCAGTCAAAATCCGCCAAAGTGTGAAAAAAAAACGGATCCGCCTTTTTTTTGGCGGATCCATTTTTTTGCCATTGAGTTGCATTAGTGACGGATTTTGACGGATGGTCGTCCATTTGATCTGTCAGACATTTGGCGTCCGTTCTATTGTGAAAACGGACAATGGGACTTTTTTGTGTGCGTCGAAATGGCGGACCATGACGGATCAGTCACGTCCGCCCTTTTGGATAGTGGACGCCTATGGGTGGCGGATCCGTCTTCATCCATTCTTGACGGAATCCAACAGCGGATCCGTTCTTGTATGTAAACCCATTCATCTCTCTCTCCGGATCTGTCTAAAAACGGATCCGCTGCATCAGTTTTCACCCTAATGCAACGGATCCGTTATTTTCAGTCATCTGGCGGACTGGGACTGACGCCAGACGACTGAAGTGTGAAAGAGGCCTTAGATTACAATAGAGAGAATTGAGATATACACATAGAATACGTATATGTATGTGTGTATATATATATATATATATATATATATATATATATAATATAACGCTAGGAGCGTCACTCTTTTTGAAGCCTTTATCAACTGCGCAGTCTGGCTCCAGACTGAAGACGGCATCCAGCGGTTACAAGTAAGAGGAGTGTGTATGGCGCCAGAGATCGCGATACGCGTAGACACTGGATGCATACCGCGATCTCCGGCGCCATACTTTCATACTTACCTGACCGGGAGGAGCGTTGCTGCGGCGCTTCTCTTCTCGCCAGGGCAGGAGACCAGGAGTGCGCGTCGGAATCGCGCATGCGTATAGCGCTATCCGGCGCCATTTTGCTGAAGACACAATTACAGTGTGTCTTCAGCAATATGGCGCCGGACAGCCACACTCCTCCCCCGGCCTGCGGCAGAACGGGACAGCGCTGGAGCACAGGGAAGAAAGGTGAGTATATATATATTTTTTGGTATGTGTGCAGTTTACCATGCATATCAGGATAGGAGGTGAGAGGACCATACATGCCAGGAGAGGAGGGTGAGAGGACCATGCATATCAGGATTGGGGGGTGAGGGGACCATGCATATCAGGATAGGAGGTGAGGGGACCATACATGCCAGGATAGGGGGGTGAGAGGACCATGCATACCAGGATTGGGGTGTGAGGGGACCATGCATTCCAGGATTGGGGGGTGAGGGGACCATGCATGCCAGGATTGGGGCTGAGGGAAACATGCATACCAGGATTGGGGGGTGAGGGGACCATGCATACCAGGATTGGGGGGTGAGGGGACCATGCATACCAGGATTGGGGGGTGAGGGGACCATGTGTTATGTTTTGGTAGCTGAGGAGAGCAGGCAAAAACGGCAATACACCAGAGAGGTTGGAATCTACTGGATTGCAGTACCCTGACTAACCACCACAACTAAAGGCAGCCATGGAGCGTTCCTAAGTTGGTCCTAGACGCCTCGTCACAGCCTGAGAGGATAACTACACCTAAAGATAGAAAGAGGAAAGCTATCTGCCCCGGAGCAGATCCCCAAAGAACATAGGAAGCCCCCAAACATGTAATGGCGGTTAGACAAGAGGAAATACAGACACAGACAGAAAATAGTATGAGCAAACGTTGGGGCCCAATCTGCCTAGACAGAAACGGATAGGAAGGATACTTACTCCAATCCAAAAAACCCTAAAAAAAAAGCCAACGCTACTAATTGCAAAAACACCTGAGATCACACGACCTCTACCACCTAAATTAGTTCTCTGGTGCAACAAAACTCAGCCGCAGCCACTGAAAAAACTGGAAAAGGCAAATGGACAAACAACAGTGGCTCCAGAGGAACCGAGAGGGGCCCAAGCCCCCCGGGGAGGGGAACCTGGCCAACCTCACAGAAATGCAGAGAAAAATGCAAATGGCAAGCATAAAAACAAGAAAAAGAAAATATCTTATCTGAGAGCAGGAGAAGAGGCAAGACTCAGCAAGCTTCCAAGTGAACCAGGAAACAACGTTAAGACAGGAACAATTGATCACCGGCAACCATGATGGGGGGAAACCTCCCTTATATCCAGCCAGTCTGTAATTCCTGATTGCCAATCCTCATTGAATGGTTCAGTACTGTTTGCAACCACCAGAGGGAGCTTCTGCTCAGAATTCACCTCTAAAACATTCATAACAGTACCCCCCCTCGAGGAGGAGTCACCAAACCCTCATTTGTGCAACCAGGTCGGTCAGGATGAGCTCTGTGATACGCACGGATCAGTTTCCTAGTATGGATGTCCAAAGCAAACACCCAAGAATTGTCCTCCTGACCATAACCTCTCCACTTAACCAAATACTGGAGTTTCCGTCTAGAAAAACGAGAATCCAGTATTTTCTCAACCACATACTCCAGATTGCCCTCAACCAAAACAGGGTCAGGAGGCGCAGCCATAGGAACCACTGGCTCGACAAACCTCTTCAATAAGGACTTGTGGAACACGTTATGGATCTTAAATGTCCCTGGAAAAAGTAAAAGAAAGGAAACAGGATTAAGAATCTCCATGATCTTATAAGGTCCAATGAACCTAGGCTTAAACTTAGGAGATGCAACTCTCATAGGGATATTTCTTGAGGACAACCAGACCAAGTCCCCCACTTTAAACCGAGGACCATCAGTCCTATGCCGTTTGGCAAACCGCTGGGCCTTCTCCTGAGAGAGGGACAACCTCTCCACTACCTGGTCCCAAATCTGCTGCATACGCTCCACAACAGAGTCAACACCCGGACAGACATAAGCCTCCGTCTGTCCCGAAGAAAATCGAGGGTGAAACCCAAAGTTACAGAAAAATGGAGACATCAAAGTGGCAGAGCTTGCCCTATTATTAAGAGCAAACTCAGCCAAAGGCAAAAAAGAGACATAGTCATCTTGATCAGTAGACACAAAGCATCTCAGATAAGTCTCCAATGTCTGGTTTGTTCTCTCAGTTTGTCCATTGGTCTGAGGATGAAAAGCAGAGGAGAAGGACAATTGAACACCAAGTTTAGAACAAAAAGTCCTCCAAAATCTGGAAACAAACTGGACTCCTCTGTCAGACACAATGTTCTCAGGAATGCCGTGTAACCGAACCACGTGCTGAAGGAACAAAGGCACCAATTCGGAGGAGGAAGGTAACTTAGGTAATGGCACAAGATGTATCATCTTGGAAAACCTATCACAAATCACCCAGATAACGGTCATTCTCTGAGAAACAGGGAGGTCGGAAATAAAATCCATAGAGATATGGGTCTATGGTCTCTTGGGCACAGGCAATGGCATCAACAAACCACTAGAGCGAGAGCAAGGCTTGGAGCGAGAGCAAGTCCCACAGGACTGCACAAACTCCCTGACGTCACAAGACAAAGTAGGCCATCAAAAGGACCGACTCACCAAGTCTCAAATTGGGCGAGATGGCGGAAAGAACTACACCCTCTTTCAAAATAACAGCAGGATCAGATATCTCAGGAGAGTCCGCAAGGAAACTCCTCGAGAGGGCATCCGCCTTAACATTCTTAGTGCCAGGAAGAAAGGAAACCACAAAATTAAAACGTGTGAAAAACAAGGCCCACCTGGCCTGTCTAGGATTAAGTCGCTTGGCTGATTCCAGATAAACCAGATTCTTATGGTCCCTGAGGACCACCACCTGATGTGTGGCTCCCTCCAGCCACTGTCTCCACTCTTCAAAAGCCCACTTCATGGCCAATAACTCCCGATTACCCACGTCATAATTACGTTCAGTTGGAGAAAATTTTTGAGAGAAAAAAGCACAAGGGTTACTTTTAGAGGTCTCAGGATCTCTTTGGGACAAAACGGCACCTGCCCCAATTTCAGAGGCATCAACCTCCACCTGAAATGGCAGAGAAACATCAGGCTGCCGTAGAACAGGAGCAGAAGTGAATCTCTGTTTAAGTTCCTGAAACGCAGAGACTGCCTCAGGAGGCCAATTCACCACATCAGAACCCTTTTTGGTCAAATCAGTCAATGGTTTAACAATAACAGAGAAATTACCAATAAATTTACTATAAAAATTGGCAAAACCCAAGAATCTCTGAAGAGCCTTTAATGAAGTAGGTTGGACCCAATCACAGATGGCCTGAACCTTGACCGGGTCCATTTCAATAACAGATGGAGACAAAATGAATCCCAGAAATGAGATCCTGTGTACGCCAAAAAGACACTTTGATCCCTTCACATACAGAGCATTCTCTCTCAAAATCTGGAACACAGTCCGAATGTCACGCTGTCTCTGCGTACCGGAGGTTAGGGGCCTAAGCTGACCCTAAGCTGGGGCCCTGACTAATCCCTCTACCTGGAGGTACTGTTAAAGGTACAGAGGTCCAGGCCGCCAGCTTAATCCCTACCTCCTGAGGATCCCTGAACCTCAGTGATCTAGTCCTGAGAAGGACCCCGATCACAACAACAGGGAACGGGATAATATAAGCCCACACACAGTACTAGACGAACGAGACAGTACAAGGGGAAAATCAACAACCAGCTTGCATACAAAACTACACCAAAACAACAGAGGGAACACCAACGGGTAAGGAGATAAATGATAAAGCGAGGAAGGGGAAAAACCACACACAAAGTACACTTCACTCCAAACTCCAAAATACCACAAGCCGCTCTGTTTGTCTGCCAGGAATGCTTTCACCGACACTTCCCTAGCAGACTGGCAGGTATTTGAAGGAATCCCATTACAGCAACATTAAGTGCAGCTGGGCGAGGCTGGCCTCGTCTAGCACAGAGAGAGGAGAATTAACTCCCTCACTGCCGAAAAACACCCAGCACCAGAAACTCAGCTGTGAGAAGTCAGGCTGTGCAATCGCGACGATCTTCGTAGCGACTGTAGGGATCCGCTCTGGTAGGCAGGGGCCGGGCCGCAGTAATGAGGTATACACACAGGCTTTTAGTTCAAAATCCAGTGGTTTTAATAACGGGTTCAACAAAAAGTCCAGATAATAAAATCAAAGCAGAACATAAATCACTCCAGTTTGGAGAACCACTGGTGTTATGTTTCGGTAGCTGAGGAGTGCAGGTAAAAAAGGCAATACACCAGAGCAGTTGGAATCTATGAGATTGCAGTACCCTGACTAACCACCACAACTAGAGGCAGCCGTGGAGCGTTCCTACGTTGGTCCTAGACGCCTCGTCACAGCCTGAGAAACTAACTACACCTAAAGATAGAAATAGGAAAGCTATCTGCCCCGGAGCAGAACCCCAAAGATAATAGCAAGCCCCCAAACATGTAATGGCGGTTAGACAAGATGAAATACTGACACAGAAAGAAAATAGTATGAGCAAACGCTGGGGCCCAAACTAACTAAATAGAAAAGGATAGGAAGGGTACTTACTGCAATCCCAGAAAACCCTGAAAAGCACCAACTCTACTAATTTCAAAAACACCTGAGATCACACGACCTCTTCCACCTAAATTAGTTATCTGGTGTAACAAAATCAAAACAGCAGCCACTGAAAAAACTGGAAAAAGCAAAAGTACAAACATCAGTGGCTGAACTAAACTGAGAGGGCAAAAGCCCCCGGAGGGGACCCTGAAGGCCCCCACAGAAGTGCAGGACAAAATGCAAAAATATAGCACAAAAACAAAAAGAAGAAAATGTCTTATCTGTTAGCAGGAGATGCAGACACGAAACAGCAGGCTACAAGGGAAACAGGAATGAAGGATTCAGACCAGAACAATTGATCACCGGCAACCCTGATGGGAAGGTGACTCCCTTATATAAGACCAGTCAGTAACACCTGATTCCCAGTCCTCACAATCTTCACTGGACAGACCAGCACCGCTTGTAACCACCAGAGGAAGCCTCTGCTCAGAACTCATCTCAAACCCATTCACAACACACTGGTCCCAGACTCACCCTTGCTTGGGACGGGCTTAACTAAGCGGCTGCAAGACAGCAGAGACCGCCAGGTGCCATTCCCGGGGGTCTGGTACTCGCTTCCTGGTGCACACTGACACACTGTAACAAAAACAGGCTTCCAGGCTGACTCCAGCCAAACTCCTTCCTTCCACACCCACCAACTACAACAGCTCCTTGTTTTATAGGCCTAGTCCACACCCTCAGGTGAGGTACACATCAGCTGACCTGATCACGTGACTATGACCTCATCACAGGTCCTTGTGATCATGGAAAATCCTGAGCAAACTTCAGTCTGCTAGAAGAAATATATCTCCCATCCAGCAAGATCCCCTTTGGTGTACCACATACCTCCCCCCTTTGTTCAACCTTAGGAAGGTGGACACATGACATACAGTGAACTCTGGACAGTGCATCTGCATTCCCCTGTAATTTGCTGAAAATTTGAAATTTTGCAGAGACAGAAACCACCTGGTGACTCGTGCATTTCTCTCTTTGGCTTGACTCATCCAAGTCAGAGGGGAATGATCAGTTACCAACCGAAACGTTCTCCCCAACAGATAGTAGCGCAATGACTCCAGTGCCCACTTGATGGCCAGGTTGTTGTGAATGGACTTGAAATGAGTTCTGAGCAGAGGCTCCCTCTGGTGGTTATAAGCAGTACTGGACTGTCTAGTGAAGATTGTGAGGATTGGGAATCAGGTGTTACTGACTGGTCTTATATAAGGGACTCGCCTTCCCATCAGGGTTGCCCGTGATCAATTGTTCTGGTCTCAATCCTTGATTCCTGTTTCCTTGCTAACAGATAAGACATTTCTCTTTTTGTTTTTGTGCTTGATTTTTGCATTTTGTCCTGCACTTCTGTGGGGGCCTTCTGGGTCCCCTTCGGGGGCTTTTGCCCTCTCAGTTTAGTTCAGCCACTGATGTTTGTACATTTGCTTTTTCCAGTTTTTTCAGTGGCTGCTGTTTTCATTTTGTTACACCAGAGAACTAATTTAGGTGGTAGAGGTCGTGTGATCTCAGGTGTTTTTGAAATTAGTAGAGTTGGTGCTTTTCAGGGGTTTTTTGGGATTGCAGTAAGTGCCCTTCCTATCCTTTTCTATTTAGGTAGTTTGGGCCCCAACGTTTGCTCATACTATTTTCTGTCTGTGTCAGTATTTCTTCTTGTCTAACCGCCATTACATGTTTGGGGGCTTTCTATGTTCTTTGGGGATCTGCTCCGGGGCAGATAGCTTTCCTCTTTCTATCTTTAGGTGTAGTTAGTTTCTCAGGCTTTGACGAGGCGTCTAGGACCAACGTAGGAACGCTCCACGGCTGCCTCTAGTTGTGGTGGTTAGTCAGGGTACTGCAATCTCATAGATTCCAACTGCTCTGGTGTATTTCCTTTTTTACCGGCACTCCTCAGCTACCGAAACATAACAGTATCACCGGCCCAAATAAAATTGAATGGTACTCACAGAAGGGAAAAATATTGTGAAAGAAAAAAGGTTGTCAGAGATATTTTTCTGTTTGTTGCATTTTTTTTTTTTTTCCCTCTGTATCTCTGGGTGCTGGGGAGGATTTTTTCTCTCAATGGAGTTTGCACAGTTGTCTGGCCGTGTGGATCAGCTTGCCACTGAGGTTCGGAGTATTGCTACCTATCTTGCTAGGTTGCCTGTTGTGGAACCTAGGATTCCCATGCCAGATTTGTTTTTGGGGGATCGAGCCAAGTTTCTGAATTTCAAAAATAATTGTAAATTGTTTTTTGCCTTAAAATCTAAGTCCTCAGGGAACGCAGCGCAGCAGGTTCAAATTGTCATCTCTCTCCTGCGCGGCGATCCTCAGGATTGGGCTTTTTCCCTGACACCTGGGGATCCTGTTTTGAGTGATGTTGATGCATTTTTTCAGGCCTTGGGGTTATTGTACGATGAGCCTAATGTCACTGATCAAGCTGAAAAAGCCTTGTTGGCATTAAATCAGGGGCTTGATGACGCTGAGTTATACTGTCAGAGATTCCGTAGGTGGGCAGTCCTGACCAAATGGAATGACGACGCTTTGGCAGCCCTTTTTCGGAAGGGTCTGTCAGATAATGTAAAGGATGTTATGGGGGATTCCCTGTCCCCTCTGGTCTCAATGATTCTATGTCATTAGCGATTCAAATTGACAGACGTTTGCGTGAGCGGAGAAGTATGCGTGGAATAGTGTTGCCTTGTGAACCTGCTTCTGAATCCATGCAGTGTGATAGAGTGGTTTCTGGGACACAGCGTCATGAGTTTCGAAAGCGCAATGGGTTATGTTTCTACTGTGGTGATGCCTCTCATGCTATTTCAGTCTGCCCTAAGCGGGGAAGACGTTTTGCACGCTCAGTTGTCTTGGGTAGTGTTCAGACTAAGTTTTTATTAACTGTTACTCTGATATGCTCTCTGTCCTCATTTTCTGCTCAGGCTTTCATTGATTCGGGAGCAGCTATTAACCTGATGGATTTTGATTTTGCTAAACGTTGTGGGTTTCCCTTGATACCCCTACAGAAGTCTATTCCCCTACTGGGGATCGATTCTACCCCTTTGGCTGAGAATAAACCTCAGTTCTCTACTCAGGTGATAATGAGGGTTGAACCTGATCATCAGGAGCGCTGCAAATTTTTGGTTCTGTATAATCTGCATGACATTATCGTGCTGGGTTTCCCTTGGTTACAGTCTCATAATCCTGTTTTGGATTGGAAATCTGTGTCTGTAACCAGTTGGGGCTGCCAATGTGTTAATGCCAACACTCCTGTTTTTTCTGCCTCCCCCCAGGCTCAGGATGTTCCTGACTTTTTGATTGATTTTTCTGATGTGTTTAGCGAAAGTAAATCTGCATCCTTGCCTCCCCATAGGAGCTATGACTGCGCTATAGAATTAGTGCCTGGTAGTAAATTCCCTAAAGGTCGCCTTTTTAACTTGTCTGTACCTGAACATGACGCTATGCGGTCTTATATCAAGGAGTCATTGGAGAAAGGTCATATCAGACCATCCTCTTCACCCTTAGGTGCCTGTTTTTTCTTTGTGGCCAAAAAGGATGGTTCATTAAGGCCGTGTATTGATTATCGTCTTTTGAACAATATTACTGTGAAATATCAATACCCGTTACCCTTGATTTCTGACCTGTTTTCCAGGGTGAAAAACGCTACTTGGTTTACCAAGCTTGACCTCAGGGGGGCATATAACCTTATTCGCATTAAGCACGGGGATGAATGGAAGACGGCATTTAACACCCCTGAGGGGCATTTTGAGAACCTTGTGATGCCCTTTGGGCTCACTAATGCTTCTTCTGTCTTCCAGTCCTTCATGAATGACATTTTCAGGGATTTTGTGGATAAATTTCTGATTGTTTATTTGGATGATATCTTGATTTTTTCCAATGACTGGGACTCTCATGTGAAACATGTTCGAACTGTATTCCAGATTTTGAGAGAGAATGCTCTGTATGTGAAGGGATCAAAATGTCTTTTTGGCGTACAGAGGTCTCATTTTTGGGATTCATTTTGTCCCCATCTGTTATTGAAATGGACCCGGTCAAGGTTCAGGCCATCTGTGATTGGGTCCAACCTACTTCATTAAAGGCTCTTCAAAGATTTTTGGGTTTTGCCAATTTTTATCGTAAATTTATTGATAATTTCTCGGTTATTGTTAAACCATTCACTGATTTGACCAAAAAGGGTTCTGATGTGGTGAATTGGCCTCCTGAGGCAGTTTCTGCATTTCAGGAACTTAAGCAGAGATTCATTTCTGCTCCTGTTCTACGGCAGCCTGATGTTTCTCTGCCATTTCAGGTGGAGGTTGATGCCTCTGAAATTGGGGCAGGTGCCATTTTGTCCCAAAGAGATCCAGAGACCTCTAAAAGTAACCCTTGTGCCTTTTTCTCTCGAAAATTTTCTCCTACTGAACGTAATTATGACGTGGGTAATCGGGAGTTATTGGCCATGAAGTGGGCTTTTGAAGAGTGGAGACATTGGCTGGAGGGAGCCAAACATCAGGTGGTGGTCCTTACTGACCATAAGAATCTGGTCTATCTGGAATCTGCCAAGCGACTTAATCCTAGACAGGCCAGGTGGGCCTTGTTTTTCACACGTTTTAATTTTGTGGTTTCCTTTCTTCCTGGCACTAAGAATGTTAAGGCGGATGCCCTTTCAAGGAGTTTCCTTGCGGACTCTCCTGAGTTATCTGATCCTTCTGTTATTTTGAAAGAAGGTGTAGTTCTTTCCACCATCTCGCCCAATTTGAGACTGGCTCTGGAGGGGTGTCAGGAGGATAGGCCCGAGCGCAGCCCTGTTGGGAAATTGTTTGTCCCGGACCACTGGAAAAAGAGTGTGATGTCTGAGATTCATTATTCCGCGTTGGCCGGTCATCCCGGAATTTTTGGTACCAGAGACTTGGTTAGTCGGTCCTTTTGGTGGCCTACCTTGTCTCGTGATGTCAGGGAATTTGTGCAGTCTTGCGGGACTTGCTCTCGCTACAAGCCTTGCTCCCGCTCTAGTGGTTTGTTGATGCCATTGCCTGTGCCCAAGAGACCATGGACCCATATCTCTATGGATTTCATTTCCGACCTCCCTGTTTCTCAGAGAATGACCGTCATCTGGGTGATTTGTGATAGGTTTTCCAAGATGATACATCTTGTGCCATTACCTAAGTTGCCTTCCTCCTCTGAATTGGTACCTTTGTTCCTTCAGCACGTGGTTCGTTTACACGGCATTCCTGAGAACATTGTGTCTGACAGAGGAGTCCAGTTTGTTTCCAGATTTTGGAGGACCTTTTGTTCTAAACTTGGTGTTCAATTGTCTTTCTCCTCGGCGTTTCATCCTCAGACCAATGGTCAAACTGAGAGAACAAATCAGACATTGGAGACTTATCTAAGATGCTTTGTGTCTGCTGATCAGGATGACTGGGTCTCTTTTTTGCCTTTGACTGAGTTTGCTCTTAATAATAGGGCTAGCTCTGCCACTTTGATGTCTCCATTTTTCTGTAATTCTGGGTTTCACCCTCGATTTTCTTCAGGACAGACGGAGGCTTCTGTCTGTCCAGGTGTTGACTCTGTTGTGGAGCGTATGCAACAGATTTGGGACCAGGTAGTGGATAAATTGTCTCTCTCTCAGGAGAAGGCCAGAGGTTTGCCAACCGGCATAGGACTGATGGCCCTCGGTTTAAAGGGGGGGGCTTGGTTGGTTGTCCCCAAAAAATTTTATGAGGTGATCTCCTAAATTAAGCCAGGTTCATGGACTTATAAGTCAGGATTTTCTTAATCTGTTTCTTTTCGTTTGCTCTTCCAGGGCCTTTAAATCCATAATGTGTTTAAAAGTCTTTTTGAAGGGTTTGTTGAGCCGGGGGGTTCCTTGTTTGCCTCCTGCCCTGTTCGGTTTTGGGGGCTATGGAGTTTGGGTTTTGAAAATTTTTTGAATTCTGTTTTTCTAGCGGAACCCCAGTTTTGGTTGTGGGGGTTAGGTCGGAAGACAATTCTTGGGTGTTTGCTTCGGCTCTGTAGGGGATATCGGCGTATCTAGAACCCTGACCCCCCTGGTTGCTAAGTGGGGTTGGGTGCCCCTTCGGGGGGGGGGGTATGTTGTGAATGGTTTTGAAATGAGTTCTGAGCAGGGTCCTCGGGGTTAAAAGCGGGTATGGACTGTCCAGTGAGTTGTGGGATTGGGATCAGGGTTACTGATGGTCTTATTAAGGGATCGCCTTCCCCCATAGGGGGCGGTGATCAATTGTTTGGTCTCAATCCTTGATCCTTTTCCCCTTGTAGCTGCTGTTGGTCGCTCCTGTAAAGAAAAGCCTTTTCTTCTTTTTGTTTTTGTGCTTGTTTTTGTTTTGTCCTGCCCCTTTGGGGGGCCCCTTGGGGGCCCCCTTGGGGGGTTTTTCCCCCTCTCTTTAGTTCGATGTTTTTGTACTTTTGTTTTTTCCAGTTTTTTCGTGGCTGCTGTTTTGTTTTGTTACCCCAAGAAACTAATTTAGGTGGTAGAGGTCTGTGATTTGGTGTTTTTGAAATAGTAGAGTTTGGTGTTTCAGGGTTTTTTTGGGATTGCAGTAAGTGCCTTCCATCCTTTTTATTTAGGTGTTTGGGCCCCCCCGTTTTATACTATTTTTGTCTGTGTCAGTATTTTTTTTTGTCAAAACCCCCTTACTGTTTGGGGGATTTCTTGTTCTTTGGGGATTGCCCCCGGGGGAGATAGTTTCCCCTTTCTATTTTGGGGTAGTTAGTTTTAGGTTTGACGAGGGTCAAGGACCAAAAAATGGAACGCTCCCGGTGCCTTGTTGTGGTGGTTAGTCAGGGTACTGCAATTCTATTTTCCAACTGCTCTGGTGTTTTTCCCTTTTTTTACCTGCATCCTAGTCCCCAAAAATAACAAGGACTCTTCTTCAATGCGTTTTGGGTTTCGTGGAGTAATTTTTTGACTCGGTAAAAGGGTGCTCCCCCCGTTAACCCCCTGAGACAAACGGCCCCAGACTACCTCTGACGATATTTGGGAAAAAGAATTTCTTTTGAAGTGGGTGTGATCAAAAATGGTGCCCCCACAGTGCCCCTTTTAGTTTACAAACGTCCTTAAAACGATCTTTCCCCTCGCACCATTTGACTTCCCCCTTTTAATGTCATGTGTGCTTGCCACGAAGATCGTGGGTTGCACATTTTGATTTCCCCAGGATCTGCTGTTTTTGTGTTTGGCAGTAGGAGTTAATTCTGTCTGTGTCGGGGGGGAGGGGGGCGTTTCTCCGGCGAAATTTTTTTATTTGTTGATTGGTTTTTTTAAAATTTCCGGTTTTTTGTTGGGGGTTCCCCGTAAAAATTATGCAGACCACAGGGAAAAAATCTGTATGATTTGTTGTGGCTCCTTTTGTTCTAAGCTAAAATTGGGGTTGGTTTATTCCCCTTTATTTCCCCTTTGGGGGTTTGAGTGGTTGCAAGGGGTGTTTTGTCTGTCTTTATGCAATCGGATTTAGCTGAGATACCCCCTACCCTTTGGTGGTGTCAGGATTTCTTGGATGTTACGGGTTTTTAGGGTTGATAGGACGGGTTAGGTTGGGTTGGACCTCTAAAACCTTATCGTACCCAAGTGGGGTTTTGTTAGGCCCCAGTTTAGGGTGGTTAGACCCCGGCCACCTCTTTTTCCCGTTTCAGTTCAAGCCCCCAAGTTTTTCCTAGTTCGGATATGTGTCGGTTTTAAACTATTTATATTTTCATGCTGTGTTGCTATACTAGTTTTTGTATAGAGTGTTGTTCCGTATTAATTTTTTTCGACATTGTAACATATCTTAGCAGGTGCTTTAAAGCAGTCAGTTAACGGCGCCGACAGGGTTC